>OZ012686.1:54418629-54730630 GCA_963942565.1 Maea johnstoni
ATGAAGATTTAGACAAACTTCACCTCAGACTTAAAAGGTATTTACATTTCTATAAATTACCTAACCCAAATAACGACACCTCACTACGAGATATTACCATTGTACCTACACCTGAATTGCACCAACCATTTAAACATCCTTTATTTAAATTACCATCGGCATGGATACCTCCTCCTGTCATCAATTTGGAAAACTTTATCTTCAAGAACCATAGGGATTTATCTGATTCTAATATACCTAAGATCAGGAATCACAATATAACTGTTGAGGAGCGACACGCCCTCCAGTCACTGTCAAAAGATACCAACATAGTAATCAAACCTGCAGACAAGGGAGGTGCAGTAGTCGTTTGGGATAGACAGAAATACATAAAAGAAGGTGTCAGACAACTATCTGACCCAAAATTCTATATCGAAACTGAAACAGACTTAACCTCTACTCATTACAAAGAAGTGGTAACAGTTTTAGATGATATGCGCTCACACAAAGAAATAGATGATAAATGCTACGATTATCTCACACACACCCCTATACGCACAGCACAGTTCTATATGCTGCCAAAAATACACAAAGATCTATCCAATCCTCCGGGCAGGCCTATTGTTTCTGGCAACGGATGCCCCACCGAAAGAATATCACAATTTGTCGATTTTTTCCTACAGCCAGGGGTAAAAAACATCAGGTCCTACATCAAAGACACCACTCATTTTTTAAGTGTCCTAAATCCTATTCATAATCTCCCAGAAGGAGCTATTCTAGCTACCCTAGACGTATCCAGCCTCTACACCAATATACCTAATACTGAAGGTATAGAGGCTTGTAGAATCATGCTGCAAAATGAGAGACCACTCGCACGTACTCCATTCAACGACAGCCTTATCAAACTCCTCAAACTTGTCCTGAGCAAGAATAACTTTGACTTCAATGAGAAGCACTACCTACAGACAGGTGGAACAGCAATGGGCACCCGAGTAGCCCCCTCGTATGCCAACACCTTCATGGGTTGGTTCGAGGACACCTTTGTGTATCCTCACAATCCATCACCAATAGTATGGAAGAGATTCATAGATGATATCTTCATCATCTGGACACACGGACGAGATAGTCTTAATGACTTCGTCTCCTACCTTAATGGATGCCTTCCAAGCATCAAATTCGAAGCAGAATCATCAACTGCTGAAGTTCATTTCTTGGATGTGACCGTATCAATAGATGCGGACCACAATCTACAAACTGATCTGTACACTAAACCTACAGACAGTCACAATTACCTCAACTACAGGAGCGCCCACCCTCGCCATTGCAGGGACGGCATCCCATACAGTCAGTTTCTACGTTTGAAACGAATCTGCAGCACCGAAGACGCATTCCTGCACCAGTGCAGAGAAATGTCTAAAAATTTCATCAAGGCAGAATACCCGGCCAATGTCATCAGAAAAGCATTCTCAAGGGTATTCCATACTGATAGGACAACCCTCCTCAATCCATCAGTGAAAGAGGAGGATGACCCTAATGAGGGAGAAGAACGTACTTTTCTCATCACTACTTTCCACCCCAATTTCAGGGAGTGCGATAAAGTAGTACAACAGAACTGGGACATTCTAGAGAAATCCAGTTCAACCAGACCCCTACTCAACCTCAAATTGATTAAGGGGAATAGAAGGGCCAAGAATCTCCGTGATATTCTGGTCAGAGCAAGACTGCCCCGTCAGATTTCCGACACCGCAAAGTCAGCGGTTAGAAACACCAACACACCACTCAACGTGTGTCAAAAACAACATTGTCAATATTGCACAATGCTTGACAAAACCGGTAGAATCACAAGTATTGTCACCAATAAAGAGTACAATACTAGGTCACAAATCTCATGTCGATCAAACAATATAGTATACTGCCTCTGCTGCCAAGCATGTGGCAAACACTATGTAGGCCAGACCAAAAGACCATTGGTTGAAAGACTTCGAGAACATGTCAGGAACATTAACCAAAACACTGACATACACATCGTTGGCAGGCACTTCAATGAACCTGGCCATAATGGCATTAGGTCCCTTTCCGTGAAGGTATTGAACTTCGCGAAAGGACACCCTGACTCCAAAACCAGCCTTACCATGCGACTGGAATTGGAATCTAAATGGATAAAAAGACTCAGGTGCTTCGTACCCCGAGGACTTAACCTCATGAAATACACTGAACGCAAATAATTTAAGGACAACTCGTTGCCCTATATGCCCTAACCTGGTCACCCTAACCACTTAGGCATAATAGATTATACCGTGATTAAACTATCACGCGCATAAGGTCACTCACATCTTAATCTGAGACCTCGATACACCTGTTAAGGTACCCAATACATCAGCAATATGTATATCCAGAGCAATGTCAATCCTACCAGAGTATCTTCCCCAGATGATCATCCGAGGTGTAGACATACCCCGTTCTAACTATATTATCAACTCTCCACACCGAGGAGATCACGCTCTACACATACAAGACCCCTATGTATGACTCCCCAACATCATAGCATTTTCACCAATATGACGAATTTTGGTATTATATACACACCACTCCAGCACCCTGCCACCGATAGGTAACAGGACATACTTTTATACTACACCACTAGTTCACCAAGAGAGGCAACATCACATACCTCTCGCAGCACCTTAACAACTTATCCGCATATCCAGCGGGCAGTAGCCCGTTATCCCAACGGACATCTATATCGATTACATCAACATAAGGACAATCTACTGTTTATAATAGGGAGGCATTCCACCATCCCGACCGCATAATAGGACAAAAATCCTCTGACGAGACCCCTCGTGGGTCGAAACCGCTTATCATGTAGGCTACAACTAAACCCTACATGCATATTTCGGGGAACACATCTGACTGTACCCCTATGACGTCATCAGTGTCCCCCCCTGTTGACCTAGACGACCGCAAAACAATATCACGTGGTCTATTCTTGGTGCAAACACAACGCTGGAGTAACGGTGCGCCATTCCCATCACTGGAATGCAAGCGGTAAGGTACAACCTATTCGCCTCCGAAAATATCCACCCAGAGCCATCTTACCCCGTTCTAACTATATCATACAACCATGGCTACGGGCGGAGGGCCCCCGAATGACGGAGACTTTGCAAATAAGTGGAAACATGCCTCAGCTTTCATGGATCGCAGAGAGCAGACGAACCCGGCATCTCAGGAGAGTGCTGGTTCAGCCATGGACCAAGACAAGTTCGATCCTGGCGACCTCCACAAGGACTTGCAAGACATGTCCATCCAACGGGACATAGTCCCACAAGATATTATCGACCAGGAGGATGAGGTAAGCGACCCACCTTCTATCGTCAGCAGTGTAGAATCATTACCGTCTGATAGCGATAGTGATGTTAACAAGACGACCATTTTTGTCAAAGGCCCCTCGAAGGGCCCACCTCAAACGTCTACACCTAAGGGCAACAAAAAGCCCCCCAAACCGAAGGTTACGAAACCGAAATCGGCAACCTCGGCACTAGGGAAGAAACCCGAGAAACATTCCAATTCTCCTAGTATTCAAACATATTTGGTCAACAATAACCAACCCAAGAAGTCATCAGGTACTCCTCGCCCTGTGACTCCAAATATTCTCGATTGGTTCGACGCAGTCGACCTCCCGAACAGTAAGAATAAGAACCCAACCTCGAGTAAAGACACCGAGAAATTGCCTAAGACAGCCGTGGACATTGGTGACAACTTATCACCATTGCCACAGCGTGAGAAAAATAAGTCCACTAAACGCAAACGCGTTGGTAAGGACGGCAAATGTCTCGTGACAGCCACGAGCAGCGGGACACTGTCTAGCAGCCATGACGATGACGTCATGGATGTAAACAAACCCTCCCCCATGTCCGGGGAGGAAGGATCGTCAGGTGATGACTTAGCCACTCCAGCTAGTGTCCCTTGGTTACTGGGCAATTACGCCGTAAACGAACCACTACCGGAATCCCTGATAGGAAAGAAAGTCAGGTTTCAACCTGAACCAACTAAGGTTAATACTGGCTATGCCGCATCAACCGATAACAACATTACTCAACCTGTTGCTAATCACGCTTCTGATTCGTTTCAGGATGGTCCAGGGACGTTCCTCAACATCCCAGAGGAGGCACTCTCCTTCTTCAAGAGAGCCAGAGGCTGTCTCAGCGCAGCAGCCCGAGCCGATGCCAGAGCCACCCGCATAGATGAGCTCATCAACAGAGAAATGCCGGCTCCATGGGCACTTAGACTGGAGCCCATCCCGGCATATCTACGGTCCGTCGCCCATGAACTGACCGAGAGACAACGAACCAATGCCTTGCAACTGATGCAAGAGGCAACACACAGCCTCCGGCGCCAGGTATCCAAGATGGTGACACAGGGCAACGAGAACTGGAATATCGTCAACAAGTATCTCGCTGATGATGACGACGAACTTAACAAGGTCCGCGTCAAGATGGACGGCCTAGTCGCCCGCGACTTTGACCGTGAGAAGATCAGACTGGACGCTCACAATGCAGTCCTGATCGCCGACCCAGTCACCGATGCGGCGATTGTTGAGAACCTGAGGGTCAGAGGATACAACAACCCCAACAAACGTCAGCGCCCACCCTCTCCACCAAGGAGAGACAATAACATTCCCCCGAACCGGGCATATGACAACCCGCAACCGGGGAGCAGCAATATGGGAGCTCGCCCCATGGACCCCAACCCGAACTACAACACCGGGAGGGGTAGGGGTAAGAGGAGAAGATCCCGATCCAGATCGAGATCACGATCCCCCAACAGCGGTCGTGGAAGATTCAACTCAAGATCCGGTCCCCCCAACCGAGGGAGGGGTAGAGGTGGTGCACCGAGATTTAACCAACGGCAACCATCCAACAACCGGAACAACATGGACCCCCAAGCGATGGCGGCCATAGTTCGACAAGTTGTTCAAGAAATGAACCAACCCACTAACCAGAACCAACGTGGTTCTCGTGACTATAGGTACTGATATACCTAGTGTGATAACACACACAGGATCGCGATAATCCTGTGACAACAGGGATTCTAACCCAGATCCCCAATGACACCTGTTAATGTTACTACCTAGTTAAGGTCTTATTAGAATTAACGGTTCATATGTTTATTAGCTCTATGAGCACCAATCACAAACTTATTGATCAAGAACTCTATGAATGTAGCCATCAACAAGCTACTTCATTCTACCTCAAGGGACCTTTTATTAAAGTCCTATCTCAGGACCGGATAATTCGCCATATGATTATCTGTGATTTTATTAGGATAGATGATGTTATACCATTGTACAATCAATGTCTCATTCCAACCTATTGTCTAGCATTCATACATGCCAATAACGCCTCGACATCAACCACAAATGTCGACCATAGTCCTCTAGATATTTATACATATTCTTCCTGTGATAATACTACTCAGCCTCACCAGGTGCCGGACACCTCGGGGGCATCATTACATACTCATTACCAAGATTCATCTGAACTTCCTAAAGAGTATAATTATTTATATCATAATTCATATATTAATTCTCTAGATTCACTAACTGAGAATTCAGCTACCTCATACCTGACGAGTGCCAATACTTCGATAAATGTATCACATTCCAATGAACATATTTATATTAATAAAAACAACTCATCTGAAGTTACTACTCATGCGTCAGTTGTTAACCTATCAGACAGACAACTATCCGAATCTGAAATTCAAATATTAGAACGCGGAATGAAATTCTGCCCAACCCCGGGTGAGCCTGATATGGGTGAACTCCATGAAGATTTAGACAAACTTCACCTCAGACTTAAAAGGTATTTACATTTCTATAAATTACCTAACCCAAATAACGACACCTCACTACGAGATATTACCATTGTACCTACACCTGAATTGCACCAACCATTTAAACATCCTTTATTTAAATTACCATCGGCATGGATACCTCCTCCTGTCATCAATTTGGAAAACTTTATCTTCAAGAACCATAGGGATTTATCTGATTCTAATATACCTAAGATCAGGAATCACAATATAACTGTTGAGGAGCGACACGCCCTCCAGTCACTGTCAAAAGATACCAACATAGTAATCAAACCTGCAGACAAGGGAGGTGCAGTAGTCGTTTGGGATAGACAGAAATACATAAAAGAAGGTGTCAGACAACTATCTGACCCAAAATTCTATATCGAAACTGAAACAGACTTAACCTCTACTCATTACAAAGAAGTGGTAACAGTTTTAGATGATATGCGCTCACACAAAGAAATAGATGATAAATGCTACGATTATCTCACACACACCCCTATACGCACAGCACAGTTCTATATGCTGCCAAAAATACACAAAGATCTATCCAATCCTCCGGGCAGGCCTATTGTTTCTGGCAACGGATGCCCCACCGAAAGAATATCACAATTTGTCGATTTTTTCCTACAGCCAGGGGTAAAAAACATCAGGTCCTACATCAAAGACACCACTCATTTTTTAAGTGTCCTAAATCCTATTCATAATCTCCCAGAAGGAGCTATTCTAGCTACCCTAGACGTATCCAGCCTCTACACCAATATACCTAATACTGAAGGTATAGAGGCTTGTAGAATCATGCTGCAAAATGAGAGACCACTCGCACGTACTCCATTCAACGACAGCCTTATCAAACTCCTCAAACTTGTCCTGAGCAAGAATAACTTTGACTTCAATGAGAAGCACTACCTACAGACAGGTGGAACAGCAATGGGCACCCGAGTAGCCCCCTCGTATGCCAACACCTTCATGGGTTGGTTCGAGGACACCTTTGTGTATCCTCACAATCCATCACCAATAGTATGGAAGAGATTCATAGATGATATCTTCATCATCTGGACACACGGACGAGATAGTCTTAATGACTTCGTCTCCTACCTTAATGGATGCCTTCCAAGCATCAAATTCGAAGCAGAATCATCAACTGCTGAAGTTCATTTCTTGGATGTGACCGTATCAATAGATGCGGACCACAATCTACAAACTGATCTGTACACTAAACCTACAGACAGTCACAATTACCTCAACTACAGGAGCGCCCACCCTCGCCATTGCAGGGACGGCATCCCATACAGTCAGTTTCTACGTTTGAAACGAATCTGCAGCACCGAAGACGCATTCCTGCACCAGTGCAGAGAAATGTCTAAAAATTTCATCAAGGCAGAATACCCGGCCAATGTCATCAGAAAAGCATTCTCAAGGGTATTCCATACTGATAGGACAACCCTCCTCAATCCATCAGTGAAAGAGGAGGATGACCCTAATGAGGGAGAAGAACGTACTTTTCTCATCACTACTTTCCACCCCAATTTCAGGGAGTGCGATAAAGTAGTACAACAGAACTGGGACATTCTAGAGAAATCCAGTTCAACCAGACCCCTACTCAACCTCAAATTGATTAAGGGGAATAGAAGGGCCAAGAATCTCCGTGATATTCTGGTCAGAGCAAGACTGCCCCGTCAGATTTCCGACACCGCAAAGTCAGCGGTTAGAAACACCAACACACCACTCAACGTGTGTCAAAAACAACATTGTCAATATTGCACAATGCTTGACAAAACCGGTAGAATCACAAGTATTGTCACCAATAAAGAGTACAATACTAGGTCACAAATCTCATGTCGATCAAACAATATAGTATACTGCCTCTGCTGCCAAGCATGTGGCAAACACTATGTAGGCCAGACCAAAAGACCATTGGTTGAAAGACTTCGAGAACATGTCAGGAACATTAACCAAAACACTGACATACACATCGTTGGCAGGCACTTCAATGAACCTGGCCATAATGGCATTAGGTCCCTTTCCGTGAAGGTATTGAACTTCGCGAAAGGACACCCTGACTCCAAAACCAGCCTTACCATGCGACTGGAATTGGAATCTAAATGGATAAAAAGACTCAGGTGCTTCGTACCCCGAGGACTTAACCTCATGAAATACACTGAACGCAAATAATTTAAGGACAACTCGTTGCCCTATATGCCCTAACCTGGTCACCCTAACCACTTAGGCATAATAGATTATACCGTGATTAAACTATCACGCGCATAAGGTCACTCACATCTTAATCTGAGACCTCGATACACCTGTTAAGGTACCCAATACATCAGCAATATGTATATCCAGAGCAATGTCAATCCTACCAGAGTATCTTCCCCAGATGATCATCCGAGGTGTAGACATACCCCGTTCTAACTATATTATCAACTCTCCACACCGAGGAGATCACGCTCTACACATACAAGACCCCTATGTATGACTCCCCAACATCATAGCATTTTCACCAATATGACGAATTTTGGTATTATATACACACCACTCCAGCACCCTGCCACCGATAGGTAACAGGACATACTTTTATACTACACCACTAGTTCACCAAGAGAGGCAACATCACATACCTCTCGCAGCACCTTAACAACTTATCCGCATATCCAGCGGGCAGTAGCCCGTTATCCCAACGGACATCTATATCGATTACATCAACATAAGGACAATCTACTGTTTATAATAGGGAGGCATTCCACCATCCCGACCGCATAATAGGACAAAAATCCTCTGACGAGACCCCTCGTGGGTCGAAACCGCTTATCATGTAGGCTACAACTAAACCCTACATGCATATTTCGGGGAACACATCTGACTGTACCCCTATGACGTCATCAGTGTCCCCCCCTGTTGACCTAGACGACCGCAAAACAATATCACGTGGTCTATTCTTGGTGCAAACACAACGCTGGAGTAACGGTGCGCCATTCCCATCACTGGAATGCAAGCGGTAAGGTACAACCTATTCGCCTCCGAAAATATCCACCCAGAGCCATCTTACCCCGTTCTAACTATATATATATATATATATATATATATATATATATATATATATATATATATATATATATATATATATATATATATATATATATATATATATGTATATATATATATATATATATATATATATATATATATATATATATATATATATATATATATATATATATTTATATATATATATATATATATATATATATATATATATATATATATATATATATATATATATATATATATACTAGTATTTCATAATTGGCGTTCAGAGGTGCTGATTATGAAACCGTTGCAATATGTCGCTGTCTCGCCTTATAACTTTGTGGTGGGTAATGGTTAAATCGAAGATTCACCAAAACTCGTTTGAAAATAAACCGAAACGTGTTGTAGTATACACTTAACCGCTCGATATTAGCGAGCTAAACATTTTTTAATTTGTTAATTTGTTAATGAAACAACGCTACTTAGCGAAGTCAAGAAACACTGACCACAAGGTAAATGGAATGACCTGTGTTGTTTGGACTTTACAATACAGATTAAGGCTAACTCGTCAAATATGGAAACTGACATATCATATCGTGTGTTTTGTCAGTATCACGTCGGCCATATATTCGTGACTAATATGCACCGACTATTTTCTTTTCACCACTTCAGACTGCACATGGTCTAGCATTCGATATCTTGGCAATGAAGCATTCTGACTGAAAGCTTTGTTCCAGATGAATGTCATAGTCCATTGTCAAAACTATATATATATATATATATATATATATATATATATATATATATATATATATATATATATATATATATATATATATATATATATATATATATATATATATATTACATGTGTATAAATGCGTTGCACTCTATATTGACACCCCACGCCTGCACTCACGCCAGCCGTGATAGAGTTGGGTGCTTGCACCCATGAACATTCAACTGGTGTCTATATACATGATAAGCATGTGCCCGCAAATGGAGACAATGCGAGAGATTTAGCTTGTTGTTGAGGGGATGAACAGCATGTTCCTATTATGGGGGGATCCATATAGAAGCACTGAATGTGAACCCATCCATGCTAGGAGTTGCTCATGCTAAGTGCCGTCATTGGCAAAACGATTGATGGAGACTCGTTGCTTGGCATCTAGGTGAACATTCTACATCAGATGCATGGTTCATTCAACTACTTTCGTCAGAAGTGTGTCACCCAAATGGCCAAGCCTTTTTTGGTTGCTGTGGAGATGATTTGACTAACTCTCTCGCCCTTATAGCACTCGGATAATTTGCTATCATTTTCTTTGAAGTTCTCCGAGTATGTGTATGACGGAACTGCCAACTGCTGTGACGTTTGACATGGCTGTTCTAGCCATATTTTCCGTATTACTTGTACAATACGTCAACCCTAGGAACAATCATCAAGTCACACATAGGTTATGGCTCGTGTGTGAAACATGGCAGCCATTTGGTTAAAGGGTAAAATTCATTATTTTCCTAAAATGTTTAACACTTGAACATTTTGCGCTTGCCAAAACAAAATATTAAAAGTTAAGGCAATAAACCCCCTTAATTAGACCTACCTGTAGCGACGCTGAATGTCGTCTGCTTCAATTCACCTGGGCACCGTTGTCACCAGCAGCACTGGCAGAGAAACTGGTAGCAGAAATAGAAGCAGCAGTAGCAGCAGTAGGAGTATGAGTAGTAGCAGTAGTGCTAGAATCAGTCAGAATTGCACGTTAACCAGGAGCTAGGTAAACAAGCTAATGCAAATAGTCGACATTGATTGTCGACAAGCGCCGCATTAAACATTACTCTCATCTAGGGATTCTCTGAGAATACGCCCAGCTGAGGCAGTGTCATTGTCAGCCAGCTACTCTTAATGTAAATATCTCCACTGCCAGGGACTATAGGCTACGCCTCTTTTATCTAAGGTCTGATATTGCTATTGCCAACGGCATCAGCAATACCTGACTCAGAGGCCGTGATTCCAATTAGGAATCATAGATATTGTTCCAACAAGTAAACCAATATTGATCATGCTACCTTCATTGGCCAAATATTCCTTTCGCTTCGTATCAAACCAATATTAAAAATCATCGAGAACTGATGAGTGATTTTGGTGAAAATGTTCTAGCAAGGACGCATATAACATAGCTCTCTGGTTCTAGACATAAGGATGACCACACCCTGTCTTCATCACTTCGTTATCTCTGTATACACAGTGCGCCATCTATCAATGGAAAGCAGACAGCACTATTGTGTACATTACCATGGGGCTAATTCATGACACCTTTACCTAATGCATTAGTCAAAGTGTAATACTGTAGAACACACAATGTTAGCGTCTGTTTATATATAGCGTACATAGCGTGTGGTTCCGCTTCGCTATATATATAAACGCTGTACTTTTTTCTTACTGTACTGGCGCTGTCAGCGGCGGCTACCGTCGCTAACATAAAGATACGCTATGATGCGAAAATACCCCAATTCGCTATATTTGGGACACGCGTCATACATGTGTTCATATACGCGTATACTAGTATAGCTGTCTGATAAAAAAGCTCTGCGTAGTGTGTGCACTGCTGTGGTTAGAAATACTATTGCTCTCTGGCTCCAATTGCATTCCTAACCACAGTTGCAGGCTCTACAACAAGTTTGATACTAGTAGTTAGGGCCAAAGGACTATATGTACGGATCTGGCAGACGCCATTTCTCCGTTCAAACAGTGAAATAATGCCATACCTGTCAACTCCCATGATATTCGCAATACTGTTCTGATATCAGGTCCCAAATTAGCTGTCTCCTGACGGTGCACCTGATATGAAGAAATTTTCAGATGGGCTCCTGATTTAAGGAAATACTATTTAAGGAAATACTATTCAGTGACCATTATATTGGATATAGTACGTAACTTTGCTTTCTGTTATTCCAAATGACTAATTGATTCCCCGGGGGGGCACTCAGGTACAGAGGGGGGCCGCACCTTAGTTACGTATTTCGCGGAAGAAGGGGTCTTTTTTGAAGACCTCCGCATGTCCGCGATTTTGTAAAAGAAGGGTACTTTTTTGTACCCAGGTACGAAGTATGGGGGTTAAAATCCCCTTACAATCTACGAAACATACGCGGCTCTGACGCCGAGTGACTCCCGAAGTATCTGGGCTTCCGAGTTTGCTGCCGCCACTTGCTGCCGCTAAACACGCAGAGGATTATAGAATCTAAAGTTAAAAAACGTGTTCCCGTTCATCCAATGTCAGTGTTTTGATAAAAGAAGGGGTGTAAATTTAGTGGAAAAAGTCAGCGTTTTTATTAAAATAAGGGTGCTTTTTTGGCCAGAAATCAGTGCTTTAGCGGTATTTTTTAATTTTGATAACGAACGTATGCGCCCCCCTAAATACCCAAGTGCCCCCCCCCCCCCTCCCCCCCGGGATTGATTCACCTCAGCTCGCTTTTACAGCCAAATTGTAATTATTTGATCAACCAAGTGTTGTTCTATAAGATTGAATATGGGGTGCAGACGGGAAATCTGACTATGGAATATGGAAATTGGAATTGGATAAACTCAATCATCAAGTACTCTTTCCGGATTGGAAAGACAAACAGTGGTTTTAGAAAGACGGGAACATCCTGCCCCACACCTTTTGCTTGATAACCACTTTTGCCCTGTGCTTGAAGATGAAAAAGCTGCATTGCGCTCTATCACCACCAGAAAAGTCTACAATGCCTCACTGACGAGGAAAATATAACTAGCTTGAAATTATGAGCAAGCTGGTTGAGATCTTTGCAGACAAAACAATCACACCCGTTATATAGACAAGAATGTTAGGTAAAAGTTATCATTTTCACATACATTTGCAAAGGTGTATAGGTGTATAATTACATGTTTAAAGTATCAACATGCCCCCTGGTGGTCAGGAAAGAAACGGAAGAGAATGAAATAAAAAATGTGCATTAGACAAACTCCGGTAATCTCCTGATATTGGGCGGGTGAATGTTGAATTGTATGTAATGCATATGTGTGCAATTGGCCTGTCTGAGCTTTTTCTGATTAGTTTTTTCTTTATTCACTTTTACTAAAAATGATGTTTGTTTGTCACTATTCACAGATATTTTTGATTTTTTTTCGAAACAAAGTGAATGTATGTATGTAGGTATATAAATATATATATATATATATATATATATATATATATATATATATATATATATATATATATATATATATGTGTGTGTGTGTGTGTGTGTGTGTGTGTGTGTGAGTGTGTATACATGTATATCAAAAACTAATATAGACTGCCAAACACCTATTTATATACGACTGCGTTCGACTGTTTGATAAGAGAGGAACTTGCCGTGTCAGTCTATTTCATCAAATGCAAGAAGTGTTCGATTCACAAGAATCGCTTGCCGGGTGCAACTTACATATCCCTACGCTGCATGGGTTGTCGGAGGTGCTGTATATTATAATCGTACACCTAAAGTTTCTTGGTGTGACTGACTCCTTTACAAAAGTTTTCATATATGTAGCTTGTTTTGATGTGTCAACTTCTTTCGATATCGATTGACAACTCGGAAACATGTCAGGGAAATGTTACGGATGTGCAGTGTCGTTTGGGCTGTTCAAAAAGGAGGTAATTAATCGCCTTGTTGAGTGACAGTGCGTACATCTGCCCTGTTGCTCACTTCCTGATCAAGTGAATGTTATTCAAGTTATTGTCAAAATTGAAAAAGCCTTACATTAAATAAAAGCATATGTTCCAATATATTTTATGAGGATTATCTCCCCAAAATTATAATGCATTTCATTTATATTATAAGAACATATATGCCTTACCCACCTGTATGGGAATTAATTCATGTAAGAGAATACTTAATTGCCAGTAAGATGTTCCTAACAATGGTTTCCTGTTGGCATGAAAGCAAGATATATCTGTTATTGGTATGATATGGAAAAAAAAGCAAATAATTTTGATAACGGAATACTTGGTATATTTCACCAGACATAAAATGTAGGTTTTTTTAAATTCCTTAGCTTTTTTTATTTTGCATTCTTTAATTAAATAGTATTGTTCCACAATACTTACACATTGAAAGTAGTGGGTATAAATAGGAAGTGTTGTAATATAGAGCCTCATTGACTGTTGGGGGTTATTTAAGGGCATTGTTTTACATCGTCATCTGCTGCCATCTACACCTGGCATGGGAAAGTTATGTTCAATCACCAGGTATGGTTGAATGCACCATATATTAGACAAGTTCTGGCAGTTCTGGCAATCATGTCACAGCATACATATCTATTTAGACATTAATTAAGTGCACTAAAACATGTATTTATGTCTTTCAGCATGGTTGTAAGAACTGTGGATTCTCCTTCTGTTCAAACTGCCTACCTGAGAAAATAGCTGTACCAAAGAGAAAAAATGAAGTGCTACCTGTCTGTTCCAAATGTTTTGCAATTTTGTCTGGGTAAGTATATTTCTATTTATATCAGATTAAAACAGAATGACTACCTTTTAAAGCCTTATAGTTATACCCATGGTTGAGCTAGAAATAGCTAACATGTTACTTGTGTATGGAAAAATGAAAAATGCTGATTTTGACAAAATTTGCAAATCTTTAAATGTATTTGGTTAATGTGTTACAGTGTTTGAAGTCTAATAAAAATTCTGTAACTGATGTGTTTTGGGATGATAGTATGTTGATGTGTCTTTGGGCTGATTCATATCTTATGAATGTATAACTTCTTTTTAAGGAAAAAGACTGAAGAGGACTTTAGACCAATTAAGTTTTCTCCCCCGGAAAATTACAAAAAGTAAGTATCCTACAGGTTGACTGCATCGCCCATGTGATATCAATTCATTTCATTTCCACACTCTCCAATCTAAAATATGTTCTTTTTAATGGGTATTATTTAACTCTGAAAAGTGATATGAAGTATGTGTCATCTATATCTTGTTTTTAAACCTCATGCATTTTTACATTTACATAATTGTTGTGTGCCTCAAAATGCCCAAGACATACAAAGTAATCTTTCTTATGCTGTAATGAATATTTCCTGAGCAAATGAAAACATGTTATATGGAGAAATTACAATCAAAAAATCTTTTCAGGAGAATGGAGGCATTGGCAAAGCGTGAAGAGCAGCAGAATACAGCTTCAGGGGCCACAGGGGGTGCAACAGGTGGAGCGCCCGGCATATCACGACAAAAACAGAGATCCAAAAAATACAAGGGCATGTCACAAAAGGATATAGAAATAGCTCAAAGGCTTGAGAAACTAAAAGAAAGTAGTAAGCAGCGTAAGTATCTTAATCCAGTCATTCTTTTTTTCTTCGCATATCAAGTTTGGTCAAGTTTTAAAACCATACTGAAATTAATCACCACAAGGGCTTCCTTGGAAACTGTGAAAGTTGTAGACTTTTAAAGATACAATTTGATGTGTGTATGAAGGTTAGTAACTAATTTCTAGGTATTGGCAGCAAAGAGAATTCACTTTCAATTAATATTCCCTGAATGTTTCGATACCTTAAACAATATATTTTCAACAAACCTTTGTGCCTCCAATGGACCTAATTTTTTAAAATTTAGCACTGTCAGATTCAGAAATTTTGCTAGTAAATAGCAAACTGCCTGTGTGCGGAGATGTCCAGGAAGTAGTTTGGTCAATTTTATCCGTATTTTAAATATTAAACGATACAATACTTGACTTTTTTTATACAATACTTTTATTTCCCGTTCAATATCAGTATAAGGTATAACATCGAGTACTGGTACCTATCCCTACTAATTTCTATAACCTATGTGGCATTCAGTCTTGAAATCCAAATGCACGATCTGTATTTTAACCGTTTCATGGCTAGAGTTGACCTGACAAAGTATATGAATATGATGTATGGGTTTATGATACTTCTGAAAATAAAGTGGTAATAAAACAAATGCCAAAGATCATTTAAAGGATAATAAGCTGTTATCTGATAAACATCACATGCTCATTTTTTAAACCAGGAATGTGTTTACCTGAAAATATCATCAAAATGGTCAGGTGCTCTTGAAAGATACCACCGTCCAAAATAGTCGGGTGCTTTTTGTCTGCTGCAGGTATATATGGGGTTAAATAGTGTATAGTTATATTTATGATAATATCATTATCTCTCCTAAATACTGCAGATAGTCATTGCTGAAAAAGTAAAGACTCGATCTAGATAAACTTCAGATTTGCATAGCTTCCCTTAGTCATACATAGTCATTGCTGAAAGTTCTAGGATATACATTTTACCTCAGATTGATGCAGGTCCTCATTTGATCTCAGTATTGCACAATCGCTATTACCAACCACTACACGGCATGTATTTGTGATATTTAATTTGTCATTTTCTAGCCCCTCCTCCAAGTGTTGAGGAAATGGAGGCAAGACTCGCCAAGCTGAAGGGAACAGATGCCCCCGCTGCTGCTTCCAGTAGTGCTCCAGTACAACCTGTAAGTTGGTCACAATAGGAATAGTGTCACTTTTTCTCTCAAACTGTAGTTGGTTGGTTATGGTGGAGGGAATATAGAGCACCCATGGAGTACAACCACCTAACCCTAAGGCACTGATAATATTCATATTTGTCTCAAGCTGTCTCTAAGAGCTATGAGCAGCTGGTGGTCTGAAAAGAGCAGGGGTTCTTTCAGTATGATGTAGAATGCCAAGATTTGTTATTTTTGTACCACTGAGGCTGCTATACTTGTGTTGCTGCTGCTCTGCCCTAGTTTTTCTGATCATACATAGTTTTACAACGGTGCTATCATTTCATTATAAATGGATTTACCCTCCACCAGATACATCTAACTCGGATTGCTGATAAATTCATCTGATTCCTTTAACTTGCTCCTTTTTTTCCAGGAATTTGAAATGTTGACTTTTGTCACTTTTTCTGTCATATTGTGGCCACGTTGTGACTAGTTAGTTGTAAGTTGTGGAGGAAACCAAAGTACCCCGCGAAAACCAAAACCTTACCCCAAGTCACTGGCAACTTTCTCTCATGACCTAGTTGGTCCGAAACCACTCTGCCATCGGGGCAGCCCCCTAGTTTTTATAGCCTCCAGATATATCATGGTGTGTTTTACCATTAATGCATTTATTCTTATTGCTGATCAGTTGATGTGATTTCTATGACTGTCATTTTGTCCATAGTTTTACCAACCTCCTGATACGCGCACACAACAGGAGCAGATGACAGAGCTCCTGGATGAGATCTGCAACGAGGTGGAGATAGATAGTCACTACCCCAGCCCGCAGCAGGAGGTCTCAGACAGGCTGGCTCAACTCAAGGGGAGTGGTGGACAACCCGCCTCTACTGGTAGGTGCAGACTCTTGATGCCTCTCTGCCATATCCCTCTCAGAAAGCTATCTTTGACAGATCAGCTCAACTGACGCCCCCCCCCTCCTCCTGGTGAGTCAAAAATGTTCATCTTTATCCAAGGCCATTTTCCCTATACTCCTATATGCTCTTTATTCTTATGACAAGCCCTTCCCCTGCCAGCTGCACACTAGCTCAACTAAAAGAAACTGATGGAAACCCTCCTCTGATGGTGTGTTAGTAATCTTTATCCTTATAATGGAGTCTGTTCCTATCCCCCTGCCCTCTGCTGGTTTATAATCTTTATCCATATCCATCCATAAAGCACATTTTAACAAACTAACTTTTTTAAAGGTGTCTTTCATATTTCATACAACTTCTCTCTTAGGTAGTTTGAGAATGCCTTTACACCTTTACATTTGTTAAGTTACTGTGACTTTCTCAAATCTTTTATCCACCTCAACTACCTCAGCCCATTGTGCTAAAGCCAAATTTATTTTATTCTAAGGTTATATTCTTAAATTGTATTCTATGTTGTCCTTGAGATCAAACTCCTTTTTTCTACTTATTTTGTGTTTGATATTTACTTCTACAGCAGGAACAACCTCCACCACTGACGAACAAAATAACCTCAACAAACCTACAGACAAGTCACAATCTTATACCAAGAATATTGGAACAGGTATAGAAAACATATGTCAATGGTTTCTGCATGAAATATTACTGGCCTCATTATGAGGCCTGTCTCAGGTTATCTTTATAGCAAGAGCTATAATGCAGAAAAGATATTGATATGAAGATAGACTTAACGGTGGAACCTGAACTTTAGCACTTTTCGTTGCCCGTCTCCGGCCGTGAACTGTTCTTTAAGCCTTTCATGACTCTAGGGCCCAAAACCACCTGAATATTTTGGCAATATCTCTTGAACAAAACACCTTTTGCAGTGGTGAGCCACAGCAGGCAATTAGTGCACAAAGCATCAGACCTCTCAGCCCAGGAGGTGGCTCCCTGCTGCCAAAGCTATGAGAAATCTTATTGATTGTCAATTGGTGATGTGATATATGTAATTAACTGAAATACTTCAACATCACCCCTTCATGCTTAAGGGTTCTTGATAATTGCCATCTGGGGCTTTGAAACCTTTGAAAATAGCTTAGGAATAGCCTTTTTTGGACACTATAGGGTAGAATGGGTTTTACAATTTATTTGCAATTGTATCAGACAAATGGGCTTCCCTGGACTTTGACTGAAATATCCTACTACTGTTTAAAGGTACTGGCATGGGGGAGATCAGCCTGGAGGAAATGAATGCACTGATTACTGCATCAGCCAAGGAGTTGGAGATAGATGCCGAGCGGGCACTGGTAGGTCTTCAGAAAGACAAGGAACTCATGGAGAGACTCAACCAATTGAAAGTGGATAGGAAGAAGAGAGAAGGTAGGTATATGGGATAGGCAATTCTATCAGTAATTCACAAAATGATGAGAATGGTAATAGTGAGGATAATGATGATGATGACGGTAATGGTAACAAGAATTAGAATGGCGTTGAAAATGCATACTGATTATGATGGTGATTGAGGAAGAAGCATGAATTGGAATTTGATGTCCTTTCTAGTGCATGTGTTCAAACCTAGTTACCGTAATTTTGCGTGTATAAGACACACCCGCATATATGACGCACCCCTTGTTCAGGCCTTTAAAATGATGTATAGACCTTAGCTCTGAGTAAAGTGCGCACCCCCTTTTCGGAAATAGAAAACCAGTAAAACGCATTTCAAAATGAGTGAAATGTGACATCAATGCGACCTCAACGTAACATCAATGCTTATCACTCTGCATGTGTCCTAGGCACGATTTTGATTGTAATTAATCAATTCTAACAAAGTGGGGTATTGTAAATGCCGAGGCAGATATCGATGGGCATTGTCTTGGCCACATTATAATTGTAATTAGGCGATCTCCGAGGTACCGAGGTGCCTGGGGACTCCATGTAAAACACCCTAGATCTCTAGCTTTGTGTACAAGACGGAACCCCGATTTGAGTGTGAAAAATTGTGTAAAAACGTGTGTGAAAAATTGTGTAAAAACGTGCGTCTTATAAATGCGAAATTATGCTATGTTGATTTTGTAACATTATGATTGTGGAATTTTTTTTTATCTAGTGGCCTCAAGTAATTTGGAGGTCACATGGAGATATTTTGATTATGTCAATCCCTAATTAGAATGTGAATGTGTGTTTTGTTTGTAGCAGAGAGTGGTGCTACTCCAAAACCTCTAAATACTGACGTTGGTGATGATGATGAAGACAGTGATGAAGAAGCCCTTAAAGTTGTGGTGAAGAAGGTAAGGATGATCTCTCAACAGGGCCTATTATGGGTAAGAATAACCTCTCAACAGGGCCTATTATTAGCTACATTCCCATAGCCAGTAAATGTGAAATCGGTGCTGATATCCTAACTCTGGAGAGCGGGGCTACATATATAATTCTTAAATTCTAATAGAACAGTACCTACAGTTAAGAGGATTTCACGCTCTCACCTATGCTGGATTAACAGGATGTTCTACTGCGGAAAATCAGTCAGAAAAAAATAAGCCATAATATTTTCTTTTCATAATAATATATTCCATGCTCTAAAGAAAAGTTGGAGTAAATGCAAATAATTATTTAACACATTTATGGGTGGTGTTTTTGGAAAGTGTTATCTGGATCTATGATATATGATATTTGAATATAACTAAGGAGTAAAGCATGAATCTACAAAACATTTGAAAAAGGGCGATTGCCTAGATTTTGATTAAATATATCTCCTTCAAATATTTTTCAAAATATGCTTTTGTTAGGAAGATATCCTAAAAGTAGTCAGGCCATTTTGAGCTGCTGCAGGCATGAATGGGTTAAATGATATCTCATGCTATCATCTGGCACTAAAAGAATTATGTCATTGTAATTAAGGCTGGTTAGAATCGGTGCCTTCTCCTGGTATGCTCCAGGACACTGGAACTTCCTATGGATGCACCTTAAGGACTTGTTCTCTGTCTTTTTTTAAGAGAATCCTCAAAACTCATCTTAGTAAGACTGTCATTTCATTGACTTGCATGAAAATGTATGTATGAAATCCCCAGGCTGCATGAAATCGCGCTAGAATTGACGTACAAGCGTTTGAACATTTTGAGTGGAAATACTGTAGAACACGAAATTCACGCATGTCCCAAGTATAGCGAATTGGGGAGTTTTGCATCATAGCGTATCTTTATATTAGCGTCTCTTTACCGTAGCCGCCGCCGCTGACAGAGCCATCTGTCGCAAAAAAGACGAACTAATTTGAGCAGAGAATGCAGTTTGATTGAGCATTCTCTCAAAAGGGGGCGCCTGTATATACTTTGTTTTCTGGACCGGGACAGTTGAAAGGGGGGGGGGGGGGGGATGATAGTAGACCGTCACCCTTAATTTTAATCAGTTTAAAAAATGTTACAGTTCATATCATTAACATACATTGAATACATTCTTTATCTTTAAAAAATCATCATGTCATATCATTTATCTCACCAGTCTTCTCAAACTAAATTCCAAATTCACTTTGGCACATTACAGTTATCATTTGGCAGTCTTCTCAATCTAAATTCATTTTGATAAAAGTGTTTAAAATCTAGCTTTAAATGATGTTAAAAGTTACAGTATTTAAAAGTCAGAGTCCAGGTTGACAGAAGCCAGAATACTGAGCTCTTAATCTAATGCTGCCAGAGTGAAGCAACTAGATGGACTTTCTAAATTTGGCATTTGTTTGTGTGTAAACAGGGCTGCCGGAACAATAGCTGAGCACCTATCCTTCTGGTTGCTATGTGCAACACTCACTCAGTATTCTGGCTTCTGTCAACCTGGACTGTGACTTTTAAATACTGTAACTTTTAACATCATTTAAAGCTAGATTTTAAACACTTTTATCAAAATGAATTTAGGCCTGAAAAACACAAAAAAAGAATGGTTCAAGAAGGGCTACATATGCTTCATGTTTGTACTAGTGGCGCTAGGGTTTCAGCAGGGCTACGTATCTTCTATTAGATTTACTAGTGCCGCTATCTAGCGGCCACCACTAAAACGAAAATTGACGTCAGCACCACCAGTGGCTAAAAAAAAAGACAAAAGTACAGCGTTTTTATATATAGCGAAGCGGCACCAGATGCTAAGTACGCTATATATAAACACACGCGGAAATTTCGTGTTCTACAGTATGCAGAAAAAGACAATTTTTAGGTTACTATTATTAGTTTATTCTACATGTATATTTTAGATAATTCATTCACCTGATCCCACATGTTGTATTTACAGGCCATAGAAGAGAGTCTGCTGGACGAGGAGGTGACCACGTCTGGTTACGGCGAGGTCGTAGCTGCCGCAGCTTCCAGGAGGTCAATAGGTGGCGCTGCTCAACAGCCTGAGGTTGACTCGGATGAACTGCCCTGGTGCTGTATCTGTAACGAGGACGCCAGCCTCAGATGCCAGGATTGTGACAACGATCTCTATTGTAATAGGTGTTTTAAGTAAGTCAGCAGACCATATTTATGTCATACAATTATTAGGAATTGGTCTAAGAAATGTCATGTTTATGTGCCAAACTAAAAGGAATAGACAAAAAATATTACCGAGTATTTAAACCTAATAAAAGAAAAAATGATCCCAATAACTACTAGACATGAATGTTCAACAGACCATGTATAACTAACAGAAACTACAAAGAGAGAGAGAGAGAGAGAGAGAGAGAGAGAGAGAGAGAGAGAGAGAGAGAGAGAGAGAGAGAGAGAGAGAGAGAGAGAGAGAGAGAGAGATGGAGAGACAGACAGAGAGACAGAGTTGCAGACTGATTTATTGGGAAATTTATGATAGAGACAAACAGAGAGAAGAAATTGTTGACTGATTTATTGGGAAATTGATGGGAAGGGAGTGAGGGAGGGAGGGGTGGGAAAGAGAGATCTGAGAGAGAAGATATACATAGCTTCGTCTACCTTGGTATTTATCTGGAATAGCATTGAGCAATGTTAAGCTGTGGAAAATATTGATTTAGTCTTTCACAATGTTTTGTGTCTTTCAGGGAAGGGCATGATCGATTTGAGATGAAGGAACACAAGACAACTTCCTATAAACCACCAGCTGCGAAGGAAAGATGATGGAAACAAGTTAATAAAGCAACTCTTCGTACTTCTGAGAAATATGAGGTTTTTGTATATATCAAGCCTTATCAAGCCAGTTAAAGTCCCCCACCATTGACTCTTGTGATAAGTATTGTTCTAACTTGGATGAATCATTTTGCATTGTGGTTAAGGCTTAACGTTTTCTGGTCTGATTATCATTAACCCAACCATGCCTCTAGCAGCTCTATAAAGACCTGACTGTTTCAGTGTTTTTATTTCTGAAAAAGCATCTTTAGGAAATCATTGAAAGAAGAAATGTTTTGCAGAATCCTACCATCAGCTAAAATAATTTGTGAATCAATTCTTTATTCAAATGTTATTTACAAAAGTGTCAGGTATCAAGAAAACATTTCTCAACAGGAGCTCTAGACCTGAATAGGCTAAACAATTGAGATTTATTCACCTGCATACAGGTCAGATATTGCTTTCTTCATTATGATTATCACTCACAGCAGCAACAACTGTACCAGACATTTCAATAAGTGAAGTCACTTGCATCAATGATATTACCTTGATAAACATCCAAGTTTCTCATTTCATCACATGTATCTTGGATGATCATGAGTCCATTTCTGTGCATGCATGAAGCAACTAAAAGTTTGATTTAAGATAACACACTTAATATCACATAAACTGAATGATTCAGCTTGGTCCCATTCAACTGCCTTCTCTGGAGTTATCTGTTTAAAATTGTGGGAGTTTTAAATAGAAGTGGAGGAAGTGATTATAGCTCTACCTCAAAGAAGGAATCAATATGCAAAATATTTTTGATTTTAGCATTCTAGTTATTGGTAGATATTTACAAGTTAGCTTTCATAATGAAAAAAAATGCAAACATAGTACATGTACTTGACCAATGTTCCTAATAATCCAGTGAACCTCATTAACTGCTCGAGAGTGCAGCCCTCTCATGAGTTCAGATATGCAGATCCATATCTCTACCATTTTTGCCACAGCGCTCTGTTGCGCCCAGCGCCAGTACCTTTGTGCTACTTTCAACTCTGTAATCCCATCACCTTGTATTGGATTTTCTCTGGATATCATGTGTATATTAGGCAGATAAAATTCTGATTATGTCCCATGTAGTGATCATTATGGCTTTTATAGCATATTTAATAATTATTTAACAAGAACTCGTAAGAAATTGTCAATGGAAAATATTGGTCTTATTTAGATCAGAAAGTGGGTAATTCGTTGTTTCAAAATTGAAATAGTGAAGTGATTTGTAGCCGAAAACATATATGGTATTTTACAACTTTTCTTGCAGTATATGATGTTTATGGTGTAAAATGAAATAATATGGTTTAATGATTTGCTGGGCCCAGCAAGAAAATTGTAATGAGTTGAATTGTCTGTCAGACAAATGAATTAATAAATTTTATTGTTCATACATATCTAGTTCCCATAGCTTGAAATATGTTAACAGCTTTAAATAGTTTTATGGGATCAAATAAAATAGGTAATCAATTCGGTAATCTCTTTCTGATGAAAACATCATTTAACTTATTGAATTAGAAACATTAGTGGTTCCCCAACCAACATTCCTTAACATGTCTCAAAACCATTCTTTGATTTGAAGTAATTTTTCATAAGTATCATTGCCTTCAGACGGCATATTTCTAGGGAAATATAAATCCCTGATAATGACTATTGACAATTGTAGCAATCACACTTCTGTATGTACTTCCATGCATGAGAATGGTTTCAAAATTCTGAATGAAGGTCAGCTATGTCAACTTACATGTATTTCTATTGTTTTTCTGAATTTTAATGGTTTGTCTATTTGGTGGATTGATTTCAAGTATGATTAATTGAAGAGGTTTTGTCAATTATTTTCGGAAACAGCATAGGCTGTTGATTTTGTTGTTTGATAAGGAAATGTATTGTCCATACTGATGTCATAGTTGTTAATGTACTTGTACATATTATATGCCGGGTAAACATCATGTGTATTGTAAAGCATTAAATGAATGGTATTATGGAATGAGAAGGAAGTCATCTTTTCTACTATTGAGTATAGGTGTATCATGTCTGACCGCCTTATGGCAATATAATTAAAAATTGTCTTATCCTTGATATCATCTCTAACTTGAAAAGTAAAATTTAGCTTTTAGCATGATATTGTATGGACTAGGTTTTGGTAACTGAGTTTATTTCCAAGGTCCTTGCTTAATGAGAATTTCAATAAAGGATGATTTCACCTCACAAAGCATATTTTTGTTGATTAGATAATATCTACATATATGTAGATATGTATCAGGCATGAAATATTTTCATGCCTGATATTGTGAGAAATAAGCGGGGTTGTCATTTATAGAATGTGTTCCTGCAGTTGCTCCTGCTTTTTATTATCCTGGTGGGGGAGACTTCTGGTGTATTTGCAGAGAGACTGAGAGTCTAGTATGTTTTTGTTCAAACCAACATTACAAGAAATAAATATGAATGCCGCCAATATTATCCGTTCTGTTGAAAATTGTCTCCTTTTTTTCTTTAAGTGGAACACCCAAAGTTAATTCAGAGGATCTGAAGGTTACAATTTTGCCCAAAAAGGATGGCCCTCTCGTTGAATGTGCAGAAAAATTAACTCTTTCCATTCTCACATAAAAGTGAAAAAGATTTGATAATTTTTCAAATACTAATTTGGAGGAAGAAATATAGATGTAAAGTGGAGATTTAACCAGTTGGCTGTCAGAAAGTTGTGCTCCATTTTTAGAGGTTCATGTGTGTACGTCACATGACCATAGTGGATCAATTTTGTCTAAGATTGTCAAACATAAAGAACCTGGCACTAAATTTTGCCCAATAATCCCCATTAAAATTTGGGATTAGTGAACAAAATTACAATTTGTATTTAATAGGGTTAAGAAAACGTACATGGATAATTCAGTTTTAGCCCATTCCCATCTGGCGTCTATTAATGGTCTGATGCATGAAAAGATACCAAGTGCAAAACACTATTTAGAAAAGATAGGAACTTAGTTGTTCCCGATGGGTTTAAAGGGGCACAAAACCCTGAAACACATGCCAGCGTATATGAAAGAAAAAACACTTTTAAGTTTATCTATTATAAAGGCCCAGGCCAATTAGGCCCCATCAGGCAGAAATAGTGTGTATTCCAGTAGCACATTTCCTCCCTGGGGGCAGCCCTATCTCACACATCCTGGCACCTGGCTGGGCGGCAGGATGATGTCACGTTCACTTGTGGGTATGGCAGGAAGTGCTGGTATGCAGGCACTGTGTAAAGTCTGAGTGTCCTCTCTCAGTTTCCAGCTTTTGGCTGAGGTGAATGGACCTGCAGAAGCTGATTAATAAAATCATCATGGTGAATTCATGTGTTGCCTTGGGCTGTACTAATAGAGCTGGAAGTGGCGTTAGCTTTCACAATATTCCATGTGTTAAAGAGACACAGAAATTGTGGCTTATTGCACTTGGAGCGTCTGCGCCACCTAATTCTAAAGCATGCCATCATGCGCTCTGACCATTGTCTGGAAGAGGATTACCATTTCAATTACAAATTGGAATCAGAATTAAAGGTATTCGGTTTATAGTCTTGTATCCACCGAAGTGCTCACACAACCTTCCTCCCCTAGCAGGCCTGTACAAACGGAAACCATTTCAATCCCCAGAGGGATATTCCAGAGCAGTTGGCAGCATATAGCGCACAAGCTCTAAGCACTGCCTTATTTATGCTAGGTACCCATTTAGCAGCTGGGTAGACTAAGGCAATATTGAACAAACTATCTTGCCCAAGAACAGACCAAAGTGCCCTGGCCGGGAATCGAACCAGCGACCTACTGATTACTAGTTACTTGGTAGTAATTAAAGACAGAGGAGATTCTTGAACAAACTTGCTCAGAATTACTTGGTAGTAATTGCAGACAGGGGAGATTCTTGAACAAACTTGCTTGTTTTCCTATATTATCAAGCTTGCAGCCGAAGAACTCTGAAGAAAAGATCATTTTATATTAACTAGGGGACTATAGTAACTAAGCCCAGATGGCAGTTCTGACTCCAGGCTGATTACACAAAATAGTGGATTCATTCTAAGTAATCTGTTTCAATTTTACTTACAACAACCAGGATTACAATAGAAAGTGTCTTTTACATGATTTGATTGAATTATTATAGCAATCCTTTGAATAAAGATATTCTAAGAAGTCTCAATAAGTGTCTCAACGTTTCACTAGAAATCAACTAGATCATGTAAATCTCAAAAAGTATTTCAAGCAATACTTAGAATAAAGATATCAAATTGTCCAAATAAAATTATCCATAGTTCAATCATCTGTACTCAAGGATAAACTCTTTACAACAGAGACATGCAGGTGTGGTAGGCATCCTGACACAATCAGTACATGTACTTTCAAGTCTCCAATCTCCTATTTCTATTATCAGTACATGTACAGGTGAACTTGGATATGACGGATTCAATGGGACCAGGAAAATTGGTCCGTCATATGCAAAATCTGTCGTATACATATGACGAATACTTGATGTGCATCGGTCTGGGACCAAGCATATTGTCCGTCATATGCAAAAATCCGTCGTACAGTGGTACGTCATATCCAAGTTCACCTGTACTTTCAAGTCTCCTATTTCTATATCTAATACCTCAACTTCATTATCTATTTTGTCAACAAAGTCACCCTCTTCTGTCCGCGGTTCAAAGTCATAAGAGTTGACATAATTGAACACATATCTTTTTTAAGAAGTAGTAACTTCTAGCCCTCTTGCAGTGAATGACTGTACTCCAGCAATGGTGGCTGCTGACTCCTGCCCACAAGTGAATGATGAGACCTGATTGGCTGATAAGATGGCTGCCTGCCTAGGTGTCAGGAGGCTCATAGCTCTCAATTACAATTTGCATTTGTGCTATTTCTGGGGTCAAATGAGCACTCAGGACATGGGATATGTATTATTTAGGACATAAGACAGTTATATGAGAAAGAAATCTGCGAAAGCTTTAGTGCCCCTTTAACAATTCCCCTTTAAGTATTTCTCTATTTGATGAGATATGTTCCAAGATTGCGCAAGTGCATTATTACTTTGCCTGTGGTGAAGAGTGAAAATGATCACCCTTCATGGTGGCAATGTGTATTTGAAATGGCAATGCAACACACTCAGCATGAAGTAGGACAATAACTATATATTGGTCAACATAAACACAAAACAAACACAGATTTATGTTATATATATGAAATATATTTTCATGCTATACATTGAGAGTGAAATTGTCAATTCTAAAACAAGCTTTATGGAAGCTCTAATATATTTTCATCCTTGAAGTTCAAGGCTTGACATAAAAGTTCAGGATCTCAGGCTTATTTGAAACTAGTAGATATAAACATTTGCTTGCAGGGACAGTTCACATGCATTGCAGTTACAGAGAAACATGGCTAGATATTACTGGAATGATCACAAGCCTAGTAACATTGTTAGTGCCAACTGATGTGTCAACTACACCATTTATTGAGAGAGAAATGACTGGTTAAGAGCAGCTAATTTTAACATTTCTGGCCAATCAAAGTTGATTGCTAGCACAACAAATAGCCTTAATTTACTTGATGCCAGATGGAATGGTAAATGTAGGTTTTGCAGCCTATCGCTCTTCAGAAATCATTTCAAAACATGGCTAGTTTAACTCAACGCAAGGAGAGAAGCAATTGGTATTTGACCCTGCATGCATGTTTTAGACTGGTAGTTATTCTGAATACGATATCAATACCGTGTAAATCATATCAAGTAAACAATGTTACAAGTTAGGTTCATATGTATGATAGGTACATTGAGTAAGCAATCATGTGTACTACGGTATTGTCTAAATTTGAAAGCTCAGAAACAAGAGCTGAAAAATCACTGCACCCTAAAAACTACAGATGTGAGAACACTATACATGTACTTATCAGAGAAACAGTGTTCATACTGGCTATAATAGGTGACTTATTCATCACATCAATCAAACATTATCGATTTAGCATCCATAAATAAGTGAATGATATAAACATACAAGCAAATGGTACTGATTATGTATGCTAAGTTACTAAATGTAGGACAGATATGGTTTAAAGGAACGATGTCCTTTTGAATACATTTCAAGATTCAAATTCTGGTGATGAAAATGGGCACTGAATTAAGAGGTTGCTTAACATCTTAAATCATTTTACAAAATGATATTTACCTTGGACACAATCATTGCTCCTCACTCCTCAAGTAGATCCACATTGCCTTAAACAAGGCTGTCATGACAGTCATGGTAACTACTCAATTCTGTACAACTAATTTAAAAGTATCCAACATGAACGTTAGGACAATTACTTAGAAACACCCTGCACACTCTTCCTAAATGCTGATTCATTTTATAATTAATATTTGAATATTGTTTTCCAAATTTTGGAGACTCAGCTTTGAAATAATAGCTGAAATAAAATATTTGACAGTAAATCCCCTTTCATATTTAATACAATTCCTAATAAACATTGTTACAAAATTAATTTCTAAATGAACACTATAAAGTGATGTATCTCAATGTTAAGTAAATAGTCAGGAATCAGGATAGGCTTGAATATGGTAGCACTTTCCGAAGATGATCCTTTGCTCTTGGTTCTCTGCCTCTTTTGTCACTGGTTCTCTGCCTAAAAGGAACTTCCTGATTCAAACTGGCCAGCAAATAAATGGCCTCCTTGTGCGCAAATTCAACAAAAAAGGTACATCTTGTAGGATTACATATAAAACTGCTGAGAAAGAGCACTGACTTTAACCCATGCTTGCCTGTAGTGGCCAAAAATGTCTGAAAATCTTAGTGATCCTTTTGATAAAAGCATCTTGAGTGGGGAAATCACAACTACCAACTTTCCTCCAAATAATTTGTGAATTCTTGCATTGAATTATTCTTAAAAATGTCAAAAATCCAGTCAAATTCCTCATGAAGTCCCAGACATAAATGGGCTAAGGATGGGTGGAAGTTCAGAGCGATCCTTGTTTTCTTCTGGAGACTGTAGCTCCTTACTTGAAATTGCCTGTACTAGATGCTGTGAACAACACTGTATAATCCTTGAGGCAACAGAATCCCAATTACAAATGAACTCCAAGATGTTTGTGACTACACATTTTAAGCCATGGGTTCTAAAGGAGTAATCAATGTAATAGGATAGGTTCAAAGCTGAAGAGGGGCCCCACTTTATGAATATCTAGCGCTGATGCTGAGTGGCCGATTAGGTCAATGTTCGCAGTGTAGCAGGCAGTTTACAAGAAGGCGTCGCACCAGTCCTTAAGACAGCCATAGCAATCGTTTGACTGCTTTTTGTTTGATTGGCATGTTTCCTTGAGCCAGTCCACGAAGATCTCCTCATCCTTCTTCAGCACCAGGAACTGGCCTAGAACTACATAGGCCTGAAAAACAGAGGAAAATACTTGATTCCATATACAATAAAAGAGCAAAAGAGAAATATGGGCCATATCAAGCTATTCAAATCGTTGCGGACGGGAATTTTAGAGAGTTTAATTCAATATTTTTCCTTAGATTCATGTAAACTTCCTGATTTGTCTGTTTTATCTTATAGATATATCCTTCTAGAACACTATTATAAAAAAAGTTTGTTAAATCTTTTTGACAAAATAGTAGATTTTAATGAATTTCTTGCTGTTGCGGACGGGAAACTCTGCGACGGAGGTTTTAGATACCTTCACAAAAACAGAAATCCTTCTTCAAATACTGAAGAAAATTAAAGTTTTGCATATGTGCAATGTAGCCAAGACCCTCAAGTATCTATTTCTGTATGTATTTCAAATTTTGATCATCCCATTCAAATTTTGGAGAATTTATACAGTGTTGCGGACGGAAAATGCATACTGTTGCGGACGGGAAATTTTCGTCGCAAGTACAGGAGAGGAAGTATTCAGTACGTAAAATATTTGTAAGAGGTCAAAATTTGATAACATCACTCAAAAATTTAAAATAGTCATTTGGAAGACTGACATAAGAATGTTTTATACAACATTATTCATAGTTTAGTAGTCTAAATGCTGAGCTACAGATAAAATGATTCCTGAAACTAAATTTCATTGGATTTAGCTCAGAGACTGATACTCTCAATTCTAGGTTCTTAAATTATTGTGGCTTAAACATTGAAAACACTTAAAACAAGAATTCTATATTCTTTCTATTAGAAAAGATAACTATATACAGCAATTTAAGCAAGTTAAGAGAGGATTCTTATAACCAGGTTGTGGAGTGATGCTGGTTCTCCAAATTGCAATAGGGCTATATACCCAGATCTTAGCACTGAAATCTTAAGTGCAATTTAAAACATACTAGCAATGCTAAATTACAAGTTTAGATAAACCACTGATTTTCATGATATGTATGTTTGGTTAGGACTACAAATCCAGTTCATATCCAATACTGAATATCAATGCACATGTACATTAATTCTCCATTCACCCAATAGACATGTTAGATCTGAGCACCCAAAAATAGCCAACTGTTAAATATGTATGAATGAAAATATCACATAGGTATTTTAAAGTATTTAAGCAAACTGGACACTCAGTAACTACTAATATTCCTAAATCATTCAGAATACAGATACTTTGGTATCATTTAAAACAACTTTCTCAGGATCCTTTCTGTTTTTCTCAACTTTTTCTGGAATGCTCTGTACCTGATGCCGTGTTGATTATGCAATGAGAAATGATTTAGCTTTCTACCTGCTCATCTAATTTGCTGATTTAGCTAATTTATTAATTTTCATAATGAGTTCTCATAGGTTCTAGCATAGGTCTAATAATAAATGATCCAACCAATGTACAGGTGTACACATTCAGCACTGTCTAGACATGAACCTTCATCCTGTCTGCACCCCTACATCCTTAATCCTGAAGCCACCTATTCAGTCAATCAGTGTAAATGCAATTTCCCCCCAACTCTTTCCTCCCTCCCACAACTGGAGAATCAGAGGTAAATGCAATTTCCCCCTACCCTATTCTTCTCCCAAGACTGGAGAATTAGAGGTGTTGATGAGAGGGGGAAGTGAAGGTAAGACAGAATCCACATCATTTGGGCTATACCAGCAACCTTGATTTGTACAGGAAGTGATTAAAACCAGGAAGTATAGAATTATTGTTCCTGTTAAAACTGGCCAGGTGGTGAGTGAAATCATCTACCTCTGAGAACATAAACTAAATTATGCTTTTCATAACTTTCTCTGTTTAATGTTCTAAAGGAAGCTTCACATCTAAGTCAGTTGGAACTATTATGCCGAGTATGAATGTAAGAAACAGAGTGGTACTCAAATTTTGCTCATACCGCCAAGGCCCATTACCTAAGTGTAATCCTCTTTTCTGTATATTATACCATTAAAACAACAGAGATCTCTTTCTTTGGAAAATTCCCCAGCCCATAGAGGGAAGATGGATGTGCCTTGGATCTTTTATTTAGATGAAAATCCATAGCTGTCATTGATCACCTGACTTTTGCCTTCCAGTCATACTTCCTGTCCCAATCACTTTTCCGTCCGAAACAGCACTAACTGTTGCGGACGGAAAATTTTCAAACTCCATTTTTACAAGTTATGTGATTTATTTTCTTCATTTTTTTACATTAATAGATATGCATTATAATTAGAGCTGCACTCACGGAGGGGGATCAACTCATGAGCTCACCACCCGTTTGACTCGTGAGCTCATGAGCTCACGGACGTTCCGATTTTCCAAAAAAATACTTATTTTCCACCCCAGCTATTTAGAAATAAATATTCATTGGCGGAGATTTATCAACATTTCCATGTTTAATTAATTTTAAAACATGCTGACGAGGTAAAAAGGTTAGAATAACACTTAACACCACTTGAATGTATACATTGGAGATTGTAAAGAGGACATGACAGCGATAAGCAGTTATGTATGTTTATAATGTGTGTTAGGTGCTCTGTGTTACGTTCTTGTTCCCAAAAAAGACGAGCTCACGATTTGAACATTTTAGCTCGAGCTCGGCGAGTTTGCCCCAGGGCTCGAGCCACTCGAGTTCGTGAGTGGTGAGTGCAGCTCTAATTATAATGAAGTAAGAGGATTTCAAAAATGGTTACACTATCACTTAAAATGAATTTTTTATAGAAACTTTTCAAAGTTTTTTGTTGCGGACGGGAAAATGGCTATCAAACCAGTTCAATACCTCATTGATCAATGATCACCAGATCAAATATGTTCAGTGGAAATGTACTTCAGCCTCACACCTACAAAAAGACACCAAAAAAGTGTAGTTCTGACAACCCTATCAAAAATAAAATGATTTTAATCACTTTTCCGTCCGCAACACTAAAAAAATATTTTTAAGGTAAAAAGTCAATTTTATGTGAGGTGGAGGGCTTTCAGTTCTGCTTTTTTTCATTTTTGTACACTTAAGGATGTCTATTTTCAGTACGTCTTCAATTCATATTGGTAAAATGAAATTATTTTTTAAAGTTCTCCGTCGCAATTATTGTGATATGGCCCATATATGCTATTCATTTGTTCCCATCATAACTGTTCTTCTTGGCAAAAACCATTCACTAAGTATAGTGTAGAAAGAGTATCATACTATGACTCAGCTAGTCTATGCTTGATAGCATAAAGTCCTACTGGAACTGTCCTGTTTGATAACTACATCACAGGTGTTTGTTTTATCCATCAATTAGCTAGATTCCAACGGTCTTGTTGTTTAGATAACAAATGCACTTTTGTATTTCAAAGATATGGGCTGAGCTCGCTAATAACTGACAGAACTCAAATCATGAGAAGAAATCAGTTCATTTATTCTCCTTTTATTGTTTAAATATAGATGGGTGCAAACTGTAACTTGAACCGTTCCGGAGAAAAGATAGCAAATTTAGTAGGGGATTTAGCTATGATCAAACAGACCAGAAAATTGTTTAATATGCCTGCTCTGTTCAGGAAGGGAAAAATTTCAAGATATTTAAACTAAAATGACTACATATCGAATCTCACTTGCCGACTTCTTACATAATGCATATTGTCCCCTGACTCATCTAGCCCAAAATATAGGCCGTCATTAATTATAAATTGACATTTTCTTCATTTATAAAAAATCTTACTAGACATTAGGAGGTCAAAGGCAGTCTTGAAAATCAGTTAACATTTCAGGGCTCAACGTTAAGAAAATTTTGCACTAGCCCATAAGGGCTAGTTCCCAAAGATTTCACTAGCCCTGATTTTTTTTCCCTAGCCCTGAATATTTATGACCGAAGAGTGCTAAAAAATATGATATTTGCAAATTTGAAAATAAAGTCCTATTCACAGATTTTTACCATCTGTGGTTCGAAAACTAACACAATGCAATGACCTGTCATTTTCTATATGTTTTCTTGTTAAGTGCATAATGAGCATTGTGTAGATAGTTTCTTGAATTCCTTCATTTTACCCAACAAATAATTTTAACATGGCAGAACAGTATTTTAGGCAGTGACAGTGTCTCTAAAGAGATGAATTTAGCAAAAAAAGGAACCAGTTTTGGAGAATGAGTTTTCCATGACATAAACTGCATAAATAGCCTGGGCTGAATATTCGGTCCATTCCATTTAGTGCAATAAAGTTTATTATCCCCACCCCCCAACATGTACATACGGTTTTTACACAGCAGTGAAGCACTTGGCAGCAACAGATAAGCACCTAACATCACCAAAATCTGTTGCCATGTGCCGTCTCTGCTGCTGTTTGCTCCAATGCTATTATCTACTTGATATCTGCAATTGTGATGGTTCAATTCGATTGAACCACCTGCAGATCTACTATAACCCGGTCGGCACATAAACTTAGTGTTTTTATTGGCTATTAACTCCAATCGGCACATTATGTATATGCCGGTTTCTCTTTGCAAGTGCACTACATAAAACATCATGTCCACGGACTTTGGAGTGGCTGACTTTGGAGTGGCGATGCTACTGCTGATAACCGAGTATCGCTAACTCTAGACTCAAGTGCTGCACTCCAGATTGTGGACAAATCGTGTAAAGGTGATAAAATTTGAGCTAGCCCAGCCGGGCTAGGCAAACAATGGAACGTCTAGCCCTGAGCCTTTACGACTAGACCCGGGCTATCGGGCTACCGTTAATGTCGAGGCCTGCATTTACATTGTCAGCAAATATCAGGTGGTTTTAGAGTGTATGATGCCACTAGAGATAAGAGGGTCACTGATGCCATCTATAAGCCATAAGCAGTAATACATGCTGCGTTTGTATCTAAACTCGAAAGGGTAGGGATAACTTTTCAGGGAATAGGAACCTAATCTATGACTTACCTTGTCAAAGCCTTTCTCTGTTAACCTTGTTCCTAAAACTGGGCCGATTCCAGCCAGTTCTGTGACCTCTTTATCTCCCATAGGCTCAGCCACGAAATTGCGATGCTTCTGACTAGTTGACGACATGGTGACTCAGATAGCTCTGGAACAGAGAATGGCATGCACATCAGCTGGGAAGTTGGGAATTCACAGGATTATTGATATAACACGTACAGACTTGTTGATGTTGCTGGCAGTCAGCCAATATGGCCCACAGCACATGACATCATGTATCCTACAGCCGAGTAATATATTTCACATGTAATATGGGTGCAAATGGTGAAATAGGATAATGAATCATCAACCATTTTAAGAGAGTCTAGCTGAAAAATCATTCTAACGCACTGTAATTCAAACTAACTACGTTCAGTAACAAGATACACATCTTTATGGACCTTTGTATGAGAGTTGTTTTTTTGTTGGGGGGGGGGGATATTTACCATTTTTTTTCCAAACAAATCTTCTAGGATATGACTGAAGTGTTATTAGCCTTTTTTGACACAATGGGCTATCAAATCTAGTTGGTATATGGATCTGAAGTAGCCCACTAGCTATATCTGGCAGGCAGAACCTTTGGCATTGCTCTTTTGGACAGGCATTTTTAAAATCCTGGCTAAAACCTTATTGAGCCCTGAAGTGATTACCCTGTGAACAATTCCTCCCTTCAATAGACTCAGGCTCCATAAAATCAGAGAGCTAGATATGGGGGCTAATCACAGCACCCAATGGATGGCTGCAGGTGTTGGTCAGGAGCATAATGGGTACTGCACTCTGGCTGCAAACAATGAATTTCGTTACCAAGGTCATGCACTATGGTCAAATATAGCCCATTACACCAAAATCCCATTACACCTAAACTTAAGTTATTTTCTATCTCCTTTTCTTCTCTGCAATTTCTTTCGTTCTTAATTTGTATTCTACATAGAGATTAGCTTTGGAGTGCTTCAAGTTATTCTCGCAAAAAATGAGACACGAGACTGATTGAACTTGATTCCAAGAAAGAGAGGATATATATCCATTATATGAAGTTGCAAATTCAACAGTCGCTCTCAGAGGAATATATCAATCCAAGTCGCAAATGCATTTTTCCTTAGATGAATCGAACATGGATTGGTCTTCTCAAACTAATTAATAGGACCCATTATAAAGCCCTGGACACACCGAATCTCGCCTAACCTAGTCTCAGTGTGATGTCACTAGGAGACAAAGACCAAAGAGGGCTCTCATTAGGGCTGTCATTGAAAGTTTTTTATCGATTCAATATTCAATAAAATTATTACCGATTCCGTATTTCGATTTGATTTATAGCGAACCAAACTTATCTTACCTGTTATTTCTACATCATCACCAGCAATGTGTTCTTGAGGCATGGTGGCAGTTCGCGCATAGGGTGATTTTTAGACCTATTGACAACACCCCCCCCCCCCCCCCCCCCCCACATGCGTATATTGCAGCTATGTGGCTTCCGCCTAAGTACTGTGTTGAGCAGCATGAAGCTATCAATCGCGTCAGGTGAGTTACCATCTTGGGACGTCTGATAGACTGATACATGTATATCGATAGTCGGCACGGAATTCTTGCCGGTGCCATGAATACAGGCGAAAACGCCCGATATGCGAAAACGCCCGATTTTTCTTACTTTTCACAACAGTGTATTTCTTCTTTTCTTTCTCCTTTCTCTTCTTTTCCTTTCTCGTTCTCTTAATTATTTACGTTCATAGTCGAGTTAGTAGTAGTGTAGTTAGTGGTGTCCATTTTTTCTTTGCAAGTTTATACTATCACGAGAACACACCTGAGAGTTGCATCTGGCCGCCATGGATTCATTTCACTCGTGTTACGGCACATGCTATGTCACTTTGAAACTTTGGAATAAAGTTTCGAAAATGAGTACAAGCGGACACACGAGGAACAGCACATACGTAGAACTAGATATGTATTTTAATTGCTGGCACTGACAGTTGACCATGTTCATGTTGACAGACTGTCGATAACAACAGCTGTGATAATATCCATGAATTACATGGAGACAATAATTATTAAAAGTGAAATTAGATTGACAACAACTGTCAATGACAATCTCCATGAATTATATATCCATGAATTATATGGCCCCCTGATGTGCCACCGACGGAGAGAGCACTTCACAGCAAGCCGCCGCTCACGGCAGCACTTGAAAAATCGGACGTTTTCGATTAGGGCGTTTTCGCATATCGGGCGTTTTCGCCTGACACCGGTCCCTCGATAAGGACGGTATCGATGACAAGTCTAGATAGGTTTACCTTATAGAGTATATTAGTCATGCAAATATGCAGGATGCATCTCTACAGTAGTTGTATGCTCGGAGCTGTGGCAAGGCTGTTGAACGATCCGGTTGCGTATCTGGTGATCGACATTCGTGATTTTACCAACTGTTTACCAACCAATCTCGCAGAGGCTAAAAATGCTGAATCGTCACCCACCCCCTACTCCCTGATGTGTGCCTCACAGACAGACTGATTGGGCTAAGGGTGTAATGTGATTTAGGGCGTAATGTAATTTGGGGCGTAAAGGGCAGACACCCTATGGCCATCTCATGAGACTCATGCAGCTTGAAGCCTTTAGCTTGATCATTGAATGTGATGTTGACCTAGATTTACTTCTCTTTCCGTGTTATAACCAATAACTTTGACGTGATTCCTTTTTTAAATACTTCCATTTTGCTAGCGATTTTTAATTCAGATAATGTGTATGCCAATGACTAAAGTAGGATAGATCTTAAAATCACACAAATTGTACAACGAGGGTCGAAAGAAATCGCTTTTAGTTTCACTTCGAAATTAAGTCGAACTTGAATATCGACAGCATGTTCTGCATTGCATTGAAACTTTCAGATGTAGATCTATTTTACATTGAATTAGTCATCAAGTATTGAACAGAATGAAAGATTTCTTAATCACAATTCCTACCTTTAGGAGAGATGAAATCGTTCGATAATTTTCGCGCCTGAACTTGACTACGATTCAACACAACACTGCCGCATGCCCTTTAGAGGGTGAAAAGAGCACGCAGGCCGGACAGTCCCGGCACACCAAAAACTGACAACGGGTTATCTTTATGATTGGCTAATCGTTCATTCCACATAACAAGTATGATACTTTATCCGTAGAGTATCTATACACTATGACTGTGCTGCATACTCACATCCAGGAAATAATGCTTACTTAAATTTGATCCCATGGTGACGACATACACATTTACACTCCTTGAAATAATTTACAATGCATTTTGCTGCAGTATTATCAAAGTAACTATAGCCTCTCTTTCTCTCCTCAGGACCGCTTTGCACTGTAGTAATAAATATGACCATGGAGCCAAGGAATCGCACAAAGTTAAAAGTGTAGCTTTCAGAGTTCAGTTGTGAACAATGTGCTGATGGTAATGATGATGAGATAATAATAATAATAATAATAATAATAATAATAATAATAATAATAATAATGATAATGATAATAACAATAATAATAATACAATAGTAATAATAATAAAAAATAAGAATAATATAATAATAATAATAAAAATAATAAAATAATAATAATAATAATAATAATGATAATAATAATGAAAATAATAATAGTAATGATGATGATAATAAATTAAAAATGATAATTATTATCATTACTTAAATCATTATTATTATTATTATTATTATTATTATTATTATTATTATTATCATTATTATTATTATTATTATTATCAGTAGTAGTAGTAGTAGTAGTAGTAGTAGTAGAAGTAGTAGTTGTAGTAGTAGTTGTAGTAGTAGTAGTAATAATATTATTATTGTCATTATTACTATTATGATTATAATTGTTATTATTACCAAACTATTATTATTATTATTATTATTATTATTATTATTATTATTATTATTATTATTATTATTATTATTATTATTATTGTTTATATTATTATTACTATATTTATCATTATTATTATCATTGGTATTATTATCATTATCATTGTTATCATTATTATCATTATCATTATTATCATTATTATTATTAACATTATTATTATTATTAGTATCATTATTATTATTATACTTATTATTGTACTTATTATTATTATCATTATTATTATTATTATTATTATTATTATTATTATTATAATTATCATTACTGTTACTATTATAATTATTATTATTATTATTATTATTATTATTATTATTATTATTATTATTATCATTATTATTATTGTAAAATAATGAGTCAGTCTGCGTCTGAGGCTGACCAAAGATATAGTCATTATGTCTCCGGGCTGACTAACTTTCTATGATGACCAAAATAGAGGAGCATGCTGATTATGAAACTAAATTTAGTTTCCGACCAATCAAACGTGCCACAATAATTTGTATCCTCCACGAATAGAAATGGCTGCCGTCGAAACGTGTGTTTCCAAGATTTGCGCAATAATTGTTTCTTTCGCCTCTTTCCCAGTCTTTTATTTCACCTAACCTTGTCAAAGCACTTGCAATCATGGCTCGCTAAGTTTCACCTCCCTTGTTTAGGCCAGGTCGCTTTTGCGATAATTTATTCCATGTTAAGATAGGGAGGTGAAATCAGACTTGATATCCGTTCTGATTGCACTTGTTCCAAGTCCAGTGGGATTCGTCAAGTGGAGTTTTGCGCAATTGGAAGAGAGATAACTAAAGTCAAGCACGCACTTATAGGCAGCTGATTGGTTTTGATACCAGTAGAACTCTTGAAACTACCAAAGTTCTTTCATTTGATTGGATTATTCAATTGACATTTTATTGAATTTATTGCACAACCGTGGCAATAATTACTCGCCAAAGTTGGTATATTATCAGATTATCAACTGATAACAAGGAAGATTTATAGTGACAATCGTCTAATCTCATTTGTAAATACTTTCATCAATTCAAAATGTCCAAGGCAACGAAGAGGAAGCATGTCACCAAGGAAGTCTTGGATGAATATGTCTTGCCCGAAGGAAACCGACAGATTGTTCGAGTAAGTAGTGGTGGGACGAGTAATCGGAAGCTCGAGCTTTTGGTCGCTGGGGCCTCCGATCTGAGCACTAGAGTCCAAAAATTGATCACTCGGAAATTGCGAGCTGATGACATTTTGATAGCAACACATGCTCCCGATGCATGTGTAGCCCAGCGATGGCCAAAACATCCAAATTTGCACCTGATTTCCAGAAATAAAATGCTTTTTCGTAAGTCTCCATGTCAGCCGGTAATACGCCATTTTCTGTTGCACCAATTCTCAGTGCCGCGGTACACCGTATGTGTGCCTGGCATGTGCCGCGGCGCAATTTTGTATTAAATCGTTTGCCTTAAGATCTTGTCAATGTGGCCGTAAAACTCGATATTGACTCGAGTTTTGTTTGCAGGACCTGGCGAGCGCTCTAGTTCATGTTTTTGAACCCCCCCCTCTGAAAAATCTTCAAAAATCCTCAGTCGTAATGCACAGATGGACGTTCCTCGATTGGTTCGGAAAGTGCATGTGATGGCACTTATGTAAGCCTTCACATCAATAACTAATATAAGGCCTGGCCCAATTTTTAAGCAGAATACAAACTGGTGTCCAGAGTTCAATTCTTTCATGAAATAAGTGTCAGTAAAAACCAATGAAGTATCAGAAAGGATCAACCTGTCATTCTGTAGGAGAATTTACAGTATAATATTACTAGCCCATTCTGTCACATGCTGGTGAAACAATGCACCAGTTGATCCATTGCAATTTCTCAAACTTGCAGGTTTCTTTACAAAAGTTAATTTGATTAAGTACAAGTCATTACAATTTAGCAAACTGTGACTGATGTTTTGTATTTCTAATGCCATTTTTCAAAGTTTTATTCCTCCTTGACTTAGGCACCATTTTATCAGTCCAATTTAAGTTTAAAATGTGCTTATTCTGCTATTTTCTAACACTGTTTATGATATTCCATTAAAGGTTGTGGCAAGTAGAGGCAACAATCTTCATGAAATAGAATCAGCAGGGGGTGAGAGATGCCTTGCAAGCATGCCTACCAAGTTCAGAAAGAATGTTTGGATAAAAAGAGGTAATATATAATATAATCTTTATTTCTTTAAAGGGGTTATTACTAGTGATGGGACGATGATCGACTGTAGTCGACAGTCGTCAGCAAGTTAACAGTAACCAATTAATCGGCTGGAGACTTTACATCTAATTGTTAGTCGGTATAATAGCCCATTAAGCCAACACACATCCTTAATTAAGGTCAAAGGGTTCCTTGTCAGATATCCCACAGAGAAAGTTGCTTGTTTCATGTACTGACCCACTGGCCCGGCCCACTGGCCTGTTTATACCTTCTAAGAGCCAGCAGTGTAATAGGTCTGGGGTGGGTAATGCAAGTAGTGAGTAATTTAAGTATACCAAGTAGTATACATACTGACTGATAAAAACTGGGGTACTGAGCAAACTAGATATTTCAGATTCCTTCTAAATGTAGTTCTAAACATGAGTTGGATGAAATGTGTCTTTCATTATTTTTCTAAAGACAGAGGTTTAGACTTGATTTTTCGAATATATTTATAAGCACCTGGTACCCCACTGGCACCCACTGAGTGAAGTTGCCGTGGAGACCCAATGTAGGTCAATCAAACTCAGTGCCTGCCCGTGGGCTGCTTCCTGGTAGTGCACTGGAAATTCAAGTGGCAAGTCAAGTGCCACCCACTTGAGTTATCGGACATTTTGGGCAGATGAATAGAATAAATTATAGGACCGGCAATTTTATTACCTGGCATTGACCGAGGACCGGCGTAGGTTTAGACTTGATTTTTCGAATACAGGACATCAGGACCTGTAATATTTGTAGATTACTGGTCCTTCAAATTTTTTACCGGTCCTACATTTGTATTTAGAAATACATATAATAAAAAAAGCATATTTAAAGCACTTTTTTTGGACTGTTATTTCAAATTATTTCAATGTTCCCACTAAAAACTCCACGCCAAATGTACATATGCAAGAAGTACAATATACATTTCATTCAAATGAATGAGGACTTTCAGGCACATTGGCACAATTACCTCTCAATAGATGACCTCTCCTCACAGGTGTTGTGATTATATAGACAACACGTGGACCAACGCACTTCCTGCAGCTTCAGCAGCTATTTATAAGCACCTGGTACCCCACTGGCACCCACTGAGTGAAGTTGCCGTGGAGACCCAATGTAGGTCAATCAAACTCAGTGCCTGCCCGTGGGCTGCTTCCTGGTAGTGCACTGGAAATTCAAGTGGCAAGTCAAGTGCCACCCACTTGAGTTATTGGACATTTTGGGCAGATGAATAGAATAAATTATAGGACCGGCAATTTTATTACCTGGCATTGACCGAGGACCTGCGTTTAAGCTAAACCTCTGTAAAGACATCTTTTAATGCCTTCATACATATTGCAATAAAAGTATTTTGATTTATTAGAATACTGGTAATTTGTCTCTAAGTTACTGAATAAAACTAAGAAAGAAGACATACAAGTACACCTAACCTGCACAGTTTACATGTAGAATCCTTCATAGCATAAATCAAAAACACTTGAGAAAGTTTGATACCAAGATAGAATAGAATAGAATAGAATAGATAATTTGAAATAGTACAATATAATAACAAGTGTAAAAATGCAGAACTTAAGCTTCGACAAGCAAACAGTCTCATGAAAGTGCGATGAACCGATTAATCGGTGATAGTCGGTTGGCCTAGCTGACTGATGATCGGTTAGGAAATTTCAACTGACTCCCACCACTAGTTATTACAAATAGCCATGGGGCTAATCGGGCTAAAAAGAGGTATGACCAATATTTGTTATTTTACATTATAATAAATATATACCTTATGCTGTATGAATACTCAAAATTTACACTTGGACAGTAACCACCTCTATTAAGTTTCTATTGAGAGTTGATTTTGAGAGGTTCTTGGAAAAACTTAAAGATAATAATTGGCTTTATGCATCAGTTTTTGTCCATAAGTGTCATGAGCATGTTCATGTGACTAGTTATTATACAACTCAGTGAAAAAACTTGGAAAAATATCCTGTGGGTCTTTTTGAAGAAACAACATGGTTTTATATTTCAGTCTACTGACTATTATTCTTTTGATTTATAGGTGATTTTGTGATGGTGGAACCCATTGATGAGGGGGATAAAGTCAAGGCTGAGATTGTGGTCATTCTATATAAAGATCAGATTAAATACATCAAGAGCGAAAAAATGTGGTAAGTCAGGTTCTTAACCAAAGAATTAAAGAATTGACAGAAATTGTACTTAGTTATGTAATCATCAATGTTATCTTTTATTTGATGAGAGTTGCATTTCCCATCACTGACTTATTTTATTCAATGCAGCATGATTGTTAAACATACTTTTGAGATTTATTTAAGATATTCTTTTATCAGTCTTTCAGGTGTCCTGTCATTCAAGTACGATGGCAGATTTCTAAGGCCTAAAAAAAAAGTTGTTTGTTTCCTGTAACCCTACCCTAACAAGTTTTTATTCGAAAAAATCCCTACCCTTAAGTTTTTTCCTCCCTACCAACTCTCAATCAACGTAAAACATGCATAAAACACACATTTTTGACCAAAAAAATAATGCAAAAAAAATATTTTTACCGACCTACCTACCCTATTTTTTTCGTACCGATACAGGAGACAAACAATTAATTTTTTTAGGTCTAACTTGTTTTATCCTTTTTTCTAATATGATCCTTTTGTGAATCTCGCATATTAAAAAATGTCTTTCAAATGCACTAATTTTAAGAAATATTTGTTCTTGCTTCCAACTTTTAGTTTGAACATCTATAAGAAAACATTATCTTTATGTCATCTTTCCTAGGCCTAAGGAGTTCGGTAATGAAGAGGAGAGCTCTAAGGATGAATTGATTCCGAGTAGTATGATGCCGCCTAGCGACTCTGACGACTCTGATGCAGAGAATGACGGACTGTTTGTGAACCAGAACAGAGCTCAGGTGTATTACGAGGAAAGTGAGGAGGAGAGCGAGGAGGAAGAAAGCGAGGGGGAGTTGGAGCAAGAGGAGATACGAAGCGAGACCACAAATGGACATCAGCTTTAAATATTTGCTTTCCCTGTTGACCTCTCAGAGCACCGGTGTATTACGAAGAATGGAGTGAGGAGGTGGAGCAAAACCACACATGGACAAAAACTTCCTCTTTGACCTCTCACCATATACTAGTATACCTTAATCCTTATACTGCTGGTGGCTAATTTGGCCAATACAAAATGATGTTTTAAACCTGAGAAGTGACTGAAACCCTGGCATGTGGGTCCTCATGTGAGAGAACTTTGTGAGGGCTTTCTATTGAATACCGACATGACAGGTTTTAGGTAGTTTTCACAAAGCTTCATTGGAAGGGTTAAAAGAAATGGTTTGCAAAACATGTAATGAATTGGGAGACAGTAAATTAAAGAATTTTTCCATTACCTACTCACATATATTTCAGAGTAGGAAATCATAATTAACCCTTATGCTGCTGGTGGCTAATATTGCCATTACAAAATGATGCAAAACACCTGAAAAGCGACTGAAACCCTGGCACATGGGTACTCATCTGGGAGTGCTCAGCGAGAGCTATCCAATGAAAACCAACATGACAGGGTTTCCATGATTTTCAAAAATCATTGCATCTTTGAGCTAAGGGCGGAAGTAGCCTCAGCATTGGAAGGGTTGAAGATAAAAATAATGGTTTTGCATTTGTCTACAATTTATTTTACCAAGACAAGGTTTGATGCAGAAATGATACTTGTGGAAAAATCATTGAAAGATAGTTGTATTTCATCCACCTGTGGTGTTTTACAGTTTTAGTAATTCTATTTGTTTGGTATTATGGTACCTCCCTTTCAGTCCTAATACTGTGGTTACTCAGGTGGTACCTTCTTGTGTTCAGCCTTTTACTCGGTATGATCAGAGGTGCGATAACCTATCGGCAAAAGTATACCAGTCAACCTATTATATACCTATTCTCACTTTGGTTCCACTGTAAGTTGCCTTCCCGTAAATTCTCAGAAATATTGACGGAAATATTATAAAGTATAGGAAATGCTATGAAACATGACCTCCATTTGTCCCAAGAATGAAAGAGAGACCATATAGATAAGGAATGTGCAGATTGCTTTGTGGTAACAGGTTTTGGTGACACAGCAAACATTTTAACCAATTTGCACCAAATGTTTTTTCTTTTCTGAAGGTGTGCTTTTCTCTCCTATTATAAGCATTGATTATTGCTATTATTTCAGCTAAATCTTTAATCTGTGAATGAATAGGTAAAAAGTTAGTGCTCAACATGTATATAGTGTATTGTGAGTGCTTGCTAAACCTCATAGGACAGCAGTGAAGCTACTGCTTGTTTAGGCTAGGTGCATAGACAACATACAATGAATTTTTAGTGTGCAATTGATATGAGGGTCCTAAACTCATCTAATTTGAGGTAATCATTTCCAACTCTTTATGCTCAGGTGATATGAAAAGCTTCTTGATATTTTTCAAAGAAATATTTGAAAACTTAATGTAAAAAAGACAAATTTATTGATCAAAAAGAAAGTTTGTTACATGTTTGTTGCTGATGGCAAATTAAACCATGGAGTACTCTGTAAGGTCACACTGAGTAAAGTTAACTGGCTCAACTTTCATCTGATTAACATAACTAGAATGTATGAGTGGTAAACACTAAGCACTTACTATTTAATTTATATTAGGACTTTCTAAATATGGTATGGGTATCCAGATGGTCGATGTTAGTAAGTGCATTCTTCATCATTCACATTTCCACAAAATATTTCAGCTTGATATGCGTTGGTCATCAAAATTCATTGAACTCATTTATGCGCAGATCACCCTGGTGGCTGCTTCAAGTGCACATACTGTACTTTAAAATAATAGTGAAACCAGCTCTTTCTGCATATGGGATAGTTTCATTTACTGTGCATCTGGTAAAAATTGCTTCAGTTAGATATTGTGAACCAGACCGGATGAGTAATTTGCGAGCTCACAAAATTTGAATTGAACCTACATGTATGTCATTAAAATGAATGGCATTAGAGGCTGATACAGATAACATGCTTTATGTTCAATGCTATCTATATAAACTGCCAAGGAAATGTTTACAACCAAAAAATATTTATGAAGCATTTATAACCAGATGTATAGGATGCAACATTACATGTCTTACATTCCTTTATCAGAGTGTTTTTAATAGCACTCAACCAGTGCCGTTTTGGATGGCGGCTCTCAGCTTTCAAGCAATATATTTTGCCAATAAAACTTGCAATAATACAGTAATTACTTTGTTGTTTCTGTGTCCTACTCATAAGTTGTTTTGATTGAAAAAATGTATGCAGAGAATCAGATAGCCTCATTAGAAAACCTATACAGTAGATAAAGTAATTGGGAACTCATTGAAAAGTTATCCTAAGGCCACAGGTCAGGTCATGAGGCTTCTGACCATGAGTAGGAATGGTCTGGTCATAGGAACACTGTTAAGGCTGCAAAAGTTGAATGTCTAGGGGTCCAGAAACTTCCTTGCATAACTGTAACCTGATTTGAATCTACAAAGTACATGTAGTGAGAGACCGCGAACAATCAGTGGCAACACCTTAGCCCTTTGATTATTCAATTATAAAACCCGGCCCGATTGGTGCCTCAGGTCAGCATTGGCAATCAGAAATAAACACAAATATAACAATATAAATGTATTTCCTAAGATTTATTCAGCCGAGATTTGATACAGAAATAATACTTGTGGAATGGCAACAGACAGAATAAGTAGTTATGTGTTTAAACCATCTGCTTTGGTAATTAATGTATTCTGGTTCGATACCCAATTTTGAAAAAAGAAATGCATGACAAAATTTCAATGATGTTTTAGCATATATTATTTGAGTCAGTTCAACCAATCATAGTAGATCTTGCGTATTGATCAATCATGGTATGTAATCTTGTCTTGGCCATTGACCAATCACGGTGCACCTTGCCAAGGCCAGTTAAAGCGAGTCATGAGCGAGACGTAACCTCGCGCCTTCGGTGCACACTTGCCATATCTCTCCAGCTGGTACTCCTTCCTCGTGGACTTCCACCCGATGGCTTGGGAGGTCTTAACAGGCCACTTGTCCAGTGGCCTTGTAGGTGTTGCTTGCTGCTGACTGTCACGAATGGGAGGTAGCCTGAAGTGTTCTGACTTAGCAGTCAGCGGGATGTCTGGTTCGGTTTCAGGGAGACCACAGAGAACACGGTTGAGCTGCAGATAGAAAGACCTGTCATTCACTGATGTATGTAGCAGCAGGAATGCCATATTGGCACAGTTATCCAGCATTAAAGTCATGTTCCCTGATTTATCATATTAATGCCCACAGCAACCAAAACAGCCTGACATTTTGGGTGAAATCTTGAAGGTGAAAACAAAGTTGGAAAAATGTTTCCAGGAGAGATGTTAATCAGAAAAATGCCAACAACTCTTTCAACTTTTTTCTAAAGTAATCCTGAATTTCCAAGTTATTGTGGAATATATTGTAGATCCAGACATCAATTGTAAAGGACCTCCTAAGTATTAATAGGTTAATAATATGCTGAATCATACCTCATTTGTATGTCAAACACATTTCTAGCACTAATTCCGCTTTTAAGAATGATTTCAATATTGTTTTTTCTAGTAATGGCACATGATCTATGCAAATATCAAAAGTGGTCAAAATGCAAAATTGGCCTTAACTGGAAATGTGGCAATATTGAGAATTGCATAGAAGTTACACTACCAGTTATATATTCAAGTATGCAACTGAAAATCATGATTAAGTTGGAAACTCAATTACCATCCATTTACATGCAATTTTTCCTTTACTTTTTATTTTTCTTTCTTTATTTTTTTTATTTTTCGCAATCACCCTAGTGTCATGTATTATGTTTAATGTGTTCATAACCAAAATGGCTTAGATGATCTGGAATATGTTTTCATAGTTCTAGTATAGCGTAACTATTTCAACAGTTCCTCCAAATGCTATTTCTTGAAATATCTCTACTAACAAAAGAAAACTACATTCGATTCAAGACTAAGGAGTTTGGAATTTTATAGAGCGTGGTAATAAAGTATGCTCAAATTTCACGAGGAGTGTCAAATAGACAGAATGGTATGTTTGGAATAAAAGCACAAACAAGCAAATCCGATTGTTGTCAAAGCGCTGGAGGGACGATTATGGAAGCATGTCATCCAGCGGTAAAATTGCTGCCGTCAACAAAGGATTGTTCCGCTCTTACAAAAACAAGGTGAAGTACCCTACCAATCTTTACTCTGTGGTAAAGAAGTTACTCGGAATACCCAATTATCGTAGGAAATAAAGAGCGTAAATCAAAAATTGAAAAATATGTCAACTAGATTATTTTTGCTATTGAATAATTGATTAATCCCCGCATACTTGCATCCCTCTGGTGAAAACGTGTTTATTTTCTTATTAACCCTAGAAATTTGAACGTGTGCTATGCTAACATATAGTATTTGAGAAGTTTTTGTTACCGAGGCAGAAAGAGGATATATTTCATTATTAGCAAACATACATTCAGAAAGACGGAGAATCTGTTCTGTAAACGAATAATCCAGAATGACGTGAAAATAAAACACTGGTAAGGCCCCCCGGTTGGGGGGGGGGGGGGGGGGGCACTCAGGTGCAGAGGGGGGCCGCACCTGCGTTACGTATTTCGCAGAAGGGGTCTTTTTTAAGACCTCCGCATGTCCGCGATTTTGTAAAAGAAGGGTACCTTTTTGTACCCAGGTATCAAGTATAATCCCCTTACAATCCACGTAGTACCTGCGGCTCTAACGCCGAGTGACTCCCGAAGTGACTTGGCTTCCGAGTTTGCTGCCGCCACTTGCTGCCGCTAAACAGGCAGAGGATTATAAAATCTAAAGTTAAAATACGCGTTCCCGTTCATCCAATGTCAGTGTTTTGATGAAAGAAGGGGTGTTTATTTACTGGAAAAGGTCAGCGTTTTTATAAAAATAAGGGTGCTTTTTTGGCCAGATATCAGTGCTTTAGGGGTATTTTTAAATTTTGATAACGAGCGTATGCGCCCCCCTCTGTACCACTCAATGTAGGCGTTTTTAAAACCACATTTGTTTACAATTACCACTTTGTGTTGGTGGATTTGCTACCCTTGTTCTCTTCACTTACCACGTACCTATATTTATGTGTCAATCAAAAAAAGTCCGCCACGTTTTACACTTACCACTTTGTATTCCTGGGTCATGAAGCCCCATTTATCCGGCCATTTCCGCGTATGTGATTGATGCTCACGGCGTACGTGATCTTTCCTGTAGAATCAAATAGATCACGTAAGTATTTGAAGCGTTGATGAGAGATACAAAAGAGAAATTATAAAAATGATTGCAATGTGCTTATCTCGCTTCATCTCCATGATATCTACTCTCTGGTCCTAATAAGACTGTAACCCCGGGACTGTAACATAGTCGTGCTTTAGCAATCAATACAATTTAATATGTGTAATCGGGAATTCGGAATTTCGGTTTTCCTCATTTCAAGCAGAATTGCGGTTAATTATAGCTATCCAGTTGCTAATGGTGGATGAAACCGGACCAACAGGTAAAAACCACTACATTTTCAACTTCTACGCAAACATCGAATTTGAAATATGGAATTATTTTTTTTTGCCACATTTATGCCAATTGTGGCTAACTCGTGACTAGCCAGTTGTGAGTAGTGGAGGAAATCGGAGTACCCGGCGAAAAAACCGCCTACCCCCAAGTCGCTGGCACGGATATACATCTAGCGGGATTCGAACGTGGACAGTGGTGAAAGTTGACTAGAACTAATATATGGAAATAGAAAACAGATGGTAATTGTTAGCAAAAGTTTGGCAATTCCCGAAGAGTCTGGAATAATTGACCGGTTATTAGGGCCATTTAAAGGCCAGACACTAAGCGCAATACTTCACAAATAAAGCATCCTACTTATTGTGCTCCGGCGTATGTGCAGTATTGGTGGTTAACTTGAAGCAGACCGGAGATTTCGTCCCAAAGATTCTACGTCGTGAAGCAAATTTGGCGAAATCGTTTCGTGATTTCGAAATCCCCAGTATTCGTATCAAATTCTGAGCGGGAACAAATCTCACTAGTTTTCTAAGTGTCCTTAAAATTGTTTCAGTTACAAGGTAGGCGGCATCTCATACAGTTAATGTTTTGCTTGTACAGTCTGCATGTACATCATACCGTTGGATTAGCGTGAATATCTTTCATAAAGTATATACAATTTCTAACTATTGTTTCACCAAATCGCTTTCGAAAGGACACCACACTTTGACCAAAGTAAGTGGCAATTTATGCTTAACAGATCCCTGCTGGTCTGATCCTTCGGAAAATGTCTTTCATAAAAGTTTAAATTTAACAATATCCACTTGTTGAAAAAGTTCACGAAGTGTGTCCACACTAGCGAGAAGCAATTAAAGAACCTTGCAGCGAATAGCCTTGAGGCATTGGTTAGAATTCGTGTCAAATCTAGCTTTATAGTCTGATACTTAACTTTTCAACAAAGCATAACTATGTATCCATCGATCAAGGATAGTGGATACGTATAATGAGTGATGCAAACACTTACCAAATCTCGTCGTTGTGGACAAAGTTAAGATGAATACCCATTTTTCATTTCACAAGCATCATTGACCATCTACTTCACCATCTCTATGGGAACCAGTATGACGTCATGATTGTGACGTAATGGACACCATCATTGTCCGTGACGCAAAAATCGATACATTGTTGAAGGAACCAGTATGACCTCATGATTGTGACGTAATGGACACCATCATTGTTTGTGACGCAAAACTCGATGCATTGTTGAAGGAACTGATCACGGCGTAGTGTGTGGGTGGGAGGGAGAATTAATTGGCGATCCCGTATCAACCAAAACTCAGCAACGAGAGCCGAAGAGAGCAATTTCTTTTAAATATGCGCATGACCATAACCCTTTGTATAACAATATTTTTTTTCTTTTGAAAATGGTTTGAACTCAGTCGTCGATATTATAGAATAACATTAAATAATGATTTACCAGCGTAAGAAAATGTTAAGAATGTGGTGCGTGGGACGATTTTTTGCTGGGCTTTAATTTGTTGCCACTTTTTAGGTCATGTAAGCGTTAGCGCAGTGCGGCTTTTTGATTTCTCCGTCATTCTGAGTTATTCGTGCACAGAACATATTTGTAAATGTAGGATTACATGAAGCTAACGGGATATGTATCCTCTTTCTGCTTGTACAACATATATTTCAAAACCCAGCATACGTTTGAACTGCTAGGGGTATACAAATGGGCGCTTTTTCCTCAAAAAAGGATTCAAATATTCGGCGATATATTACTATTGAACTGTAAAAAATCTAGTCCAGAGAATATTTTCTAAATATTTTGATATGTTCATGGTCTGTAATTTGTTCTCTTTATGTGAAATAATTTGGATGCTCCGAGTTTTTTTTTTCTACAGAGCTAAGACTGATAGAGTACTTATCTTGCTTTTTTGCAAGAGAAAATCAATAGACAATGACACGGACATTATATTCTTTATTGTTGTCGCAACAATAGGAAAATCCCTTGATGACTGGACGGCGATACTTTTGCCTGTGGGTGAACTGCGTACTCCTGTTGCTGTGCTCTGCAGCAATCCAATGAGGCATCAATTTAATTTTCGATATCTTACTGATGCAGGTCTTGTTCAATGATTGGAGTAGAAATGGGATGCAGTAACCACTATCTCTCCTTGAGATAATTCATCAATTTGATTTATTCCATTTTTTCAAAGGCATTATTGCATCCTAACGCCGCATTTCAAGGGTTACTCTATACATAAAAGGGTTATCAAAGTATGACAACAGAGAATTCCTATTGTTAGAACCACGAATGTTTGGTCAACCCATCAAGGTTGGGAACAGGCAATTAAGAACCGACTTGTTTGATATTAATTGTGTGGCGTCTTTTAATTATTATTATTTTTATAGCAACATATTACTTTTGGGTTATATCTACCAGTTGAATTCTAAATTGTTAGTAGTTGTTTCATCAATTATGCTTACCGGCAATCCCAATCATGGGTGTCTTATGTTTTATTGTCTTGTCTACTATCAATCCTTCTGATGCCACATACAGTACAGACATTTCATTCCTGCACCAGTCGACCGGACGTCTGCCAGTGCCTGGTTGTACAAATACCCATTGGTGACATGTCAGAAAAATATGACCCAAGCGCATCAATGAACCACGTAGCTTGCGAATCAAAGCTACGTTCATATCAGTTGTGAGGTCAATCATGCATCCATGCTAGGTGGCAATCGGGCTTGCGGTCGTGTAGTATGCCCGGACTGCCCACGCATTTAGTCCAAGAATTAAATGTCGGCACTGTACTATGTGTGTAGGTACACTGACCTAGACAGCCGCGCTCGCGTGTATGCGTGCAAGATGATCAATTCATTTCGACTGGGGGCTTGATTGGCTTATCTTCGGAGACACCCCAACAATGCTACACAATTGCCTTACTGGCTGTCAGAATGTTATTCCCCATTCAAAGTTCAGTTTGGTATGTCACATAATTATTGCGGACGGAATAGTTTTTAAAAGTTTTTTTTTCTGATAGGCAAACAACCAGACACTCACTTTTGGCCAATTCGCAGGCATAGCTAGGCATCAGGGATATGAGCAAGACAACAAGGGTTGATGCTAACACATACTCCTGCCACGTTTGTCTGAATTCTATGATCCTTATGACTTGGAATGACTTGGGAATAAAACACGAATGGGAGTAATTTCGTGGACGTTGTTGATTTAGTTCATACTTGAATTAAGATATATGGTTGCTCATCTAAGGTTCATATAACAACTTGTTTAATTATTTAAAAAAATGATTTTGAAAGAAATTTCACGATAATGTCAGACCTTTTCATGGCGCTACAGGCATAAGTGGATTGATATGTTCTAGATCATGCTGTACATATATCTTCATTAGCAATCATTGGCCCTTTTTACCCCATTAATACTTATGAGTTACTTAAAAGTGTCGTTTGTATCTACAATACTTTTGACAGTTACTTGGGAGTCAGGAGTGATTTAACAACATATTTGAGAGTTGTTTGCTGTTCTCTGAATAAAATTTCAGCTTTCAATAATTTCCCAACTAAGCTTTTGCGTTCAAGATTTCAAAATTGTATGGCTGTTTTCAGCTTTTGTCAGCATTGAGTTAGAAATTAATTGTGTGCACATTTTCATCAATTTATGGTTGACTACTAAATGTGGGATAGATTTGGATTTTGTGTAATTATTTCAAGGGAGGTCATATGTTAGTGTTTTTATCTACTTTTTCATGCTTTTAAGCTTCGTAAATGTCACATTATTTCATTTGTAAAGGAGTATGAGTGTGAATGCCGTCTATTGTTCGGAAACATTTATAGGGGGTGGATCTAGCTGACTATAGCATGAGAGTTATATGTTCAACGGTTTCTTGTCCATTGTACATGTATAAACTCTGTGCTTCTTAATTTTCCATCCTATCTTAACAGGATGCATCAAGTAAAGGCGTTAAGTATTTTTGAATGATTTTCATTGGTGTGCATAAAGTCACGAGGTTCAAATCTGCAATACATTTCACCGTAGTGTCCCCAGTTCGGCAGGTTTATCTTTAACTAATTACAGTGGATGCATCAAATCTGAGGTTCTGTATTTCGGTTTTATATTGTCTTAACAGGTTATAGCACTATGCGTCCATGTCTAAGGTTCTAAACTATCTTGACAGGTTATAGTAGGATGCATCAATTTTGGGTTTCTGTACTATCAGAAATGGGCTTGGTTAAGATGCATCAATTCTAGCGTGATGTATTTTTAGAAGGTTATGAAATGCTCTAGGTCAGGAGCTCAGTATTAGCACATTTGGATATTATATGGGATTGACCAATTCTTGGTTTCTTATATTTCAAATGAATTAAAGTGCAATGCATCAGGTGTAGGCTTATGCATTTTTAGAGTGGTTTTGTAGGGGATGCATTAAGTTTAGGGTTCTGTACTTCTATATACTAAGTATCTGAACTGTGGAATTTGTTTGATACTGTGGGGTTTGTTACATAACTGATGTATCAAGACTAGGGCTCTTTACTTCCAAAAATTAGCATAGTAATGTACAGGTCTAGGGTGCAATATTTTTTAATTGGTTATGTGATGCTTCAATTCTGCAGTTGCATATATTTGAATAATGGTTACAAGGGGATGCTTCAAATCTGGGTTCTGTAGTTCAGAAATGGTTATAATTGGACGAATTGAATCAAGGGCCATGTACTTATCAAATGGTTTATATAATGGGATGCATCAAGTCTGGGGTTCTGTAGTGTAGGGTGTCATTTATTACTTGTTAGATAGTACAGCATACAAAAATATCCAAGGCCTAAACAGAATTTATTGGTCTACATTATCTACAATGCTGAAGTGTTCAGCCTGGCAGCAACCACATTTTGCTGTGCAAGATCACGGCAGGATTGCTCAAGGAGAAAGAAAACAAAGCACTCTGTATTTGTACGTCTGGCTCCATCTGCAGGCACACATATGAACTACCCTTTCCACTTGATACTGCTGACCGCGCAAGCTTCACACATAAGTCAATATTTTTTAAACAGAAAATTGTTTTTTTTTAGTATTCCGTATTGCTCTCTAAAGGCAATATATATTCTTCCTTTTTCTGTAAGACTCATTGATGAAGCCTACTGAAATACCGGTAACCACATACTTCTGTACAAGATTCAATAAACTTAAAACCAAGGGGTGATAAAAATGCACTGCACTAATTCTGGGGTCAGCAATATACAGAAGGAAGTAGCTCCATGGTTGAGACAAGCAACTATAAATGCAACCTTGGAACCGGAGGGGTGGGCTAGGGGAGAATTGAAATCACCGTTTACCTTTTTTTGTCGGTTAATGAGGCACTTTCATAAAACCAGAGTAAAACTTTACAGTGATCCTGACTCTATGTACAACGAGGCACATCTGTAAGGGTTTACAATAAGTGTAAATCTGTGTGAAATCTAATCATGTTTTGATTGAGATTAGTCTTTTCCTCATAAGTAATCACATACTGACATGTCTGACTACGAATGCTTATTTCGCATTATGATTGGCATTGCAAGTGGAAATTAATACAAATTAAAAATAATATTTATATCTTCTTCCTCAGTTAAGGGCCTTATCAATTCTAACTAAAACACATTCTAGATTTTGATATATATATTTCATATTTTAGTATTTCCATTGTTGAAATTTAGAAAACACGCCTATAACCAGAGTTATCAATGAAACACACCCCATTCTTCAATTACACCAGCAAGTATGTGTTTTTTGGCTATAAAACACTTTTCCAAGTTCACAATGTGCCCTCCCTAAAACTTCCTACTGCACCCATCTATCTCTTTAACAATCCAGGTTTTTTTTAACGTCCCCAGATTTAGTTGTTATTAAACTAACCAAACTGTTATTACAAATTTCTAGTACCAGCAGCTTTGAGATCACTTTAGAAGACAACTTAGCTGGCTGTATTTGTGGGGTCTATTCATGCTAGGAGCAACCACCTGACCCGGCACAAAATATCAATAACTAGTATATTTAGAGAAATATTTTTGGTAATTTTTTTTGGTTGTTCTTGAATTATTCTTGAATGAGGGTAGTTATTTTTTGTGATTTTTTCCACGGATAGCAAGATCTCTAGTCCCTCAGAGCATGAGGAGGTAAAAAACAGTGTCCAAGAAAACTAAAGGTAAAACTGTCATTTGACAAGTTGGCATTCTTTATACCAGAAAAAAATATTTTACCCAATTATTTCTCAAATATTACTATTCAATAATGTTTGCACTCCTGACACTAATTGTTAGAGAGGATTAAGGTGTAACCCCTCTGTCCTCTCGCCAGATGAATTCACGCAGATAGGTGCAATAAGGAGCTGCAATATAAAGAATACACACTAACAATAATAATAACACAGCTTTGTATCAAAAACCAACTTCTTCAGGTGACTTGAAAAATACCATTGTTGGAGACTTGTTGTTATCTAATTTGAATAATTTTATTTTAGCAGCAAATATACAATTTCTTTTTTGTTACAGTGAAAGAAGGGTAACAGACACCTATGTTTTAAAGAAAAAAATGCTGATAAAACAAGCCATAAATTTGATCAATATAATTCGTTTTGGATAGAAACAAATGCTATTTTCAATCTATTTTACATATATATAGATAGATATAAACAGACGCTCTCACATTTTCCTTGCTCCCAATGTGCCTATTTCTATTTCCTGTTAATTACTGAGTAAGGCACCATAGACCTAAACTCAACTTATTCTATAAACCAAAGACAGCCTCCCCACAGTAGGACTGACCAATGACTGCTGACAAAAATGATCCAATAAGTTAATCAAATACAACATTATTGAGTTGTCATTGTTTTACCTTCAATACAAGCAAAGAACCATTGTTGACTCCAAACACTCCCCAACATTCCTCCTCCGGCTCAAAGGCAATCAGTTACTAATTCTACAAAACACAACTCCCTTTGTAGTGTGTGACCCTCAAATAATCAGACTCCATGATTTGCAACTTCAACTTTTCCCTTCACTCAATTTCCATCAGGAGTGCACACATCATCCGAAAACTTTGAAGAAAACTCATCAGCATTATTTCATCGCAAGGAACAACTTTCAGTCAAATATTTCTCAGGATATTGCTTGGTAAAAAGAAAAGAAAAAAGTTCCATGAATGAGACCATGTGTATACTCCAGATTGGAATGGGTTAAATTCTTGCACACACACAGCAGAGGCTCAAGGATGGAAATAGGAGACACGCCCAGAACTTCAACACTAGATTGTCTGTAGAGGAGTGAAACTGGTGCAAGAGGACCACCATGATATTGACCTTTCCAATGGGTGTCCAGCCGCTAGGGGGATGAGTTTTTGAGATAATCAAGGTGAAAAATCACTTTTTGCACAACTGGTACCCAGATGGAGTGACACTATTTATTGCAGGTAAGGACATAGTCTTAAGATGAATGATATTATTTAGAAATACACCCTCAGAAAAAATCCTACTGAGCAGAATACCTACACACGCTAGGCAACCAAGTGCCATGGTGCAGCTCTCTTTTCTGATTTATTCACTTATGCTCTATAAGTTGCTCTTGAAAAACAAATGTCATCAGGAATGTATATTTCTTTTGAGAAATGGTCTGACCATTAAGTGATAACTCTATGAACTGCTGAGATTTGTTCTAAATGTATTGAAATTTGTACCATTTCTCCTTCATGCATAATCAAGAAGAACTGGTCTGCTCCAGGGGCGAATGGGTTAAAGCGTCAATCAGAACAGTTGGAAAATAGGTGGCATGGTGGGCAGGTTAAGAAACGTGTAATGTATTATTGTGTATGGTACGAGGACCACTGGAAGACGTCTGCCCATTATACCACATCCACCCCTTCTCCCCAGTTCAAGTCTTAGCTAATACTGTATTCACCTACCTTACCCCTTTCAGACTCCGAGCTACCCCATCAAAATTGTCGGCACATTAAGCTATTATTAAGGAAAATCTATCGTTTGACCCAACAATTCTCCTTTAAATATTCTGTAAAAACACTCAATTCCAAAGCTATACTTTCAGAAGTATCTTAGATCCAGACGATTATTCCTAGATGAACATTTAAGTATTAATGGGGTTAAGCATGAGTTGAAAAGGAATACTGAAGCAACTCTCATAATCAGAGCTTCCCTTGAATAGTTTTCTAAAAGGCGTGAGCACGAATTGAAAAAGAATCAAAAGGGAGAGTTGGTGGTTGCATTTTCATTAACTCTTTTCATTGACCTGTTCTCTTTAAGCTACTTTTGTAGGGACGATAGCAGAAAGTGGTCTGTTCTTTTTCAACCACTGCAGGCAAGAATGGCCATTTATAGGTCATATGGCACATGTCCCACAATAAGAGGCAAATCTTTCATTTCTTGACAGAGGAGCCGTAGAAAATAAAGAACAAACCCTCCATTCATACATGTCCTTAAATTTGTTATAATTCAAAAAGTCTTTGCACTTGTGTCACATCATCAAGGCACTCAAACTGGCAAATAAATGTAAAGATAAGAAACTGTACGGTGTTTTCCTAGAAGCACAACTTAATGTTAGGGGTTAATATTCTAACTGTTCTTCACTGATTGTCACAGCATGATTTTGAGTCAGAGTGCAATTAACACAGGAACAAAATATTCCAGCATGCAAATCCTGTGGACTATTGCACCACGTAATACCCAAGTCTTTCCTCACGTTGAAGGCAATTTATTTCAACTACAGGTGGTCGTTAGTTTTACTAAAATAAAAGTTCAGCCTAAGAATGCATATCCAAATGAAATGCACTTACTGATTACAAGCATGTGTTAACCAGTGTGGTTAAAGCGTCTCCTCAGTTTGCCCATAATAGTTAATCACTTCAATACAGAACTAGCCCAGAAGTGGTATAAGAGATACTCAGGCATTTCCAGCAGAATATTACATGAGGGAGAACTACTTAAATGTTGAAGCTCAAGACTACCGTGGTCCACACCACCATTAAACCTCTTCTGTTTGTGCATTCACTCATGGTCGGTTAACAGAGGGAAGTACGTGGGAAGAAATGCTGAATCCAGTCACGCTCCTAGATGCCTGCTAGTATTGTGAGAAACAGACTCCCTTTAAATATCTATGAATGTTTTTCATTCAAGATATATGAATACATTTTTCATTTTCAGGATTTATCAGTGTTTTTAATTTAAAGAATATTTCAAAAATGTCAGCAGACCCACTGGACACCCAGAGCATGATCTCTTTGAAATGCCTGATATACATGATCCTTATGAAAATAATTCAGGAATAAAGCAAGATTTTGAAAAAAAAATCATTAGCCTATTGGTTGAGGCAAATTTCCAATATGCTAATAGAGTTGATGCGGAAAAGGGAGAGATGAATACATTCGTTCATAGTTAAATTACGTTGTGATGACAATATCAATTATTCTTTTCTTTATACATTAAGCCACACAGAGGACAGTAATTTTCCTAACGATTTTAAGGTACTACATCATATCCATCTTGAGATATATTTTTCACTATTTGATTTTCATTTGGATTGGCCAAATAGATTGTGTGACCTTCTATGGGATGTATGCTTACTTTTTCCTGCCTTTGGTATTTTTGGAAAGTATTGGGAACGGAATTCATGAAAACACACCAAATACACACTGCATTGTTTCAATATTATTTTCATGCATATCAAGTATTCAGATATCCTTTTTCAAGAACTCAAAAAATAATTGAGCAAAAGATGTCTGGACATCAGAAACCCTTTTCTTTTTCCCATTATCAAAAGATGTTTGTTGTAAGCAGAACCCCTTCTCTATCAAATTATCAGAAGATCTCTAGATCTTTTATGAAGAAATCCTGACCTTTTTTACACATTATCAAAAGGATGTCTTGACATTCCAGTAAACCTGAATCTTTTTAACACCTTATCAAGTGGTGTGGACTTACATGGTTAGAGAATGATATCATTTTAAAAGGAAAAAAAACATTCTTTTTTCTCCAAGAGCAGCTGTTCAAGTTTTTGTCAACTTGCAGGTAAAAATACTGTACAATGAGAGATGAAATCCTTGGGAGGTCTGGTGGATAGAAGCACAAAATGAACAGATGAACACATACAGAATGGTCGTTTTAGCATGTTGCTTCAGAAAAGTGACAAGACTTGTTACTGCAATATCTTAAAATCGTTAATCAATTGTTCAATACCTTTATACTATTTCATCTAAGTTGATCAGTATGTATGTCACAGTGCTTTTTTCATCTTTCCTTGACAACAAAAAAATAACCTCGTGGGGAAGGACTGTTGACTGTTCGTATATTGCAAATGTCGTCCCAATGCGGGTTCCATATTAAAAAGGGTCATAAAACTAGTGCTGGAGTTGAAGGGAAACCATTACAATTAAAAAGTGCACTAAATCAATAACATACTCAGTTAGGCGATCAACCCAATCTTGACCTGGATGCCCAAGTGGTCTGGCACAAGTACAATATCCTAGAAATTAGAGTTAATATGAAAAAAAAATTGAAGATGAGGTTTTCAGGAAGTAACTTAGGAATCAGTGATTAATTAATTCACAAAAATTAATAGAAAAGGAGTTCCAATTTGAGTCATGGTTCATATCTGACCTTCATATATTTTTTTGAAAATGCACCGGCAGCAAATTGTACCAATAATGATGGAGATAGTCCAGAGTGACCAAGCAACCTGGCATATATGCAAACGTATTGCACAGACCTTTTTTTGTTAAGTATTTGTAAGGAAGTTGTTTTACTTTACTCGACTAAGTTTCCTCACATGATCAAATATCAATTACTAATTATTATTGAAAATAGACACACCTCTATCAGACCACTTGAGCCCACATCAGTCAACTAATCCATATCTGGAACGTACACATGGTCTAACATGATTGAAATAGCTCGGCAATTAGAGCTCTTTCTAAAATAACATTTAAAGGATTGTCATACTCAACAGGTGCAACGACTTATCAGTCAAATGTTGGGGAAATATTTTCATAAGTGTCAGATTATGTGTATGCTTCAGACATGAATAGGTTGATACCTGTACCACGAGAGAAACTTGTCCAGGCCACAGAAAACATCTGGTGAATACAAATAATGGCTGGCAGTCCTGGGCATGCACAAACCTAGAACTAAGACCCTTAGTATTATCTATAGATAAGACAGGGTAGGGGGAGGGGGTAGACATTAAATTATACAATGGCTAAGTAACATATTTGTACAACCTACAAAATGTAGTGACAACTGGCCCAGAGAAGCAACACTGGCAGAAAGAACTATTTGGATTGCAGCTTCAGCCTATCCTCACAGAGCACCCTCTGCTGGCAGAGTCCAACACTATCATTCTATGGTGGCAATATGAGCAATATAAGCTTATTCCCTGAGGGGTAACTACCCAAGCGATTAGGGGGGAAGGAAGAGGGGCAGCCTTTGGTTTCCTACCTATTTAGCAAGGTATGACCCCCCAAGTGGCTTAAATTACTTTCCAGGAAATTTATACAACTTGGCAAGCAAATAGGGAGAGAGAGGGATTGTCGGAACAGGACTCATTCGAAAACAACAATCCATATGCACAAAAGCATTGCAAATTGGTTGATTGGCTTGAATTCTGCCAGTAGGCTGCTCTGGATGCGTGGAGCGTAGAGGATCCTTCCGGGGTCCAAGGGAGTCAGTTCATTATAATAGTTGCACTAAAACCCAGGGAAACAGGTTGCTCTGTGTGTCAAATACTATACACAGTTGTTCACATGAAGAGCTCAATTTAAAATTTTTTACATTTTTACATGATATTTATGTATACAAAATACAACCTAAGGTCGATTGCATGAATAGTTGTTGTGTGTCACTGGATTTATAATGTTGATCCTAGGTGGAGTGTCCAACCCGCGTTAAGTGTTTACGAGATTGGGCCGGCGGCGATGATGACCGCGCCAACTACGACGACTTGTGAGACTTGTCGGCGCTCCATCATCACAGTTTAAGCTCGTTCGCAATTTTGGAGGCAATGTTCTTAAAGCCGATGGAGGTTCCTGATATTCGCTTGAAGCGCACTCCGTTGAGTGAGAGTCTGGGCAATTTGCATACCTCCATTTCCCATTGCACTAAACTATCCGTGTTGGGATCGCCGTGGACACAGAGCAGTAAGAAGCGTTCCCGCTGCTCGTAGTCACAGTTGTTGGCATCTAGCACCTTGCGGATTTCCTTCATCATTTCGTTGGGATCCATCGAACTGGTGGTTTTCATACTCCATGTGAACCTAAGTGAGCGTGGCTTAACCTGGTCGTCCCGTTGCTCCATCATTGACCTACGGAACAATTTGCTGTAAATTAAAAACAATCGCCATACATGAGATGGTTCCACAGATTGCTTAGTAGGGTTACATGCAAGTAAAAAAGCACCAAACATGCCGCATAATTGCAAAGCATGCTAATTTAAACAATTTCACATATCAATGACTTTGTATGAAATTTAAGTGCCAGTGGCTAGGTATAACTGGTGGTTTTTCCTCCATTACTATAGTTTCCTCCACCATTACCTTCTGGCTTGTCAAACTTAAGCCTCAAATTGGAAGAAAGGTGATGATTATGAAAATTCCATGTAAAGTTCAATAACAATATATCATTGTGTACATTACCATTTAAACAATGGGTAGTGCACTTCTTAACTAAAGGTAAGTTAATAGTGTACATTACAGCCAAAAGATGGCATGACAATTCAGAACAATATTAGTTGAAATATTCTTTGTTATGTTTGGTGCGTTAATTGCATGCAGTAGATATCTACGGAGCAAGGACATAAGTAATCATTTAAAAGAAGCATTTGAACTAGCAGCAATTTAAAGCTCAAGCACAATCAAATTAAATTCAACAAATCTTTTCAAAAATCAGATCTAGTCAGCCAACCCATGCAATGACCCTAAGGTCCAGTAACAGGGCACAAAGAGGCAACCAAAAGCTGCTATGCAAGAGTCAAATTTATTATTTTCTCAATTTTGTGTGATAGTAATTTGGAGGTGTCCTTCCTCAATGGCAGATATCTAACCCTGACTGGTCCCACCATGCTGGTTAGTAGATGGGAACAAAACTGTGGCCACCCTCTCAGAGGGAAATCAACAACAATAACAACAACAACAACAGCAAAAACAACAACAGCACCAGAGTGGAAGAAGTCCAACTTGGATAGAGAAAAAATCACAACTTATCAGCCAGAGACTTTAAGTTTAAGACTACTTACGCTACAGGGGTATTGAAAAAGACTTGACGATAATTTCTTTAAAGATCAAGGAAATTACAGATTCAGTATAGATAATTGTGTAGTAAGAGGAGGGAGCTTGGTGCGTTACTCTTTACCAGGTGATTTGCTATTCAAAATACCTATTTCATTCCTAGGTCTTATATAGAGTTGTGAGGAGAATAGAGAGTAGAAAGAACTATTTCTGATCTGAGGAAAATAAGGATCGATTGAGAAGAAAATGAATAATCAATGTAATATTACCCAGCAGCGTCTCTGAAAATAATTAAATATGAATTGTTTGTTAAAAGCTTCTTGGTTTATTACCTTTTGAATGACCAGAACTAGTGTATGGTAAAGGTCAATCAGAGGCCAAGCTCCCTCTTAGATATAGTATTTTCCTCTATTCTAGATCTAATGAGATATCTTATTACATTTATTTAGAAATTCACACGAGATAGTAAAACAATTGATCTCAATTTACTAATAATAAAACAGTTCAAATGAACAAAGGCTACTTGGCGCAAAAAAGCAATAACTTGGCAGAAATTTGTAAGTGAAGAAAAAGCTACTTGAACTGTCATATGACCAACAAGCAAAAAATCCAATACTAGCAATTGCCAACTCAACCAAGATTTATTAAGGAATTGTAAAAACTGTTTGGCAACCGTGATTTCCTTCACTGTAGAAGATTATTTACAGATATTTATCAATGTGCACATCTGACGTCCGGTTTTGCTTGGTTCGCCGCCTACATAATGATAACAGAGTAGAGGGTTGGTATAGAAGTTTATCTGAGATAGAAAACACCTTGTCGTCGTGCAAATCAAACTCACAAAAAACAAGGAGTGCAGAAACACCAAAGCTGAACTTCCTAAGCCAGAGAAAGTGTCTTATACCAACAACAACAAATTTGCTTTGAAAAAAGGAAGTGCGTAACTCGTGTTTTGCAAATGGATGAAGCTACCAGGGGGAGCTGAGCTGAACCACTAAACACTGTTCTAAGTAGGAAACAAAAACAGAAGCTGTGGAGCGTTGTATTGTGGATGAAAAAGTGTGAAAGGGTCTGTGAAGCAAATTGCTGAGAATTGTCCTTTCAGAAAATTGGGTTGAAGCATGTGATACCATTTTTTAGTCACCCACCCTTCCTAAACAATTCTATCATCTAGTAGTCATGCATTACCCTATATACCCTACATATTAAATTTCTTTCCAATTTAAAACAAGTACATGATCTTAACATAATATTGCAACAAATCCACACTTTCTATTGTATATGATATTATAACTATTGCCCTGTGTTAGCAACTGATTATATTTAAGGCTGAATTAATATTTTGCGTTAAGGTGTACAAGACAACTTGCACAAAAATGTTTTTTCTTTCTTTCATAGATCTCTATGCATTGCGATTACTGATACCACATGTTTTGTAAAATAACTATAATGAAGAGTCACAAGTGATGTTGTAATCAGAACTGATTAAGCTTCCCCAACTTTCTGATGGAACATCCCTCATGGGTAGTGTGGGGCTAACATACACACAGGCCTTATCAGTAACAAAGCCACAAGCTGTAGGACAGAAAGAATGCATTAGTTTCAACAGGTCAAGAGTCAGAGGTTAGAGGTCATGAATCACCCTGATCAAGTTTCAGCAACCAAAAATGTTGCTTATAGATTTATCAATAGCTAAACATGAGCTGTAGAAAAATTTAACATACACATGTCTTAAAGCAAAAACCAAGGGCTTGTCTACCTGAAGACAAGCATTAAGTAAACTTATTCAATGGTGAGCTTTTAACTTCTTAATTATTAACTTCTAACAAATGCATTAGTTAAAAGTATTATAATTCATAGGGCCTACCTAGTACCTAAGTGGTGATAACAGATTTTCTTAAATGGTAAACTTTTGATCCTTGATCATCAACTTACTAGGTTTTATAGAGTTAAATGCAATATTGGGAATAGTGGTCCATATATATCTTACAGTATAATTAAAATGACTCAAGACTCAATGATCTCTCCCTTCATCTTGCTGTATTCAATATGAACTTGGACAAGATAACTGAAAAAGCACACAGCATGATTTGTGCTATTTAACTTTTTTTTTAAGTATATCAAAACCCAACTTATCCAAGGACTTAAAAATGTTTTAGAATTCAGAAAATCTTTCATATTTTAGAAAGTATGTCACATGTACATTCCAATCATGGAGTGTGGTGGGCTACATGATTCTATTTAAAAAAACAAACCCAAAACAGGTAACATTCTGGGAAAGGTTAGACATATCTTTGCACCTAAATCTTTATGTTGCCATAGCAGTTAATGTAGGTTGCTTCGACAACACTCAGGGTTTAAGTTCAAATTTAAGTTAAAACACCTTGAGATTTAAAATTGCTGAAGTGTTCCTTCAAAATCATATCCAAGTTCGAATCAAATGCAACACAGTGAGTGATTCAATGCTTAACTAACAACAAGAGTGAAGAGTGTGTTAGCACCTTATAAGTAAACCCACAACACCATTTAACTACAGGAAATAGGTGCATTGAGGAGATACATGCCAAGAACTAGGGTTACACACACACACGTCCGTGCTAGCATGCAGAGCTGAGCACGCAAGATACATACCTCCTACTGAATTTGGACGTCAGTTTGTTAAAGAAGGACATCCCTTGGGCGCGGTCCCTTCCCAAGCCAATGGCTGAGGTATCATGTGCATGTGTGGGCATTCCTCCGGGACCATTGGACGCGTTAGCAGGGTAGGGCCGGCGTAAAGGCGCACCATGGAATGTACTACGAGTGGCCGTTCCTCGCGGGAACCTGGTGCTGCTTGTTACCGGAGAAAACGGTACGTTAGAGGTGGCTTTCGTCACGGGAGTTGTCCTGCAAGAAGAGCGACTTCGCCTTGAGAAAAAGGGCGCCCCATGTTTGGAGTGCCCAAGGGTTTGCTTGCACGAGACAGAACAGAGAAGAGAACCAGGCCAGCATTTCCAGGAGGAGGAGAGCCATATATTTCACTGAATTATCTACCTATTCATTCATTTTCATAATTTCTTTCACCTTGTTTCAAATACCGCATTTTCAATGATATGGTTGTCAAGGTCAATTTCTAGTACACTGTCAGGGTTGTTACAAAAAAAGTGATATGAGTGAAGTTTTTAAACTCGATGAGTTTCTAGTTGCAAGACAACAAGAAGAGGTTTGTGATATTACACTTTGTTTATAAGTTCATAGGCAATAAACATTATATGAAAATTTCCTTACTTTTTAAAGAGCTAAATATAAGTCAAACAAGACATTTTCTGGATGGGGTTTTGATGACAAGTGCATCCATAAAGATATTTCTCCCGCAATTTTCCATTACTTCCAACAAATCATAACAGAGAAGATGGCCAAAAATTGCTTGGTCCAGTGAAATAGATTTGCTTCACTCCTCAGATAGGGATCACAGGGACCTGAACAGGCTGAGCATGCTGGGACAGGTGCCGTAATCACACCTGTGAATAGTCCCCACCACACCTGTGCTTTGTCACAAACATCACAGAGTTTCACCGTGAAATAACATGGGAAATAATATGGATCATTCAACAACAACTTTATGGAGTCGGGGATAAACAGTTTCAGGCACAAAAATATATTTTCAAATAAAACAAAGAAATGAGCTTGTACCAAAATCATAACAACGGGAACACAAATCATCAGGGTTGCAGTGGGTCAAGGATTCAACTTTTGATGGCAATGGGGTTGGCCTCCTGAGGGCCCTCAGGCTAAGGTTTTGATATGAATGACTGGTTTCCAGTGGAGTGTAAGACTGTGTACAGTGTAGCAATGCTTTTTTCAATATCTTTTCTCTTAATGTGTTTGTCTTTTATAGTGTTATCCGATGTATTTCAAAGATATTTGTTTAATCTATTTCATGCTCTTATTAATTTCAAATAAAATCACTATTTTGAGACATGAATTACATGTTAGCTTAATTAATTCAGCACTATTTACAGAAAAGACAGGTCTCCATTGTAGAAAAAAATATATGAGAGCATATTTCAGGAAATCCAATAGTTGACAAGAAATTCTGCAAAAAGTTGTGGACCCAACTGTGAATATCTTCTGTCATATGTGGGTATTTAGTGAAATGTCCTACCACCAGGGATCTATGAGGGTATTTGGGTTATTGGGGTTTCTGCCGTATACACTCATGCTGTTTATTGAAAACTGTATGTCTGTTAAAGGATGTTGTACATATGGTATAGATATGTATATATCTGTGTCTGTGTGTGTGTGTGTGTGTGTGTGTGTGTGTGTGTATGTTTATGTGTGTGTGTGTGTACATGTATGTGTGTGCGCATGCATGCTTGTTTGTGGAATGTGCATTCTATATTATGATATGCTGGGGTACACCAGTGTATATACTTCCACAATAAATTTACCACGGGGACCCAACCAGAACACCAAAGCAAGCCCTTGGTCACCCATAATAAATGATATATATATCAAATTAGCTGAACATTTAATGCAACTGAAGCGAAAAATCATAGAAATTGCAAATTAAAAACAACCATCAATATTAATCCTGAATCAGCAACACATGTATAACCATTGATTAAGTTAAACGAAATAAATTCATAAGAAATCATTCTGATCAGCCAAAGCACCAATCAATTTAAAAGTTAGGATGATGGGAATGTGGCATTCTGAATCAATTCTATCACTAACGTTTCATAAACATTACCCTAAGTGATACAACTTAAATTTGTAAGATTTACAATTCCATGGATGCATCCAAGTACCTACAGTATTGAAATGTGCAATCTCTTAAGATACAGACACAGACACAGTTCATTTCTACGCTATTCTATGTTTTCCCAATAATCACGTTTCCCTGAGCGGATCCGCACCGTGTCAATTTATATGCAGGACACTGCATTTTTAGGCTATTCTATGTTTTCCCGATACTCACGTTTGCCTGAGTGGGTCCGCACTGTGTAAATTTATATGCAGGACACAAGTTCATTTTTGGGCTATTCTATGTTTTCCCGATACTCACGTTTGCCTGAGTGGGTCCGCAGTGTAACATTTTCTATGCAGGACACAGTTCATTTCTAGGCTATTCTATGTTTTCCTGATACTCACGTTTGCCTGAGTGGGTCCGCAGGGTCCTTGAGAGGTGGCAAGTCTGGTCGACCAGATGTGCTGGCTGATTTCACGTGGCCCTTGGGGCGAGCAGAGGGCCTTTCAGAAGTGGGAGTTCCACCGATGGAGGAGGCATTTGGAAGTTGACTGAAATAGTGAGGAAAATGATAGCAATGTTTAAAAATGTGGAGGAAGTCGATCAGGTAATGTCCTGAATATGATCCTTATAGATAAATGTAAGGAAAATGGTAACACTGAATGTTGATGCTAGGTCTTAAAAAGTGGTGTCACCCACCAGATTATCATTTAGGTACCATAGTTGACTAAATAACTAGCACCTAGCCTATCACTACTTTACAAATTGATATAAAATTGAGGTACTTGCATTTTGAAAGTGAAAATGCTTTCATATGTGAGTGCACGAGAGAAGTATAAGTACATTTAGATGGCTAAAATGTTAAGAAAGCCAATTGTATACATCCATTGCACTAAGTGGAGAACTATTCACAAATAAAGCATTCAGAATATTCGATTGATGGAAGAAAAAAAATAACTTCCTCTAAGGAATGAATAGAGCATGTTTGAGAAATTTGCTTATGACACTGGAATAGTTTGGTTCTTTTCCCCTAGGTACTGAGATTTCCACCACCATTGTTAGTTCAAGATTATGCAATGAAACGGCGGAAAAAGAGACAACACAACATCTTCCTTCTCTTCAATTGGCTTTACAAGAAGGGCATACCTCTTGATATCCTGGCCATTGGTGACAGTAGTTCTATTACTAGTCATTCGATCAGGAGTGGTCTTGTTGTCTCCATAACCGAAGGTATTTCTCCTAGTGATCCCGCCGATTACGCTATTTTTGGGGCCTGTTCCTGTCTTCTTGGGAATCGCAGATTTTCCTGGACTTACTGCTGAAGTTGGAATCTGCAAAAGAAAATGTTAACAATGAAATATGACTTTCTCAGGGGTAAAATGATTAATCAGTGCAGTGCATTAGTTCTCCATGTTTCCAACATGCAGTGACAAAAACAATTAATACCAAAACATCCACACATACAATTTTCATGAACAACTACAGGTTAGTTATGAACTTATTTCAGTCTGAAAATAACAGCACTTGCACCCTTTCTGAGCCAAAACCTGTAAGTACCATTTGCTAATAGAATACAGACACTTATGTCAGAATTCTTTCTCAGTAAAATAATCCATTAACTGAATGGATTGAATTTTGTACCACTTGATTATGCAATCAAGGCGAAATAGCGACGGGCGAGTTGCAGATGGCAGGGCCCGACTTTACAGATAGTCCAATAGTCATGACTATCTAAACACGGCATGTCGGGCAAGGTGAACAAGCCATCAACTTGCCGACTTGACTATCTAATATTTGGGGGCAAAGCCTGAGTATAGGACAGTGTTATTCTTAAAGTAAGCCATTCCCCCATTAGGGCAGGCAAAAATGATAAATATGTACTTCTAAGCCTGTAGCAGATTATAGATACAGGGAACTTGCATATGACAGACTAAATGGGACCAGGAAAATTGGTCCTTTATATGCAAAGTCTTATACATATGACACTTACTTGATATGCATGGGACTGGGATCAAGCAAATCGTCCATCGTAGCCAAAAGTCTGGCGTACAGTGGTCCGTCATATGCAAGTTCGCCTGTATATCCTTTTGTATTAATTAGATTGAGCTAGTTAGCGCTCTCTGGCCGTGACTGCATAGATATAAATATATTCTCTGTCATGCCAGCATGGCATATCCTGGTTCAGTGAATGCTCTTTTACCAGCAATGTTGGCTTACATTCTGAGATCTCAAAGTGAAAGCCTGTGTGTGTGTCCAAACATAACAGATCTTATAATAATAACCAGTTAATTTTGCTGGCCAGTCTAACATGGTAATATGCTAAAGAGATTATGTATTATATCACTAACCTGGGATGCCACCAGAGGGTTCTATAGATTTTGTCATACATAACGTAGGCGTGTAATTTTTACCCCTGCCCTATTTATAGGTGGCTGGGAATGGGGGATGGCCTAAACAATTCTTACAAACGAGATTGCTGTCACACATTCTTAAGTTCTATCCAATTATTTTATGTTAAAAACGTAATCTTTAAAGCATGTTTACCCCTGTTAAAATGATCACCTACAATATAGGGAAACTATTACTACTCTATGCTTGGGAAATGTCTCAATGTTTTTACACATTTCTTACACACTTTATTCTGTTTTGAAACTTGCTTTATTTTCAAAAATAGCCATTTAATCATTTAGAAATTACAGATGGTAGTGGGGCTGTTGTAAAAGCATGACTTAAAAATCAACAACAGCGACAAGCGCGGAAATTGGTGGGATAACCTTAAACCCTGGTGGGACTATCTGATCTTGGGTCCAACTTGCCCTGCCTGACTACCTGGGTTGGCTAGGTACTGTCGAGCCCTGGATGGTGTAGAAACCTGGAGTCACAGGGAAAACCATTGTCTAACCCCAAGTCACTGGCAACTTCCTCCAGGTACTGTCGAGCCCTGGATGGTGTAGAAACCTGGAGTCACAGGGAAAACCATTGTCTAACCCCAAGTCTTTTGCAACTTCCTCATATGCCCAAGCTGGATTTAAACCTGGACAATCACTGAACTATCAGGGCTAGCCAACTGTCTTAAGTTCTTAGTTGATGAATAATATTCCTTTATCAACTTCGTGTATCTGCTTCTCATCAAAATAACCAAGCAAAATAATCTTATGTTGATCAACCTAAATGGGCAACTTTCACAAGAGGTTTTGAGTGAGCTGAATAAACCTACATAAGAACTTATTATCTCTTTCAACTTTCCAAGCTCATCTCCACCATCCATCCTCCTAAACAAAACAGGGTATTCTGAGCTATTAAGATACAATTTATTCACTATTGACGGGACATTTTCATAAACTTTTTATGTATCAGTGATATGCTTTCTATTCACATTAGTAACAATAACCTGTCCCCCCCCCATATACTTAATAAAATGCCTTTGACGCCGGAAAGAGACTAAAAGTAGTACATGGTTGGATTCTTATAATATGTGACATCCACATCCACTGGCCCCTGACATTATCTAGTTCATCCTTAGGCTAGAAGCAACATATAGCAGACAGAGCTGGAGAGATACAAATAGTTAAAACCTGATAGACAAAACTCAAAACACTTTTCTTTGCGAATATTGGATATGTTGCACCTTAGAATTTTAAGGATTTTTTGTCAAGGATGAGCTAAAAGGTGTTACTTGATGGTCATCCCTTCAATAGCTTGAAATACAGCTTCACTTTGTAACTATATAGTTAGCATATATACTACACAGGGAAAACCTTCAGATACCATTATTTATCTATTCCCCCCAGTAGCATCAATCCTCCAGATTATTCTGGAGATGTTCTTGGATTTAGCATGGGATATACATATACTAAGAATATACCAATGACAGGATGTCAGAGTAATCTTAGCGTTTCCTAAAAGCATAATTTGAAAAATATATAAGTGTATTGCCCATCTATGCACAGCTAGCACCTTTCCTTTAAATAGAACTTTTCTCTTATTTCAAAAGCATCCTCATAACTAAAATCCAATTCAGACAATACTTAAAGGCATAAACAGGTAGATGTTCCTGTAGCAAATAATCCTCATTGCATGCATTGCTGGGTCAATGCAGTGATAGCATGACAAGAGACAGCGAGTTTGCTTCTTCAAATGCAGATAGATAGAGAAAGACAGATGGACAGAAAGAAAGAAATGGTCCTCAGTATCGTAGCTCAAGATTACAGTAAGCCAAGTTCAATTTCTGGTCAAAGCATACCTGACAGAATGACAAATTTAAACATTCAGAAAAAACAATGAAGAATTAAAAGGAACATTTCCAATAGACATTGCAGTTCTTCCTATGAGAAAATATTTCAAGTAGTGCCTTAATTTTGAAAGTATTTCAATGAGCGAAGTATAAAAATAGGATATCTTTCTAAAGGAGAACATGTGCACCTCAGTACCTTTCACAGGAGGAGCACAGCTTGCTTAGATACATAAAGATTAGATACATAAAGGTAAGCTGGTGAACAAAGACAAAAGCATAGGCCTTTCCTTGCTTAGCTCTAGAAAAGTCTGAAGTTACACATTGTCAGTAGAACATACAGGTTAAAGCTAGAAATGTACAGCTGAGTGCACTGTTTGTGGTTACACCTGATTAGACCTAGGGCTACTTGTATTAAACTCTTATACAATAACCCCTTATAACTACAGGTTATATAATACAATGATATGTTATGCTTTATTTAAACAACCCCTAACCAAGGTGCTTATACCATATGCTTCAGATGGTTTAAACATAAATGGTGCACTAATTGAAAAAATAAGGAAGTGGATTTATTTCTATCATGGGCGTGGAAATGCTGCACAAGGATAGGTGAGTCCAGATGGATAGGTAAGGAACTGACCCACAAGGTAACCACGCTAGACATTCCCCACACGCAAGCTTTTTGGCAATAAACTGCTGACAGTAGAGTTCAGAGACAAAGGCAGCTGTGTGTCAACATGGAGAGGATTTCTTAAAGCTGGGCTTCCTCAGGTTCTCCCTCATAGATAAACAGGAAGTGAAGTCTGTATATATATTTTTTGCCATTTTTCATGTACCAGGAGTCGAAACAGGTCAATCATGTCACAGAATAAGGTTAAAAACGTACGCAATACTTCCATGCTGACACAAGTTCAAAATTTTACCATGAATTTCATTTGCTGGCTATCAAAATATTCCAAAAATATGGAATGTATGTAACATTTCTATGAAATCACGTTTGTTTTTGGACCATCCATTACATTTGGCAGGCTGTACAAATATCCTAGTCTTGCAACAAAATATGATATATGCATAACTATGTTTTACATAGAAATGCATTTTATTGATATGGCTACCAATTTGATTTGCCGATCAATTTCCCAAAACATACAATCTAACCTCTAGCCTAAATGACTATATGATATACAAACCTGACTTCATATGGTATGATAAGAATGAGTAGGGGAATCCTACACTATCCCTAGTTTTATGAAATACGAAGAAAGGAAGGTTCTAATTGAAAGGCCTTTGTGCCTTATGCCGATTGCTAATTTGATCTCAGAGTCAGAAATATTCACACGACTAATGGTTTGTTAGAGTACAACCTAATCCTTAAGAGTATTTCTCAGAATCTACCAACATACAGACAGGGTTTTATGCGCCAAGCTCAACCATAGAAGCAGAACAAAATGCTCTTTCAATAACATCAATCACAATGAAAATCAGTAAAGTGGATAAGCATGTAAGTTAGTCTAAATAATTTAGAATACTATCACTATTCAGCAGTAAACTGAAAACAATATACTGATTTAAGAGACCATCCTTAGCTGAAAATTCACATAAGTGCATTCGCTTATCAGAGAATTTATATTTGAAAACAGTTGCAAGATAATTGTGAGTTCAAGAAAAAATATTTCATATTTCATAATATCCTTTAAACAGGAAGTTGGGGGTCTATTAATCTCTGTAAAAAAATATTGACTGTTTGAAAATTACAGACCCCCTAAAAAAAATCAAAAAAAATCGACCAGCTTGTGATATTTTTCTTTGGTGAAATGCTGAATTTCATTTAAATGATTTAATTTCTTATTTCTTCAATATACTCTTCTTCACCAAGCGGCAGATTTAAACTATTGTCAAAGTGACTGGATGCATGGCAACTTGGAACAAGGTACATGAACAAATTCTGATCTCCACGTTATTCTAGACCTTATTCTCGGACCTTGAACTGTCATATTACTATTGACACAAGACTACACCACTCTAGAAAAGAGAATATTAATACCTGGTTATAGTCTAAACCCTAACATCAACCTTACATACAGTAGGTGTGTAGGAATTGGCTGATAAAATTGTAGAATTGACACATAAGTTTCTAGAAATTTACTGATAAGTTGGTAGACATTGAAAAATAATTTTGTAGTAATTGACTCATAAGTCTACAAAAAATGACTTACAAGTTTCTAGAAATCATCTGCTTGTATAAAGTGACTGATAGTTTAAAGAACTTAACTGAAATCTTTCTAGAAGTTGACTGGTGAATTTCCAGAAATTTGATGTTCTAGAAATTGACTCGAAAGTTTCTAGAAATCAATTGAACTTCTTGATATTGATTTTTAAGTCGGTAGAACTTTATATATGTTTGTAGGCTGAAAAAATTGTAGAAATTGCCTGTTGTGTTTCTAGAGATGGAGTGCGTGAGGGGAGAAGAAGGTCTAGAGAAGAACCACTGTGCAGCAGTCATGTAGGGTGAGTTCCATTCAATCTTCCCAGCTAACAAAGAATATTAACCCTCATCCACATAGAGTAACTTAGGTGCCTTCGGATAAAACTTAGCTCAGTGCTATCAATCTACTTGTAGTCCACAATACCGGAGAAAATAGGTTAAGAAGGATCTGTCATTAAAAGTGGATATGTTTTCAAAGCAAAATCTAAGAATTTTTTCAAGAGATAACAATTACAAGTTTGAATCATGTTAAATAAGGGGGGTTAACCCAACCTTTATCCCCCTCCCTTGCACGATCCACACTTCAAGTCTGACAACCTCTGGGGCCGGTTGCACCAACTGACTTAGGGCTTAAACTCAGACTCAACATGTAAACCCATTGTCTACAACAATAGCATCTATTGTTGTAGACAATCAAGTTAAGCCTTGAGCTGAAGTCTGAGCCTAAGTCACGTTGGTGCAAACGGCCCCTGAGATACATGGACCTCCTTGCTAAGGCCTAAAAAATTGTTTGTTTCCTGTAACAGTCCGAAAAACAATAGGGTATGTAGGTAGGTAAAAAAGAATCTGGATTATATCTTTTTCTTTCTTTGAGCGCCACTGAGCAAAGGTTTCCTGTTTAGGCCTACTAGGGATGAGGGAGGCAGCGTGAGTAGCCAGCCAGGGGGACACTGAACAGGAGACACCCTCGGGTTAGTTAAATAATAATAATAATAATGATAGTAAGTCATGTGAAGAGAGAGACAGGTAAGAGAAGTGAGAACAAGCAGAACAGTGCCTTTCTGGATTTAACTGCCCTGGACGCCGAGGAGGCCCGAGGGTTGTTCTGCAAGAAAAATAAACTTCGGCTACTGGCTAATCCTCAAAAATAAAACACAAAAAACAGAACAAAATGAAAATAAAATCAACAGATGTGACCATTATAGTTTAGATTAACCCCATTCATGCCTGAAGATGTCATTGACAAGTGTCTTCTGGACTAATATAATATAATATAATATAAAGTAATATACTATAATCGTCCTTTATAAATAACTTTTGAATTAAGCTTTATCTCACAAACTATTTGAAGAAGATTTGTGGGTTGATTCATGATCAACTTTTCACCATCAAATACTTCCAAAACGATCAAGTAAGGACATTCGTGGCCGGTAGCAGCATGAATGGGTTAAATATAAAATGAAAAAGAGAGACATGTGCTTTGACAGGAAAGTTTGGTTACAAATACAAGCAATGTTGTTATATGCTTAAGTATAAGACTGAAGAGTGCTTCTTTGTATATACATTTAAGGCTGAATAAATAAGTGTACAAATACTAGAAAAATGTAAACGAAGCATTCAGAAAGTTAACAAAACAGTAGATTAGGAGGCTTCAAATGGTTTCAAAGGTTTGACCTCTACCTTAAGAACAAGTTCATTTTGGTTGAGGTTAGGGGGATGTCGACCAACACTAAACTTCTTCCGTGAAATAGTGAACACAAACACACATGGTGCATTTCGAAAAAAAAAATTACCTATAAAAGAATACAACTTGAACTATGTACATTGAATAAAGCTTGGTTGCCCACTGTTTTGTAAGACAACTCCAAATTCATGAAAATCCTGCTTTTGAAAAAAACTTGTTTGAGTGTGAGAGGGTCGAGACTAGGGTTGGATACTGTTAAGATGTACTGGTACCGGTATAATTTCAAAGAGTACCATATTGTACTGTCTCATTCCTTTAAGGTACTCTTAACAGTACTAAGCAATGTTAAGTTATCATTTATTAGGGATTGTCCAGGATCCTCAAACAGGACTATTCACAACAAAATTTATAATGCAATTAACCTTTAACTGGACTGTTAAAACACTGTACTGTTTTATTAGTGCAGATACCGTACTGTACCGTTTTGTTCTTATAGGTATCCATCCCTAGTCGAGAGAGAAGTTGTAAATAAGAGGGGGCAGGGTGGGAGCAGTAATTCCTACCTTAGGTGACTCGCTACTAGTTCCTCCAGATGACGAGGATCGTGAAGCACGTGTGATGGCATTTTCTTTGGCTGACTGGTCATTCGTTCTCCTGCCGCTGGAAGTGTGCGTACCACCTAGGGAAGTACAATACAAACACATGAACAATGGGAACAATAACTGAGACAATGGAAACAATAGCTGAAATGAAGGCCGTACCTTACCTGTCACATTAGCAGAAACTACACTCTTTACTGAGAGAAGTGAATTTAAATGTACTATTCTAAATGTGTAAAAGAAGGTAGGTATTTCAAACTTGAATGCTTGCTGATTGTACCAGCATTAAGTAAAGGTAATCAATCTTTAATTTTTTCCTACCCAGAAATATTACTCAAAACTTGGTGGCTGCACCAATATAAAGTTCAGAAAAAAAGATAAAAATTACACTGTAAATAGACAATGTATAAATCTGATTAAATCAATGAAATACATTCCTCAAATGATTTTCAAATTCAAATGGAAAACCTGTAAGAATCCCATCTTGAAAAACACCCACCTAAATATGGTTGTCAGAGATTTCCTATTGAAAACATTCTAAGAACTAATTATTTGGCAAAAGACAAACTAAGAAATAGTTTTCCTAAAAGATAATTGATGAAGCAATATCTCTAGGCTAAGTGCCCTGGTACACTGGTATGGGTGTTAGCTGAACTAGACCATCTAAGTAAGGATTTTATGGGGAAATCACTATTTTTCCTTTCACATGTCAGTCCCCATCCTCAGCAACCCCTTCCCTACCCTACCAACCCTGCCCTTTTCTCGTGAGAGGCCTAGTGGAGAACAATTGTGAAGACATATATAAAACACTTAAGAGGGACAAATATTTTACACTGAAAACAATTATATCATCTACTTTTGTTTTTCAAATCTCTTCTCAAAACAAGGCTTATACAATTTTCAGTTATTAGCATCGGAGAAAGGATAAAATCTTTTCAAATGGAATATGAAAAGGACTAATAAATGTGCACAATAGCTATAGTTAGAGGTTCACATAAAACAGACTTTCATAAGTATCTTCTAAAGAATACAAAGAATTCTATCAAATGTTACAAGAATAGTAGATGTACTCAGGTTACCCACTCCCCTCGAGAACCCAAAGGTATTTATTACAAAATTAGGTTAGATTGTATAGAGAAAATGATCAAGAAATAAGGAGTAGAAGCAGTAGGCACATACCAATCAAGTAGTACAAAGACCTTAACCTTAACTATAAGTGTAAGAACAACTAAATAGACATGGTTCAACTAGAAGGTATTCCTAATTTGTACCGTAAAGTCTCGGAAATCTCGGACACTTTTTATTAATTACGATTTTCGTTGGCTGATGGTGGCCGAAATTTACTGAAAATAGCTATCAAAGCTTAGACACTGTGGCCGAAATTCGCCGATTTTATCAATTGAAATAAAAGCTAGATGGAAAATCGATCACTTACTTTGTACACAAGAACACAATTTTCACAATGTCCACCTACCTGACTTGCCATTCCTCTGCTATAAATACTAATAAAAGAATTTGCCTACCTTATATGTTGTTTACTTGTTTATTCTTGGTGCCGCACGCCAATTACGAATAGAATTATACTTTATACAAGTCAAACTTTCAAAATGGCGGTCTTCACATACGGCGAACGATTGACATGCGCCGAACGATTGACATGCGCCGGCATATATCGGCCAAGCTACAAGCACATGGCAGGAATAATGCATATTGGTGAATCGGTTGCTAACAACATGCCCGGGACGGACGCCGCTGATGGCGATGTACTTGTACATGTGATGATGTATAATAAGATTCAATAAGGGCCCCAGAAAAGCATATCATTTCGTGGGATGCATGAGAGCATGTGAGTGGTGGTGAGTGGTTTAGTGTTATTGATTACCTCAGCTGTCAACTATGGCAAACTTGACTGTTGCCAGACAGTCAATTATCGCCGAGATATACCGCGTGGCTATCTTAATCTTTACAACAAAACAAACTTCTGAATGTGTATCGGCGAGATAAAGTCTTGGGAACTGGAAATTTATCACGATAGCTCAAACAGGGCAGTTAAATGTAACCTAATTTGATAACTTTTACTTTATCTTGGATCGTGAAACGTTCATCATCTTCGCGAAGTCATCAACTTTCACCACCTCACAACGCCTGGACTTCGATCGTGTTTTGGCAGATGGGGGCACTAGAGTAGAAACATTTGTTTATAATCTAAAACTTTGGAAATCTAAATGTTATTTTTTTGGGATATCAATGTAATTTACTGGGTGGCCGACATTTGGTGAAATGTGTCTTTAGATGGATTGCGGGTGGCCGAGTTTCCCCAATAATGATTTTGTGATTTAATTATAGTGGCCGAGTTTCCTAGGGCGGCCGAGATTTCCGAGACTTTACGGTAATCAAAATCACAAATATCAGCATACATTTCAAGGGGTGCTCTTGAGCTTATTTTTCCTCACATACCTTTAGAGGTTAATTAGAATCACAGAATTTCACTAAGAGAGACATTTTCACATAAGAAGGGCTAGAATGATTTCTCGTATCTGTGTGCCCGTTTTGGAAATTGCAACTGAAACAGACTAACATATTTTGATATGTAGTGGGGCAATTCAGTGGAAATTCATTACAAGCAGGCTTGTAAATATATACATCTTAATGGACAGTCTTTCCAAGAGAAAGCTGAAACAATGCCGCTCGCTGCAATGGTCCATTTTGACGTCAACCTTACTACATCATAAAGTACCAGTGTAATTAGCAGACAAAGGTAATATAGTGAAACTGTCTATTCAATGTATGCATCCTGATACATTATTCATGAATCAAATGTGATGTCATCCATAGTGTTTCAAGATTACTTTCGTTGCCACATATAATAACAGACAATAAGCAATAACAAAGGCCTGATTTCCTATCATTGAGATTTTAAAATTGATGTTAGTTTTTTTTAAAGATTTGCATTTTTGAGATTATTAAGTATGTTCATTTCTTTCGACAAGCCTTGTGACTATTTGTAATAGCGGCATAAAAAAGATAAAGAAATTCTGTATTTGCCTCAGGGGCGTTGAGAAGAGATAGAACACAGATGAGGAGATGAGGCATGCATTGATTCTAAACACATCTGTGCATAATATGACAACATAAACACAACATCTACCACTGAGCAGACTACAGGAACTAAGCTACCTTGCAAATAAAACACAAGTGTAAACTCAACTTGGCAGAAGGAACACAAGCAAAAACATGAATATCTAGAAGGAATTTAAACATAAGATGCACCTGATGCCACCCTTGCAGAGATAGTTGTTAAAAAGATGCCTCCTTCCTTGTAACCAATCAAATCACTCCTTGTGCTCTTTTTTTTTTACGGTAGTACACTTTTGTTATTGCAATGAAACTTTATATTTATGTGAACCTTCTTACTAGCATTTTGAAACTGTAAGAACTTTCATTCTATCTTATCTATATAATCTAAATCGGTTCACGATGATTACATGGCTGCTAGACAGTATTTCTAATTATGAATGGTTTATCATGAACTTGAATACAAAACAGATCAAAGCCAATTAAGGTCTTGAAATGTAAATTTGATAATGAGACTCATAATAAAACTTATCTTGGTATAGATTTTTGGAGAAATGACAGTGTGCCAATTTAGAAGGTATTTACTAAATGGTGGTTTTCACAATTTAGTCCTGAATTAAGCAGGGGGTCTGTTGTCAATGCTGTTCTGAATTATGGTTTGATTTCTCTTAAACGTATCGTAGCTGTATGTATCCTAATACTTCAAAATCATAGGCTGGGTGTATTGTAAAAAGAGTTTCTACTGAATATTATTCTATTCTATTTCATTTTTTGTGAGGAGGTGGTAAGAGCTATCTGAAATGTCAAACTATTTAGTAAACAGACAAGTACAATTAGTCAGAAATGAGAGACTTCTCTACAAATTGTTATACAGGCTTTGAGAGGATTGGTTTCTGAGAAACGAAAAAGAAAGTGAGTGTGGGTCCCTCGTCAGCTGGGCGTATGTTAGGGCTAGAAAGAAAGTGCATGGTGAAAAGATCAAAGTTCCAAGCACATTTGTTCATGGTATCACTTCAAAAGCAAAGCAGAATCAAAGGTAAAAATCACTGGAATGGCCTTAATTAAATATCAAAGGGATATCAAAGGTGATTGGTTGATTTCATACACACACACTCGGGATGCTCCGGAGAGACACCAAGTGAGGTAAACACGAGGGATGCATTCAGATGACAACGCCCTCTAGTGTTGGTGGTGGACACCAGAGCTGCTGCCCTCTATTGGTAGTCGAGGAAAACCATCTCAGAAGAGATCAAGTGTGATGAAAATGATCAACGCTAATTTTTTTAAGTATGGGCAAACGAGGAGAAAAAATGAATAAATGATTAAATAAAAAAAGGTAGGGGGAAAAATAACTAATTGAAGTAGTGCCATCTGGGGTTGATTTTGCTTGTCTAATCATGACATACAGCAGCGCCACCTGGTACATACCCCTTGAATCAGCTCTCCGCTGGCTAGCCATGCGATTATCATCGCGTGCCGCCGTATTATTCGACTCTTTGTTTTTTAACCGCATGCTGGTGTTGGGTTTAGCGTTGGTTTTTGGAATTTGTTCTAAAAGAAGAGAATCCAATTAGTAAGCCTGTTAATTAACGTCAGCTCGACAATTCTTACGACTACAGTCTCTGACATGTTGGTTAACTCGTGTACTTCGCTTATGAATACAGCTAGCAGAAAATAAGTAGACGAGGCAGTAGTAGACTGAAGACTTATCTGCAGTGGCAAGTGGTGCTCTGGAAAAAATAGCGCCCTCTTTCGGTGGAAGAGGTCGTGGTAAGATTAAAAGCTTAAAAACAAGCAAGTTTACTTCACAAAGTTAGCTAGTTTGACTAAGAACAACAATATATTAAGTGATGCAAGTAGGTGTCTGCCATGGTATGCATGAAGCATGGTTACATATTTGATCATTGACAACCAAGGAATAACAGAGGTTAACCCATTCATCTTTTCGGCATCCAAAGTAGTCTATTTTAGTAACAGTGTTAGCACCAAAGCAATTTATTTTTGAGAAGTTCTGATAGAGAAATGTTGAACAGAGCTCAATCCCATTCCCTCCCCTTGCTTTACTATAAAGCCATTTTCAGAATCCTAGTAACCAAACAGCACATTTCAGTGAGTACTCTGAGCATGTACAGATTTAATAGAGGTAGCACCCAGAAGCACTACAGACACCTACTAGCATTCACTTCTTTACAACAAGCCTCCTTTTACAGGGGCATTCCTACTCTGCCAGGAAACAACATCTAACACTACTACAAATCTAACAACAACAAACTTCACTCAAATTTCATCCCATGCAACAAAATAGATGAGTAAGGAAGGTTTAATCCTACAAAGTAAAATTTTGCCTTGAAAAGCTATAGTTAAAGCAAGAATTAAAAAGTAAAATCAATAAGAAACTCAAATACAATTTTGTATGTAGCAAGGGTAAAAAGCCCCATACAATTTTGATCATTAAGAGTACAAGTTTAAGAAATATCATATATCTATATGTTGCTTCATGAGGACGATGAAACGGGAAGGAAATTGTTGTAAGTGAGATTTGTAGAAGTGTGTTGGCTGAGTAGGCAGCAAGTATGGGTACATTATGACATGCCGCAGTACCATGCAAAGACAAGCAGCAGCTGAAGCAGGGATGAGAACGATACTGCTCCCGCCTCCCGTTACTAGGCAACGCAGGTAGCAACGGAAGGGTGAGGAGGAGGAGGAGGAGAACAAAGACACCAGTGCAAGGATCAACAATAATAACAACGATAGCCTATTCATGCTCTCACAGAGCCCATGTGCTCCGGCTCTCACAGAAATATCTCGAAAATGAGGCAAAAATTCAAAACATTTGATTTTGAATTGTTTCTCAGTTTAATAACTGGAGTTTAAAATCTTTTGTTCAAATATTTCTCTTATTCCACCGAGACTTTCGAGATATTCCATTTGTGTGAGATCATCTGGGTACTCTGAGGATGAATAAGACAGGCTTCGTGAATACTACTACACTAGTAGAGGAGGCCACAACAAACCAATTCTAGGCATTAGAAAATTAAGAAAATGATAAACTACATCTGAACCAGCCACACATATTTATAATGCAAAACAAAAAATAAGGTAACCCATTTTTGCTCAGAGCATCCTAACATAAATTTGGAAGATTAGCGGTTATTATATCATATCTAAATTACATATTCTTATACATTTAATTGAGCGCTCTGAGCAAGAATGGTAATGTGCATTGCTACAATACCATCACATCAACGAGAATAGTGCTTTGGTAAAAGATGTGATGTGCCATTAGCTGACTAATAACAGACTCAAAAGTGACTGGATATGTGTGTATATATATTATATATATATTATATATATATTATATATATATTATATATATATATATATATATATATATATATATATATATATATATATATATATATATATATATATATATATATATATATATATATATACACACACACACATGGTGCATATGAAATTGTGACTTCATTTAACTTATTTTAATCTTTAAGGCCCTGATGTCTATCTTAGGTTCTAATGAAGAGAGTATTGATAATATTTTGTCCAGCGTAGGCAATGCTTTCCTAGCCTGAGGTTTTTGGGATGCCAGCTGATTATAATGATAACAATAATAACTAGTAAGACAATGATGACCTCCTATTGTTTCCCTGCAGCACTGGATCCTAGCCACGAGGACCTCTATGTGACTGCAACTGCACTGGTGGGGTGGGAGGTTGAGAGGAGGGGGTGGGGGCGGGGCGTTTTTTGTCTTTGTCTGGGTCTAGAGCCGTGCTCCCGCTTAGCATGTTACATGGGACTAGCGGTGCATAGTGTACCCACTCGGCTCTCTCATGACACCCGAATATCCCACCTGTTTTACCCGGCCTTGCACTATTTTCACCTCCATGACTGTAGCGTCTTTGTTTTGGATTGGTTGCAGATATACTACGCTGGACTTTGTTGCCGTGTGAGGGCGACTGGGCCGTGTTCGTACCTAGCTCACTGTTCTGCCGGTGTGGAAGCTGAAGCTGTTTCAAAGACAGGCTGCTACCAGACCGTGACTCTGAACCTTCCAATTGCTGAAAAAACAACAAGACATGAAAAATAAACCTACTGAAATGAAATATCTCTTTCTGTGTAAATAATGTCTGTCATCTGTCTCTGTCTGTCTTCATTTGTCGGTCTGTCTGTCTGTCTCTCTTTTTCTTGCACACACAAATATACATCTAAGTTCATCAAACCACAAATACTATTACAAGAAGAACAAACTGTATATTGTTAAAAACTGCAGACTGGCATATTTAAAACAAATATAACAAGTTACCACTCGACTATGCTTGGAGAAAATTGTTCTACTAAGTACAGAAAGAAATTGCCTATCCTCTATCTTTTAAATTAGCAATGCAAATAACAGATCCTACATTATGAAGGATTCACGCAAATGCACGGGCAAGTTATGTTGAATAGAACTTATGTTGTCAGACCATGTGTGCATTTCAGATGGACATAGGTCAAATACATGGGATCGTTAGGTCTGTCTTACCTCTGAAGTTCTTCTGCCTAGTAGTAGATATGTGGCGGTGACATCGTCGTATTTGTTCTGTGCTAGTGATTCCTCAATCTCTTTTCTTGAATAACCCATATTTATCATAATATCTGCAATATCAACAAGGACTTTGCATATTATGCAAAAAATGCATTTAATTTGGTGATTTTTATCACAAAAACAACAACAAAAAAACACAGAAATTTGCGACAAATCAAAGCTCTTTTTCATTTTGTCTTAAACTTTTACTGGATAGCATGAGTATGGGTATCATTATTTACGTTCATGTATTACCTCAATAGCTATCTCCATCTTAAATTCTGAATGTGTATAATTTAACTCTACATGATGCATTTGTTTCTCTCCTTTAGTATGTTTCAAATGTAAGTACAATTTTGTAACATATAATCACAGCAAACAAATGTATGAAAAAATTGGAAAAAAAAAGAAGAAAAAAAAAAGACTGATTTCTCTTCAGGTGGATTCTAAGAAAGGAGGGGGAACTTACCTATTCTAGCCTGGTCGCTGAAATCTGGCACAGGTTCCTGATATGGCTTCAGTTCCTCTTCTTCATATCCTATGTTCATCCACTTGTCTTTCATTATTGTCTTATAGAAACAAAATGGACGTCACATACACAAGAACATCAGCCACACAGAAATCAAACAAGAAATAGAAAACCTCCAACCACTGAAGCTGCTGTGGAATCCTGACAGTTTTTTTCTTTTGTATTTACTATTATATTATAACTGTGCACAGTTATGAAACTTGACATTCTCTTATTAATCATGTAGTTCCTCTATATTACAGTTATAATTCAGGGTTCAGGTTCCCGAGTATTTAAGGACTGGAGTGTCCTGAAGAGATAGAGCACATATTGAACATATGTTTCTATCAAGTGTAAGATTATTAAATGGCCAATGAAATTGGAAGAATTTAAAGCTACAGCCCGTTATCCGACAAATGAATGTGGACTTCAATGGGCCATTCCAAACTACACATTACAAACCATGCTGGCAGCACATGCAAAACTTACCTCTAAGCTTGCTCGTTTCATTGGATTTAATACTAAAAATTTCTTGAGTAGATTTTCACAGTCTGTTGACATATAAAATGGTATTCTGTATTTTCCTCTTAACACTCGTTCTCTCAATTCCTGTAAGAAAATAGAGATATGTATATAGTCAGTATTTCATACTAATGAAGGACAAGCAACTAGGGTCCATATCAACAAAGGCATTTTTTTTCATTATAAGTCTCATTTGGACACTCAAAACCTTTCAAGAGAATCACACCCAAATATTTAAGAAAAAACTTGTTTGGGATTTCTTAAAAATGCAAACTTCAAGAAAATAAGCATTTTTTAAAAATTTGATGTAAATGTTAAAATATTATTATAAAATTACATTCTTTTTCACCACCAAAAATAGGACACCCCATCTTTTATGAGTGCCCAATTTGTACACCCATTTTCCAAAACCTGCCTTATACTCAATGGCTTAGAGCATTACATTAAATTACAGGTAGTGCAATTATACCATGCAAAGAAATATCTTATTTATAAGTTGAAGGATATTATATTCAGACTCTAGTCTAAGAATACAGGATAGTTCTTTTTCTTGCCTGATAATCATTTATATGTAGGATTTACCATATGATAAAGACGATGCTTACCTTTAAATTCTGACCATCAAATGGTAATGAACCACTGACTAGTGTATATAAAATAACTCCTAAACTCCAAACATCAACTTCTGGACCATCATACTTTTTCCCTATAAAAAAGAAGAAAAGATTGAATTAAGAAAAGAGAAGTGATGCTAATACAGATGGACTGAAATATGTAACATACCTCAAATATTTGAAGGTATACAAATCATTGAATGTCATTTGGCTTATGTGTGTAACAGTTCCTCGAATAGGTGCTGTCGCTACTTATTATACTTTCAACAATAACTTCAGAATTAAGAGTCATTTCACAAAATATTTGACGTAGAGTAAAGGTAGAGTCCCTCAGATCTCCAGACAGCATACCGTTGGGGGAAGCTCCAAGCTTGTATGGGGTTTAAGGTAGAGTTGTATGGAAATTGATAAATCATCATTACATAAAGCCAGCAATTGGAGTCTTGACAGGATAACCTTTGGAGGGGCTTAGGCGCCACTAAACCAATCTCTGGCCAGAGAACCTACAGCATGACATACCTTTAAATAATTTGTGAATAAAGGAATTAACTGAAATATTTCAATAATGTTGTATATCTGTTACGAAGGTACAATCGTCCTCAAAAAAGGTTGTGTTCATATTGCTTATTTGTATGGGATCTACTGCATTGGCCATTGCCAGGCTCACAAGCGTGAGGTTGCAGGTTGGAGTCTACGCTGGATCCCCATTAGCCGGTTGGCCTGGTTGCTCTCCATAATTGTGTGGCACTGTGGAAGGCTGTCTTTGGTTCTTCTGCAACTGAAAGACCCATTAAAACTATTCTTTAAGAGAAAGAGTTTATTCCTGGTTCAGGTTTTCTATCTTGTCTCAATATGACCTTAGCTGTTGAAAGCAATGTTAAAACCAATTCCTTCCTTCCATCTACTGGCCGTGGTATGAATGAATGATTCAAAAGCACAAAGCCGGATGTGGGCGCGGTTATTACCTTGAAAGAGCTCCGGCGCTGCATAGGGAGGGCTACCGCAGAATGTGTCCAGCTTGTTGCCTGGAGTAAATTCATTGCTAAAACCAAAATCTGCTATCTTGATGTTCATATCCCCATCTAGTAATAGATTTTCAGCCTGAAACACAAAATGGCAAACATTGGAGATTTACAAAGAAAATATTCCGAAAAACCATCCATCAAAGTTCATGTAATTAAAATGTTACAGGGAATCCATGCTTAAAAGGGGTGAATTTCATAATGGGCCATTTTCTTTCTTTCTCATGACGGCCCGAATTTTAGTATATGCATGTCTTACCTAGGACCGAACATGTCCTTCAAAGAAGTAAATACTAGTATCCCATTTTAAGCACTCCATTAAAACTCCACTTTTACTAAAAGCATTAGCAGATTCAAATATAACTAATATGCAACTTAGTCAAGATTTGTATGTTGGACAAAGAAGTAGTAGATAAGAAGCTTAGAATACTTAACCTGCATAACTAAAGGCATTTGATTTATTTCTCATGCGATATAAATACTAGAGCTGTACTCACGGAGGGAGATCAACTCATGAGCTCACCACCCGTTTGACTCGTGAGCTCATGAACTCACGGATTGTAAAAAAGACATTGACAGCGATACGCAGTTATGTATGTTAATGATGTGTGTTAGGTGCTCTGTGTTACGTTTGAGTACCCAACATAGACAAGCTCATGATTTGAACTTTTCAGCTCGAGCTTGGTGAGTTTGCCCCAGGGCTCGAGCCACTCGAGTTCGTAAGTGGTGAGTGCAGCTCTAAAAAATACTGTATCATGGCTGAGTGACCTACTAAAATACTATCCTATACTGAGAGGCCTGTACCACTTACCTTTAAATCCCTATGAACTGTATGTTTCTGGTGGCAATATTGTACTGCAGACACAATCTGAAAAAAATGATAGACATTCAACAAACAGTATCCAATCTGACAAATAAGGACATAACAAATTTGTGAGAGTAGAACAAATATTATCATCATCATCATCGTTATCATCATCATCACAACCATCAAAACTGTTTAAGAGTTAAAACACTTGTCAAATCAATCTCAACTGCTACAACCTAACACCCTGCATTCAGAGTATGTATTTGGTCATGATTAAAGCAAAGCAAGAAATTTACTAGCAAATAAAATGTATTTCATAACATATGACTTGAATTATTAAACCTTAAAAAAATTCAAACTTACTTGTCTAAATTTTGATCTGGCTTCTTTTTCCTTCATTCTCCCATGAGCTACTAAGTAATCGAACACTTCACCTGAAATAAAGATAAAATGCCTTTTATTTGGCGATCTATACAGTGTGCACAAAAATAGAATAACATATTCAGGGCTTGAAATTTGGGGGGTGCCGGGAGTCTCGGCTCCCTTGAATCCTCCTGCGGCTCCCTCAAATTTCTGCAGAGAGCCCAAAGATGTACTGGTTTCTATACACAACATCTCTAGGTAGATTTAGAAGATGCAATTGGGCTTCCTTGATAAAATCTTAATTTCGAGCCCTGCACATTGATAACAAGGCTACTAATGTGAATTCTAGATGAAGTTGGCCAATCAAAATTCAGAATCACACAAGAGTTTGATCTCTGTAGATTATCAGGAACCAACAGATTGGCTAGCTGTTTTGGGTTTAGAACTTGTTAAATTTTACTAGTCCTCCAAAAAAAAAAAAAAAATGATTGCAAAATTGCAAAATGTGTAAAATTAAATGCCTAGCACATAAAGAGGATAGTATTATAAACAGAAAGTTTGCACACCTTCCCTTTAAGGAGATAGGCTTAGGTTTATAAGCCAGTTAGTGTTGTTTGAAGATAGAGCTGTGAGTTACTGAATTAGGTACAAAAGGTAAACTGTGCTGACTTTTTTTTTCAGTTATATTTCTGATACCAAAGCATTTTTTGTTATAGATTTAAAGAGAAATGTTGCTCGGAGCCCAGCACAACTCTCCTTCACAGAATATAAGCTAAATTCTATTTTTTTTCAAAAATATTATTGATCCCTACAACATGCATGGATAGGTTCAAGCCTAGAGACTAGGCTGAGATGATCCCTGATGCCTGAGAAGGAGAGCCATGTCTGATTGTCTATTCATTACCAGTGAGTATACATGATTATGGATTGAAAACCTAATAATCATGGGGTCAGTCCTGAACTATTATGATGATTTTATTGTCCCTCCCCCAGACCTAGGATTGGTCCAGATGGGGCTCGAAGGCATGAGTCATATGGCCTGCATTTAGGTCACTTAAGAGGGTCACTCTGAACAGGACAGCTTATCTGATTATAACATGCTTGTTCCAGTTATATGTACCACTAAACTGTAAACAGGGTTCGATATTGGGTATATGGTTACCACTCCCATCACAACATTAAAGGATTTCAACCTAGCTTGCTTGTAGATCATCGCAATTATTGTCAGGATCTATGATATTTTTTTCTTAATAATAAATAAAGTGCTGATTGACAAATTATTTGAAGGAGAGCTCTGGGCTGGATCTGGTCAACAATGCTTGTTCAAATGTTTACAGCAGGGGTTACAATAAGGTTACCCAATCCCTTTACAAACCCCTCCCCAGTTTGTTTTCCCACAATGCAATAAGCATACAATGACTGTGCCTCTCCACCTTTTCTTGCTCATTCATGAGAGGGATAAACACTCAGAACTTCATTTGTTGTCACCTTCTCTGTCATAAAGAGGCTAGTGTGACTAATCAGCTGTAAATGGCGGAGGCAACAGGAGTAAGTCACTGGCAACTTTCTCACTAAATACACTTTCGGTCCATAAGCTCCATAAAAGTAAAAGATAAGATACTTAATAAGATACAACGTTTTCAGAATTTCTGAGGCTTTTTCAGCTACCCCCCACCCCTCGGTTGCAAAAGGTACAGGCTTTACATCTCAGGACTCATCCCCCGGAGCATAGTGACCTTCCATAAGCAGAGTATACCGGAAGAATTTAAATTCAAATTTCAAATCAAAATGATCATAAAAGTAAGAATGAATGAAATATAAAGATGATTGTAGGACTTGTGAGTGGAATTGTCTTTCCCTGCAGTCAGTGAAGAAGCTGTGGAAGTGAAGGTGTTTAATGACACTATTAGTGCTATAATCCCCCTTTCCTCCGTCAGCCTTCCTTGCCAGGCAGGCAGGGCTGTCTGCAGGATGTAATTACATCGCGTAAATTACCATATTGTGTATGGAGACCCTGAGAATCCCAGTCCTTTCCTGGTGCTCCCCCAGCCTCCTTGCTATTCAACACTAGCTCATCTTCCTCCCCCAGTTATTCTAATTCCATCGTGCTGATGACAGTTCATTAATGATTCATCCCACTTGTGATACATTTACACATACATTTAGCGGATGCTCGCGTACTATGGCAACAACATCAGACGATGCTGGCGGACGCCTGTTGTCAAGACGACTGGAAGCAAGGAGGCTACAAGTTGCCATTGGGTCTGCACATTATTAACAGTCTAACAGCATGGAGGAACTACAAATGAAACCCATCATAGGGGAAATATACCATTGATATTAAATAAAGATTTCCATATTACTTAACTGACATTAGGAGAATAAAGGAAATTATTAAAGACACCATTAGTTACTCACATAAATAGAATTACACAATTTTCTACTTATAGGTAGCATTTCATAGAAGACATTCCTCCTTTATAATGGGACCTGTAGAACACTATTATTGCCACCTTTTCCAGGGTGAACATATAGTGAACTCCTTAAGAAATGTGCGACAAAAACTCTCTAATTGCGGGAATCTTGAAAGGAAAAATATATAAAGGGACACTCAATAAGGGCTAATTTGCCACAAACCCTATGTTTCCTACTTGGAGGTTATTTCTTAAATGAACTATAATTGCTCCTAACAGCAGCTGATGAGTTAATAACCTTATCCATCTTTATTCAGGGAATATCTAATAGATACAAATTTAGTACTTCGATAATGGAGAAATCCCATATTTCCCACCACTGCTCTAATATTTACAGTAAAATTGTTATTTAGTGTTATGAAACAAGGAAGATGTTCTCTATTCAAGCCATTAATGCTATAATACCAAATGAATCCATTGGCATAGAACAAGGAAGATGTGTTCAATGTTCAAGCCATTAAGGCCAGACTACTAAATGTCTGTAATCGGACATAAACAATACTATATTCTAATACTTCTGTAATATCTATCATTATAGGACTATACTGTCGTAGAACAATGAGGATGCTATGTTTTCAAGCCAATTAGGTCAGCCTACATTCTAAATGGGAGACTGGAGGAGAAAACATTCAACTACCACTTCGTTTTTTCCCTTATTGATTTTCCAGTAAAGACTGGGCACCCGCTTCAGTTCATTAAAGCCTGGGGGAATATGCCACAGGCATGTCTTCCAAGAGTTCAAGCTATTCCCAATTCTGTCTAACCTGCATGAAATACACAGGGAACGTGGAAACTCCATTTCCTGCTAGTTCCAATGGAAGCAACCATGGAAGTAACTATGTAAGTAACTGGCTCTTGTGGTGATTAGTTGATTGAAACATGAGACTTGGTCATCAATTTTTCAGCTCTTTATTTTATGATAATGGGTGTACTATCTTGAAAATACATAAAAATCTGAGTATGAATCTTTAATCAAACCATTCATCCATGTGGTTGAGAGCATTTTGACGCATACATGTACATGCAATTTGTTGCATCCAGAGAACTCTTCTTTTTTTACTACAAGAAAACAATTTTCTTAAAGAATGTTCGTAACCAAGTTGCTACTTTATAAATGTATTGTGTATTCATTTTACTCTGTCTGTGCCATATGAATTTCTACTCCCATCCTTATGGCTCTGGGAGAATGGCTCTCTGGAGCAGAAAGCACACTATGGTGTCATATTATAAGGGGACGAAAAACCTACAAGCGGGAAGAGTTAACTTTCCTTTACAAACAGTCCTGAGGGGGACTTGTGCTTGCTGAGGTACCACAGATGACCCTTCATAGCAATATGCGGAAAGGCTTATTCTTAGAGAGGGACAGTAGGTGACGCCTCGTCTAATATGACACCCAAAATGTTTTGACTGCCCATTACGCCAGCAAGATTCAAAATCCCAACTCACTGATGTCCCTCAACGAACGTGAAATAATGATCCCCCTTATGTGAAACAGAAATGTGCATATTTATTTCTCCTGAAAGAAAATATCACATTCCAGATAAAATGGCTGTTTAAACCTTCCAATGCTAAGGTTGTTGGTACTCATTGGATAGCCCCCGAGCCGCGGGGTTGGGGTCAATTACTTTAATAAGTAATCGATTATATTACTATTACTTCAGTATTCTGCAATTATATTACTATTACTATTACACTATTTTTTAGATCCAGCAATTACAATTACTATTACATTTGAAAAATTAATTGATTACATTACAAATTACTTTTCAATAGATGGAACAAAGCTTACTGGGTTTAATGATCTGACTATTCCATTATATGATTTATGAATATCGAGTACAGGCGAATACACTCCATCCATGCCAGTATTATATATATAGATCTCATAACTGGCATGGACAGCAGCCTTTTTCTCATATTCACTTAGTGTCCCTGTGTCAGCTGATTCCCTAAATGTCTCAATACATTTAAAAAATTCACAATAACAATAAAACAAAAAATGTCAGCTATTCTAATAAGTTTTTCTGATAGTCCTGCTATAGAACTTGTCAGATTAAGTAGTCTGATTCTTCTGATCTTAAAGTACACTATTTTCCAATATGTTGGTTGCACTTTAACACTTTCAATGCTGAGGCTCTCAGATGAGTACCCATATGCCAGGTTTTCAGTGCTTTTTCAGGATTTTTGCATTATTTTGTATTGGCCAAATTGGCCACCAGCAGCATAAGCGTTAATTAAAACCTCAACTTGGATATGCAAATAAACAATATCATTAGTCTAAAGGAAGATCAGATAAGGCAGCCTGCAGACATTATTTGTGGAATATATACACAGAATTTCTCATCTTTTTCAATACCAGCAGGAAGGAAGAGGCAGCAGGAAAAGCACTCTATTTCCCGTACCCAGCTATTCCTCATTGAGAGACTTCTCAATCACAGCTACTGAGGCACACCGCTGCATTCACCTAGGACATTTTCCAGTCAAATTACCAACACAGCGTTAATGAGACATTCCAAATCCCATCTAGTGCAAAATCCAATTACATTTTTTTTAGAGTAGTTCCCAAGATATCTAATTACAATGAAGGAAATGCATCAATCAGCTAAGAAGAGGATTTCGCCTAATGGCTAAAATTGGTAAGGTATGGCATTTCATGAAAGGAAACCAAATGCCTCAATAATGAATTTTAACCATGACAGTAAAAAGAATGGAAAGCCAGGTAAGTCAGTCTAACCTGCTTAGTGGTCATTACCAACTGCATTACTCTCTAGATGCAACTGTATTTGGCAGGATAATATCTATGTACCACATTTCATACTCTTTGATACACAGTTTTCAAATGTTGGTTGAAATACAATTACAGTTAAACGAGAAATATGTGGTGCATGTACATGTATAAAACAAGGATACAATCAAGGAAACAAAGAATTCTTTTTTTTTATTACTAAAGAAAATAGGAGGCTGAATTTATAGATTTGAAGATGTTGGTCAAGAAAAAGATACCACTTACCTCCACTAGCATATTCCATCACCAGATATAATGTCTTATCGGTCTGTATTACTTCAAAGAGTTTCACTGAAACAAAATAAATACAGGCATGATAAATAAAGCAGACAATAGTCAAATATGTTCACTTCAGCTAAAACTATGAAGAACACTCTCTCACAAAGCTTAGCACAAAAATAGCCAGGCCAAAGAACTAAATGCTGTATCTGATACAGCATAAATCTGTATTGAGCATCAAATTGAGGGCAAAAAATTACTATGCGTTATGAACTTACTGATGTAATATGGCATATGATATATGATACGTGAAATGTAAAATGGGTAGTGCCCATCCCAGGAACATAGGGAACCAGAACTACATTTTCATTTTGTTATTGCAGGTTAGGTTACTATATATGATACACAAAGGGACAAATTCATACATACATTTATTCATGGGGTGAGATAGACCACATTCATATATATCTATGATACATGATACCACTGATCCTGATATCACTTCCCAAGTTGTATCTTTTTCATTAACACTAGAGGGCCTAAGTGTTTATCTTGGACATGATGTTGAAAGTTGCTCATATTCAAGACCACTTCCCACCAGCTGCATTGCTATGTACTCCAGAGCACCACAGCCCATAGAGCCTGCTGCCAGAATGCCTAATAGACAGACAGAGAGATCAGCTGATGCTCAAACTAGAGCCTGGAAAGCCAAGTATCATGCTTGATATGCACGACCAGAAAATGTACTTCAACCACAGGGCTCGATGCTAAGGGTGAACCTATGGCCCCAGGCCAGTAAAAATTCCCCAAAACAGCTTCGGGCCAGTAAAAAAAGACCTCAACTGGTCCTACAGGGCCAGTAAACATTTGGAGACATTCTTGTTAAAAAGTTACCCCCTGAGAAAGCCCCAAATTTATGCAATATTCTTTCTTGTTATGTTAAAGAAAAAATGTAGGGCCAGTAAATATTCTGCAGGACCAGTAGATGCTAGGTGTTACTGGTCCTACAGGGTCAGTATCATTTTGAGTTAGCGTTGAGGCCTGAACCATTTCCTTTTTGAGAGATCCAACTGACAAATGCAGTCTGAATTTATACTTCTTTTTAAATAACCACAGAATTTAACGTAAACTCACAGTTATTAACCAGCAGCATAAATGCTTGAAAATAAATGAGCTTATCAAACGTATTGCAACTTACTATGTAGCACATTAATTTCTCTCTCCTCTGTCCCCCCCTCTTTCTTTCTCCCTCCCTCCCTCCCCCCCCCCACCCTCCTCTCTCTCTCTCTCTCTCTTCTCTCTCTCTCTCTCTCGTCTCTCTCTCTCTCTCTCTCTCTCTCTCTCTCTCTCTCTCTCTCTCTTCCTCCCATCCTTCCTTCCTGCCCACTCTCAACTATGGCTTCCCCTTTCCCATCCATCTCTCTCTCTCTCTCTCTCTCTCTCTCTTCCACTCATCCTTCCTGCCCACTCTCAACTATGGCTTCCCCTTTCCCATCCATCTCTCTCTCTCTCTCTCTCTCTCTCTCTCTCTCTCTCTCTCTCTCTCTCTTCTCTCTCTCTCTCTCTCTCTCTCTCTCTCTTCCTCCCATCCTTCCTTCCTGCCCACTCTCAACTATGGCTTCCCCTTTCCCATCCATATCTCTCTCTCTCTCTCTCTCTCTCTCTCTCTCTCTCTCTCTCTCTCTCTCTCTCTCTCTCTCGCTCTCTCCCCCCCCTCCCATCCTTCCTTCCTGCCCACTCTCAACTATGGCTTCCCCTTTCCCGTCCATATCTCTGGCCCACTCTTTGCTCAGCAAAGAATGACATTTATGTGTCACTTCCAATAGCTTCTGGGCATCCAATCATGAGCAGGCGACTGCTAAGACTGCTCCCCTGCCTCGTCTTCCTCTAGCTGCTCCTAGCCCGGCAAACCAATTCTCACATCACATTAGACACACAGCCAAGGACCAGCACTGACAGGCCATCAGGATATGAAATGACATTTCCTCTCCATGCACCAGACTCAGGTGGGCTGCACAGTCACAAATCATGAATATCTTAACCCATTCATGCCCGTCACTGACAAAGGCGTCCTGGCTAATTTGATAGTAATCTCTGTGACTAGTGAAATTTTCAAAGATATTTGAAGGAGGGTTGTGGATAAAAACCACACCCACAGTTTTCCTTCAAATATTATTGGAATTAATGCCTAATTCCAAAGTTTTTTTCAAAATCATCATGATCATAGGTCCAGAAGATACCTGTCAAGGAGAGCTCAAGGCATAAATAGGTTAACCCTTAAATGCCTGGAGATCTCCTTGACAAGTATGTTATGTAGAAATGTAGGTGGAAATCAGTTTCAGGCACTGCAGGCATGAAAGGGTTAAACGAAAATTGTCTTTTTTGGATTTGGAAACTGAGCGCAATGGCTTGCAATTTATACAGGCAATCAAACAAGGTCATTTATATGCCTGTCTGCTGATCCTTCAACATAACTACTTATTTTCTTCTCGGTGTCCAATGCATGCTAAAGATGCTGTAAGCTTAAGTTCAGGCTGGGGTCCATATAAAATCAATATCTACGATAAGAAAATAACCCTATCATGCTCAGGGCACCCAGGTGGTCCGTCTAAAGTTGAGGCAAATCCATGTTGAATATTAAGATACTTATGGAGGCAAATCCATGTTGAATATTAAGATACTTATGGAGGCAAATCCATGTTGAATATTAAGATACTTATGGAGGCAAATCCATGTTGAATATTAAGATACTTATGGGGGCAAATCAATGTTGAATATTAAGATACTTATGGAGGCAAATCCATGTTGAATATTAAGATACTTATTGAGGCAAATCCATGTTGAATATTAAGATACTTATGGAGGCAAATCCATGTTGAATATTAAGAATTTTTTGGATAAGTATCTTACCTCTAGTATTTTTTAATCTTACCAAATCTGTCTCATCAACTTATGCTTAGGTGAGTTAACCAGTTCTTCCTCACAGCAATATATGTTTCTTTACTCCTCAAGGATACAGATAAGGATAGACCACTTCAAAGTTATAGGCCATAGCACTCCCATAGGATGCTTGTGGTCTGGCAACTAACAAAGTCTTCTGGATTAATGATATTTATTATGAAATAAATTTTAAGCCAAACACTGCCATCAACCTAGGCTACTGCTTGCATTCAACCATAACATAGCTAAACCCTTGGTAGAATTAGGTATTTTTGAATTCCAAGGTGCATAAAATCACATCAGGTTTTCCATGACAGCTTCCTTGAAGTGGGTTAAAACCTAGAAATGGGATATACCACAGACAATCTTTATTAATTCTATTGATGCAATTCTAATACTTTAGGATGGAAAGGGTGGCCAAGCAACTTATTAGTTTCAACATGCTCATCCTATTGGTCAATCAATAGGCTTGCCCAATTTCTGTCTTGAATACTTGTACAGGATTATCGAATTATCCCTGGGATGGGTTCCACAGAATGCCAAGGTCTACCTGACAATTCTGACATTTGACCTGAAAAGTCCATGTAATACCCTGAACACTGAAGCAAATCTCCTTAGCAATTGATTGCTAGCTAAATATAGAACTTGCCTAGGACGGTGGGGACACCAGGGTCAAAATGAGAGCTCAGATTGCAGATGGACTGGCCACAATGAGATAATCCTGACTCACACTTTTAGAAATACAAGATCAGAAATATATGACATTTATAAGGAAATGTGTGCTGTGAACCTGTTTACTCAAAAGGTTTCTTGTACACTAATAAATAAATGGTATTTACATCATTTTTTATAACACTGACCAGACCTGATATTTCTTCACCCAAGCATTAAATAACGTTTTATTTGCCCTGATTTTTAAACTTTTTCATAGTAGTCAGGGAGTGTTTGTTGAAGACACTTTTTTATACTTATCTTGAGGTATCTCATGTCTGATGTCTCGGGAGGAAATTCATTGAAAACAGAAACCTGTACTCACCTATATTCGGATGGTCTAGATCCTTCATTATTCTAACTTCTCGGAAGAGCTACAATGAAAGGAAAAGAAAATTAAATATGTTGTCGGTGGAAACACATGATTGATATAAGAACATGAATTACAATTATGAATCTTGATCAATAGAATAATCAATAGGTGCATATTTATCCAATCTGTGCAGTGGCTCCTGAAAGAAAGTGTTTTCTACACCTCATCTAGCAGTATAATTATAAATCGCCTCTGTAAAAGGAATAAAACAAACAATATATTCAAAATAAGTACGACAATATATTCAATAAATTATTAAGAACTATCCTTTTGATTGTTCTAGATATGTTTAAGTACACAAGGTTTGGTTTGGCTGTTTATTCAAAGTCAAAATTCCCTAAGGGTTGTTCACCGTTGTTGATAATTAATGGCCTCCTTGTTCCATCAAGATTATGTTCCATTCAAGTGAAGAACGTAAGCAAGGACTGCTGAGAAAGAAAATATGGATATTTTCCTTCCTTACTCAACGGGTAGCTGCATGGATATAGCCTTTATGAATTGTGGGCACAAAAAACCACAACACCCATTTAAATTGTTTCTTCGTGTTCTATTCCATCAATTTGTTTCTGGCACGCTGTCAGCATGGAAAGGTCAATGAAGAATTATGCAGAAGCAACAAGGTTGCCGCAGCGCTGGCCGCGTTGGCCGGGCAGCCTCTTCGTTTATTACCTGATGATGGAGGAGGAGGAGAGAAATGGCAAAGGTAAGCTCCAAGGAATGCAGCGCTTCCGTATAATCATACAAACAATGAAGCCAGGTCTCGGCATCATGCAGCTTAGGCATACATGTCACCAAGAAACAATGGGCTTTTGGGAATGCATCCCTTAAGTATTCACCTTGCATTTTAGCAGAAAAGAATGCTATGTCATCATAAAAGATAATTTTTACAGAATAAATCATCTCAATATAAACATACCCTAAATGCTTTGCCATATTCAACAAACATAAAGATAACCAATACTAAACAAAATGCATCTTCTCCGTACACTAAGTGATCTTCACTTATTCAATACAAATAAATACAATCACAATCATTATCACTTCAGATAGTGTCATCCCTGGCGATACTACATCATGCTTATGGGATTCAGGTATACATGGAGATATACAAGGATACACCTACAAAAAAGAAACTTTATCAGCAATAAAAGAAAAATGCAATTACTTCGCTAATCCCTTGACTGACCAAATTCATTGCTTGTAAATAGCCATCAATAGTGACAATACGATAGCTAGATCCCTAAGATATCCTAAGAAAAATCAAATAACAATGAACAAGTTCAATTTCCAGATTCTACTTATAACATTCAAATTGTACAATGGTCATCAATATAATGCATGCAGCTTTAAGACACACAAGCAGCTTAGGTAGAGTTCAATCAGTTGCTCTAAACTAAAGGTAGTATTGGAACAGATGAACTTGCATCACCATTAATACCAGCCAACTGGATTGAAACAATGCATTTTCATTAGTGCTCAATTAGTTGGTCTAAATTAGAGGTATAATTGTCAGAGATGACCTTGCATTGATGCTCATCCGAGCCAACAAGGTCAAAATATGTGCATCAATTGAAGTTCAATTAGTTGACCTAAATAAGCAATAGCATTTTCAGAGATGTACTTGCATCAATATTGTTTTCAGCCAACAAGGTTTTGAAAATAAATCATAATTAAAGTTTAATTAGTTGCTATTGATCAAAGGTGGTTTTGTCAGAGATGTACTAAAATAATAAGCATCTTTTCATACCAACCATGCCTCCTTGTTTATTCATTTATTATACATCAATTCAATTATCTAATAACTGATTTATTTATTTGCTTTTTTACTTTTCTTTTTGGATTGGCTAAAAAGAACATGTGTGATTGGTCATTTTTTCATTCCTGTTGAGGAATTGACCAACTACTGCTGTAATTGCACCAGACGCAGTCTGCATAATACATAACCAGACAGGAAACAGTGGAACTCCTGTGTTGAAAATGTTCCAACCACCTTGTAAATCTGGAGAGCAGGTGTCATGGTTCAACCTTCCAGGTAAAGGCCATGCAGGCCATTAGGGTTGAGCTGTGGTATACCTCTCTTTTGATTTTGTGGAGCAGGCAAGTTATTTGGCGTCAGTAAGTAACTTGGGTTAAACAAACTTGCAGTAGTGACGTAGAGGGCAATCGCCCCTTGTTCTCCATGTAGCTTGTAGAACCACAGGTGATATAACCTGGCAAGGGCAGAACAGCAGGAATCAACAGAAATATGGGGGTTGCTGAGGGGAGGAGGAGGAGGACAGGTTGAAAATAAGGACTGAAATCATGGCAGGAAGGCAGGCAGTCTGCAAAAGGGTCCAATTCAGGCAAAAGGGTATGGAAACATGAATATCAAAGAAACATAGGGAAGAACAGTTCAAGTTATATCCCTAACCAAAAGTAGGTATAAAGCACTGAAACACAAGGTCGGGTTTGGGAGTAGCAACATCAGTTATAGAGGACAAAGTAAATACATTTCTAATACCTCAACAACACCACAACACAAAAGGTAAGAAATTCACTGGAACATTTCCATTTTAGAGTTTTTAATATTTGGTGTAGATAGCACTGGTTTATTTAGACCAAAATTTATATTTTCCATGGTACATTGCTGTTTTAATTTGTATATTATAAACCCTTCGCGTTCTAAAAAACTGAATTTACATTAAAAAAATTCTCAGAGGTTTGAAAAGAAACCCATACACCTTGTCCTGAATAAGATGCTTCTTTTGGTGGGATGGGTAGAATTTGTAAGCCTACCTTCATTTGATTAAGGACTTGCAAAACACTTTCTACCGTCACTTCGGCCGGTTTGGCCTGGTATGGTAATAAAAAATCAACTCATTTAGCCTATCCTTGTGTTAAAAGCTATTATTTCCAAAAAATATTATTTCACCCAGAACTCCAAAAACCTAGTATTAGGATTAGATTCAAATTAATCTAGCTAGAGAATTTGCATGCAACCTGTATGATTTTACTAATTTCAAAATCCAAACAAAATCCACACAAAAACCATTAACTTATCAAACTTAAACAGAACTTTCATGCTTCTTTAACTTCAACAAAATCCACACTTCATAGCAACTGACAATGAAACACCAGGATTCTACAAGATGTACATTTGTTATTTTTGTTCTGTTCTCCTTGTTCTGTTTTGTGGTTTGTCCCTATGGCTTATTTTCAAAAATTGCAAACCTGCCGAGTACAGAGTACAAGGAGCATTATGTCCATCAAGACAAATGCAGTAGGGAATCATCACAGAGGATATAGAATAAATGACATCTGTTTAACATATTCCTGCTAAGAATTCCACTGTAACACCGGGATGTTATTATCTTTAAAAATAATATTGAAAATTAAGCATGATTTATCAAATAATTAGAAGGAAGTCCAGAGTTTCTGTACATACATCTAATTGTGGACAAAACCACAGCCATGGCCATTTCCTGCTATCAACACATGTGATCTGATTTGGAAGGCAAAACATTTGTCTCCTACTTCAGAAGCAAAAGTATGCAAGTTTAAGAGTCAAAGGGTCACTGGAGTAACTATTAAGGCATAATATGATGACAGAATAGATGCGGAGGCAGGCACATGTGGTTAGGGATCACTCCCAGGTCTATATATACATGGAACTTGGTGACCTATGTGGTATTCTGGTGGGATAAACACAAGTGCATTGTTTCTATATATACCTAGAACTTTGAACTGCCTAGTGTATGGAAATCTAGTAAGGAGAACAAAGATGCCATGTACCTTCAACACTATCAGGTTCAGCTTTGAATGCAGCAACAAAGTATCCTTACTATGCAGTGGATACCTGAGAAGATGATCTCTTTGTCTCACAGCTACCCACATCATCATCACAAACTAGCTCCTAGCCTAGAGTTCAATCAAATAACGCTTTTCCCTGTTCTGGTCTCTTTGGCTTATTATTGTCTAGGTGTGAGTTTCTGTGTGTGATTATAGATGGCACAAAGGGTGGTCACCCTGATCAGCCAGAACCTTAGTCGATAGGCATCACAGCTATTCTCAAAGATGCCATAACCCTTTTATATTAGTTTACCTAGTTTCTTGGGAAATTGTCAACAGGATTTATAACCAATTCTACAATATAACTTTGGACTATAGCCATCTATCATTAGATACTTGAAAGAGATGCAGGTTGCTTTCTAACTGACAGTGTCTTGTTCAACTAGGACTGATACTTCCATGGACTGGGGCTAATATCTCGATTGTAGGTAAACCCTGATAAACCTGTTATCTCTCTCATTAGGTTCCTGAGTGAATGCAGTGGTGAGCTACCACACCTACAGATTGTCATGATAGCTTTCTGTGTGCAGCACATGGCGTACATGTATATTACATATTGATCTCCCCTGACACCCACACCTCCAGGGGGTCAAAATGCTTTATTAATATGCTGGCTACATGGAAACAAGCCATGAGCCAATAAGGTACAGACAGCATCTAGTTGCTGAAACAACATACTGATCTCCTCTCATCTGTATTTCCATGTGGAAAGCCACTACCACCTATATTATTTTTCAAGCCAATTGGGCAATAAAGGCCCATCCATTACTGAATTATGGGTGACCATCAAAAGTCCTGGAACCTGGATTTAGAACTGATATCAAAATTTTAGAAAAGGGGGAGCCATTTAGCCCTTACAAATGCAAATATATATGCCATCAAAAAAAGTCATGTGAGAATGATCCTCTACCCAATGCCAATCTGAAGCTATGAGCCACAACACTATTTAAAGGCAAACTTGACACCTTTCCACCTAAAAGTTTATTCAAGCAAAGTTCATATGATCTAGGGTGTTCTATACATATGTACATTTGATATGGCACCATATCAGTTACCTGGAAGGTTTGCACTTCCATTTTGTTCAATCCCTCACCCTGTTTGTAAATAACCCAGATAGCATTCACATTCCCAAGGCCTGACTGATCTTTCTCCCGAGCATTCTTAGCAACATATTATTCCATACGACCTGTTCCCTCTCCTTTCCCATTCAGCAGCAGCCTTTCTTGAGAGCCAGCTAGCTGGAAAGCAATTGAACTACTACTGTAGCTGTAACTAGAGCCCCAGGCATGGGAGGCCCATAGTGTATGTGTACTTGGCTTTAACCCTTTCATGCCTCCATAAAGAGCCACTTCTAGATACTATGGTACTCACGAAAAGAACTTAGGAATTAAGTCAAAACATGTTTGAAGAGGAGTTGTAGGGTTGATTTTGATAAACATATTACCTTCAATTACTTTCCTAAACATGCCTTTATTAGGAAAATATTATCCAAAATAGGCAGGCCTTTTTGGGTAGCTACAGGTGATAATGGGTTATTGAACACCATACAATACACAAGAAGTAGAACATTTGTTACATGCATAGCTTGAACTATGCTTGTATTGTACAAACCAAGTCAGATTTGCTGCTAACACTTATCTAGAATCAAGCCTTTGACATATCTGGCAATCTGGCAAGTTGCATTTAGGCCTTTTGTATAGGCCTAGTCTTGAACAGCAAAACAGGGTGGACTTAAACTGCCAGCTTTTGCTGCAATTGGATATGCCGAGAGCCTGTTCACATTAGCTCTGAAAGCACATCAATATTGTTGCATAAGGCCAAAAATGTCCTCATTCTGATGCAACTTACTATCAATATTCTCAATAATCATACTTGAACACTACCTGTTTATTGTCTAGGTGTGAGTTGCTGTGCGTGATTACAGATGGCACAAAGTTACGACACCAATATCTTTCCAGAAACAAAGCATCTTGTCCTTGCCATTATCATAAAAACTTTCCTATTTCCTCAAAATCATCATATACATTAACTATGAGAACTCTATTGTCTGTGTTGCATTGGTCAGATTTACATATTTCTAGTTCCTTTCCATGCAATGAAATCAGTTGCATTATTCCAGGAAATGCAGATATACTGTAGATAAAGGATGGATGAAGCAACACGGCATTGCTGTCACAACAGCATGGTCAAGAATAACCCTGTCATCAATACAATGAGAAGTGGGCAGTCAGTTTATCAAAATGACAATAAGCATAAATCTAGGCAACATTCCAATTAAACCAAAACAACATTAGTCAGCAAAATAATCTATATTCAGGAAGTACCATAATCAAAACAAATACCAAAAGTTTTGCAATACCAATCATTTGTTACCTCACTCTAGAAATGGATTTGAAATCAAATTCCTCTGAGAGGTACACATGAATGCATTTATTTCAATGCAATCTTTTAAGTATACTTATTCATAGACCTAATTTTCATGTCACATGCGAAGGACGAATGCGTTTGTCAGTCACATTACATGATATTGTGGCTGAAGTGTGTACTAATGAATCGCACACATGCATCAAGAGAAGGTTTCTACATTGACGACTAATTAGTTATAAATGTCAACCACCTAGAGAAAAGGGAGTGCTTGAACTTTAGCCAATAAGTTGTACAGATCAGTAAAAAGGGCCTGATAATTGAATGTATTCAGTTTCAGGGATAGGGATTTTTTTTGCCACAGGGGTTAAGGGAGTATCATAGTACATCAGGCAAAGGTCCATTGAAAAAGCTAATTATCTTTTTTTATCCTAACAGTTGAGGATACCAGTACTGTAGGTGCACTACTGTTCAATGACACATTATAAGAGAAGGTATTTTGTATTAAATTTAATGAATATTCCAAGTTGACATCAACAAGGCTGATATGCTGAAAAACCAACTTTTTAAAACTTGAATTTCCTATTTCCTTAGTGATACAAATAAGTGTTGTGATGCACTGTAAATAATTGTTATTATTAAGATACATTAAAGCACTGAACTATTTTTTATGTGAAATGTTTGGTTGAAAAGAACAAATCAAATGCTGTTGGGATAAGAAAAAGATAAACATATTACTCTACGAAATAACATGTACCACATATTGATTCTGGTTGGAACGGGACAACCTTTAAGACACTACTTAAATAAGTTAGAGAAGTAAAGGTAAAAGTAGTCATGAAGTGGTGAAAGGGGACCAAGATTTCCTTATTCATTGAAGTGTTGTCAGAAAAGAACAAACCTTAGAAACCCACTTTAAAATACAACACATACCAATACTTCAAGAATGTACCTCATACAGATACTAGTGATTTAGTGGTGCGAAATGACCACAAGAGTCAAGCAGACTGTTTGCTATTACAGTGGAATTTGAAAGAGGCATTCTTCCCCTCAATAAGGCACGTCACTGGGTTTCATTCAATGAACTCTTCACATAATGAGATGGCAGAACGGAGCTGTGAGAGAGCTGGAGAGGGAATGCAGTCTAAAGGCATTCAATAAGAGGCTTAGCTGCTCTTCTGCTAGAATTGCTTCTGTTCAGCCAAGCCTGTACTGCTTCACTCAATGAGTGCCACAACTAGTTCATCCTACAGTCAAGCGCCAACCAATCAACAGCACAAATAGTTCAGCCCAATTGCAGGCTCACAAAAAACGTCCAGTTTCTTCAGTTTCTCATCACATACCATGCCTGTGATCTCAGAACAACACATGATTGGAAATATGTTTGAATTCGATATTTTAAATTTGCCTTTTGAGGAATAATCCATACACTAACTTTCAAAGTGAATTTTCAAGTTTTGCGTGGGTTTTTGAACCACCTTGATCAAATCACGAACTGGAGAAAAAGCTTGTCGGGTAGTATTTTGAATTCCAGGTGATGATCACCACTTTTTATGCTCTAAATGCAATCTGTTACTTGTTTTTTTCCAGTACAATTAACACATTACACAGCATTGTGGCCTACTTTTGTCATTGCTGTGGAATTCACACAGACAAGAAAACGCAGCCACCACCCATGGCAAACTTGGGTATACTTTTTTTGTACTGAACTTGTACTGAAACCATGCGATTTCAGTACATATTCAGTACAGTATCAGTACTGTTATGGCACACTTCAGTATATACTGATTTAGCATCATTATGGAACGGATTTGTTCCAATTTGGGTCTGAAACAGTATATACCAGATCTGTACTGAAAACCGTATTCAGTACATATATGGTACGTACTGATACCGCCCCAAATTGGAACAATCTTGTTCCATAATGATGCTGAATCAGTACGTACTGTCACTTCAGTATACTGAATGTACACTGAAATTAATACATTTGCAAAACGTACTGATTAGAACCCAAATTGGAACGATTTTGTTCCATAACGATGCTGAATCAGTACGTACTGTCACTTCAGTATATACTGAATGTAAACTGAAATTAATACATTTGTGTAACGTACTGATTAGAACCCAAATTGGAACGATTTTGTTCCATAACGATGCTAAATCAGTACGTACTGTCACTTCAGTATACTGAATGTACACTGAAATTAATACATTTTCTTAATGTACTGATTAGAACCCAAATTGGAACGATTTTGTTCCATAACGATGCTGAATCAGTTCATACTGTCACTTCAGTATACTGAATGTACACTGAAATTAATACATTTGCAAAACGTACTGATTAGAACCCAAATTGGAACGATTTTGTTCCATAACGATGCTGAATTAGTACATACTGTGACTTCAGTATATACTGAATATACACTGAAATTAATATATTTTCTTAATGTACTGATATAAACCCAAATTGGAACAATTTTGTTCCATAATGATGCTGACTCATGACATGCTGTCACTTCAGTGTACTGAATGTACACTGTAAGTAAATCGCATGGTTTCAGTACAAGTTCAGTACAGAAAAAGCATATCCAATTTTGCCATGGATACTCAATGTACATATTAAATTGGAACAAAAAGACTACATCCATTTTGGCCCTATACTCAATCAGTAGGTTATTTGTAAAACCGTTAACTAGAGTAAGACCTGTTCCAGCTAGGGCAAAATAAGTAAACAATACAATGGCAATAAACAATGGAAATAGGACTTGATGACATACTGATGTTTCTACTGGACTGCATGACCTTCAACTTCAATAATTCTTTATTTTTACAAGTTGTATGTTCAAACTAATGTCATGAAAATAAATTTTACTTCAAAATGAGCTTAAAAGTATTCACTGTCTGAAAATAATTGTCCATAAACTTAATATGAAATTAAAAGTCATACCTTTAAGCAAAAGAAGAAATGCAGATGCTCTTCTCCAACTTGATTCAAAATGTCGTCTGCTTTTCAATGACTCATCAATTTTATGTAAAAGCTACTTTGATTGGTTGACCAAGTCACGTGATCAATGATTCAACCAATCAGGCTCTCTGTACTTTTCAATGGTTTGAGCTGTGAGAAGTCATGTGATTTACAACCCAAACTAGATTTATTTATTCTTAATGATAATTATTTTCACTCTTAGAAGTAAATTAACAACTTAAAAGGCGTACAAAAGACTGTTTCAACTGAAAAAAATAATTTTAAGTGCAGAATGCATAAAAAATGCATTAGTTATAAATCAGTATGTATTCAGTATACTGTCCAGGTATGATAAAAATCTAAGTTAAAAAAACAGTACATTTTTAGTATATTTTAGCATTTTCAGTATACTAAAAAAATAAAATTAACAGACAGTACATTTTCAGTACATGCAAAAATATTGAAGTCAAATTTCAGTATACATTCAGTACAAACATGTATTTCAGTCCTAAAACAGTACATATTCAGTATAAAACCTTAAACATAAAAAGGTTTGAATAAGAAAAGTCTCAAATCAGTTAATTTTCCGTATTCCAGAAAAAAATAAGTCAAATGACAGTACACATTCAGTACAGAAATGGCGTTCTCAGTGCATAAATAGTACAAATATCAACTATCATTTTTGACTTGATATAACTCAGTACATGATCAGTACAATACTGTACAAAATCAGTACAAGTCAAACACAACCATTAAATTTATTGGTATACCAAAAGTATACTGAATTTTTCACCAGTACATCTCAGTACGAAAACTGTACAAGTCAAACACAAACACTAAAGTTATTGGTATACCAAAAGTATACTGAATTTTTCAACAGTACAAAAAAAGTATAACTGGAGGTATACTGTCAAGTTTTCAGTATACAACTGGTACATGTCCAGTACAGTTTCAGTATACTTTTTTTGACCACATTTCGGTAAGGGCAGCTAGTTTTGGAGCTCCGAATAAGGTCAGATTAAGGTCATCATTCTATCTCCTGTATTCCATTGAGCATGACAAATGATGTTTACATTCTAAAAAAAGTTTGAAATACTACCATATAAAGGCATATCAGGTAGTTGCAAAATTAAACGTGATTTTGATTTTTTCATCTTGCTATGTAAGTGCAAATTGCAAAATTACTTCCCACAAAGAGAGATGCTATTTATAAGAGGTCTTATGAGATTATGACAGAAAGGTGTTGATGAGTGTTGGGGGCCGGTTACTGTCAAGAAATGGGATGCCTCTGTTGTAACCATGGTTCCAAACATGATAAACAGCCAGCCACAGTAAACACAATATGGGTTCTAACCCTACAACATAGAAAGATGAATGAATGCTGGAGGCTAGTTCGAGCCGAAGAGAGGAGCCTCCAGCAATCCTGATCGGCCTCCCAGGGGGAGGAGCAACATGTAGGCTACAATGACCTATGTGCAAGGGAGAGAACACTTGATTCTCAATGGTACGTTAATAGCTGGGAACTTAATTTTCATGTTAGATTGTCTCAATGATATATATCGCAGGACCCACAAGCCAAGGTGGTTCCAAACAAGACAAAGATGTTGCCCAAAATCTACATTGGACTTGACCAAACTTGATAGATGTGGATTTTTGTATAACGCACAAGCATGATTTCCCTGTTCTGACTGAAGCGTAGCCAATATTATCCAGGAAGAGATGATTCAGATGTTTTGTTCTGCATAATTAGAAATCAATGTGGTTCAGGAAGTAGTGAGGGGATGGCAAGTGTGAAGCGGCCAGCTGCTTCCCACCCAGATAGCCATGTGCAGCTATTTATAGCAAGGTTATTCTCTACTTTAGCCAGGTCCTGTCTATTTCTTGCTCCTAGTGAGAAAGAAAATCAGAATTTGACCGGATGTCGGATGGACTAAATATTTCAACCAGGATTAGAGGTTACAAAGGATAATATTGATTAACCTTTTATTGCTTGTAGCGGCTAAAAGCTGCCTGACAGCTGATTGAATGTTTCAAGTGCAAGCATACTTCGAAGGGAAAATATTTGAAAGAGTTCATGAAAGCACTACCAAAAACTCTCCATCATACCAACATATTTTTCAAAATATCTTTTTTAAAGAATTTTAAATCTACCTAAGCTATGATGGAAAGTATCATAGATACAGATAATTCCTAATTATTCTTGAAAATATCATAGATACAGTTGACAGTTTGTCAATGAACTCTTCTCCCTAAAAACAGATGAGCCCATGCTCAAGCATGTTTTTCCCGATGAGTAAAGCGCTAGCATACATTCACCTCACACTCCCTGCTTGCTGCAGAGATAGAGAGGGGAGCATCGACCCTTCCTGGGCCCGGCAAGGAGGAAGGCATAAGTAAAAGAGACGACGCAACGCTAAGCAGGAGCTAATAGCACGGCTTTCATCAATATTTGAAATCCATCTCACCTTTCTCCCAGCCAAATAACACTCGCTCTCCCCTAATCTAGGCCTGGCTGCTTGATATTTCATTTCCTCCTGCCAGGCTGCTCTAGCCATTAGGTAAAGCTGGCTGGATCTTGATGGAGATGAAGCAGGGAACCTAACCCTTTCATGCCCAGGGCACACTCATATGCTGGTAGAGATGCATACATCCTGGGAACTATGGGGATTTCCAATAAATATTGGCATGAAAACTGTCTAGCCTCTTTAACGAATAAGATTTTCTTGAAATATTTGTCAAATATTGCCTTTGTATAAAATGATGACGTTATGAGCAACGAACAGATTAACATAATTGCCTGGCCTTTGAAGTATACAAATGGTCAGAAAACTTATTGACAACAATTTCATCAGATGAATATATTTTTAAAAACCATTTGAAGAATTAGTTTGAACTTAAACAGAAGACCAAAATGTTGCTTTGTTATCAACACCAGTTCATTTGTTTCAGAATTCAGATCATAAATGTTTCTGCCTCAGATGTGAATGGGTTAAGTAAAGCCTAGTATTTTCCTCTGCTACTGCCGCCTCCCACTTCTGGCAAGACGGATGCCAACATCTGGTTTATACCCAGCTATGTCAAGCTAATAAACGGGGCTGGTGCCAGAGAGAGCTGTTGGGGACTATTAGCATCTGACAATAAAGTGACAAACTTCTAGGAGAGGACGTCTTCTTGATATTGCATTTCACAATTTGGAATTACATTTATCTTCAACACCTATCGCCGCTTTTCCCTTTCTGTGCTTACAAGGAGTCCTAAATCAAGACAGGGATTTAATTAGGAAATTCCTTTATCATCAATTCTATTGTTATTTTCAGTATTGGAATCATGAAGGCAATTGTCTGCTAGGGTGTCATCAAAACTTCCCCAAATATTCTTTTAAAAATGCTGATGAAAATCTTACCGAAAATAAGTCAAATGGTCAGGCACCCTACAGGCATGAATAAATGAATTAACAGAGAACATTTCACTAAGAGTTTCATGTCTGATGTATTCAGAGTTTTGCAAATCTCCTCCAAATATTCAGACTGTGTCTAAGGCGAGGAGGAGGAGGAGGAGGAGGAGGAGGAGGAGGAGGAGGAGGAGTAGGAGGAGGAGGCGGAGGAGGGGGAGGAGGAGGATGAGGATGAGGAGGAGGAGGAGGCTTCCAGGAGTGTTCCAGCAAGGTAGAGAGCAGTTACATCCTATTACATGCCGCAGCAGCACAGAGGCACTACATCACAGGCGAGCATGATGGGAAGATAATGAGAATATTAGTGAACAAATTGTGCATCTGATCCAGGCAATCAGCAGGTAGTAACTGCCTGTGAGGTTAGCCTCTCTCTAGTTACACCAGCTGATGCCACCATCACCAGCATCACCAGCAGCAGGAGGGGCAGCAGCCACTGTCTTCCGTTATCATCAACTCCTAGGGCTTGGATGACGACAGACCGGGCGTGTATACAGCAGTTGCAGATAGATTCATTGGTTTTCTATGATTCCATTAAATCCCATTAAACTTAAAAACGTTGATTTTCTGGCAAAGAATAGTAGATTTTCTTAGGTATTGCCTATACTAATGAGGAAGATCTACTTCTCAGTGAAGACTAACCCCCTTACAGACAAATCCAGGATACTATTGAGGATGGGATACTATCTATTATTCCTGCCCTTGCCTAGTGGTGTCAGCAATTTGAGTCAGTTCCCCTGTATCCTCATGTTTAAGTGGGTTGGGCTGGTCGCACTTTCCAAGTGTGGCAATGTGACATGCTGTCCATTAGGTGCCTTTGCAACTGAAAAAAACCTTGGTACTAATGATAAAGGAAAGGAATTTATTCTTCCCATTTCTGGATTAATAACTCATTGTGATACAACCTAAGCTGTAGAAAGTGATGTAAATCTGAACAAATTGAACCAAAAACCACCTTGTAACACACATTGAGAAATCATATTAGATTCTAATAAGGCCATTATTTAAACACATTTCTTTTTAAAAAATACTAATGAAACAATAATTGGAAGTGTATCATACTTCCAAAATTGTCAACAAGAGGGACGCCAGTGGCGTCAAGAGATTGTTTGATGTGTAATTTTTTTATTGTTAATTTTTTCAATTTTATGTTTTTCCGTTATTCGTATTTTAAGTTTTAGTCATTGTAATTTTTAACTTTGGTAAGTTTTTTTGTTTAGGCGTTTGTGGTGTTTGATGTGTGTTCTATTTGAATAAAGATTTGGTCGTGGTCTGAGTTATATGTTTTTAGAACGTTACTTGTTGTTTCTTTGTTAAGGTTTGTGTATATGTGATCTATCAGTGTTTGTTGTTTTGTTGTCGCTGTTGTAATGTGCTGGCGTGTTTGTGTGGAAGTGCATATGTCTTTGGAAGCTTTCAGATTTTTTGACATGAGGTTTATGTTAAAGTCTCCTATAATTATTTTTGATTCATTTGTTGTTGCGGCTTCTAACTGTTTTAGGTCGTCGTGGAATTGTCCACCACAGTGGGAGTCTCTAGCTCCTCACCATCATGTGGACCTGACTCCCCCGCAGACCCCCACCTCTTCCCAGACGACTCCAGTTCTCCTGCATGGCGATGTGAGTTCACATGTGCCCCATGCATGAAATTAGGACTAAAACCTCCTCGCTTATCCACACGTTCTGACCAGTGAACAGGACTGGTTGTATCAGCCGACCTCTCTGAGTGTATGGATGAGCGACGTGAATGATCGCTGAAGTCTGATGGATCAAAGCTGACCGGCGTTCCGGCGTCGTAGCGAGGTGAGGGTTCATCGAGCGTCACAGAAACTGTCACGCTCTCCCGCTTCTGCCGGCTGTTGTTGATCTGAGAGTTCAAGTCGTTCTTGGGTATCATGTGGGCACCCTTGGTGGTAGTGGTGTTCTCCTGAATAAACTCCATGAAGCTATTGGCAGCATTCTCCCCCTCCTTCTGCAGGATGTAGCTATAGAACTCTCGCTACAGGTGGAGGTTACACGTGAGTGCCTTGCCCTCCAGATCCTGTCCCACTCCCACGGGCTCGTTACTCCCTAGTGCCTTCCTCTGGCCCTGGGAGGTCTGCTGCACCATGGACTGAGCACCCAATGTGATGCTCTGCACCTTGTAAGTGTCTAGCAGATGCACCGGGGCGTGTTTGACGTTCGGGAGTGTCTGGATGTGAGGTGCACCCTGGGACTGTAGTTTAGCAGGCGAGGAGGGACTGCTCCCGTTGGCACCAGGGGGCGATGTCGACAGCTGGTGGGCCTGGACCTGAGACAGGGCACCTGAGGGGGGCAGGGGGTAGTGGTGCCCTGGTACGCGCTGACTGAAGGGGTGCCCCAGAAAGGGCGACATGCCAGGGTGTCCTGCCCCGGGCACTGGGGAATGGTGCCAGGGGGGTATGAAACCGTACGGCGTTATGAGAGGTCCATGAGGAATACCTGGGTAACCCAACCGTGGTAAAGGGTGGGGTAGCGCTGGTCCCTGAAGCCGTGCTGATGAGATGGGTCACCGTGGGCTGTGTGTAGGGGTGGTGTTGACCTGCATACCCTTCCCCTGGGGTGAGATGGGTCTGGTAGGTGTGGATGGCCCAGGGCGCGTCACTGATACCACTGTATACTGACTGGCCCCAGGACTGCTGCCGCTCCCAGCTACCACCGGGCTTCCACCCCGCTTGTTGTTGGGCGAGATCGCTCCTATTGGGATGGGGGACCGCACCACTGGCGGAGTCTTGACCGGAGAGGAAGGCATCTTGGGTGATACAAATGCAGGGAGATGCTGCCTGGGCCCGAGCACTGGGTTGAAGGGGTATGGGACCGGCATCAGCATCATAGGGTAGAAGCCTGCATACTTCAGGTCTGCTACTTCACTCATGTTGAGAAGAGTTTCTAGGGACAGAACTGCAGGCAGCACTAAACATCAGGTAGACTGAAGGTACATCAGAGAAATTCAATACACCATGCAACCTGAAAAAATAATCATACATACCATCAAAGCAACACAAAAATATCAACACAAAACATATCTCACCAAATGCAATCTTATATTATCACACCGACACAATATCTTCTTTAAACAGTAATTGTTTTGTTTGAGGGACAGTGAAGATTTGCATGGTTTCTATATTTTGTGGATGTGTTTTTATAAATGTGTATATTGAGTGATAGTTTTGTATTGATAGTTTTGTATTTATTTCAATTTAATGTATGCTTACTATTTTGGGTTGTCAGGTGAATCAAGTTCCTATGATGCTCTTTGGTGTAGATGCAGTATGATGTCGAAGCCTGCTTCTATGAGTGCTGCCTGCAGTTATGTCCCTTGACACCCTTCTCACCATGAGTGAAAATGCAATCCTGAAGTATGCCATCCCATGCATTCGCATTACATGCTCTTTGGGCTTATAAGTTTGTGACCAATAAATTATAACAGTACACACTTTTCCTGTCACCCAAAACAATTAAAATCATATCTTTATCTAAAATACAACAACAGTGAGAACGGAAGGGGTGGCAGGGTTAAAGGTCTGCTAACTTCAGGACTGCATACTACACTCATGGTGAGAAGGGTATATATACTGACTGCTGAAATCGCGATAAAAATATTTACTACTTCCGGTTTTTTCAAAGTTGTTTTTTTACGATTGTGGGGAACAAAGAAATTCCACAAATGGGCAGGATGGATTATTTAGAGTCTGTTTTCTTGAAGTTGAAACTTTTTTTCCGGTTTTAGTGGCGAAATTAATAAGTAAATTTAGAATTTCGCCAGGGTTCCTAAATCAACATTCCAAAAAGCCATTTTTGCCGTTTTTTTCCGAAGTCGCCAATTTTTTTCAAAAATTACAAATATAACCAACAAGTTATGATAATAGGGTAAAAGCCCTATTTGTTGCGAACACTTTGATGGGTCATTTGTAAATTTTGACCCAGAAACGGCGACGTGACAATTTATTGAAAAAAGTATGTTTTTTGTGTGAAATGCACATCATTCACGTAAGTAGTATAGTACAAAAAGGGATACAAATAGCCGCTCATTGGTTAATAAACCGCGGGAAAGAGTACCACGTGGTGTGACGGTGAGGCAGTGAGACCGCTCATTGGATAATACACCAGAGACAAAACACGTGGTAACACCCCGCCCAGAACTATAAATAGGCAAAATGGCTGCGATGAAGCGGCAGATCGATCGATAAAGAAAGTCCGATAAAAACGAACTATAAAGTAAACAATATAAAAATAATTTTGGATTTTGTGATGATAACCGGGTAAAAGCCCTATTTGTTCCGAACACTTTGATGGGTCATTTGTAAATTTTGACCCAGAAACGGCGACGTGACAAAATATTGAAAAAAGTATGTTTTTTGAGTGAAATGCACACAATCCATATCAAAGCCGTAACCACGCTAATGTCAAAAAAATCAACTACCTGTTGAAGCGAAAAGCTATTTTCTCGCTTCCAACCTGAAGTTGAAATAAAAAAATGATTGAATCAGATAGATGATCATCTCATCTATCCAGGTAGGTAATCATATTGTGATAGGCGGGTGAGAGTTTGATGAAACTGACAGAAACCGGCGAGGTACCATTGAAAATGTACCCATCGCCATGGTCAACACGACATCATCAATGCGTGTTGACAAATATCTCAAAATATTTACAATTTTCCGAAACCAAAAGAACTAATCTTAATAATATAGATACTTGGCAAGTTAATTCTTTTGGTTTCAGAATTTCAGAGTTAGAGATGGCCACAAACGAAAGCTTTGAAACCGGGGTGCAAATTTCGTCAATCCCGATACTCAAAATGGCGGACCGTATCCACACCAATGTAATGAATGAACACGTAAGTAGTATAGTACAAAAAGGGATACAAATAGCCGCTCATTGGTTAATAAACCGCGGGAAAGAGTACCACGTGGTGTGACGGTGAGCCAGTGAAACCGCTCATTGGATAATACACCAGACACAAACCACGTGGTAACACCCCGCCCAGAACTATAAATAGGCAAAATGGCTGCGATGAAGCGGCAGATCGATCGATAAAGAAAGTCCGATAAAAACGAACTATAAAGTAAACAATATAAAAAAAATTTTGGATTTTGTTCTTATTAAGACAAAAACACAAAAGGTAATGTAAATGAAAATAAACATAAGGACCGAAAACACCGCCAATACACACAAGAAAACATGCGCTAGGGCAAATCAGATCACACCACAAGATCACTACGCATGCAGGTCACGAAAAATTAGCATAATAATATATGCGGCGCCTGCGCAAACACACTAGGGTGACGCAGCGCCATGACGACCAACACAACCCGGAGACCGACTAGACAGGATTGTGAGAGCGTAAAGAAAAGTAGGTAACTCAAAACACCCCCAAATATCTCACGAATAAAAAGAGGAATCAAAACCAAACCCAAAATAGTCTCTTAAACACCCCCCAAACACACAAACACCCAAAACGAATTCTCGAAAAATGCAACCAAATCAGAGATAGGTCCGACAAGAACCCACAGAAACCTGGGAAAGACGACCTACGAAATATTGGAAATGGCTCCCACCGGCTCCCACCGATGGGTAAGACCAAAAAAAATATCAAAACTATATTAAAAGAGATGTCCTAAAGGACAATCTCTAAAAAATCTGAATGGTCCAGATATAAATGAGACATTCTTCTGTGGCCTACATAAACTCAATAGAGCTATCAATTATCACTCACATATGATAGCTGCTAATTTTAGCCACGAATCACCCAGAACTGCTATCATGAATGTCTAGCATCCAGTTATACGTCATCATCAACCAGTTCTCATGGAACTATTGATTGATTTCAGACGTCAGAATACAAATATTCTGAGAACTTACTATATATCACAGCAACCACCAGGAAATTCACCACCAAACACAGTTGTCAGGAAGGTCTGAATCAGTGAATCTGGCAAAAAGTTCTCCTATTACCTTTAATAAATGTACTCAGGACTTCCCAGAAAAATCTTCTCATTTTCCCAGTATCATCCTTGGAATTTCTACGTATTCTGACCGTCATTTGGTAAGGAAAATCCCTTGAACCACTCTGGCTGATGGTCCTAAGGGGACCAGTGTCATAACTCATCTCCATAAATATATCCCTTTGACCCTTTGCTCCTCATTCTTATTTATATGATAAATCATAGAATATGAGAGAATTCCACCATTTCCCACCTGACCAAGATTAGATAATCTGTATTTCCACCCTTTTCGAGCAGAAGAGCACTTGTTGTCCATTACATCAACTACACAGCAAGCTTGCAACAGGGACATAAATATTCCTTCTTGATATCTGACAAATCCATTAATGTATCCCTTCAGTAAAGCCTTTTGATACCGACAAGGGGACCCAAGTACATTTTGACATCACAGGAAGCAACCTACTTATCTCCACAACAATCTGGGGAGTATTATTCATTGGAAGTGCATACGTTAGAAGCCTGAACTAACCTGTTCACATCTGGATCATACCTTCCATACAGTTACTTGTGGGAAAGTATTTATCTACTGTTCTAGGTTAATTGACTACCAAATTTGGATGAGATAATTATTATGGGATTTTGGTTGGTCAACCTGTATTCTCTCTGGCAGAGATTTTTCTATGGCTACTCATTGTTAAACCTACCACGTCATTATTACAAAGCACCTAGTACTAAGCACCTGGTTATAATCCGCAGATCATAAAGGCTTTAGGAGGGGAATACTAAGCTGTTCATCCCATAAACCTAATTTTTTTTCATCTGTTTCATCAGAACAACAAATATTTGGTGTCTGCCCGATATTTGATATGCATCTATAGGCCTTTCCATCCAGCTACAAACCATCATGTGTTATCATGCATTGTTTGCTTAATTAATCATCTCAAATGAAGGGTGTGAGCTGTTTGTAAATAATTGGCTGGATCTGTCTATAGTGTGTGTAGATACTTGTAATATATCTTGTGTAATATCATGATATCATCCCATTCCCATACCATTTTAATGCACACATCTTGAACATGATTTCCTTATTTCTCTGGTGTATACTAGTCATATCAAGAATGTCAAAATGACCAAAAAAATGTCCCCTTTTGGTAGGAAGAGACTCTTAAGATGATGGTCAATATGAAAACTTAACAGTACTCCTAGACAATTATCAGTTCAAATATCCATTTATTGAACATAGATTTTCAAAATAATTCAAAGATTGTGTAGTAGTTCCGCTTTTGATGAAATCCAATTATTTCCTTTTGAAATCATTTTGAAAACTGCTTAATTCAAATAGATATTACCACAATAGCCTTATAGCATTGATAGGCCTAGGTTATGATGCTTTACAAGCATGAGGAGGTTAAACCTGACCTCAGGAGATGCCACGGAATGCTCCAAAAGCCTGAGCAAATGCTGCATGATCCCGGCCTCAGTTATAAACAAGGTTATCAAGGACACTGGTTCAGGGCTGTGTTTTCTGTTGGTAAACAGCCACATGTAATACCCCTCAGCACCTTTGGCACACACTCCTCCTCCTCCCGCTTATATTTATACAAGCAAAAAACACACCTATAGACCAACAGGCACATCTGTACCTACTCCATATAACTGCAGCAATAGACTCACATCTAGTCTCTCAAAAGACAAAAGCAGAGCCTTGTAGCGAAAATTTTGTAATTTGTTTTTGGTTGACCGAAACGGTCAATCCTTAACATTTATGTGTCCTATATATTTTTAGATAGGCAGCAAGATGACCAGATGACATTCATGAATATGTAATATGTATATATACTAATTGGAAACATGCACGGCCTCTGTAAGTAATAATATCCTAGCATTCATGTTGAGATGAAATTTCAAAGTCAGTGCATGTATTGGATTTCTGAACTAATAACCTAGCCGAACATTTATTCCTATGGTTTCGTTCATGATTGATTTTTCTCATTTTGGAGAATCAAAATTTGATTGCATTTAAAATATTTCTCTTGCCTGGCGTGGCTGCAAGGTTTGAAATTTCACGAACCAACTGAACATGGCTTTACTATTTCACACTAGCCCAGCTGGCACTATTGTTGGACACTGCTTATGGCTAGCCTAGTGCTGCAGCAGCTTCTGAACATTCAGCAGGTCACACCTCTTATTATTCCTCCTCTATGGGGCTGTGCATCTGGGGATTCTTAATGCAATTATTGTGGATACTTGGCAATCAGTATTCACAAGGTGCATGGGTGATTTGACAGCTACAGGATGAAAACAGTCTGCAACACTTAGTATTGAGTACAATTTGTCCAATTGGTGAAGTCTGGTACAGAGATAAAGAACAAACGGAGCAGAAGCCTAACTTGAAATCAAAAGAAATACCATGACAATGGCCCTCATTATGTCCTCTGTCCTACTTCAGGGTCAAAGGTCAAGGTGTGAAGCCTGCATATACAGGTAGTGCTAGCCAGGGATACTTATCTACACTTCATAATTCATTTTGCTCTCGGTCAAAATGAATATTTTTAGTGGCCCAGCCATACGCAGTCATAATACGGACAGCATCTCATTTTAGAATTTAAGAGTATCAATACAGCTCTCACATGATATAGGATTAAGCTGGCATGTGTGTATTTCACTTTGTACCAATACTGAGTAAGGCAAGGATAGACCTAGGGTTTATGCAGCTTGCTGGTTCTATCTCTATGAAGAAAACCCAAATGCTTAGTGGAATAAAACAAAACATAAGAAAATGTCTGACTAAAACTAGATATTGCTCTAAAAGTGACAAATGAATATCCATTCTAACAGGTGTACTAGTATCAACCTTCAGCCGTCACAGTCAAGACCATGCCATATCGGGTCTTCATCTGTTTTTCCATTAATACTTTTGGTACTGTATCAGATACCCAGCAAGATGAGAGGGTGTTTTCCACCAGGGCCTGTTTACCATGTATGGCGAGAGTATGTGGTATATTAGGGTCCCTCTCACCTCATTACAACTGGCTATCAATTTTCTTCTCAATTAGGGATGTATTGGGATGAATAATGGGCCAAATAGGATACCCCATTCTGGCAGGCACTTCCAAGCTCATTGCCCTGGTTTATTTATCTTGAAATCACTAGTGACTTGGAACAATATATTCATTCAATGAAAAGTTGATATTTCCTCAACTGAAAATGAAACTATTCCCCTAAAAGACAGCATTTATGGATTCAAAGAAAGATTTATTTTGTAAGCTGACCTTCCATTGACAATCTAAATTTCAAAAATAGGAATGAAGGGATTTCCATGCTCCCTTTTCTTCATCCATAAAATATCGCCCATGTACAGCAATTACTGCTGAACAGGTTCTCTGAAAAGAACTCTTCCATCAGGCCTCAGAAGCATGGATTGGCGGAACCTCTCTTATTCGGATGCACATCTCTATGGTTGTTTGTTAAGGCAGTGGTGCAGATGCTTCCATGTGTCAGGAAATGAGCTACAGCCCTGACGAGTGAACAGGGAGAGCAAGCGACGACCGAGTCTGTCTAGGCACAAACCAACAGGGTTAGCACGAGACCGACCGAGTCTCTCGGCAGAGAGGCAGAATCAACTGACTCCAACCAACCTTAACCTGATCATGCTCAGTTTACCATACACAAGTGTGAGCTGGATCTAAAATACTTCGGAAAATAATTTCTGCTGAAGCATTCAAAATATTTGAAAGAAATTTAAGAGAGTTGTTGTTTGGGTTCTGATTAACACCTCATCTTCAAAGTATCTTCCCAAGATGCTTTTCTCTAAGCAATATCAGGGATATAGTGGGGCTGGTTTTGGCTGCTGCTATGGGCATGACTGGGTTAAGATCCATGCGCCACTGCCGCCGCCTTCAGCACATGCCACCACCGCCTACTCCTCCACCTGTTTCACGTAATCCATCAGCCCAGCACCGTTCCCACCCTTCAATAAACCTACACACTTAACACATTAAACCTTCAGAGTTCCAATAGAAATAGTCGTCTGGATCTATGATACTTTCGACATTAACTTAAAAGTTAAGAGATATTACAAAATATTTGAAGGATAGTTGTTGGTAGTGTTCTTTTCAATATATCTCTTTGCAAAATACTTGAAGAAGAGTTGTTGGTATGGTTTCAATCAACAGTTCTCCTTCAAATATTTTCTGAAATCTCTGGACTAAAAGATATCTCTGATGGAGCCTGTGAGATTCTGAGTGCTCCAGACATGAATGGGTTAACACACCATATCTCTTCAAAACACCTCAACTACTCCACAAATGCACAGAGCAGAAATCCGCTGTAAAAATAAGATGTCAAGCCTAAGGAAAAAAAGAATTGTTGCGATCTTGCTCCTGAGAAAGAAGCCCTGATGTTTCGCATCTACAACGACTACTTTTTCTAGGGTTTAGTAAAGAAGCATCAGTCTACTACATGTCCCCCCAGGTTATTCTATTTCCTCTGCACCAGATCGTCTAAAGATAATATTGACTCTGTTTATATCACAGACTCTTAAACCCTTGAGTCTTTCATATAAGGCAGTCTTTGAATGCAACTTCTTCATTGTTGCTGGTACAGTGTTAAATGCTTGTAGAGATTCGCAAAATACTAATTTGAGAGGCTTCTTGTGGGTGCTCTTTCTGTGCTAAGGCACCTCTATGTATAGGGCTACACATTATGCAGAAGTACTGATAGCTGGATCTTGCAGCTGACATCCATAACCCACTTCTCTATTTCTATACTCTCCAGCAATCCAAGACTCACTAGTATCTCAGCAACTCGGGGGAATATAGGCTGAGTTCTCATCACTACTCCTCCTTCAAATATCCCCCCAAAATAAAATACTCTGGTCGCAAAGATAAAACCAAAATAGTTGAGGCGGTTTTGGAGACAACAGGCATGAATGGGTTTATACCCCAAAATCCCACGTCCAAACCTCTGCATATATTGTAGGCTAACTTACTAGTCAACTGTAGGGACTAGGCAGGTTTTATAATAAGGTAAGATTTTCAGGATATGAGTCTGTCTAACATCTCCAAAAAGAATCCACTATATGAATTTGACACCTTGAAATGATAACGTACTTTTAATTTTCTCTACACTGAGCAATGCAGAATCTCAACATCAACATTTATTAATGCACCAGGTCTCAACTAGAGTAGAAACTTGCATGCATGTAGGTGTGCGCTCACTAAATCAGCTTATGCTGATCGGTTTGTGTCACATCCCAAAGAATAATACACATGGATTTGACATCATTTTTAAGTGTTTGGGTCTAAGTAAATTCAACGTGCTGACGGTAATCATAAATGTGTGACACTGTGACTGAAGGATATACAAATATATAGTTAAAAGGTTTGAATACTAGAAAACTAAGAGGAGGGATCGATTAAGTCAAAGTCAAAATAATACCATAAGGCCTTTGCAGAAAAGGTGAATATAGGTTATCAGATGGTTAGTAGTTTTACTATTCTTATCTGGGGTTCTAGTTTCAGAGATGTTGGTCCTTTGAAGATGATACAAAACAAGATAACAGTAATGGATTTCTTCAACTCAACTTGTCTGAGATGTATTGCCATGACAGGATAGATAAGCTTTGAGATACTGCCAGGCCACTTCGCTATTAAATTGCCTTCAGTAAGAATACTGATATTAAATGGCCAGCCTTAAAATAAGAGCACTGGTACTCAATACTTAGTGACTGTAATGGTTTCTCCACTGAAACCTATATAGATTTACAAAGTGCTCATTCAATAGTCTCAATTACCACTATGGAAGACATTATCATGTTAGGAGAATCAATAAAGCACAGGTGTGACTCATTATGGAAGGAGAAAAATGAGCTTACTCATGCAGATGACGATTAATTAATTAGGCACACTAAAAACAATTCAAGCTCAGCCCTATAATGGATACCTTTTCAAAGAACTCAATGTAAATATAAACATTTATAAGTGAGTTCATGAGTAGGAAGTTCATAGTTAACATGTTCTCGAAGAGTTTTCAGGAAATGACCTATTCACTTTCATGAAGTTAAGTAGAGCTGAACACATATGCTTTCTTAATCAAACAAAGGGAATAAACCACATAATTGGAAATAACTGCACATATCAATTTATTACCCTGACATCTCAAAACATACTGACATATTTTGCTTCTAAATAAGTCATTTACCATCAAATGTAGTAGTACAATGCTTTACGCAAATTCTTGAACCAATTACTCAGAAGGCCAATTGTTTTGATAAGGTATTCTAATTCTTGTTACTGAATCCCTAGTTTTTATGCACAATATGCTCAACAACTTCATTGCAATGGCCCATCTACATACAATATCAAGGAAGGTCCACAAGTTTGGAAACATGAAAGCTCTACTTAAATATTTTATGTTAAGATTACTTGACTACTGTTAGGAGGAAAGATAAAATTAGTTCTGATTCTATCATGGCTTCCAGTCAAATAGCACATGTCTGGGCGCTGAGCAAGAAGGGATTAACAGGAGAGCTTCAACTTAATTTGGTTCAAAGCAACATCTTTTAATTCTGACCTCAATTTTAACTGGTATCTTAACCAATATATAACAATATTGTTGGACTTTTCATTTTTTGGAGATGCTACATTCCTTGTTTTACCCCTGAAACTGTCTATAACATTATTTACACATTCATCCTTGAACCAAAGCCAAAAACCCCAAGTCCTTAGATGACATATTTCTGTTAAATCATTTCAAAAATATTTTTGAGCAATGTTTCCTAGAAGACAACTGAAAATTCTTCTTGAAATACTTTGTAATCCATGCTGTACGACTGAGATGTTTCCACAGTATCAAAGCAAACAGAATACCTTAAAGGGGACCCTATAGTGTATACAATGTATTGGTAAATAGCATGAGACTATCTTGCACAGGATTATTTAACCATCCATTTGAAAAGAGCTGCACTTGCTAAACCTGTCTCGTAGAAGACAAATACATGTGATGATACTGACACCAATGAAGAGTAAATATCAAAATGACTAATGGAAATATTGTTATCATGGAATTCTTGCCATATCTTAGATTAAAATCTACATACAACTGAACCAAGTTAGAAATACCTTTAAATTGTCAAAGGCAAGGTTAGTATTGTGAAATCAAATGCTTATGTATGTCTAACCATGCTTATTAAGTATTAATACACAGAATTAGTTCTATCTAATTTAGTTGGTTAGTTTTTTCTTTAAGAAATAATCATGGTGGCAATTTTAATCAATAAGACATATCTATAACTTATTTCAAACAAGGAAATATTGTTCTTCAATATTCAAACTTTTATCTACATGAAAAATACTATTTCTATCAGTGAAGTGATCATTATCAATCAAAGGAAAGTATTGCAAAGCATAATATGATTCATAAAATTTTAAATACATATAATATATATATATATATATATATATATATATATATATATATATATATATATATATATATATATATATATATATATATATATATATATATATATATATATATATGGGTGCAGTTAAATTGTAATATAACAAATACTCAGTGAAATATTTCTTATCTAGTAAGCAATGAACTCCTTTAGGGAAATGACAAATTGAAAATAACTGATGAAAATTGAAAACCTTATACTACAATATATACATATGAAATGTATGATTGAATGACTATGTTAAAAGACAACTCTCCTATAGGCACATTCATCATTCTGTCTGGCTCTACTACTCACTCACAGTGTATTTGGCATGCAGCACTAAGCCATGTGAACAGTAGGTGGGGCAAGCAGTACAACTGGACAGTGGTCAACAGTCCCCTCTCTAGCACAGACATAGATTGAGGAAGAGATAGCTGGCTGATTGACCACAGTCAGGCTGTATAATAATAATAATAATAATAATAATAAGGCAGGCTAGCAGCATGCTGCAAAATGTACAGAGTACTAGTAATAGCAGCACATCATGGCACAGGCAACTCAAGTGTTACTGGATCGCACTAAATATACTAGTAGTAGTTGAAGTCATAGTCATTGCCATCATAGTAATAGTAATAGTAGCAATAGTTGTAGCAGCGATAGTAGTTGAAGCATCAGTAGCAGTAGCATTAGAGGTAGTAGTAGTAGTGGTGGTAGTGGGAATGGGAGTGGTAGTGGTAGTGGGAGTAGTTATAGTAGCAGTAGTAGTAGTGGTAGTGGTAGTAGTAGTGGTGGTAGTGGGAATGGGAGTGATAGTGGTAGTGGGAGTAGTTATAGTAGCAGTAGTAGTAGTGGTGGTAGTGGTAGTTGGAGTGGTAGTAGTAGTAGTGGGGGTAGTGGTAGTGGAAGTGGTAGTAGTAGTAGTAGTAGTAGTAGTAGTAGTAGTAGTAGTAGTAGTAGTAGTAGTAGTAGTAGTAGTAGTAGTAGTAGTGGTAGTAGTAGTAAACTAACCATGCATAAACTAGATCTGGTGACGACTTCAGGACTGTTCCTCTCACAGATGCTGTTCTACACATAACTACCGCTATACATGCTGCACTTATATTGACCATGTGAGGCAGGTTGGTCTGCCCTACACAAATGGACAGAAAGAATGATCCTGTAAGTCATGCTACAGGGAGGTAGTAGACAGAGGGGGCATGGAGGTAAAAGGTTAATTGGACATTGAACTGTGGAAAAGCCAGAACAGAATGGAAGAAGTCCCTTTCTGTGAAGTGATCATGCTATATGTGTTGTTATTTGTGGGAACTTGAGTAGAGGTTTTCTAATGTTAAATCCTCATCATCAGCGGTGAGAGTGGCTAACTAAATGCTGGTGAGAGTGCCGCCTTGTCGCTGCTGCAGAGCAGGAAAATGAGGTCAGCTATGGAAGTATGGAAATGTCAATTTGAAAGATGAGGAGGAGATGAGGAGAGCTGCGTCCGACTGACAGCAGCTGGATGAGAGACAGAAGCAGGAGCAGTGTATAAGCGGTAATAAGAACTCGAGAACATCATCTGCTTAGAAGGAACAGGGACTGCTGTTGGTCAATCAATGCCACAAAAATGTGCCTCTTACCTTCCTCCTCTGTCAAAACACAAAGAGCCAAAGAAACACAGGATTAAACCACAATGGGGGATGGACATACACAGAACAGGTTGCTGCAACGCTGCTGAGCTCTGCGGGCCACTATTGCCTGCCGCTGCTGCTGCCACGCACTCACACATATACACTACTACCTGGTTATCATGGACACTGGACATCATTTCTACTTAGTCTTCGCTTATTACAAAACATCTACCTTCATAACTTGTTAAACTAACAGTTACTAAGTCAATGCTACAAGATCTGATGCAGTGAGAGTTAATTCTTGAATAATGTTAGGAGCTAGTAGTGAGGGCTTATTGCAGTTATTTTTTTTCCAGTGTCCTGCCATTTCATCATATAATGATAACCCACTTTCCCTCAACAGTACCTGATTTCTAATGACAATAGTTATAACTTGTAACACAGATGAAATTTGGGAATTAAATTAAAATGCTAGTAACGAAATTCAAACAAACATAGCGTTCAGCTAAACCTTACAGCATTTCTTTAAAGCAATAGTGACATAGCAGAGAATAATCTTGCAAATTCATGGTTAATTCAATTTTACACAATCCTTATATGTAAAATCTTCATAACTGGCTTACATCTATGTGCCTTTATCATGAAAGGAAACAGGTCTAAAAAGGAAAACAGGTGTGCACATTTTTACAATACTAATGGAAAAAAATCTTCAAAGAATTTTCAACTTTTTGTGTCCAGAAAAATATATTCAAATTGTCATTCCTAGTGGCAACTGTTGTGAGGGAAAAGGTGGGTTTCATATTCTAGGGAAGAATCCTCCTCAAAATGGAAAATGAATTATAACTTCATAACCTGCTTTCATTAAAACTATTTTCAATATTAGTGTATCACCTACGAAAATTTTCTACATAAAGAATATTGATATTTTATTGTAGAGTTTGAAGTTCTAGTTAGTAGAGCACACCGCTTTCTAAAACAGTCCACCAACACAAAGCAAATCAACATCAATACAAGTTATTTATGCACAATGACCTGCATATCGATCATCGATTAAAAACGCTTGTTGCGCAACAAGGAAGGAACTACTGCAAAGAACACACACTACCAATCAATCAACTCAGGTTAAAATTTCTTCTCTAATTTGGGCATCATTAGGGTCAGACTTAACCTAGTTTCTGCAGCCCCAACCGTGGACTGAGTGGACTATTTTGGGCTGTGGAATTTCTGCTTGAGTTGGGAGCAATGTCAGTGTGAATGGGGTTTGCACTCGGTATGTAAAGAGACCATAGGACAACGCTAAGGTTGAGTTAATGCATGAGTCACTATGGTTGGTACAGTGGTGGTCCTTGGGGGTTCACACACTAGACAGAGGTGGTAGCGAGTTTGACATCATATGCTTGTCTTTATATATATATATATATATATATATATATATATATATATATATATATATATATATATATATATATATATATATATATATATATATATATATATATATATATACATACACATAAGGTGTTCACTAAGGGGACAACAGAGGTAGCAATGAGTTCAGCATTCCAGTACTTTTCTTTGTTTAGGTTATATGATGTTCGTTCACAAATAAGCCATAGGTTGCACTGAGTGCTGCATCTTAGTACCTAACTTTATTTAGGTTGTACTATGGTGTCGGTTTGGGGACCAGCAGTAGCACTTGGTTCTTGCCCCTGGCAGCCCCCAGCATGTGTGTCAGTGTGATTTGTAGATAGTGACCAGCCATATGAGATAAATGAGACAGTACACACAAAGGTCACAGCACTCCATGTCCGTGGCTAAAACTAGAAGAGGGGACCCAGGAATCCCAAGGCTTAATGTCTCCACCCAGCATATAACTCATGGAAACCTATGGAACAGGCCATGTGCTCTTACATATTTCATAGTATGGCTATGACTAGTATGGCACAGATTTCAGCTAAGAAAAAATAATAATACTAGCATTCTTACTACATGGAAAATTTGATTTTGATAACAGGAGGTGGAGAATTAATTAGGGCGTTGTAATAAATCCAGCTCATTCTCTTATGTATTAATGATTGATGAGTTGCCAAACAGTTGTTCCTAATAACCTTATTATTACTATTTGAGTTCCACTTGACAACATTTACTCATCAACAGAAGAATAGTTACCTCTTGCAGCACTTATTGCACTAAAACCACTTATTGCACAAACGGTGAAACAGCCTTAGCCAGCAAGGCATCTACTTGGAGTGATTTTGACACTCTAACCCTTAAAAATGACCCCTGAAGATGTCAATCTAAAGCATATATTTAAAATATGTCACCTTAATATAATTCCTATGACACTGAATAAGAATGTTATGCCTTAATTCATGAGTACATACCCACTGAATAAGGATGTTTTGCCTCATTTCAATGAGTAAATATATATTTAAGGTTATAACATGAGTTTATTGTGATCTCCATTAAAAAATAGCACACCCTCCAAAATGAATTGCCAATATGGGGCACCCAGTTTCTAAATCCTGGCTCAGACCCTACCGTGAAATGAAACACCCCCTCAGGTATTGCCAGAGCAGGTGAGATTTCCATTGACTTATCATAAATTAACCTCGATCAATCAATCCGTCTAGATTAGTCAAGCTTGCTATTGCTTGCTATTAATGTCTCCACCCTGCACGTAACTCATGGAATTACCTATGAAATAGGCCATGTGCTCAAGCAGATATTCCAGCAATACCAATGACACCACTCCTGCTACAGGAAGATTGGAGAAAGTGAATGCAACATGGTATAATCTCCTTACACAGCAAGGCTGGATTTTGGGAGACTTCCTCTGATTCATCATAACTTAACCTAAATCAAATAATTCATCACTCTAGCTAGCCATTGAGGCCATACCTCCAGTACCACCAGTGACACCCCTCCTGCTGCAGTGAGAGCAGGGAAAGTGAATGAAACAATAAGGGATATTGTTAAGGCTAATATTGAAGGAATGGTGTTTTTATAGAAAAATATGTACTTTAAACCTGTATTGGGATACTCATCCCCCTCTCCTCAAATTCCCTATTTGAGAAAAGTAGCTCCTTATCTTATTTCAGTTAAAAAGTTTATTTTGCCTTCAACATATTTGGGGAACCGTGATTATTTATTTACATATTTACATACTACAATTCAGAAAAAAATATTTGTGAGAACCAAAACCAATATAAATGAATCATGTGTAATCATTTTGCTGTCTAGAGGCTCAAATATCTGTTGGTGATTGAAGTACAAGTCCTACAATGTTTCTGCTATAGCTGTATAGGTATAGTCTAATCCTATTGTTTCAATTAAGACAAGTCTAACACATATAAAGGCCTCCTCTATTCAGATGTTAAGTTCATCTGAGGACCTGCTGGTAATGTAAGCAATATTCTATCTTCAGAACCAGGATGCACCAACTGACTCAGTAGGCCGGGACTTACAGATCCTGAAAAACATATAAGTTATGATCTCCTGTACCTTCTAGTGCTCCTACCCCTACATCAACTGGATATTGGCTAGACCAACAACCTAGGTCACAGGCATAGAGAGATAGTGTAAGATTCCTCCACAGGTGTTGGTTCCCTTCACGCCTGGAGTCCAACTGGAGTCAGATCTACAGCAATCATTATAAGAGGATGACTAGATCAACAACCACACACACTGCCAGTGTTAGATTGGGAAGGGGTCCTCAACAGGTCCCTGTCCACAGTGATCATATCTACACAAACCAGAATTGGTTGATGGTGACCGATGAGATAAAGAGCCATAGCCATAGCTAGTGAGGGAGAGATTCCTCTAGTTTCTTGGGCCCTTCCCCCTCACCTGGGGTCTGTGGATACATGTGGTCGGTGGAGACCGTAAGGAAGATGGTTAGACTAATTACAGTAGCCACAATCACAGCCACTAAGGTAGATGGGGAGAGATTCCTCTAGTGTTCTGAGCCCCTCCCCTCCACCTGGGGTCCGTGGATACATGTGGTTGGTTGAGGCCTAGAGGAGGATGGCTAGACCAGACTAATTACAGCAGCCACAGTCACAGCTGGGCATGGAGGCACGGAGAGGGACGACTGAGGAGAGATGATTCATACCTAATCGTTCTAACCACAGCTGACTTCCCTGAACAACTTCCACATATACAATATATTGTCATCTAGTCATAATATCAGAAGGATTTATCTAGAGGTGTGTTCAGACTTTTTTTAAAGTTTCAAATTTGGTTGAGGATATGGAAGATGGATATCTAAATGCGATTGTTTATTGTATTATCGACAAGATCAGGCTCTGACTTTATGTATTCTATTCAAGTCCACGGTAGTGATGCTCTATTTATATCGTTTCAAAAGCTTCATCTAATCAAGCAGCAATTCAACCAAAAATCAACTCTGAAATTGCCCATATAAGACAGTTCCCATGAATACACAGAGCAAGCACAAAACACCTAATAGACCAACCAAGCACATACCTAGCACTAGGGAAATAGAACGTAAACAAACATTTTCCTCTAATGTGCGACGCTTATAGGCCCAAAATAATCTCAAATGGAACAGAACGGAAACAGCTCTGAGATAAAATAACCTAGGCTCGAATAACAAAACATGGCCCACTTACACTAGGCTTGTGCAGTAATCGAAGTCATGTTACACTAGCCAAAACACGGAAAGGCACATATTTGGAAACAGATGCAATCCGGAGGTCAAAATATTGTCACTCTGATTTCCATACTGACATTTACTATCAGTCTGAAATATCACAATTGACTATTTCAGTCTGATTTTGATAATAAGTTGTGTTTTTCACTTATTATAATCAAATTATGTGGGTCTTCATTTGCAGGGGTTGAAGAACTCACCAGCCAAGATTTATAATGGTACCTTTCATAAAATGCTTTGTTTACGGTGAAATCCATGAAAAATAGAGAAAGACTCATATTTTCTATTTCAATCCCTGTGAGCAGATTGTGGGTATTTTTATCTGGCAAGTGCAGAAAAGCAGGATTAGCAGCAAGATAACTAGGTCACTGCCACCAGCTACTGCCTTCTATCTATTCTAAAACTGATATCATCAGAAACACAAGGTCAAGGTCACGCCACCCATTTATACACCAAGGAAACAACATTTACTGCTAGAAAAAAGAAAAGAAACAGAACATCAACTGCTAGTGAACGCAATGAACACTTCCGGCAGTGAAAGCAGTGAACATTTACTGCTAGTGAAATGAGGCCTTTTGATTGTCATGAAAACTTTTCTCTTCACTTTGTTGACCAATGCCCACTGATTTTTTACCAAGTTGACCAGGCAGTGATCAATCATACATGACAGCATGAGGGTCAATCATCTCCTTTGCATGCCACATTTTAATAAGTTCTTGTTTCAGGTAGAGGCCAGAGTGCCCCGCCCCTTTTTGTGCATATTTTGGGTTCGGATATTGGTTAATAGCAACAGCATAGACTAGCTCCTAGTCAATGATTTCATAAGACAATCCTTTTCTCCATTCTGGTCTCTATCTTATGCCTAATGTCTAGGCATTAGCCTTATGCATGTGTAGACATGAATTTATTAATGATATGGTAAAACACAGTAAAGCCTAGAAGCTAGGCTACTTGCCTAGGGGCTATCTTTATTGAACATTGTTTAAGATGATGGCCCAGGTGCTTCACCCCTATTTGCTGCACTATGTTGGCACAGATATTGGTCAGAAAGTGTTGTGATTTTGCAGGAGCAAGTTGGAGCCACACACTGATCTTTGCCAAGGACAGGTGTATCATGAAGTCAGTTTACCTATCTTAACCGATAATGGGATAGGGTTCATTCACCTCCTCTGACTGGACCCCTATCTGTAGATTCAGGCAAAGGCCTACGCGCTTGTCCCCAATTTGCAGCACAATACTGGTCAAGGCGAGCACCAGGTTGGTTTGTTTAACCCCATGCTCTGCCATTCTTGTGCATTCTTTAACACATAAAATGGTGTTGGAACTTTGTCTATTGTCCCTATTCCTGCCGGGATGAGGATGAATGGGGAATAATCAGTTATCAACTAAGGAGGAAACACGAGTACCCAGGATACACCACTAACTTACTCAATATCACAGGCAATTGTATCATGTCTCAAGTAAGACTCCATCCGATATATTTGGCAGAGGTGCTATGTCAGGCAAAGCAAGCAGCATATGTAAAACATATTAACTGCTAGGCTACTAGAGCAGGCCCTAAATATATCCTTGGAAACCACAGCAATATAGCTATTACTCTGTTAGAATCTTACATGTGTGTGAAACCCAATTGCCTCAATGGATTCAATGCTCATTAGCGCTGGGGCCATGTAGTTGTGAACCATTCCCTCTTACTTTCAGGTTAAAATCCTCTCCTAAAGCAAGCATCACCAAACAATGTGATTTCTACTATAAGCCATTATTTCTACAAGTACAAGCCAAGACTCCCTTGCATTGCTGGCACTTGCTATGACGAAGCCAAAAAATACTGCTGCATCAACTATAATAACCATCCCTAACCAGAACTAGCGCAGTGCTTCAGATTACAGTAGAACCTCAAAATTTGAACACTAGAAATATGAACATATTTTTTGGCCCACATTTTCTCTTGATACTTTTCTAAAAATTAGTTAGTTTTCACCATATTTTAATGTTTAACAGATCACCATATTTTAATGTTTAACAGATCACCATATTTTAATGTTTAACAGATATGATAAACTAAAAGTCAGTTTTTGAGGTATTGTCATTGATGATAGCTGTTGAAAATCAAAATTTGAACAGTGATTAGTTTAGAATATCAGCTAAGACCTGGACACCAAGTAATTCCCACCAAACTGATTTCCCTAATCTGAAGCACTGCTTAAAAGCTGAAACCCACCATCCCTTCTACTAAAGCAACAAATGGTCTAGACACGCTTCATCCAAATAGTATGTTGTGGGGGGTAAATCAAGTGCCTAAACCATTTCCCCTCAAAGCAATACTACCAGAGAAACATTGCTCAAGTTTGTTAATAATAATGACAAGATTTCATTCTTCATGGCCACCAAATCTTGCATTATTTCTCACAAAACAATGGGATGTTTGTCAGATCAAGATGCTTGGAGAGGAAATGGGTAACAAAGTCAAACAACTCTCTCAATTCCTTCATGTTTGTTTTAGTTTCAAGCAACACTCAATGGCCAATAAAGTTATTGGAATAACCAAATTCTTGTGCAACTTTAATATAAATCCAATGAATTACCAAAGGGGACATGCATTGTTCAGACAAGGAATTCAATATCAACTAAATAAAATATAACATGTTTGTCCTTTTCCACCCGGTCAGCCTCCATTTTACCTGAGGGGGTCTTTCAATTGTCTGTGGAAAGAATGCAAAGATAGGCTTAAATCAGATGACAATGATATTTGTATTCATTTTGGGAGGGTCTATTTAACAAAATAAATCAATGCTAATATAGAATATTGATGTGAGGATTGTCAAGTGTTTTAACAAATGCTACAAACTTAGACACTTAGTCAAGGCATCATTTATCATAAACATTCCCTCACTCTGAGAAAATAAGTTTTGAACCATTTAACATTTATTGGCCATAGTTTATTTGAAACATGCATTTGATTTTGTTATTCAAAGAAAATGTTAATTCACATAAATCAGCTTGTTACCATTTTTCAAGTTTGCCTAAAATGTTTGGATTATAGTTTTGTTAATATCAAACAACTAGTATAATATGACATGAATATGCCTTCACAGATTACATCAGCATATTTTTGGTTTGCAGTTTATCTCAAACCAATATCTATGATCTTTGATACATTTTTTGATACAAAATTGGTGATGATTGATTCAAAGTTTTCCACCAACAACCAATGAAACCATCAAATCCAACAGTAGGTTCATTGACTCCTTTGTATCTTAAGTGTCCAATTAGGCCCATTGATACTGGTCAATGCATTTATTAGTGAGAAGGTTTTAACAGTCACTATTATATCAAGATCAGGCTTCTATTCATCCATCAACCTGCAATAAGAGACAAATAAAATACTCACCATAGTCTTAGCCAGCATGGCCTCTGTGCGGTTTTGGACACCTAAACCCTCAAAAATCACCCCTCAAGACAAACATCTATGTGAGGGATTTCTTATAATGTCAATATCAAGCATGTAATTGAATAATTTCTCCTCAATATAATTCCCATACCATTGTTGAAGTATACTATGCCTAATTCCATGTAATTTCAAGTAAATATTTGTTTCTGGCTGTAATAGTATATTGTGATCTACCTTGAAAAAAATAGGACGCCTAAGAATTCAATATTGACCATTTTGGGCAGCAAGTTTCTAGACCCTGGCTAAGACACAGATACTCACACCAGCTCCACCTACATTTGTTGGAACCTACAAATTCTGCCACCTTCATTTTTTTACAATAAATTCACTTTTCTATAACAAAGGATGTAGGAGGTTTTGTTAATTTTGGTCCAAGCATTTTGTGGAAATACTGAGGCCCACCTCGTTACAACGTTCATTTATGCAGCAGTAACTAATACCTTTCAGGCTTATTGATTCACACAATTTGTAGGATAACTTTCATAAATCATTCCCTGCTGTACCATCTATCAATAATTTATGGCTACTTCCAGATTGGCTGAGGTGTAAATTACCTTTTTTTGACAAAACAGGCTATAAAGTATAGTTGATATAAGGATTCAATTAAACCTAGTAACTAAATCTGGACGGGCAGAATTTTGTGAATGTTTTTTAGAAAGGCTCTTTTGAAATCCTTGATTATGTTGCATTATGCCTATGTTTTGATGAGTATGCAATATCATTATGTATTCATATTCATGTACTTTATTTGCCAGCAAGGATATACTAGCTGCCTGCATGCTGCAGCACCTACAATTCAAACTTTCCACAATATGTTCATTTAATAACACTATATATGAGGTTTGCTGGCATCATTGACACATGCAACATGTACAATTACTGCAATGATTCCCTCCTGTATCCAATAAGGCAATAACCAGAACTCTATTACTTCTTGCATGTTACATGCGGTAATTCCATTTATCCATTAAATAAATTCCTCACAGTCATTAGGCACCTGCTGGGAGGTCTTGTGTGACTGAATGACTTAGGGTTTTTGCCAAATTTTGACCAGGTCAGAGTACCTTCTCTAACTTTAAGTGGAAACTTCCCACAGGTAGACATATCACATTTTTTTCAAACTTAAAATAGAGCCATCATGCCATTGCCGTACCTACGTGATGAATTATGCTTAAGGCCCAAAAAAATTAATTGTTTGTTTCCAATAGCGTTCCGGGGAAAAATAGGGTAGGTAGGTCGGTTAAAAAAAAAATTTTTGCATAATTTTTTTGGTTAAAAATGTGTGTTTTATGCATGATTTACGTTGATTGGGAGTTGAGAGGGCGGAAAAAACTTTAGGGTAGGGATTTTTCTGAATAAAAACTTGTTAGGGTAGGGTTACAGGAAACAAACAACTTTTTTTTAGGCCTTATCAATCTTGAAATGTTAGATGAGAAGAATGAAGTACACATGATTACCCTAGCAGAATTGATAAATCAAAGTGGACCAAAAATAGACTTATTATTATTCTCATCCCAATAAACCCATAGGAAGTGACCAGCTGGAGATTAAGACATAAAAGAGCTGAAGAGTGTGTTTGAGGCGAAGGTATCACATATACATCAATAGATAAATGTACTATTTGACCAATCCTATTTTCCAATCCTGCTCAGGAGTTGCTAGAGAAACAGGTGATGAGAGGAGAAGATGAAAGGGAGATGTCCTCCAGGACTGATTAAGCAGGCTATTCTGTAGTAGGTGATGGACTTCTTTAGAAAAGCTATTCTTGGCAGGGGTATCAGTGTGGTCTTGAGGGAGAGCAGAGTGGCACTGTCAGGCGCCTGGTAAATATCATAGGTGAGAGACTGAGAGCACAAGGGGAAGTGGTGTGACGGTTGAGGCATCATATGTTAATCAATATCAGGTTCTGGCCTTGCCACTCCTCACATCTTCAGGATGCCGTATTCACATACATAAAGCAAGGAACAGACAGACTGGTCACCAGGGGACGCATTAGGAGGATGGGAATGGTTCCATCAATACCAGTGCACATCGACACACACATACAGCCACACACACACTTAATATACACATGCATATATATATATATATATATATATATATATATATATATATATATATATATATATATATATATATATATATATATATATATATATATATATTTTTATTAGCTACATACACACATTAGGAGTTAAGATTAAAAAGAAAGGTTCCTTTTCTAATGGTAAGTAAGCAAGTGTTTGAAACATACTCTGCTGGGAAATTTTGATGACTACCATCATAAAGAATGCATGACAAGGTGAGCCAGAATTCCGATTTATCGATTTCTATTATACTTGTCCACATGCTATGAAAAGCCAAAGATATGATTTTTGGCATATGGTTTAATTTCTTTTCATAACAAGGATGTCTTTCCTACAAATAGCCAGTTTCCTGTACCCATGTCACTCACTTTGCTTAGAACGATATGCAAATAAATTAAGCTTACATGATAATTATTAATAATTATAACTGTGAGAGGAGACCAATAGAAAAAAAATATGATGACATCTGAAGCTACACTTAATCTAGCATGTACTGAATGAGGGTACCAGGTATACAAGTAAATATGAAGCTGCAGTGTAGTATAGCTGCTACACTATACACTGTATTTAGTATGTACTAACCATCTATCCCTGTATGAGGGTACCAGGTATATAATCAACCTGAAGCCACACTATGTTTAGCATGTACTGACCATCTATCCCTGTATGAGGGTACCAGGTATATAATCAATCAGAAGCTGCACTATATTTATTATGTACTGACCATCTATCCCTGTATGAGGGTACCAGGTAAAGAATAAATCTGAAGCTACACTATATTTAGCATGTACTGATCATCTATCCCTGTATGAGGGTACCAGGTAAAGAATACATCTGAAGCTACACTATATTTAGCATGTACTGACCATCTATCCCTGTATGAGGGTACCAGGTATATAATCAATCAGAAGCTGCACTATATTTAGCATGTACTGACCATCTATCCATACACTGATCAGATGATACTGATTCTCTCAGACAGGTGGGATAATGAAAGGTTATTATGGGCACTTGCCAGGAGTCATTATTAAGGGGATTAGACTCGCACAGCTTGACATATAGCCTAGTTATTCAGGCTTAGAACAGTCCCTTACATCATCCCAGACTAGCTCCTAGTCTAGGTACAGAATAATAAATTCTGTGGTTTTCTTTCATCTATATATATGTTTTTATATCTTTCATGCAATGCACAGCCTGTATTTCCATAAGGTCATCATAGATGGAGCTTGGGGTGGGCTAGCCCTCATTAGCAGAAAGCATATATGAAACTTCTAAGATTTCTTGGCAGCCACCTTGAGTGCAGGTATTGAACTAATTGAGGGTAGACTCATCTTTGAGTTAGTATGCTACAAGATTATAGCAGTGCAGAAGTGAAGTAAAATCCCTGCCATCATCACTGTGATGAGCAGATAGATGAGGACCTTAAGAATTGATTCATTAACTAACAAAACCCTGTGGGGAAGGTACTTGTAAGTTATAACAGCACTTATCACCACAGTCCTTCCCATCAAACAGAGGTAAATGAGCAAACAAATCAATTATCTTTTACTTAACAAACATAACCCTTTCCCGAGGGTTCTTGTAACCCCTACAACCAGGACATCCCAACACGCCCTATTATTATGCCATGTGGACGAGGGAGATGATTTTGTTTATAACTGTCAGAACCATGTGGTTAGAGTCTGATGACCCCTGCTAACAGTATTTGTCACCACACCCCTTCCTGTCATAGATAGGACTCTGAGGATCACAGGATTGATGCTCGGATACAGCTGCCTGTTATATCCAGTACAGACCAGCCGGCCTCCTATTAACCCATTCATGCCCAGCACAGCATTGCTCCCAAATGCTGACTGGCAAAACCAGCAGAATTTTAGAATATATATGACAATTCTATAGGTACCGTATCATAGATCCAGCCCATCCATATATAGGGGATCTGTGGGTATGCATTGGTTAATACTAGATGGTTCTTAATGAGGAGTGTGCAGATGGCCATGAGAAGCTTAACCTGGATTCCTTCCAGGGACTGAAATCATCAATTTACACAACTGGACGTCTCTGATTGCAGCCTGAAAGTTGGCTAAGAGAGTCTCTACAGACGAGAAATGAAACAGAAGCATTAGGGGATTTGTGGAGTTATCTTGTTGGCAGTACCCTGACCAATCGCCTTGAATAGTTCTGACACAATTCCTTACATCTTACTCTAATGTACTGAATGGTCAAGGGAAATCATCGGGCACTCTCCATTGGACAACTTAATTGAAATGCATGTAGATTACTAAGTAAGAAAAGGCTAAATGTGATTTCATTTAAAACATTATATATAACTTACTTATTTTTGGAAATAAGACAAGATTTAACTCATGACAATATTGCTAATAAGGTAAGAAACTTACGTAAAGAACATGTGCACAAAAAACTGCCTCTTATACTTGGCTTTCTCCCAAACTCTTTCCATGGTAAGTAATATTGAAATGCAAAAGCATACTCCCTTTCCATGCAACTTCCTTTATTATGTTTGTCAGAAAACTTGCTGATTGTGAAATCGTTAATTATGTGTTTTACAATACTGCAGAGTGATATTCTCTGCAGCAGCACTCATTGACATAGGGGATTGGCACCTTTAGGTTTTTGAGACACAATCCAATATCAATATTTCATAACAATAAAATATTTTCAATTATAATGCCTGCTTTCACTGTGACATAATTTTGTTAAAATTAGCACTTACAACTTCGAAAAGTTTGCTAATAATTAGTAAACTTCCTTTATGCAAGACATCCAGTTAGCAGGTAAATTGATTATGAGTATCTAATATTGTACTGAGTGTTGCTATCATCCCTTAGATGTGTTGTTATCATACCGGTATAGTAGATCATAAATGATGCAGTGCTTCCCCTATTTGATTGTCGCGGTACTGTCCCCTAGTATAGATGATGTGTTGCTGTGTTGTGTGTAGAGGCAGCGAGATAGATAGAGAGCCTGCCTGGGGAGCCTGCTGCCTCCTGAAAGATGACACTACTTCATCACCTAATCATCAGATAAGCCAGGCAGCAGAGCACCACCTCCGCAGCGGATACCTTCCCATCTCACTGGCATGCCGAGCTAATCCCGATATCAGCCTGCATATCACCACCTCCACCAGCCACAGCGGCTAAGTGATTCAGGGCTGCAGCAGAAGCCACAGAAGACATGCTAGGTTGCTCCCTTAAAACCCAGTGTACATAGGAAAATCCTGTATTGGACCACCGTTTCTTCATTGACCCAATAAATACATATATCCTTGAGATCTAGCCCATTATGTACAGGGCTTGAAATTAGATGGAGCCAAGAGCTCAGGGCTCCCTAGAACTCTCCTGTGGCTCCCTCAAAGTTTGGCAGGGAGACAAAAGATGTATATACACAACCACTTTATGAAGCATGGGCTTACTGTAAATGGCAATTTCAAGCCCTGATGTGATAAGAAGGGATGGAAATCTGAGGAGGGGGATGGTTATCTCTGGTGTTGAGGTTGTCATAGCGGCAGCAGCAGCAGCTGTGGCATAAGATGAGTGCATGTCAGGGTCAGGCCTCATTCTAAACAAAACATGCACTTTCTCTCAGCCTCAATGACTGGCTGGAATGCGGCTCATTAACCCCAGCCCTTAATACACAGGGCTCAACATAGCCCATCCGCTGGTAGTCCAAACCACCCTTCACCTATGCAGGGCAGATTATCCTTGCTGTGAACTTGCCCACATGGAAAACATGACTCTAAGAGACAAAATTAAGAAAATGACAGATGCACATCCTGATTGTTCACTTTTAACCAGAGCTAAGCCATCCTTTTGAACCGAACTTCACTCGGAATGTAATAGTGGTACACAGTCTAAGTTAAAAGCTATTGATCTGAACAAAAATCATAACGCCTCTTTATCTCAAAGGAAAACATGCTGAAAATGCAAGTGCAATCTTAGGAGTACCCACGGAAGTGTAATGGACTGAGACATCAGCAGTGATGCAGGGATATTGATCTCTCATTGCTTTAGTCTAGCAGAAAAAATGTGTCAAGCCCAACTGACTGGAATCAATTCATGAATCATGACTAACCCTATGCCCTAAGGCCAATAATTGATCTCAATCCCGAGAATCAGATTCAAGATGTTCTTGTTTTAAGTATGACACCTCAAAGGAGATTCTCAAATCTACTTCTGAGGGTCCATTTAAAATAATTGAACTTTTACTTGTTAGCACCAACATCAACTACTGTAATCCATAACTCCATGTAAACAATATATCTAGGTGCACTCTCAAAGATGATAAAATCTTCAGGAAAAGGAAAGCTAAAACTCAATTCAGTTGGATCTAGAACATAAAAACTGAAAACTGAAATTGGTGTCAAGAAACCCAATCTTGAAAATATAATTGTAAGGTAAACAGTTAACAAATTTTACATTTGAAGAATATTTCCTTTATTTATACATAGAAAGCTATGAAGTTGTATTGATGATCTTTACTTACTTACCATTATTAAAACAGCATTGCTGTACATAGAAAGCTATGAAGATGTATTGATGATTTTTTTTTTTACTAAATTCCCATTATTATAACAGCATTGTGTATACATTTTTGTGGCTTTTATGACTACTAATCTGAGCTTTACACCTCATAGATGCCTGCTGGTTTATGAACTTTTCACTCGTGGATATCCAATACCACCCAACAAGTTCACTACAAACCCTGGCTTGGCAGCCACAAGACACAGCGAGATACCTGATAATTGCAGCAAGAAATAGTTCTGAGGATAGATCCACTGGATATATAATATAATCAACAAGTGCACAGGCTTCCTAAGTAAGACTATGTTGAAATAAATGGGGATCAACCTCCATACACAGTGAGTGGTATGAATTATCTAATTAGAGGAAAAGTAATTAACAGGAGGTATTCTTGGAAAATCGTTACAGCAATATCTACTCAGGGTTCTTCGACATCTTCCATATTTATTTGACTACTTCTTACTAGGGCTGTCATCGGTAACCAATTTATGTCGATACGATACATCGACAAAATATAAGCGATACGGGGGTGTATCGATAGTTTACCGATCCCTATGGTTGACCCGAAACTGACCTTAAATCCGCGATTTGGGCGTCCTCTTCACGCTAGCGTGTCAAGAGGAAGTGTCCCACAATCCATTGCGCCGAACTTGCGCAATGTGAATTGTGTATTTTAACACTTCCGGGATAAACAAATCGGCGCTGGCGAAAGCAGATGATGAAATCGTTCATCATCTGCCGTTTTGGACAGGATTATTTTACAAAAAACAGACAATATACGAGGTAAGCAATGTTTTTATTGTAATCGCTATTTTATCGATACCGCGGCCGCTTTGTCGATGCGATATATCGCAAGTGATTTATAGCGGTGCATCGGTTCCGTCGGTATCGATGACAGCCCTACTTCTTACATGTATTTTATGACTATGATACAGGATATACCCTTTTAGTTGCCATGAAGGGATTTCGGTAGCCATATCATTGTGCATACATTTAAGAAACTTACATCCACAAAACTGGCTTGGTGTGTCAGATTTTTTTTGTGAGGGGAGGAAGGGAAGAAGGATTTTAACTATGGTAATTCCATCCATGCCCTATTAAGCACAATCCATGTCATAATGAAACCAACATGTAACAAGGAAAAAGAAATAAGTGATACTAACACTACCTGTGGGGGTGTTCAAATACAGTAGATGCAACTTTTACATGACTACCCCATACCGCACAGTTTGGCATAAACACCCCATATGCCAAGCAGGAGAGTTTGCAGTAAGAAATGAACTTCCCTCCTTGTGCACCCTCTTTATTTATAGCCCTATCAAGTGTACAGTGCATTGTATAAATGCCAGCTTCCTAATGTTTATGGTTGCGCACAGAGTTGGCTACTGCTGCACCCTGATATTGAGACATCAAGAGGCTTGGCTTCCTCTCCTCCCCTCACCGACAGCAAGAGTTCACGGATGCATCTGAACAAGTTCCTTTCATTCTCTAAAAGGCATAGCAAAATTATCTCATGGTTCTCATACATAGCATCACTCCATTATTGTGTATGACAGACCAGCTAATTTTAGCATGTATATATGTATGCGAGAAGACGTTTTTAGTTTGCCAAATGAAACTCCAGGGCATACATGAACAGATTTTAAGCAAGGGATTTACTGGAGCCTATTGCTGTTCTAACTACTGTACATACTAGATGTGTTTCTACAACCCTATTGTCCTCATCATCTCAAGAGCAAGAATGACCTAATGTTATTTCATGAGGAAAATCCCAGATATCCGTTGGGACATTTCAGGTTAAAATTCCATTTCTTTATTCCCATGTCATGTAGCAAACAACCTAGACCAAAAACAGCATTAGTTTGTCACAGGTACAAGTGTGAAACCTTGCAGTAACCAGCTGGTCACCATTGTAATGTTCAATTCAATGTTCAGAATAGTTACAACTTTCAAGTGAGCTTAAATATTTTGGTCACTTTGAGTTTGAGATTTCAAGAAATGTTTAGCCTGTTTACAAGTCTCATGAATAGTTCAATAAGCCAAACAAGGACAGACTACACACTCTAATAACACTTGTAGGGTTGTTTAGGGCTAGCAGCATTTGATTATGAGGTCATAATTTGTAGAGGAGGCTGACCACAAGCTGCCCGCCTCAAGACCGCTGACCAAGTGACCAGAAAGCAAACAGTTTAAGCCTGAAGGAATCCAGTGAGGAATGGAATGGAATGGGGTCAAGGTTTGTGCAATGCCAATCTGTCTAACATGTGGGCAAATATACACACCAGGGTTCAAAATACCACCAGCATCCTTGATGTGAAGGGTACCCATTATACTCTGTGCTACCCTAACTTATTGAACACTGTCATGTTATATGACAAGGCATACCCCAGTATTGCCTGAGAATGATATTTCTTCATTCACGAATCAATATAAATGCTAGGAAACCAATTAAACTTTCCATATTTTTTTCAATAAACCAAACACATGTACATGGCTTTGATTGCTATTTATATTGCTATGTGTAAATGGGACAGCATGATCTGTTTTATGACAGCCCATTTTGAACACCGGTATTTCAAATCCTGGCTTCGGCTTTGCACAGGTCTTGAGAAATAACACAACAAAAGGTATCAATCCTCTACTCATTGTGTATTCAGTCACTGTGAGCACTGAGAAATACTCTTACATAAGGCCTTCTGACCTGGAGACTACACCCCCTTTAAGAAACGTATGGACATTTTCTTATGTAATAAGGCTGCATGATCCTATGGATTTTATCAGCTGAGTTCACTTCTGGGCATCTATATAGTTTATATGAGTTCACACCAAAAGAAAAGTGTCTTCTAAATTCATAAATCTAATGTCATTGTACATGCTTTGCTAAAACAGATTTCTTTATCCGGTTATAGGATTTACCTCATTTCACCCACTACCGGTAATATGATTGAACTGCTGAACTAGAATTAAGGTATTTATTCACCTGGGGCAGATTAGCAGGCAGGTAGGATACATGTGCCCAGTAAATATTGCAGTAAACCATGTGGTATTAGTCACCGTTCTTGATTCCCCCCAGAGGCAAAATACAGGAGCCTATTATTTAGACAGAACAACCTTCAGCACAACATACCAGCACCACCACCACCAGTGACACAGCTCTCGATAGTGATGCCTTTATTAATATATGAGACTGATCGCGAGAATAGAGCTGAATAGGATATCTAGCTAGAGTTTTCTGCCATCACGTGCAGAGGTATCCATCTCAATAGCTGAAGCAGCCTGGAATAAGTTCCCTTCTACCTGTTTCTGCTACCATGCTGTTAAGCCAGAGCAGCTTACTGCGAATCTATTTTAGAAATCTGTACATGTTACAACAGTACAAAGGTCTCCAAATAGATGAGTGTTGAAATAAGAAAGACAAATGATGAGGAGCATATAGGGGTAGTACAGGACTGAGGTGCAGCTTAAGAGAGTGGAGCAGAGATTGTTTTTGATTGTTCCATTATCATATATATATATATATATATATTGTTGCCTCAACAGCTCAGGTCATATATTGTGACACAATATCAGGCATGCAGGATTGGGAACAAGTCTGCATACTCCTCGAAAATGCACCAAGGGGTCTTCCAAATATAGAAGGTTACTATGACAATTGAGTGCACTAAGGTGACACCTAGTGGACAGTAGTGGCTACCCAAGGCATTCGCATTTGTTGCAAAAACAGGATAGATTGCAAGTGTCTATGCAAGGGCTGGTTATACAGACAATACTGAGGATGTAGATGGTCTCTGATGACTTTGAAATAAAAGATATTCAAGGACTTGGCAAAAGGGGCTCCTCAAAGTTTTAGTGTGGATGACTCAACTGCATTATACAATACCTAATATCCTCAATTAGCATTAGATAGGACCCCTGCGTCCCATTACTCTTACAAAGACTTGTGTTTAAATGCTTGAATGAGAAGTATTTCCCAGAAAAGTAACCACAATCTTCTTTTGTGGATTTCCTGAAATTTTGTCTAGCCTTTCAAAAAACATGATCGCGTTCTTGGAAAATGACCCTTATCTCCAGCAGCCTGAATGTGATCTGAGGTGAAAAATAGGTGTCGGGTCAAGACCCTGGCCAGGGCACATTGTATCTTTCAGACAGGATTAGGGACTTAGCCAAGCGTAATCCAAGCTTATGTAACACAAATGAGCTCCACAACTTTAATGGATGATGATGTGTGTGGCAAAACTGCACAAGTGTTCGAGGTCCAGCCACAGCTTTAAGGCTGTATTTCTGATAACACTAGTGTCAGTTCTAGTTGAGTACATCTCCCAACCGCTTTAGTAACTTCATAATGTCATTGCAATCAGCCAATCCTAATAAGTTTAGTCAAACAGCAGAACAACAGCTACTAGGATCAATAACCTAAAACAGCCAACAACTAAGTGTCTCAGAATCACCAATGGTCCCTAGAGTCTAGATAGCCTCAACTCCACTTGTTAAGAACGACCAACAAAAAGATAAGAAAATGCATTCATACTTAACCTGCTAGAAAAAACTATCCCCAACATCTTATTTGACTCATCCTATAAATTTATGTTTTTTCTTCAAACATATTGGGTTTGGAAATTACTTGCTCATCAAAATAAAATCTAAATAAATCTAATAGATTAAGATTACTTTTCTGTTAAATGTAAAAACAATGATTAGAGGACAGCCTGGAGTCCACTTTTTCTCCACATACCTATTTTTCAGTCAGTAATAAGTATCAAGAACCTCCGGGAGACACGTAGAGAAGATGGGCAATTAATCTAACTGAGAAGCCTAGTAGAAGATTGATGGTGAGGGACTGTAACAATGACTCACAGGATCTACTTGGAAGTCCTAGAGGGAACTAGCTCAGAGGAAGAACAATATGTGCTGACAACACTCAGAACACCTGGGATGCCTGAAAAATGGCCAGTTTATTTATTTACCCACATTCCTCTACCTTTTATTCCACAACCCTAGGAGGAGGTAATGTCTCAAGGATACCTTCTTCAGTAACTAAAGTACTATCTAAAAAATAGCTGAAGGAAAATGTTGATCAGATGGCAAACAAATTCCTCTCACGCAAGTTTGTATAGACACTAATAGTGTTTGTTCTGGCAAAACGGTAATACTATGCCACCTTTTCTAAATTACTAATTCATACATTTTGCTGATATATTGCCTTGATCATTTGCCTGGCTAGGTTAATATAACCCTTAAGCTATTTATGTTAGCCTCATCAGCCCCTTATCTCTATGGTCTCTGTCTATACACGCTTTGTTTCAACAAAATAATGGAGTTTGGACTTACTAAGTGGGTATCTCTGACTGATTTGATCATTTCAATAACCCCTCACTTCAACACTTCCATAATCTTGAGTGTGAGCAAATAGAAATGATCAGTATAAATTGCCCAAGACCTGATAAGATGATCCGTTAAATCCTTGGTTTCTTAAAAGGACAGGTATTCAAAAAAGGTTTACTTCTTAAATTCATTAAGCAAAGGATCATTTTTCTTTTTTTTAGAAATATATACCTTAAGTTCCTGATGGAGTACCAGTCAACAGTGATAGGCAGCCAGCTCACACGTAGCAGAATTTTTAAATTTAGCTTACTCTATCAAACCCATCTACACCCCATGAACAGACAAATAAACAAAATATTCTCAATAATATAACAACTTGAAACGGGAGGTGTAAGTTAATTTGTTTATCAGCTAATTAAGAACATGCAACAGGACCCTATGTCTGAGATAACAATTACATTAATGTTATAAACCCGAGGTATTATAGGGGGCAGAGAGATGAATTAGAGATTTCTAAATAATAATAATAATAATAATAATAATAATAATAATAATAATAATAATAATAATAATAATAATAATCTTTATTTAAAGAGGGTAACTCAGTCCAATGGTAAGGATCTTCCCTGAGCCTCTGGCATGTCTTATAACCCTATAACAATTAAATGAAACTGCCAAACGACAAGAGGCAACTTTGTTTCTTTGAATTCAATGAACAATTTTGAGTTTTTCATCGATAGATACTCTTCACTTATAAGGCCTTTGATGGTGTGTGAGATGACCAGCCTGCTGAGGGCGGGCGTGAATGGGTTAGCATGTGTGTGATGTGTCACAGGGGAGGGTCAACATGTGATGGATGAGCTTGTGCCAGATTTGCATTCTTAAATGCTTCCACTATGAGGCAGGGACATCGGCATTTAGCTGGCTACACAAATGGGCCTTGATATAGGCTACAGACAGTACAGTCTCAACTCACTAAATCATTCAACCAGTAACTCCATTGGTCATTATGGGGAGTGAAAAAGAAACATGCATATGCTTTTGCCTCTGTGAAAAATTCTCTTTTGAAATGTTGCATTAATATTTTAGATATAACCAACATAGAAGTGTCCATACAGAGTGAACTTGCTAAAAATGCATATAGGTGTGTGTGGCATTGCGAGGGTTAAATTCAACCCTGAAGGAATTAATTTCCATGAATGAGGATTTTAGCCTACGGTTCAACTGTTAATCAATGCAGTTGGTCCCCTAGCTATCTAGAGGAGCAGAAGCATGCCTCCAGACAAGGTCATCTCCTACAGTCTGTGCTGTCTACTGCTCGTAATCCCTGCCTTATCTACAAAATCTGCAGGAAAACAATGTGGAAAACCAATTTAACTTCACATGTAGCTGAAGAGACAGAACTCCAAATGAGTTGAACTATGAACAGGAATAAACATATGGTGTAAAACAGATCAACAAGACTGATGTTTGAGGTTCCCTGGGTGGGTTCATTAGTTGTGACTAAGAAAACATTTGTTCCTGATTTACATCTATGTAGCTCCAGGGCTCGACGCTAAGGGTGAACCTATGGCCCCAGGCCAGTAAAAATTCCCAAAAACAGTTTCTGGCCAGTAAAAAATGACTTCAACTGGTCCTACAGGCCCAGTAAACATTTGGAGACATTCTTGTTAAAAAGTTTCCCCCCGAGAATGTCCCCAAATGTTTTTGAAATAAATGAAGTTAAAATTTATAAAGATAAGTGTTGTGGTGAATTTTATCCAATGTTCTTTCTTATATGTTAAAGAAAAAATGTAGGACCAGTTAAATTTTTGCAGGACCAGTAGATGCTAGGTGTTACTGGTCCTACAGGGCCAGTATCATTTTGAGTTAGCGTCGAGGCCTGAGCTCTGAGGGAAACCATCACCTGATGGATGTTTTGGCAAAGTGTACAAGAAAAATAAAATGATTGAAAAATAAAATTTCTAAAATATGCATGTGCAGCACAGATAAGTTTATACCAATATCAAACAAAGTGGGCCCAAATATATGAAATCATATCTTACTGAAAAAGCTGACATTCATTCACATTTTATTTCTGTTATCAGTAAATGATCATGACAACCAGGCATGTGTAGTATATTACATACACATACCCCAATCAATGAAACTTTGATACTAGTCACCTTGGAGTAGTTGTGGAGATATAAATCTTATTAACCTTGAAGTATTCAACAATGCTTTAAATCTTGACAGTGACCTAGTTTTGAACAGAACACCTGAGTGCCAATGTAGCAGAGTTCTAAACAAAAATAAGTAAGCAAGTAAATAAAAGTAAATATAATATATCTATTTCTGACCCTTCTATTACAGAAAGTCTAGTGCAGGACATAACTCTGGGTTATCTGAAATATGAGACCATGATGCCCTGGTATATAGCAGCTTCTTCCCAGCAGCTACCTAGCCTACCAAACAAGATAAAATAGCACCCTCTACTGAACAAGAAAATTGGCCGCTTAGCCACACACACACATTCACACACAGGTCAGCCGAGGGAAGGGAGAGAATTAAGTTGCCTGGATATGTGTAACCGATTAGAGCTTTGAATGTCTAGGCAGTCTGATTAAACCAGTAATATCTTAGAAACTCAGCGGATACTTCAAACATCTTCAAAGGATGTGTTCTCTGATCAGGAAGTGGGTTTTTCATTAAGGTAGTACTTCCTGAAACTCACTAAGGGTCGCCTGGTATTTGCGTTTGTGTCAGAGCAGCAGAGCATGAATGGGTTAAGCAGGTTTCCTAGCCGCCGCAGTCCCTCAGATGAGTCATCCCGACTCAGGTAGACAGCAATCGCCACAGAAACGCCATTGAAACACATTTAACATCTCAAAGATATCAACGTTGGCTTGCAGTCAAGGAGGTGTGAGAAGTGGTCTTAACCATTGTGTAAAGGTTGCCATCAAATGTGTATGAACTGCCTTCTTGTATGATACAAAACCAATTCTTCACACAGAACTTGACTCAATTTAGTTCAATGCTCTGATTCATACCTGTAAGGTAAATGTCAGAAGTCGAAAAACTACTAGGTTTTCGCAGTAATTAATCAACGAATCACACAACCTAGAGATTGCATTGAAAATGTGTCATGGATTTCCAAAAAGGTGGTATATAGAAATCTGGATATAACTGAGTGCAGCCATTTACAATCCACTCAAAACATGGCAGATTCTTCAATCAACTATGTGAAGATGACTATTGCATGTCAAAGCAAAATTTTGTCCGTTTTTGGGCTTGGCATTCAAACTTACCCTATCTGCTGCAATTATAATTTAGAACTTTGATACTTCTTTCTAATATTGGTAAACCTATGAAAGCTTGATAGGTAGAAAACAATCAGTAGAGACTGAGTGGGTCACTGCCTGACCTTTAGGCCTACTATCTATAATGGGGGGAACATGAAGCTGCTTAAGTGCGACAGGCAACTGAGTATCTTGACTCAACTACTCACTGTGGGTGAAGGACAAGACACGGGCATGTTTCAGTACATATTCAACCCCTCTAGTTCTCACATCTTCATCCCTACCATGCTCAACATGCACTCGCAATCCAGCAGGCCCCAGCCCCATGGGCCAAGTGGTCTGGGGTATTGACTGCTCTAGGTCTCTCATCACTACCCGGGTACCAATCCGGCTCAAGACACGAGAGAAAGATGACAGTGACTTGAGGCTAGGCATAGCTATTTCCACGTACTAAGGTCTCTTCTTTCTTTGCCCACTAGATATCCACGATTTTGTGTCAACATGGCAGATAAAGTGGTGATAGAAGATATTCCAAATAGAAATATAAGAAATCCATAGAAGTTCAAAATGGTATGAATGTATGGAAATATTTCAGAGAAGGTTGTTATGAACTCTTTGAGAAGCAACAAAATAGGGTAATGATTTCATCATTCATTATGACTTAATCCTGGAGTTTTGATCATGTTACGGTTCTACCATCTCAAGATATTATAAACAATATTCTTGCTTACATGTGTAATCAAACTTTCGCTTGAACATACTTTTTTATAATACAGGTACTAATCTTATCAAGTAACCCCTCTACAAACCCCATTCCAATCCTCTTATTATGTCCAGCCTCATAATTTGTAGAAATCTCAATGAAAAAGGTGACCGACATTCAATAAGTCTCCATTTCATCATTTAAATTTCTGGCCATTTAGATTCGCAGCTCTAAGAAAAAAAGATAAGCCAAAATGTATATTGCAGTAATGGTTACCCTTAATTGCATCGTTTTGTATTTCATATGGAACAGACAGAAATAATGAATGTTTTAATGACACACCTGAGCATCAGGCTAATTGGATGAAAAATTGCATGACTGACAAACGTTTTTCCTCAAAAAATATAAGGCAACTGCACGTAAAGGGCAAAAAAAGTAAAAAGGATGAGGTAATCCCCTTCGATGAAACACTTGATTAATTGCCAAAGTAGTCGGATTGTGTGCGACTCCATGTCATTCACTGGCGGTGTGGCTCATGTTTTGGATCGGGGCTGGTCGCTAATTGCTGACCTATGCTATGATTTATGTGAGGTCAGTGACAAGATAGAACAACCAGCAGCTGCTAATGTTAGAATCAGACGTCAGCGTTAGCAGCTGGGTTAGCCCAACAGGGAATAGACTGGGGCCAGGCAGACTCCCATGAAAATTGCACCAGCGCACAGACCTCAACTGACAGTCAAATTAACTAATACAAAAAAATCAGCCTCCCTCAGGGAAGTAATGTTAGAAACCATCCCATGCCAATGACTGCTGGCTGAAAATTGCAGCCTACTAAATCATCCCTAAGGAAATCAGGGTAAAAAGGGAAAGTACCTATATCTGTTTCTAGAACTCGGTTCAATGCCCAACAAAAAAACACTAAATTTGGAGTAGCTCCAAATGGGTTTCAAGTTTTCAAATTCTTTCATTCATAACAAGTTCAGTTTCTAAATCTTTCCTAGTTGGGTGATGAAGATAACACACTGGTCATTTAAAATACTTGGGGTTTCAGTCAACAATTTTTTCAATCTCAGAATGGATATCTTATAAATATCTAAAATAAGATACATCTTTTATGGCCAACGAATCCTTAATGCTCAGTGAGACATTGGCAGGGTCTTAGCCTGCATTATGAAATGCCTGTCTGAAATAGCAATCACAAAATTTCTGCCCATTTTTCCAAAATTAGCTGCTCAGCTACTCCAACTACTTATACCAACCACTATTCACTGTGACAAAGAGGGTTATTCTCACTTCAGAAATGTTTTATAGTTTGGACTTTCTTCATTTTTCTGCCATATTGCAGCTAAGTCGTGACTAGACAGTTGTAACTGGTGGAGGAAACCAGAGTACCTGGCGAAAACCACCACCTAACCCCTAACAGGAAAAATCTTAAAAGATTGATAGTGAGGAAAATATATGATTCTAAAAGCCAAAATGTCTAATTGTCTATACAAAAAGTAGGATTTCAGGAATCTAGCTCTCCAAATAACAGGCTGGAGGGGTCCAGACTAAGTCCCAGGTTCTGAAGAAGAGCCTGAACATGTCCCCCAGGAAGGGACCGATGGAGAATGACACCACTAAGGTCGCATGAGAGCAATGATTGTCACATCACCGCTGACACTCTTCCCTTGATCGCCCTACTAGTAGCTAGAGCTCGGCCAATCATCCACCTTGTTCATACTCATGCAATCCACTCATTACGCGAAGACACCCGAGACTAATGGTAGAGAAACCAGAGCCGTTCCGTGTCAGGGTCACAGCGCCTACTAGCATGGACAGCCATGCTGAAAGGTACTGGCACGATTAACGAGAATCTCAACCTACAGCCTTCAGGTGTGGGTCCCCTTTCAGATTTTCTTGCTATATGATTCCATACTAATCATTTCCTTAACAATGGGGCATCTTGAAATGATTTCATGAAAATGTCAGCATCCTAACTTTTGCTCACTCATACCAGGGCTTGGTACATGATAGATGTCCCTGCTCATATACATTTCTATACAGGAAATGTCAACTTCTGAAATTTGAGGCTGAAGCTTTATTACATTGTCTTATAGGAAAGCTTTGATCTGGATAAGCAGACTTACATCACATTATATTGTTTTAAAATTTCTACTTTTCGTAATTGCTGTAAGGGGGTCAGAACAGGATGACTATCATGTGTGTTATTCCTCTCACCTCACCATGGAGGTAAGTTACCACAAACACATGTACATAACAAATCTTCCATAGATCACAGTGATCACTAAAATGTGTAGTGTGTAGTGGTGGCATCAGATAATTCAGAATCCTTCCTGGTGTCACCTTCAAGTCTGCAATATGGACACCATGCACCAGGTGTGCCTTAATCATGATTTGTAGTATAATGATTTTCACCTAATTTCAGCAAGGACATGCTGGCGTGGAGTAGGATAACACTTTCATCCCTATTCCAAGGTAGGGAGTGCCCTACTAGAGGAGCGCCACAACTGAGTAAATACAAATAAAACCATGAAGTACGACTGATATGTAGCTACTATGAGCAAGATATTTCAATTCAATTTATTCAAATTTTAAATTCCTCACTTCATGCCCTACTACAACGTTTTGAAGTTTGCTTTGTGTCATAATACCACCCATTCAAGCCTGTAGCACCCAAAACCGCCTGACTATTTGGTAATATCTCTCGAACTAATGGAATTTTCAGAAAATATTTTGAGAAATATCAACCAAAATCCAACCCACAACTCTCCTTCAAATATTTTGAAAAATGTATGATTAATTCCAAAGTTATCTTATAAAGAATCTACGGTTCAGACAACTCTTGACAGGGAGATACCCCAGCATGAAAGGGATAAGTATCTAGATAACCTTGAAGATAGATGGATAATTCATCACAGTGAATTTCAACTGGGATAAATTGACCCACCATATATACTTATCACCCAGCCTATTTTACAACTGATTCGTTTACATGAATGTAATTCATAATTTGGTTTAAGATAGAGCAATTCAAAATCGAAATCCTGTTAACTAAGATTACTTGATAGATGTGGCAGATGTATGCAAACATTTCTGGTATTACTTATGATGTTAAAACTTAAACAGATCCAATTCACGATAACACCAGACCTACAATCAAAAGGAATCAACACACTGAAATAAACAGTTGTATATTAGAGGTAGTTGTTATTTAATACCATCAGATGACATTTTTTTTATGTACAATGAATATTGAATCAGAATGCCTATCAAAATATGCCATAGGCAGTGTCTGAAACGATTGTAATAGTCTAAAAATACTGAAATAGTCAAGAGTCAAAAAGGGCAAAGAAAGCAGTACTCAAAAATGAAAAATAATAAAACGTATTTAGAATAATTAAAGGTACAAAACATTTTAATTGGGCAAGATTTAGGGTGTGGGGAGGTTTTCCTGAGAAACATTTTTTACTTAAGTGTCACTAATTGAGGAAATTTATACTTCAGCAAGTCATTGTTTGGTCAGTCTGATCGATCAATGAAATTTCAGATTGATGACATTAGATCTAGAATCATTAACAATGCCAGACAGGGAATATGAGTTGCAAGGGCTTTAAATGCTGATATAAATTAAGATGCTTTCTCTGAAATTAAATTTAATGAATTAAAATTCAATATCCCGGTTTTCAACATTAATTTGTGGTTCACAATAACTTTGGAAGGTTTAACACAATGCAGTGATACCTGATACCTTTTTATAATGTTGTAAATGCAGTTATGAGATGATATGATGGAGAATGCATTTGCACACACAAAATACACATAGGAAATATCAAATACCAAAGACACATTGCCAGTGTACATTAAGTAATTGTCTCAACTTTGTCACCCTGGCTGAACAGCTTGGGGTCACCTGACAACCCATGTCCAGTCTAAGCACACTCACTCATACACGCATATAGAGGTCATATAAACCACTCACCTTCTGTAAGCTGGAGGGGTTCAGTTGTGTTTTATCAATGATCTTGATAGCCACCTGCAACACACAAACATACAAGAGTCATAACTAGATATCTTACAAAAATGCAGTCTACAATACCAATGCTTTATGATGGCGATTCAATTTGCTCTGAAAATCGTATTAAATCACATTTCTAGAGCAGGGTCTTAGCCAGGATTTATAAACTGGGTGCCCAAACTTGACAATTGTAAAATGTTTGGGCATCCCAGTTTCATGGGAGAATATGATACAACCATAAAAATGTGTTTACTTATTGAAATAAGGCATGATATCCTTATGTCATGAGAGATACAATGAGGTGGGAAAATTCAGTTAAATATGCTTGAAATTGACATTTTGAGAAATCACTCACAAAAAAGTGTGTCCTGAGAGGGGTGATATTACAGCGTTTGAGTGTCTAAATGACGCAAAGACACTCTGCTAGTTTAGACTAAGTTAGAACTATTGCATTTTTGACTTAAAGGTTATCACAATGTTAAACACATTATCTAATGTCAATGAAAATGGTTTATTAGATGATTTCAGAATGGTCAAACAAACTTATAAATGCAGACATTCTGTAAAGCCAAAAATTGTTTAAAGGTACCTATAGTTGGTAAGATTGACCAGTTGAATACATACACCTATGGATACATATACATTCCCTTTAGTTCACTTGGCCCTTTGGACATAACATCAATCTCATTTATCAAAATGTCAACCCCCTAGTGTCAATTAAGGGTTTCTACATTTATTTCAGCCCATGACCTAACTCATTTATAAACCAGCCACTAACAGTCTAATTGATAGTGGAGACTAAGATTTACTTGGTTGTTAGTCAGTTACTTTTCTGCATCATATGAATTATGGCAAAAAATCAATCATTCACAAAGTGAGTAAAGTAGAAACCATTCTGATATTTGAGGGCAAGAGGTTGCAAAATTAGTTTTTGTTGAATAACTGACATCTAACTGGAATATGCACATATACACAGTAGTGCTGTGACAATGATTCACAAAGCCAATTTAAGAATCGCAAGTTAAAACTTTAAAGTCAATTAGAAAGGGGTCTGGCGAGCCAAGTTTACATGCTGGAATTCTTCTCCTATAGTTGCACCTACTTTTTATTTCAAAGAGATGGACATGCCTTCATCTAGGTGATATTTAGGATATCTTCAAGAAGTTTCCTGTTTCTAGTGAAGCATAGACAAAGGCAGATTAAAGAACATATGATCTGCCTTGGCTAGGATTTTGAAACAAATTGTCCAAAATAGTCAAACAACCAATTTGGATGTTCTTTTATACGAGTGATAAAGGGCCATATAAATACCAATGCAATACAAAGGCCTGACTATAAAATATAACTGGGGACGTCTGGGTGTCTTTTTGGACACCCAAACCCTTAAAAAGCACCCCTCAGGACACCCAAAAGAATTATGTGAAGAATTTCTTAAAATGTCAGTCTCAAGCATACAATTGAATTTTTTCATCTCCATATAATTCTCATATAAGGATATCATGCCTCATTTTGATAAATTTATACATGTTTATGGTTGAACTATGAGTATATTGTGGACGCCCCAAAATTTTACAATTGCCAATTTTAGGCACCCAGTTTCCAAATCCTGGCTAAGACCCTGACTGGGGATATGTATTTCTCCCACTCTGAGGTGTGTTTTACAGTTAAGGATTAGTCGTCCTCAATGGGTGTTCTTCAATGGGGTTAAAGGTCAAACTGGTGTAATTGTCCAATCAGATCCCTCAATTTCAATCAATGGGTCACTGCTGCTGGGTCAAAGGTAGACCCAACAATAGCGCGCATGGATTTGAACAAGCGTCACGTACGTGATCTGGCGCCAGTTTCTGGGGAAACAAACGGTGAACGTCACAACAAACGCGTATTACCATTGTTGAACTAGTGCGCGGGTGACCTTTGGCTGACCTAGTTTAGCTAGCTAACTTCACGGTAAAACGTGTAAATTTCTCCTTTTTATCGTGGGAGAAACAGGTTCTATCACTCGTGGATGGAAAGAGGAGGAATCTTGCACTCGTGAGTGATTTTGTGTCTTGGGACTCGGCAAGCCTCGTCCCAAGACACAAAATCACTCACTCGTGCAAGATTCCTCCTCTTTCCATCCACTCGTGATGGAACCTCTATATCTCTACATGATATGTTATTCAATACAAACATGTAACTCAGTGTAAATATTTTGTTTTTCATTCAAAGAAAGGCAGTGTTAGTGCTTGAATAAAAATTGTATCCTACAGGAGAGGAGGGGGCAGGGACTTGGCCAGGATCTGTCCCACCTGTCTGTCTTTTTTGGACTTACAACTACAATGTGTAACTTTTCCTAACAAACAAACTTCCAAGAACTAGCTGAAGTATTAATTGCCATTTTTGACACAATAGGCTATTAATCAAATGTAGGGCCCACTAGGGGGCCAACACCCTGAATTAGTATCAAAGGGGTGGGGGGGGGGATATTATTACACCAGAAGCAGTTATCCTAAAGTGATGTGTTCCTTTGGACTTGGTCAACCCACAAATGGACTTTTGAAATTAACTGTTACCTTCTACTAAATGACTCATAACAAAATGTAGGAAAACTTTTAAAAATAAAGGTAGCAATATAGGCAAAAACAACCTCCTTCCACGATTTTCTTTGTCAAACAAATTGCAATTGGAGTGGCATCTGCAGTTACTTATCCTTTACATACCATCCATAAAAATAAGGATGGTTTTGATCACTAATATATTTTCAATATTGGGACAAGTGAGGATGTCAAGCAAACATACATAACCCAAACAATACATTTTCAAGTATAAAAGTTTTTTAATAAGCTGAATATTCTTGGTCAAAGATGGGACTCAACTGACATTTGGCAAAATGGCATTTTGTTCAGCAAATCTATAACTTGATTACTTAAGCATATTAGGAAAAACTTGCATTGTATTCTTTGAAACTATGTAGATGTGGCTTTAAAACCAACTGATAGTGTGTCAACCTTTGATCTGTCAAGGCATAGTGACCTACATAATCTGACAGTTGAGGATCCAGGTATCCACTCCCAGCTTATCCTCACACAAATGGTGGAAACTTAAGTCTTGTTTGATGATTAACTATGAATGGGTAAAATTGTTTGATTTCCCAAATTTGGTGTGCACGGCTTCGCCAGCCAACTGCTATGCCAGAAAATTAATCCCCCAGTTCAGTAGTTGTCACTAGTTGCAATTAGAATTCTCCAGGGGATCTTAGTTACCAATACACATCCAGGAAGTTAGATGCAAGTAGAATGACAGCATGATTATTGGGGTACCCCCTGTGACGTTGAGAATATCATGTATATTGCTCATACCAATGAACTGTCATATTCACTCAGTAGGCAATACTTCCAAAAGCATATCAGCTGATTGGAATGTCATCATACCCAATGACCTCACCCGGCTTTCAAAGGGATGGCAAATATTGACATTTTCTCGATGAATTCATTACTTCAAAACTAATAAATGAAATACTTACTTCTCTCCCTGTTGGTACATGTTTCGCTAGCTTTACTTTAGCGAAATTCCCTTTCCCAATAGTTTTGATAAGTCTATATTTCCCGATGTGGGGCTCGTCAGACGTTGCTCTTCGAGTGGTGATCCTGGGGTTCGCATTGTCATCGGTCCCCTGCAATAAAAGGACACTTACAATCACCAAAAATACCAATCGATAGAGAAGAAAGGATACTTAAGTTCTCAAATAAAATAGATATGAAGCTTAATGAAAGACCATAAAAGGCAAACTTACCGGCGCAGTCACGGACTCATGAACTGTTGGCATAGGCGCACGGGTAGACATCTTGAATATTAAATTATGTGAATAAAGCCGCAGCTAAATGTACATATATCTTTTACGGCGCGCAGTCAAGTCATCTACAGACCTGACGAGACAATGGAGTGAATATCAAGTTAATGGTTATCCCCACACAGTAATCCGTTCGTATCTGGAGACACAGATTGTCTGATGCTTTCTTTGTAGGAAAGTGTCAAATAAACCCTCTACTTCTGAGAAGTTATCCGACTTCGGCGTGTATATCTCCGTAAATAAGCTTCCTATTCCCACAGTAAGGGGCCAGATCGATGCAGGCTCCCTTTGTGTTGATCATCGAGTCCCAAAATTAAGGTAGTGGCGATTCTCTGTAGTCAAATCATAATCAAAATATAATTTTCCCCAAATTCAAAACCAAGATGGCCGACGTTCTTGTTCCACGCCAAGGTAGCGTGTCGTGTGCAAATGTGCAATTTCATTGGTGGATTTTCAGCGCATGACGTCATTTGTGCAAAATCTTATCAGCTGGGAACAACCATCTCCATGTCCATTGCCCCGCTGCAGAAAATGAAATATATCTCGGTTGCTATGCTGTAGGAATTTCTTCTATTGAGTTGCAATTCCCTAATATTACATAATATATAATCAATTATTGTTAATTGAAAGTTTATTTTAGAACATATCCGGGGAGAAAGTCAAAGGTCAAGGGGCACCTGCTTCATCTGCTAATAAATTGATGTTCTGCCCACTGGAAAGCTAGCTGTATTGAGGAAACGTTGACGTTTCATCATACATATAAAATGCAGAGCATACTATACTATTGAGCATCTGTGTTCGCAGGGACAAATTCGTATCTAAAAGAGTGATTGGTGAAAAAAACAACAACATTAAGTGTAATTAAATTGCAATCAAAATGAGTTGACCACACTTCTCCCCACCTCCGACATTCAAACTACTCAACCAATAGGCAATACAAAAGATATACACTAATGTAATTTTTTAAATAATTTTATGAATAAGTTTTTTTAAAAACTTGCTTTGATTTTGATTAGGTTATCAATATATGTATACATCTATTTCAATAAAATGTTCCGACTTCTAATTTTTAGGAAATTATTTTTGACCCATGCACTGGTTGAAGGGGATATTAAAAGCTTAAAATCTTTATGGGGGGGGGGGGGGGGGTGTTACTGCTACATTTCAGAATGACATATTTCGATATTTGATACTCAATAAATGAATTAGAAATACATGTTAAGGGGATTGTTTGCTGGCCATCAACTTTGAATTTTCTTGACAAAAAGGGTCTTTGGTAATTGTCGGCTTCTTGCAGTTCATTTTTGGGATATTGAGCATGGAATGGTTGCACACGTGTAGGCTCATCACTCCAGAAGCAAGTCATTTCATGTTTGGGCATGCAATATTTTTTATACCTCTTTTGCATATTGCATCAGAAACTCAGTTGCAAGATCCTTTGCTTGTGGACAAGTTACAGTAACCTATGATAGAAACGCTACTCATAGACACTCACCATTTAGTGTAGCAATATAGAAGTCCTGGTATTTGATGCATAATTATGTCTTCTTACAATACCTAAGCAGTTGTGCGATTCCATGATGGAAATATGAAATACCCTAAAACAGCTAAAGACACAAATATGCTTAGTTTAATATACACTCTATTGCTTAATTTATTAATATTGTGAAACAGTTATCATATACCCTTGGAGAGGCAGATTAATTTTCTATACAAATGAATGATATTCTAAAACTCCGTTTTGGAAGATTCTTGCACATCTCTTATACTTTGTGAAATATGCCCATTTAGGTTATGTTTCTCAGTATCTGTCAAAAAACCTTCAGATAGCTAATTTTTACTTTTGTTTAAGCTTGCAAATGTGAACTTGGTTTAATTTAATTAAGGATGCAGTGTTTGGCTACGGCTGTTTGAAATTATCAGCTTGAAAAACTGATCAATCAAATCATGAACTTAAAAAAGCTGTAGGCTTGAACTTCACCTCCCCATAAGAGTGGGCGTGGCACATTCATATGTTGTGGGCAGACATAGAGCGACATCTATTGTGTAGAAAATAAGTTTAATTTCTATAATTTATAGATGGCGCCACCTCACTTCCGTAATATTAACCTAGGAGCTGCGATGAAGGATGGGGAGGTACCTACTGCAATTACCAACCACAATATCTGGCCAAAATGGCTTTAAACACCTCCAAATCAGATTCAAATGGAATATACTTAATACAGGATGGTTTGAAGCATAGTGAAAGCGAAGCAATGTGGGATTCTACGGTTGTTCCGCCGACGATAAAGCCAGCTTTGGCTCCAAGTGCTCACCTTGGTTTGACAGTTGCATACACAGTCGTTTTTGCTTTTATGTTTTTGTTGGTTTACATCCAACTGTGGCTGATATTATACTACAAACACAGGAGATTCAGCTATCAGACAGTTTTTCTCTTCTTGTGCCTGATATGGGCGGGACTGCGGACGACACTGTTTTCCTTTTATTACCAGGATATCATCCTAGCAAACAATTTAGCCTTATTCCCATACTGGCTACTGTACTGTTTCCCTGTGTGTTTGCAGTTCGTCACACTGTGTTTGCTGGTGTTATTTTTTGCACAGGTACGTACATGTCAATAACATTCATGCCAGCTTATAACAGCAAATGTAAAACTCCGACGAGTTTCAAAACGGAACTTTGAAGTAGGCACAAGTAATGTGACATCCTGTTAACCCTATATGCATTACGCTGCTGGTGGCTAATTTGGCCAACACAAAATGATGCAAAAAACCCTGTTAAAAATGACTGAAACCCTGGCACATGGGTACTCATCTGAGAGTACTCAGCAAGAGCTATCAAATGAATACCACCATGACAGGGTTTAGATGGTTTTCAAAAATCTTTGCCTCCTTGTGCTTTGGACGAAAGTTGCAGGAGATTTCGTAACCAAACATCTTCGTAACCAAACTCGTTCGTACCCAACAGATTTCGTCACCACATTTTCGTACCCAAAGGAAATTGATTTAATTAGATAATGGCCAATAAATCACATATTTTATAATTGAAGTCAGGTATAGATAGGTGGAAAATAAGGAATTGTTGGGGAAAATTGTGTTCTTTACTTCTTGACAATCTTGTGTACAAAGTTAGCGGTCGATTTTCCATCTAGCTTTCGTTTCAATTGACAAGTAATATTGTAAGCATTGAAAGAAATATTTAAATATGCGAAGTATCCGATTTGATTTTAGGTTATAAACGAACATTTCTAGTGCCCTTATATCTGCCTTAGATGAGCAACCACTATCTATACTGGTCCAAATGTCTGCCAAAACACGCTGGTCGCGAAACAGGAAGTAGCGCCATTTTGAAGGTATAGACTTTTTGAAAGTATAATTCAATGCGTAATTGGCGTGCGGCATCAAGAATAAACAAGTTAACAACATATAAGCCTATTATAAGGTAGGCAAGTTCCTTTATTAGTATCTATAGCAGAGGAATGTCAACTCATATAGGTGGACAATAAGGATTTTGTGGGGGGGAAATTGTGTTCTTGTGTTTGAAGTTAGCGATCGATCTTCCAGTCTTTCCATCTAGCTTTCGTTTCAATTGATAATATCGACGGTGTGTGAGCTTTGATCGCTATTTTCGGAAGATTTCGGCAACCATCAGCCAACGAAAATCGTAATTAATAAAAAGTGTCTGATATTTGCGAGACTAGATGGTTTAATTTATGCAATGGTAACGAAATCTCTTGGGTGCGAAGCTACTTGGGTACGAACCAGTTTGGGTACGAACCGGTTTGGTTACGAACGTGTTTGGTTACGAAGTCTCCTGATTTCGCCTCAGCATAGGAAGGGTTCAGGTTGTACATACATTTGTATAAAGGGGTAGTGCCAGTACTCTTTTTAAAAGTGTTTCTTTGTAAAGTAGTGTGTATGCATCAAGAGGCCTGTCTCCCTTCTACCACATAGATGTAAGTTTCTCATAGCTGGCTTGCACAAGCTTAAATAGATGAAGGTCCACTGGCAAGGTTTTTTATGGGTTCAACCAGAGAGGTAAATACCAGGAAAATGCAGCGGGGCCAATTATCATACAATCACATTAGGCCCAGTGTTCAGCGACCATGATGCAGCTGTCGGCTGGGTGTCCAGGGCCCAAAGGTTAATTAGTGCTACACTTGGTCCAATAAGGAGGCAGCTAAATAGGATGGTGAATGCTCATTGGCTGCAAGCAGGGTATACTAGTTGATCCACTCCTGTAGCCCATGACATGGGCCATGCAGCGAGATCTGCTGGCTACTAGACTGTGTATATTTTTGTTTGATGTTCATTCTCTGTCATTCACAGAGCATTGGTAGGTATGCAGGGATTGAACTTATATAAAAAAAAAACACAATCAGGTGAGTTCATTGGGCTCTCAGCAGAAATTTGGGGGAGCCCAGACCAATTTACGGGAGTCCATCCCCAATATCTGAAATGTATGCGTGCAGCCACATGATGCAAAAATTGTGTTGAGTGGTATAATCGGGGTCCGACGCTAAGGCTTGCCCTATTGCCCGGGGCAAGTTTGACAGTAAAAAACACAGTTTCGGGCAAGTTCATGGCCTAATCCAAAAGCCCGAACAGGCAAGTCAATATTCCCACTTTAATTTTACCCCATACTAAAGTTAGACCGAGATTATTGTTTTTATTTCCGCAAAACAATGCCCTTCACAGTGAGATTGTCATTCTAAATTGTATGCCTCTGTAGAGTTTATTCTTATAAAAAATGCTAAAGAGGCATCCAAAATAGGATGTCACTGTATTAATAATGAATATAGTGCAAAATAACATTTTCAGGGGCAAGTTGAATTTTTTTTCGGGCAAGCCAAACTTGGGGTCGCTCTGCCCGAATGGGCAAGTGCCTTCAAAAGTTAGCGTCGGTCCCTGATAATCACCAATTTGGTTGAGCCCTAGAGTAATTTGTGGAGCCCATGGCTCCCGGCTCCAGCTTATTTTGAGCCCTGGTAGGATTTTAAAAAAACTTTGAAGGTCTGATAACTCTGCTCTAGTTCCTAAGCTACAGCATATTTTGTCTACACATTGACTGTCCTCAAGTAATGAACCTGAGGCATGATTGATGGCTGAATGATAAGACACGTAGAAAAATACCTCTTTTGTCTACTGTCAGGGGAAGATATTTTGATGTCTCTCTCATGTCTGCCTTTGGAACATACCAATGTACTATTTGTGATTTGCAGTTGTGCAATGGTAATACATGTAGTGAAATAGGTCAATGGATTACTATCATGCTAGTTATACATTAAATAAAAGTTGCTATGGCTGCTACTGCTATGGCTGAATATCACCGGTTTCATGCTCAAGTAAAGAAGCCCAACTTCACTTTTGAATTGCCAAATAACTTTCAAGACTAGTATGCTTATATTTTGATTCATCGTTGAAAAAATCGATGTATTCACTGATGGTGTAAAAGTGTGTTTGCAGTGTGTATGAATGTAGAAACTATATGATGGTCACTCAAAATGAAAATGTATGGGGCTTCCCCCATGGCAGTGTGATCTAGCACATTGTCTAGGACCTCATACACTGCCTTGCCCCAGCACAACGTCTAAATTCGTAGCAATCAGAGGTCAAATGAAGAATTATCACTTATCAGTCAATCAGGGTAATATTTGGTACTCTGACAATGTGCAACAAAACCACTCGCCCCGTTGCAAGTTGCAAGTGAATTCGGCAAAAAACTGCAATGGGGCAAGCTGAACAAGACCCTGGCTTGCCCTGCCCGGCAAGTATTTTTTTGGGCAGAGTCCAATCTCACTTACGTTTAACAGAGTGGCAGGGCATGTGTAACCTAGGTTGCAATCTCTCTGATTTCATCTACCACTAGTTACTCAGTATTCGCAACATTACCTTATATGATCAAATAGAATTATAAGATAAAGTCGTCTAATTGCTTTCCAAATAAGAGTATTGAAAAAGATGTTGCATTATCAGAATGCCAATTTTTACTAAATGCTGGAAGGCCTGAACATGTAGGTGTTTAATAGGATATCAGTGTGGTCCATTTCAAAAATTCATTCAATATGAACTTTGATGACTATTGTTATATAGTAATGTTAAGGATATATTGGTTAATTTTAATGTTGGTAAATATGTTTAGTTTGTTATCAAATGGATACATTTGATGTTAAGCTATTGTGTGTTCTTTGTATATTTCCAGGTTGTATTTAAAACAAGAGCAAAATATGAACCAAATAAATACAAGTAAGTACCCAAACCACCATATTCTTACAATTATAAACTATCTATTTACAGATGGAGCAGCAAAAGTAAAGTAAAGCTATTAATTGATTTGTTAAATGACTATTTAATAGTGTCATTTGTTTCATGGATGTGACCATGATTTTTACATCTATCTAGTAAACAACTCACCATAATTTGCCAGTTTATGATTTATTCTCAAATTAGTTTTCAAAGGCAGTTTCATGTAAGAAGGGGTTAACTGACCTTTGTACCAGATCAGCAGGTTTCATATGGATTGTTGTTTCCTGAAAATAACTCATAGTAACCAAAGCTGTGCATATGCATAAATTATGGGGTTCAAAGTATTTAGCTGACTCACTTTCCTCTTGCACTAACTCCTAGGAAGGACCTGCAGCTTACATATATTTCTATTATCTACATTGTATACACTAGACTGGGTTCCTAGTCCCCCAAAAGTTGACATTCCCTTCTTTGCTGGCCAAGCAGTGTACCAGGTATGCTCGATAGATGGCACCACCTGGTCCTATTTCTAGAGGTTTTACTCAAACTGGAGCCTCTGTTCCCCTGGTGAGATAAGCGTAAACTAAAATAACCACTGTGGCCACCTAGACTATTTGGTGCTTGGTAACAAAAAACATGACAGCCAAGAAATCTAGGCTATGCATACACAAGCATCCTGACAAAATTTATTACCTTGCTTTCCTGCATCCTATTGGCTAAGCACTCACACTTGCGAAGCATAGAGATTGACAATTTGAAACCTATTAAGATTTTCACGATACAATACGCTATCGATATTTCCTATTTCCTGAACGATGCTATACCTTAATGCCTCCAAGAGCCCTAATTTAGTTAAATTTAGCACTGTCAGCTTTGGAAATCTCGCCAATATATAATGAACACCATTTGCGTGGAGACATGCAGATAGCAAGTTTAGTCAATTTCTTATATATTTCAAATCTTATTCGATAAGATATGATATTTAACTTTTTCAATATGGTAATCTTTTCCATTCGATACCGGTATTTGGTATTGTATCGAGTACCCGTACCTATCCCCACCTAAGCAGTTGCCATATTTAGCAGTCTTTTCATCTGGAAGGCCCATACATCACTGAGAAACAGACTTTCCTATCCCTAGTAATAGAGATCATGTAGTAGTATACATGTCTCTTCTGATGATATAATAACAAGACTATCACTTACAGGATGCAAAAACATGGATCATTTTGCTACCCGCTCTATCTGTTTCCATTGTAAAACTAGCAAACCTTCTGGAACCATGGCTTAGGCCTAAAAAAATAAGTTGTTTGTTTCCTGTATCCCTACCCTAACAAGTTTTTATTCAAAAAATTCCCTACCCTAAAGTTCCTTCCACCCTTCCAACTCCCAATCAATGTAAAACATGCATAAAACACCAATTTTTGACCATAAAAGTAATCCAAAAATTTTACTGGCCTACCTAGTACCCAATTTTTTTTGGACCGTTACAGGAAACAAACAATTTTTTCTAGGCCTTACCATTATTTATAACCAATTATCAGTGCTGGTCCTCAATGATAAATATTATGCATGCATGCAACCCTCTACAATCCATCACATCACGTCTAGTCAGTGTGTGCCAGAAGTAGACCTAAGCCCTTTTCTTTAGCACACTGATACGAGCAGCCTCTGACATGCTCCCCAGAAAATAGCTTTGGGTCACTATTATGAGAAATAAAGAATGAAAGAAAATGCACATTCTCAAAGTCTCCAGTTGATAATTGATGTCTATTTGTCATCTTGGTTCCTATAATTTAATACCTGGTTTAATACAAGACCACATGCTCTAGGGGCAAATACCCCTAAACAACCATTAAAGGTCAATCCCTGCCGGATATATAATTCATATATACTAAGGCTGTCTACAGCTCTGGATCATAGTCCTCCATACTAGCTTTTATGGTTTTTATGGTTGACCTGCATCAGCTGTTTGCACCCTTTGTGCATCTGTGTCCTATATAACCAGCTGCGTGACAAAAACTGTATATAGCAGTGCAAGCTAGTGTAATGATAGGGTAATTGTGTGGAAATGCTTATCATTAAATGTAATGGTAGCACAGGCATGTTTAAGTGCAGAAATCATAGTCTGATATAAAAAGAAGGGGTTTGACTCTTTGTTAATAAACATATTTAAATGACTTTCCTATTATCAATCCTCAAATTGGCCAAGGTATTTTCGCAAATATATGTGAAGGAATTAATTAAAACACAGCTCTAGTTGCTCCCATAGGGGATTAAATAGGGGATTAAAACAACTAAACCTGGCCTAAATGATTGAGCCTTTGAGTAGTTTATTGTGACAACCATCTAACATATGGATGCAGGAAATCAAGAATGGACTGTGGCATTTTCACTGACTGCTAGCTACATTCCATCACTGCCCGGGTCAGGCACCGACATAAGTACTACCTTGCCCCGGCAAGTGAATTTTTGAAAAAAGGGCTTTCGGGCAAGTACGTTTTAGTTTTGACTTGCCCGAATGGGCATGCTGCTTTTCTGAACATTAAACACATTTTTTAGTAAATGGCCCAAATACCCAGAAATATGCAAACAATTCAACAAAATTGAAAAGAAAATGGTTTTCAAATATTGTAATCCATGATAAACAATACACGCCTTTCCAGCACTTATTTCGGGCAAGTCAAAAATTATGTCAGGCACTGAAAATGATGTTGGTGCCTGCGGGTTTGAATCTAACTTGAGACAAGTGTGAAAGTTGTCAATGGCTTGGTATTAGGTATTGGTTTTCCACAAGTACTCCACTTTACTCCGCCTGAAATTGGCTGCACCAGCATCAGTCAGCCACAGAGCACTGGCAGTGAGCGGTACCTTAATCCCCCTGCTCTCCATGACACTTATATTTCTGCATGGCTTGAACCTCCCAGTCCCAGTGAGTGTGATGGTGGAAATCTGTTGCACAATTTTCTCTTCCTGAGTGATGTCCATTGCTGTGTGCACAAAAGGGAAGTACACATCCATTCAATGTGTTTGTGTTTGGTAATGATAAAGATAACATTGATATCACCACTTAAGTAAATTCTAACAGGAAACTGGATCACCATGTACACATTATCCAACAGGGACTGAGCCTTAGCCATCAGGGTGTTATGAGTTCTTTTGGATAACCTAACCTTTAAAACAGATACTTATCCAGACGCATGCTCAGCCTGTTGAGATCATTTTCAGTACCTATTTCCAATAAAATCAGATCATTAGGACTGGGTTAATGAGAACTAGGTAATGGAAAAACAGAGTCAAAAAAGTGAAGTTCATACGCTACCTTAAATTTATTAAAATATTATGATGATACCATTTCATCTAATTCAAAATATACTTTATTATTAAAAAATCACAGCAGGTGCTGTGTGTACCCCTTATTTTCAGCTCTCTTCACTTGACAACGTGTCTGTATGCAATTTAATTCTTTTCAATGAAAAAGGTACCTTGGTGAAACCATAGAATTGAAATTCTATTATACTAAACTATTCAGATGTACTTGTTCTATATCATTCAGAACAACCACACCAGTTGCATCATGTATACTTTGATTATTTTCTGCTCTCACTTAAAAATCTGTTTGTGTTATTTTTCAGATGGCCGGTAAGAATAGCTCTTGGGATGGCTGCTCTCACATTCATAGCGACCAATTTTGCCTGCGCCAAGGTGGCCAGGGATTATTATGTCAGTTATGATAGCGTTCCATTGATAGTTCTTCAAATTCGTGTTGGGATCAACGGTTCACTCTTTGTCATCTGTGGTGTCTGTCTGTCCGTGTGTATTTACAAAATGACCAAGATGTCCTCAGCCAACCTAGTATTAGAGGCTAAGGTATGTACATATTTATTTTCCTTGTAGTATAGTGAGACCAAGTCTTGCTCAGATTTATCTCTGACCTGAATCTTTGTCCTGTCAACACTGTTTACAAATATTGATATATGGGAGTTGACTTTTGCATCACCTTTAGGAGCAAGTTCTAGTGGAATCCTGTAGCAGTTAGGTATAGATCCTACATGCATACATATACATACATGTGTACACTGAATCAGCATTTTAGATTGATTACAATTTTAACATTCAAATGTTTATGTAATTATTTTGGCATCGAAGTTGTATGTGTTGCATACTTGCAGACACAAACACCTATTTTATTGACATTCACATTTGCTCTGCATATATTTTAGTTATGCATTTTGCCACTAGATGGCAGGTGCATCTAATTACTCCATCTGCCACCTATCATATTTGCTAACATTGTCAACATATTTTGCACATACCTGTCAACATATAACCCCACTCAGTCTTATTGATCAAAGTTCCTAAGTTCAACAAAGAAATTCTCATCAACATATTGGTTTTGTTAACAAATTGTAAAAATCATATCAGGATTGTAAATTTCTCATGCAAAATAATTCTACCTGTTATTTCGATGCAAACACGTAAATAATGACCGAAAGGCTGGCACATGGGTACTCATCTGTTGTACCCTGAACATGTTTCCCTGCAATTGCAATTATATCTGTCTTTTTCAGGGGACCACTGTGTGCCAGGGCGTTTCTGCTTGCATTGCCATAATCCTTCTCTATACCTGTCGAGCCATCTACAATATGATAGCCGTCTCACTTCCCCGTATCCCAAACTTTGGCTACAACTGGATCAATGTGTCTGACCAGGTAAGTGTCTAGGATATCACCCATGCAGAAAAGATGATTTTGAAAGTCTTATCTTATCCTCTATCTGTAGCAATGGGTATTGCACAGATTTTCATAATACGATGCAATAATCATGTATTTTTAAAGACATTTTTACTGAAAGAATCATAGTTATACTTCGATGATATTTCATGGCAGAAAATCCATCCTTTCATTGGAAGGTATATTTGATTTGTGGTTCTTACCTTCAAGGCATCTCATTGGTGAAGTGGGATTAGTTTTGGGCTCATTACCAATGGGTGGCATGTCGCCTGCCACTAGTTTTTTACATGGGCAAGACAGTTTTCTCCTCATTGTCCTGTCCTTCAGATTGGAATGTAAAATAATGGGCCCATATGCAGGGGAAAGCATATTTGTGCATCTTGAGTTGAAATATTCAGCAAATACAAAAATGAAAAGGCTTGTTTAGAAAAACATATAAAATGCCTTTGAAAATTTTAGGTGGAGAGGGCGCTTTAAAATGATGATATTGATATTAATCAGATATTGATCAAGAATTATATATAATTTTTTATGTATGACCAACTAGCACTTACACCATTCAAGTTTATTTTCACACAGGAATGCAATGCTCCCAGGATGTGTAGAAATACAATTTTTTCAGTCAGAACTCTTTGGTTTTGGCTTAACTGAAACTGTTTTTATCTGCGGATGAGTGCTTCATGAGGCAAATGCTTATTATCTAGATTGTATTATTTGTCTTTGTATTTCAGGCAGATATGGTCATCTCATTAAATAATGGCTATGCCTACATTTCCTTTGGAATGGTTCTGTTCTTCTGGGAGGTTCTTCCTACACTCATAGTGGTTCTTTTCTTTCGGGTGCAACGACCCTCAAATGTACTGGTAAGTATGATTTAAGTGATAACCGATTAATGCTCACAGTGGCCAAAAGCATCCTGACATTTTTGATGAAATCTTGCAGGCAAAAGCGAAGGTGGGAAAATACTTGAAGGAGAAATGGTATTCAGAACATGACCAACAACTCTCCTTCATATATTTTGTAAAACCATTCTCACTTTCAAAGTTATAGTCAAAGATGTTGTAGATCCAGAAGACAATTTCTGGAGGAACTCTGAAATCATTGCTTCAGTGCATCTCAGGTTTGTCAGGTTTTATGTTCAAAAGCACTCATATCTGAACAATTTCTATGAAAGAGTAATTAATCTATAACCCATATACGCTTGTAGTGTCCACATTGTCTGAACATTTTGGTGACATTTTATTGATCACAGTATTTTTCATAAAATATTTAAAGATACAGTATATGTCAAAACTCAGCCGACAACCTTCCTTGAAATATTTTGTGAATTCATGCTTAAGTTATTTTGAAAAGTATAACATTACCAGATGACACTTGTCAACTTGACCTCTAGGCATGAATGAGTCAAACCAAAAACATATTCCCTTCATCTACAGGTTATCTCTTTGTTTTTGAAGTGCAGTTATAAACTCAGATATTATATAATAAACAATTTGCCTGAAGGCAATCACCCTCAAGGTTCCTTATAAGTAAAGAAAGCCATTGTGGTAAAAAGGTTACAATCCTAACCTCAAATCTGGCCATGACTGGTTACATACCAGTGCTCATCTTATACAGGTCAATGTGAATGCTCTGCACATATAGATGTTCTTCATTCATGATTCACAAGTTTTGACTTTAATATCGAGGATCTATCAGAGTTGGCATTTTCTGATGGAAAGCTGCAGTTCTATTTATTTAGATGCCTAGGTTTCACTCTACATAGAATTATATATTAGAGTTCATTTCCCCTGCTCTCTCTATTATACTATTACTGATATATCATATGTTTAAGATTTAGGTTTAAGATTTATTCATTTCCTTTAATATCATAGTTAAACCGGTTTTCTTACGGTACTTCTTTTTTATTTTGAGCAGACAAAGATCTATGTCACATTTTCTGTACATTATTAGGATTATAATATTTACCATATCAATAGATCTCATATTGCAGATTTTCTTCTCATTATTTCTCCATCAGCATCTGTTATGTGTTGATTTTCCAGGCACTGCCAGATGTGTCAGGAAGAAGCTCTGCCTCGAAAACCTACTTCTTTGACAATCCAAGGCGCTATGACAGCGATGATGACCTTACCAGGCACACCATATCCTCTAGGGGAAGGTACGACTATGTTCAAGTCCTTTTCTGGAACCTGAGAGAGAAATTAGAATAAGAATATTTGCAATTATAGTAGTAATGTTTATAACACATTTACAGTAAAGGATGATATTGATGACAATAATAAGATGATATGAACTATATATGATAACGATGATTGTCATGATAATTTGAGCAATGAAAATGATAATAATGATAGAAATGATAATGGCGATGGTGATAATTATGATAGTTATAATAGTAATGATGATAATAATGATGATGATAATGATAACAAAAGCATCAACTGCAATGATAGCAATTATATTAATGAACAGTGTCCTGGATTACAAGGTTTTTCATTAATTGTTTTCTTTTTCAGTGGCTTTGAGAACTATGGTGTGATCAATGCTGCTATAGGTGCGGGTACCCCGAGTCAAGGGTATGGCAGTTACCATGGCATGTATGGCAGCACCCCACCTGTACTGTACGGTAGTGGTGCCAACACCCCAGCAGCAAACACCCCTATAAGTACACCAGGATTCCCAACTATGTATGAGGAAACATAGGATCTCAGCCCCATGACGAAATACAGTATTTAGGAACAGGAAATTATTATAATGATACGCAATGGTATCACATCCATCCTGGACTGTACAATCACTGCCCCTTACTTTATTTGTACTTTCAAAAGGCTTTTTAAAAAGTTGATCTCACCCCTTACTCCATTTGTTCTTTCAAGATGCTTTTTAAAAGGCATACGTCAATGAGCTGTGATTATTAACCATTCAAAAAGCATTTCACTTAAAAGGAAAGAAGTGAATGAAAAAAGTGCTCTTGTATTTTAACAAAGCCCTGTTTTATATGACTAGTAATAAGGTATCAATAAACTGCTCAAATTGTTTTCTAAAAGGAATCGTTGGCAACTTCTCCAGCCAATATTCTTGTGCATTGATGTCACCAAGGAAGGGGTTTTATAATAGATCAAGTAGAGTAGGGTCCAATTTTTTAAATTTAAGAGTTGTTATAAAGAATTGAGTGTAGAGAGGAGATGGTAAAAAGAATGAAAAGAATTACCTAGTATTTCAATAGGTTTTTTTTCTTCTTTTCAACTTATAACAGAAACTAGAATGATAATACAATATTTTGTTTTTGTTAACATTTTCTTTTATGTTTTTATTTCATTTTATTGTAGTTTTGTTTTAACTTGTACTGCTGTTTTTAGTTGATTTTCTTTATTTTTCAATTTTAATAAGTTAGTATTCCCTGATCTGACTCATGGTCATGGAATATATTATCTGTTATCCTTGTTATTAAGAGCTTGAGAACAGGTCGTAATGTGTTTTTTTGTTCATTTTCTAAGATGGAAAGTAAATACTGTTGACAGTATTTAAAAAATTAATGACTAAAATGCAGTTATATTACAGTAAATGCAGAAGAAATATTTTCATGTAGCAATTAACCTTTTTACTGCTGGTGGCTAATTTAGCCAATACAAAAGGATGCGAAAAACCTGAAAAATGACAGAAACCCTGGCACATGGGTACTCATCTGACAGCTTTACAATGAATACCAACATGACAGGGTTTAGATGGTTTTCAAAAATCTCTGCGTCATTGTGCTTTTGATGAAAGTAGCCTTAGCATTGGAAGGGTTAAAAATCTGCAAGAGAAACAGGATCCTGGTCTATATTCTTGGTGTAAATATTGCTCACTGTATAGAGTTTGCCTTGTACATACAAATTGAACTATTACTAATCAGAGAAAGTCTATTTATATATGAAAGTATAAAACTGAATATCATGAGAATGTGCTGATTCCATAATGATGTTTTAACATCGTGTGGTAGCTTGAGTCATTTCACTGAAAATGTGCCATGGACTTTGTGAGAAAGGTATTCAGGGTCTCCAACCTACATTTATACTTGTGCTATATAGTTTTTGTGGTACCTTTTTCTGAAAATATTCCACCAAATTTAAGACACCCATTTGTGTCTGAAGATATGCTTGACAAGTCTTGTCTGGATCTGTGACACTTTTAAAAAAGAAAATCTTTGAAGTTATGCACTGGGTTCCGATCCTAATTTTCCCATCAAATACTCTGGTCACAAAGATATTGCCACAGAGCTCACCTATTTTTGGCTTCTCCAGGCGTAAATAGAGAAAATTGAGGCAGAGATTTAGGCAAAGATTTTATAATTTTTTTATAGTAGATACGATGACAAGTATTTCATGATACTATGGTAAGTTCAAAGCCCTATTCGCCTGAGTACGATTCCTTTCTAGTCACAAGGTGCTTATATGTGTATGTGAAGATAAATTCTACTTACTCTACAGACAAATCTGCTGTTTTCTGTATCATACTGTCACTAGTATTAGCCCATCTGCATCTGGAGCACACATAAGGTCAGAAAACTTTAACCTATTAACACTCAGTGCGGCCAAAAGCACCCTGACAATTTTGAATAAATCTTTAAAAGAAAGCATAGCTTGGTAAAATATTTGATGCAGAAATGTTAATGAGAACATTACCAACAACTCTCCTTCAAATATTTTGTAAAATCATTTGTATTTCCTTAGTTATCATCAAAAGTATCATAGATGCAGACGACAATATCTGGAGAAACTTGTAAGCATTAATGGGTTAACCCATTCATGCCTGGAGATGTTGAAAAGTGTAGTCTGCATCTGATACTTTTGAAGATAATATTGGAATTAAGCACAATTTGGTTAAGTATTTGAAGGAAAGTTCTGTTAGTTTTGAATTAACATTTCTTCTTCATATATTTTTGGAAACAGTTTTTGTTAGAGAGATATTACCTTGATAGTCAGTTGGTTTTGTCCTCTACAGGCACAAATAGGTTAAACATGACTCACAAAGATTAAAATAAATTAGTAATATTTGTACAATGATTGACGAGGTATTGTTGAATTCAACAGCAATGTTCAGTTACTGTATACCGTGTTATTATTGTGCATATAAAGTAATGCGCTCAATAACCTCCGTCTCAAACCGTGTGAGGGGGCCAAGGGTATGCAACCTACCCAGCTTTTGGGAAGGGTGGTGCTGCTATATTCAAGCCGGCCAGCCCCTTCGGGATGCCAGATGCTGCATGTGTTATAGGCAAGTGAAATCTTTATTTCGTCACCAGTCTTAAACAGTGTTATGTTGGTTGCAATCAGTAACCCTGATTAGTGGTTACCACTTACCAGTATGTTTGATCACACTCGAGTGTGCAAGTTGTCTACATCGTACCAATCCTTAGTGCGCAGTTTAATAAATGCGGACTCCATGGGTGCGCAAAGTATGCATTACTTGAACTGCCGCAATATTATCAAGGTATACAGTAACCTTTTCAAAAATATTGCTTTGTCAACAGCATTTATCTTATTGTGTCTGACCTTGTGGATGCTTTAAATGGGAATGGGTTAATAAGTTAATCCTATCCAATGTGAATGTTGGAGGTACTCAATTTGCATTGCTATGAATGTTGTAAACAAATGTATAGCGAAACAGATTTGCTGTTAACCCCATCTGCAATTGCAAGTCTGATGACTTTAAAATATAATCTTTTAACATGGTTATATATACAATATGTTTGAAGAAGGATTATAAAACCTAGCTGCAAACAACAACTAAAAGCTATTTTCAAAGCATTGTTTTGTTTTGAAAATGTTTTTTTCTTTCCAGTGTAGGCTCTAAATGTTAAAGGGTTAATAGCATGATCTGGTTGACTAAATCACCTGTTTGTTAAGGTGTGCTTGATGGTTAGGTATTACAAAGCATCACTTCTACCTAATAAGGGCGTATATTACCTTTTGCTATATCCATGCACACAGCAGCATGCATGATGATCCACCACTATTGCAAATGTTTTCTGCATGAGGTAATATTCTGAGGTAATCTTGAATAAATTACTCATGATGAAATAAAAGGAGCAATTTCATTCAAACATTGTTCGCGATATATTATTTTAACATTACTTGCAGAGATGCCAGAGAACCACTTTGCACTAAAAGGGAAAGCAGGCACTTAGCCAGGACCTGTCCAGCCTGTCTTGTTCCCTGAAAACTTCCATTCCAGATAAGGCAAACATTTCTATGAATAATTTTCAATTATAATATTGTTGGGGTAGTAACCAAATCTTTTGCTAACAAAGCATATTCTAAGACTTGGCTGGTGTGAATTGCCTCTTTGACACAATAATAGGCTTCTAAGTGTAGTGATTATAAGGATTTAAATCAGCCAAGTAACTAAATCTAGACAGGCAGAAATTTCAGACAGACATTTTTTAAATCCTGGCTAAGATAGTGGGTGAAAGAGTTAGGGATCAGTGAAGCATATTGGGGGTAGAATGTTGGACACTGGGGTGGTGTGAAATATGGGAAGTTACACCCACGTAACGGAGGATTGTGTGGATTGGTTTAACATGTACATTTCTAAGATATTCCCATGATCATCTTAAATGGAAGTGTGTTGAATGATTCGGCTGCGGTTGATTTGTCCTTATCAAGGTGGTGCCATCTGGTGGGAACGGAAGTCCCTAACCAGTGATTGATGAGCAATAAACCAGTTAAGTCTGAAGTAATTAGGTGAGATGATACTAGTATATACACTCAAGATGGAAATGGGTCAAACTACACTCTCACCCTTTTGGCATTAGTCCCATAAGTTGCCAGGCCTTTCTTTTTATTATCAGCAAGTCTGTGTTTATTTGAGCAACATAATGTCACCAATATGCAATAGCTTTATTCTAAACAATCAAATATTAGGAAAGAACTTATTTTTCAAGACAGGAATTATAATGATAAATTCCATCAGTTGTGGCAATACCCTGCAACTTCCCTGAACAGACTTTAATACCAAAAAAATATAACGTAGCTCTCTTGGTGCCACTGCTAGAGATTGATTGTTTATGATGTAAAATGGTTTGTGCCATAAAGATATGGTGGTGCAGATTTCAGAAAATAAGGTAAATTTTGGTATTCTGAAAAGTTGGTGAGTGTGTTGTTTGTGTTCACAGAAAAATACCCTTTATACATATGTGGGTAAGAGGAGGCTGAGGGTGTTAGCATATAATGTTATATAAATGTAACTATAGTGTATCATAATGTTGGCTTATATGAAAAGACTAGTCTGTGGTCGCATATATTTCAAATGAATATATAAAAGCGTGGAACATTATTTAAGGGATATTTCACCATAAACTTGGCTCAAAACTATTATATTGGAGGCCCATGACTCTCTATAAACATGACACAACAAGTTTGAGACATCAGTCTCTGGTACCTGATTATGTACACATCAACATACCTGACAAACTTCACCAGTGATTTGTTCTGAGAAACAATTATAAGTGCCATTTAACACAAGTGTTATTTTGAAATATAATTTTTATCATGATATAACTAGAAATATGTTGGCAGATTTTACATGAGCACCCTTTTTGCTACATTCTTTGGTCCTATTACTAATACCCTGTTTGACCTTACTCAAGTCTACTTTTTTGGTGATATCTCTTTTTGCAGTAGCATGTATGGGCTAAAGTTTCTAGCTGTAAAGGAAACATTTCATACAAATAAAAACTATCCTTTTCCGTTTGTTAAATTTTATAATAAAATTTTATTTTTTAGATTTTTGTTGGAATCAAGAAAATTGATTTTAAGCAGCCATTTTCATCAACTTGTAATTTCCTATACAAAAGGAGTGCATGGCGATTATATTAGTGTATAGCCTTTCAGTGTATGATTTACATGAGAAAAGACATCTGGCCAGAATTGTTGATGCAAGAGAGACATTACCAAAATTGTTGACTGGTTAATGTTAAACATAATCCTTTGCCTTACAGTAGGTATCAACCCTATTGTGATGTCTACTCTGGAGTGACAAACTAACATTTTTCCTAAATTCATTTATTTAGGAAGGACTGAATGTTACTTAGATACTTCACAAAATGTAACATGACAATTGGCATCATTTGAGATTTTACTTTTTGCCAGAAGTAGTGGTTTAGCCTTCAAAGCAGATAACATAATGTTACCAAATTTACATGCCATTCCTTAGGTGTGAATGTAAACATATTCAGCCAAATTTGTTCTGAAAATATTCCTTTGTTACCAAATGAATATAGATCTTTATCAGACCAGAAATCAATGGGATAAAGACACTTTCATTCCCTTCAGGCCTCAACTGCAGGTCGTATTTTGAAGTTTTTGAAAATAATACTTAAAAAAGAAACACTAATCACATAATTTAGGAATCTACTAATATTTGGGGATTGGTGATATTTTCTTAAGATATTTTCATTGATGCATAGGGAACTGTGTGCATGAAAAGGTTACAATACAAGGATGAGGAGGAGGGGATGATTAATTTTCAGAAATTGGCATGGGCATTCTGAAGGTTGTGTTTAATGGAGATACCTTATTAGGTATTCGGGGATTCTCCAATCAGGGGTACATAGGCTGTTGCACTAGGGTCAAAATTTCAAATTGTTTATTAGTGCAAATACTATTAAATTTTCAAAAGTAGGGGATGTCCAAATATTCAGGCTAAAATATCTCTGAGCATTCTCATTCTGTTTGGAAGTTATGGTGTGTCGATGTTTGGGGTTCAGTTTTGGTTATTCATGGTATACGGACACTACACAATATTTCAATGAAAGCTAAAACTGTGATGAAGCAAACTTTATGGATAACAGCAAGCAAAAGTGATAGTGCAATACCAACAGCAAGAATGTGTATTCAATAAAAACAGACTCTAACACCTCAATAACCCCATTCTTTGGAATATGAACCATTTCATATTAAGGTACAAATGGACCCACCTAAACACTCAGAAAGATGTTTTGTTGCACATCAATGTAATTCATGTCAATTCAGTAATCTAATGCCAACAAATCTCAAAAGGCCAACAGAGAAAGGGAATGAATAGTAGACTTTTTGGAAATCTATATAGCTTCTGATCTTTTGGGTATAGACACTTTTCAACAGCCTTAGAAGTATATGGACACGAGAAGTATACGGACACTACAATGATAGAAATGAAATTCTGTTTGCTAAACAGGAATATTTCAGCATACCACTGACTATAAGTGTTGTCAGAAACTTACAATTCCTAAATGGCGTTTAGAAATTCTGCCTTGTTTGTGCATATATCTAAAAAGAATACTTAGTCTGTTAACTTTTGACTATCCTAAAAAAGGTTAATTTTATTCACTAAATCCTCTATAAATATCGTAGTAGATATCTATAGCCTGTCTGACCCAAGCTTGGTCGAATGTTTTGTCCTCTTTTGTTACAAAACATTCATGTTTGCCTTCCAAACTTCGTGAACCTCTTAGGAGCACTAATTCATGCATGTATAAACATATTTTTTGCCTCAATTCCGTAAAATGTAGATTTTGTCCATAAGGGGCCTAATTTAGTAAAATTACATGCGAGATCACACACATTTGTATTGTTGCCTAATGGGACCTGATGAGCAAAATCTACATTTTAATGAATTGAGACAAAAGTATGTTTACACATACACAACTGCTCATATCAACAAACTGATACTGAAATGTTTTATTTACTTTTGTAATCTCCATAACCTTAGCTTAGCCATTCACATAGCGGGCATGCAAGATTAATTTTGCCACTTTTTCTCAAAAAAAAAGTATAATTTTGCAGCTCGGTGAGGCTCATTTGGGTCAGTCCTGTAACAGACAAAACTGAAGTCCATGTAAACATCCACAGGTCATATTTTCGATAAGTCTGGGAGCTGGATTATCGCTACACAAGTGACATAAATTTTGAGAAAACAATAAAGTGGTCACCAAACAACAAAAAATAATACCTATTGGATATGATGCATCTTGTTTATATCTAACTTCTATGAATTTAATCAGTAATTTTGCTGCATTTTTGCATATTTTTACATATTTGCTGGATTTTAGAAAACAAATGGCTGTTATAGGAATGACAAAGGGGTTACAGAACTGACATGTTCAGCTTATGTCATTCCTGTAACACACTTTTCTTGGGAAAGTGGTATCATTTTTTGAAAAGGAAAAGGAAAATGTAACACTAGCATTGCTTTATTGGTAAACATCGACAAAATGCAATGAGCAGGACATCTTCATGATAATTTAAGAAGCCATTCAATCATTTTGATGATGACAAAATGCCCCAAAATGGTCAAAATAATAGGTATAAGGGTAGGAAAGGCATCCTAAGACATTCATAACTCAGCTTAAACCAAACATACGGTTAAGTGATTGGTATCAAAATGTTGTTTTGAAAGAGATGTGTCTTCAAGGTCAAAATGGTTGCCAAATCAAGAATCTGGTATTTTCCCATTATTTATAGTTTCCATTTATTAACTTCTTAGAATTTTTGAAGGTATGTTTTGCTTTTCCGAAGTCAATTTTTCTGAAGGAACATCTTTTGGAGTTGTTGAACATTTTAGAAAGTTTGTTGACTAGAATCTTAAGTCCCATTTGGTGCTTCAAGGTACAAAGTTGAGTACCAAGCACACCCGGAGACCCCCAAAAAAGCCTTAAATGGTACAAAGGACGATCTAAAGTTTTACAAGTTGGAAGGGACCAGATGATACACCAAAATATCAGTTTTAATTTTTTAATGATCAATACAAAATTTATAAAATCAAGTGGCCATTGAAGGTCAAATGAAGGTCAAAATGCCATTTTTTCTACAAAATTTCAAACTATGAGAAATATGACCACTATTGAGCACATAAAACTAAAAGTTGTGAGCACTAAACATTAGAGACATCGCTTGGTATCGAAATACTTGTTGTAAGACAATCTTTCTATTTCATGCAACACACCTTGGGTAGGATATTTTGTTGTGATATTAGAGGTCATTCAAAGTCAATCTACCCCTTTATGATTTAGGGCATTTTGTCTTTTAATTGTCTGTGTCATAGATCATCAATTTTTCCGGGAATACATATTTCACCCTGCAAATATCTTAAGTTGTAAAATATCTTTTAAAAAGGACACTCATGCCTTTTTGGTTATTTCAAGACAAAGCCTGTGTCAAATAAAGGTCTAAGTTTTCTATAAAGATTTCAAACTTAGATGAAGTAGTTGTGTATAGGCATTATATAATAAGATTTAAATATTATTCTAGTTAGGAAAATATGAATAAAGGAGGTGTCTCATCGAAGATATTTGGGTTGCCTAAGACATTATATAAGAACATTGTCTCCCAGTATACGGACACTACAGGAAACAAAAGGCACAGAACTCCTATTTTAAATGCAGGGATTGTAAATTCAAACATCCTAATTGGATTCAAATGTATTGTAGGAGAGGTGTTGGACACAGTGTAGCAAAATGACTTGATAAATAAGTCAAAATATTGTCCAAATGGTTAAACACAAACACAGAAACGCTGTTTCCCACATGTGTAGGACTTAATACGGTTAAATATACAAGTTAACTTGGCCAGGGACCTAATGCAGAATTATTAAAACATACACATTACTTATGGTGTCTATTTGGGAAGTGAAGTCAACAATAAATTTTATATCAGAATGCTTTACCAAGATGCAAACATATTTGGTATACGGACACTACAGGGTATACGGACACTACAGAATGGCTTTTTTGGCTAAAAACTCCAGCAGCCTCTGAACTTACAATAGCTATAATTGTTTTTTTAGTGATTGCTAAGGAAGGTCTTACTGCTAATAATACAGTTTTTGAAAGATGTTATTCTAAGAGCTCAAAAGGGGTGGTATACGGACACTACAGGTTTTTTCGGACACATTCAGCAACAATATGAAAATTTCATATTTTCTTTGCCTTTGACTATACTGAGCCATTTCTTTTATATGGAAGAAAACCTTTACCTGGAGCTTAACATGGGTTATAAAAAGTGCAATTCCTTATCTTATTCCTCAACAGCTTGGTTGTTAAATATTTCAACTTTTGAAATATTTGATTTGTGTTACAATGATGGTCATTTATCAAAATAACCATGAAAATAGTTTTATAGTTCCAATTTACGCAATGTTTACTGTGTTGGAGAGAGAATTCTATGCTGACGATTGATAACTCTTAAAATTCACTGCAGATATGTGCTTCTGCAGTTTTAAAATACTGCACTTATGGGATTTTTTTCAGTGCAACAGTGTTACATTGCATTTTGACCTATTTTTGGGCAGTTCTGAGCTATTTTGGGGATTATTTACAGTGAAAATATCACTTATAACATTCTTGCCAGGATGATCCACACCCTGTATGGGTGAAAATCCAAAGAAACCAATTAGGAGAACTACCTTTCACCCATTCTTATGCATGTAACACCTCTTCATTAGAAAGTGTACCCCTGATTGGAGAATCCCCGACTGGAAGAGTCAACAATGTGTTCACACCAGTTCAATACAATGTAAAAACTTGCTTCTACACAGTCAAATAAATGGATAAATAACATTGTTCTTTAAGTTATTTCTATGATTATCTTGCTATATCTTTTTAGAGATTGTCCTTTAGGACATCTCTTTTAATATAGTTTTGGTTTTATTTAGGTCTTACTTTGTTCAGGGAGCCATTTGGAGCCATTCCTCATATTTTGGTGGTCGTCCGTCCTGGCGTTTTGTCGAACCTATCTCTGTGGTGTTGTATTTTTTTTAGTTTTTTTTTCGGGGGTTTGTTTATATGGGTGGTGTTTAAGAGACTAATTGAGGTTTTGTTTGGTTATTTGTTTTTATTAGGGAGATTTTTGGGGGTCTTTGGTGTTTTCTATTTTCTTTTCGCTCTCAGGATCCTGTCGTGTCGATCTCTGTGTTATGTTGGTCGCCATGGCGCAGCGTCGTTTAGCTTTGTTTGCGCATGCGCCGCATATATTATTATGCTAATTTTTCGTGACCTGTTTTTGTGTCATGCGCAATCGGTTTTTGGCTGCATGCGTATTGATCTTGTGGTGTGATTTGAATTGCCCTAGCGCAAGTTTTCTTGCGTGTATTGGCGGTGTTTTCGGTCCTATTGTTTTTTCATTTACTTTACCTTTTGTGTTTTTGTCTTAATAAGAACAAAATCCAAAGTAATATTTATATTGTTTACTTTATAGTTCGTTTTTATCGGACTTTCTTTATCGATCGATCTGCCGCTTCATCGCAGCCATTTTGCCTATTTATAAGTTTGGGCGGGATCTTACCACGTGGTTTGTGTCTGGTGTATTATCCAATGAGCGGTCCCACTGCTTCACCGTCACACCACGTGGTTCTCTTTCCCGCGGTTTTATTAACCAATGAGCGGCTATTTGTATCCCTGTTTGTACTATTGTACTTATGTGTCCATTCATTCACGTGTTATGGGGCTCGCGTGACTGCTTCGTGAAGCGTATGCCCTTATCGGCTGCAAGCGTAGTGATATGGTGGTGTGAATGTTTTGATGAAGTGTATGATGTGTGGTAGCGTGTGTTTGTGTTGCGTAAGTTTTGAGCTATTATTATTTTTATATATTTATTATATATTTATCGTTGTCTTGTTTTGTTTGTTTTCTGCTTGTTGTCTTGCAGCCGCGTTTGTTTGGGTTTGTCGTAGTTGCGAAGGCGTAGTTATTTTTGTATTGTGGGTGTATTCCGTTGTAGTTCGGTGTCGCTATGACGTAGCGCGCAATGACGTAGGTATTGGGGGATTCCCTAGTCGTGACTTGTTGTTTTTGTGGTTGGTTAGCGGGGGTTTCCCTCGTTTCGGTGTAAGTTGTTTAGTTTCGTGGGGGGTGGGGCGGATATTTTTTTTTTGTATGAGGGGTTAGGTGTTAAAGATTGTAGTTATTTGTTTGCTGGGCGGGGTAGGTTGGTTGTATGGTGATAGTGTTACTGGCGTTGTTTATTATATGGCTGAGGAAGCTGGGAGTTGTAGACCGGTATTGGGCTCTGTGCATGATTTATTACTAGTATGCTGTGACTGTGGACTTGGGGTTTTGGGGGTATATGTATGTCTTTGTGGTTGTATAAGCTGGGGGTAGGTGACCGGGAGTGGAGACCGGGAATGGGTATGTTGTGCATTTTCAATTACGTTACCTCTCAGATCATGTCAACTATCTTTGTTTGAAAGGGTGGTGCTTGCTTGTTTTACAGGTTTCATCATATGTTTTGGCTACAACGTGAACACCACGTGGTACTCTTTCCCGCGGTTTATTAACCAATGGGTATGCAATTTTTAATTGCATGTCATTGTCTTGGACATGTGCCGGTTGACACTAGACACGCGCCAACACATTTTGACTATGACGTCACTCGGCGCGTGCGGCCTCCTGCCAATCAAATCCCTTGTTTGTTGACAACGCAAGTGTCGTCTGCTCGCCTCATCAAGGGTCAAGTCGGCAGGCCATTGCTCCTGCATTTCATGGCGTTAAAAGACATAGTCAAGCATTACTAGACGTCGGATTTACGTGAGCAGGTCGTAGTTAAGGCAAGGAACACGTAGGGAATCACCATGACTCGTCGGTACTGCAGAAAGTGCAGAAAAAATCATGAGCCGCCGACCGGGAAGAAATGTCCCTGGCGTGGTGAGTGTGACGAGATTTCGTCTGCCTTGTATCATGCTTCGACCACGGATCCTCTTATGGGCACTTTAACCCAGCAAATAGCTGATATGCAGCGACAGATGGACTCCATTAGGACTCACATTAACGGCTCTGCGACCTCACAAGTGTCTGCCACAAATCATGTGGCTCATCAGCGTTCAGTGAGTAAAAATATGGACGAAATTGAAATGAACAAAAACTTGGACTTGTCTGATAGCTCTGAAAAAAATGACATTACACAAAATACAGATATAAATCTAACTACGCAAGATACAGAGCCTACCAGTGAAATTAACCATCAGCATATGGTGCCAGCAGTGGCAGTAGCTGGCGTGACTAACGATCCTGTGTTTAACATTGAGGCTACGGCTGCAGATAATTTAAAAAGTGCTTTGGGTCGTAGTGTAAGATTTCAAGATAATTTTGAGTGTATAAATCTGGGTCAATCAGATAACGTGAGACCCACTAGTGCTGTTGGTAGTGCCCAGCTTGGATATGTAGATGGCGCTGGTGCTAGGTCCACAGATGGTATGAACGAATACTTAAGAAACTGTCAGCACAGGGCTTCTGATGGGGATCAGCTACAGGCCAGAGGTTTTCCGGCTCATCATCATACACATGTTGAAGCCAGGGGTTCTCCACCTCAACAGAGAGCTCCTATGGAAAAAAGGTATTTTCCGGCTTGTCAAGCTACCTCCCCAGAGGCCAGGGGTTTCCCAGCTCAGCATTCAGTTCAACTAGAGGCCAGGGGCTTCCCGGCTCAGCATACAGATCAACTAGAGGCCAGGGGTTTCCCGGCTCAGCATACAGATCAACTAGAGGCCAGGGGTTTCCCGGCTCAGCATACAGATCTACTAGAGGCCAGGGGTTTCCCGGCTCAGCATACAGATCAACTAGAGGCCAGGGGTTTCCCGGCTCAGCATACAGATCTACTAGAAGCCAGGGGTTTCCCGGCTCAGCATACAGATCAACTAGAGGCCAGGGGTTTCCCGGCTCAGCTTACAGATCAACTAGAAGCCAGGGATTTCCCGGCTCGTCGTACAAGTCAACTAGAGGCCAGGGGTTTCCCGGCTCAGCAGACAGATCAACTAGAGGCCAGGGGTTTCCCGGCTCAGCAAGCAAATCGACTGGAGGCCAGGGGTTTCCCGGCTCATCACGCGGATCCTGCAGGCGCTGGACCTTCATCTGCTTGTGGTGCACAGCAGCGGGAGCACATGGATTTTCCAGCTCAACTAGAATCCAGGGGCTTCCCGTCGCGACCACAGGATGACCTAGGTTATGGTCAACGCAATGACAATTATGGTAATTTGTGTTCTGAAAATGTGGCACAACGGCATGGTATGGGAAGCCAGGGAGCGCAAATAAATGGTGTCAATGCCCCTCATGAGTTCACTGGTTTAAATCAGCAATCTAATAATAATGCAAATGAACATAATATTCAATATCAAAACCATCTGGGGGGCAACAGGTGTACAGAAATCGCGCACATCCCTGGTTCCTATTCTGGGAGGTGTGCTCCTGGACCTGGGAATTATGGCCACTATTTGCCTAATATTGATCAATTGCGTGCCAATCAACAGGTGTCTGATTGTGTTTCACAACGAATGTTGGACTTGGGTCTGTGTGAGGATGGTGTAGATGGAAGTTATGATAAATCGGATCGCAGGAAAGGTAAGAAAAGTGGCCTTTCGAGGACGGTGGAGGACCAGGTATTGAAGGAAATTGACTGGCCCCACTTTTACATATACCGAGGCCAGGACCGTCGCTCTCCCCAATTTGGTGAAATCACTCTAGCCGAATTCATATTTGGATTTCTTTCAATGGTAGATAATCCCAGAAATAAATTTAACAAAGAATTAATGTTGTCAATCTTAAGAGACATGATGCTCGATGCCACCCAATTTGGATGGCCCCAAATACGAAACTATTACAGCATACTGGCATCCGGTATAGAGATGGCCCGCTATGATTGGTCAGATAGTTCACAGGTGTCTGCTCTTAGAGCACAGTATGCTCAGAGACCAAGTTTTCCAAATCAATCTCGTCAGGGTGGCCGTTCCGGTTATCAACATGGTAATGTCAAATTATGTAACGCTTACCAAACGGATGACTGTAGCCATCCTGATGGCCACGATGGCTTCCTGCATGCTTGTGCATTTTGTTACAACAGCACAGGCATGCTATACAGACACAAAGAGAAGGAATGTCGTAGGAAATCCTCTCACTCAAAAAACGGTCAGAGGGGAGGGGTTTAGCTCCTCTCCCTGGTGACCTCAAATATAAAGAAAGTGGGGACACCCCGAAGAGTGGTGGTCGCGAGCATCAGTGTTTGGAGGGTGAGATGAATGAGGGCAATGATATTTACACTGAGCATGCCGTTCATGCTGAAAATATTTCAAAACAGGGTCCTACAGCTAAAAACATAACTGAATTTACAAGTGGAAGAGAGGCCTCACATGATGAAGATGCAGACTACATGTGTGAGAAGCAATTTATTCAATTAGAGGTAAATACCGGTTTCGATCACACTACCACGTGTGACTCAAGTGTGAAAATGGGTTGTACATCTACTTCTCATGGTGAAAGAATAATTCCTAGTTATTTCCCTAAACTGCTGGATAAATTTAAGACTAATCACCCTAGTGGTAGTGTAGACACCAGTCAGTTTAATGCACACATGATGGATATATACAATAAGGTGTTCTCAACTGCCAGATACAATCATGAGATGGCACATATTCCGATACCCAGTGGGTTACACATGGATGCTTGGAAGATATATTTAGAAGACTATAGTGATGGTGGAATCGTGAAGTTTCTGGAATATGGCTGGCCTAGTAATTTTAATCATGCCTCCCCTTTGTTGTCCACTTTTCGAAATCACAAATCAGGCATGGATTTCAGTTCTCATATTGATGCTTACATTAAAACAGAGATGGACAAGTTTGCAATTCTTGGCCCTTTCAGCGCGCCGCCAGTGGTTCCACTTCATCTTTCCCCTATCATGACACGACCTAAGAAGGGTAGCGAATTGCGCAGAGTAGTCGTGGACCTTTCATGGCCGCACGGCTTGTCTATTAATGATGGTATTCCATCAAATGAATACGTGGGGGAGCCAGTGAGTCTGAGACTGCCGACAGTTGATTACATGGCAGACCGGGTGCGCGATCTTGGACCCAATTGCTACATGTACAAGTTAGACCTGTCCCGCGGTTACAGGCAGCTACGCCTGGATCCGCTTGACTGGCCACTCATGTCCATAGGACATGCTGGCTGTTACTACATGGACGTCTGTCCGCCATTTGGGTTGCGCACCGCTGCCCTTGTGATGGAAAGAACAACAATGGCCGTCTCATATATTCACGGGCTCTACGGGTACAAAACCAAACCATATATAGATGATTTTGGCGGTGTTGAGCTTGAGTCTGGTGAGGCGAGTGATGGATTGCTAACCCTCCAACAAATATTGAATACAGTAGGTTTAGAAGAAGCGCCACATAAGACTTGTTTCCCCTCTACAGAGATGGTGTGGTTGGGCATTACTGTCAATTCAGCGGATATGACCCTGTCCATTCCTTTGGAAAAACTGAGGGAGGTTCAGGCGGTGGTGCAAAGTTGGGACGGTAGGCGCATAGCTACTCGGAGACAGGTACAGTCACTGATGGGCCTGCTCACATTTGTGGCGAGCGTGGCTCCACCTGTACGAGTATACACTAACCGTATACTCAATTTCTTGCGCTCAATGCCCAAGGATGGCTATGTGACCGTGACAAATGAGATGAGAGAGGATCTTGGATTTTTCCGCCAGCTAATGCCCAAATTCAATGGCATAACGCTGTTGGATAAGTCCTTGGTGCCCCCCGATGAGCAGTTGGAGCTGGACTCCTGCCTCACTGGGTGTGGTGGCCTATGCGGGCAATACTACTACTCATGTGCTTTTCCTCCGAGCGTCCTAAGTGCAGCACATCCCATAGCTCACTTGGAGATGCTTAATGTAGTGGTGGCGTTGCGCTTGTGGGCTCCTCTGTGGGAAGGTAAAAAACTGCAGATTTATTGCGATAATATGAATACATGTATTGCGTTGCAAACTGGACGGTCGAGGGATACATTCATGCAGGCATGTGTGCGGTCAGTTTTTGTGCTATCTGTCGGCCTTGACATTGAGATATTGGTGTGCCACAGGCCTGGGGTGTCGCTGGTGGCAGCAGATTCATTGTCTAGGTTGCACACGTCCGACAGGTTCCGTGTGTTACTGCAGGAGTTAGGTTGTCTTGAGGGTAAAACAAGATTGGAGGTGCCTGCAGATATGTTTGTCATTTCTGATTGAGTATGTTAGAATGCTATTGATGTTGTACTGTGCATGGTAAATCACTGTTGACATATATGCACTAGCTGTAAGACTTGCTATGTACTTATCATTTTTATTGTTTATTGCAGGTTCTATTCTGACTATTCACGGGTTGATAACTAAGGCAGGTATTAGACGTAAGGCTTACTTAAGGCCGGGTTCCAGGCTAAATATACTTAGGCACTTTAAAATTTTCTTGTATTTTTGTGCACATTTTAACTTGCATGATGCATGCTTAACTCCGGACATTCTTTGCGCATTTATAGAGTTCTTGATCCCTTGTTATAAAAGCCCCGCGTCGATAAAAAATGTAATTTCCAGTGTCTCCACTGTTTTTTCCTGGCTAGATAGAAACAGAGAGGTGTTTCGGCATGTTAAATTAGCTCAAATGTTTCGCTCACTTGATTTGACAATACGCTACTTTCCTCCAAAACCTTATGTGCTCACCTTAAGTGATCTGCATCTTTTGTCAGCAGGTGCCGAAATTTTGGGAAGAAATGCCGTAATGTTCCGAAGTTTCTTGTTGATGTTATTTTTTACAATGGTGAGGGTCTCTTCATTGCTGCCCCTTTCAAATGGAGGTTTTGACTCTACTAGACACATAACTGTGGGGGATTTAGCACCTACCAGTGAAGGACTATCAGTGGCTATCAAGTGGTCAAAGAGCCATCAGTCTGCCACTTCTGCATTCAGGTTGCCTGTTAGATACAATGCCTGCAGCGATATTTGCCCAGTGCGGGCCTTACACAATTACCTTCGCTCCAGGTCTAGGTTGGGTGGCTCTGGACCTTTATTTTGGTACTGCTCTAATAGTGGCGGTAACCTGCCACTAACAATTTCGGTGGCTAATTCTTTGCTTAGACTCATCGTGCGCTCTGACCCCCGGCTAAGTGGGCGCATCTCCTTCCATGCTTTCAGGAGAGGTGCCTGTACTGCTGCCTTTGCTTGTGGCGCACCGGTATCAGATCTCCGTCTTTTCGGTGGCTGGCGCAGTGACTCAATTTTTAGTTACCTACACACTGAGCCTGCGAGGGTCAGGGTAGCTGATAAGCTTTCTCTTTCTCACCCTTAACTGCTATTTAGTTTTGCCGTAGCTTCAACTAATGTTTTTGCAAACTTTATGTTTAAACTTTCTATATACAATTTTGCCGCTTTCAAAGTAAAAAATTTACTATTCCGAAAGAAACTTATTCAATTCTACACCCTAAGCAGAGTTGGTGGTTATAGTACATTCCACAAACTACTTTGTGGCAACTCATTCATGGAATTGAAAATGTATATAAGTTCTTGCACTATAAATTACATTGTTGCATGTTTGCTAGCTCGGTGGGCTGGCGCGGGATCACAGCCACTACACTCACTATAATACAATCCCGCTTTCACAGGTGATTGGTGGCTGTGGTCTCGCGTTAGGCTGCTTGCATGACATTAGATAAGTATGTATGTATGTATATAAGTTAATAAACTTTCAATCGGCACTTTGTGTTTTATGTCTTCTTGCAATGGGTATGCAATTTTTAATTGCATGTCATTGTCTTGGACATGTGCCGGTTGACACTAGACACGCGCCAACACATTTTGACTATGACGTCACTCGGCGCGTGCGGCCTCCTGCCAATCAAATCCCTTGTTTGTTGACAACGCAAGTGTCGTCTGCTCGCCTCATCAAGGGTCAAGTCGGCAGGCCATTGCTCCTGCATTTCATGGCGTTAAAACCCACCCTCCCTTCCCTCGGTGGTGGTATTTTGTATCTTACAGCGCTAGCTCCGCTTTCAAAGTAAAAAATTTACTATTCCGAAAGAAACTTATTCAATTCTACACCCTAAGCAGAGTTGGTGGTTATAGTACATTCCACAAACTACTTTGTGGCAACTCATTCATGGAATTGAAAATGTATATAAGTTCTTGCACTATAAATTACATTGTTGCATGTTTGCTAGCTCGGTGGGCTGGCGCGGGATCACAGCCACTACACTCACTATAATACAATCCCGCTTTCACAGGTGATTGGTGGCTGTGGTCTCGCGTTAGGCTGCTTGCATGACATTAGATAAGTATGTATGTATGTATATAAGTTAATAAACTTTCAATCGGCACTTTGTGTTTTATGTCTTCTTGCAATGAGCGGCTATTTGTAACTCGTTTGTACTATTGTACTTACGTGTTCATTCAAGTATTTTTTACATTGGCGAGGTTACGGTCCGCCATTTTGAATATCGGGTTTGACGAAATTTGCACCCCGATTTCAAAGCTTTCGTTTGTGGCCATCTCTAACTCTAAAATTCTGAAACCAAAAGAATTAACAAGCCAAGTATCTATATTATTAAGATTAATTCTTTTGGTTTCGGAAAATCGAAAATATTTTGAGATATTTGTCAACACGCATCGATGATGACGTATTGACCATGGCGATGAGTACATTTTCAATGGTACCTCGCCGATTCCTGTCAATTTCATCAAGCTATCACCCCCCGATCACAATATGACTACCTACCTGGATAGATGAGATCCTCATCTATCTGATTCAATCATTTTTTTAATTCAACTTCAGGTTGGAAGCGAAAAAATAGCTTTTCGCTACAACCGGAAGTTGATTTTTTTGACATTAGCGAGGTTACCGCATTGTGTGCATTTCACACAAAAAACATACTTTTTTCAATAAATTGTCACGTTGCCGTTTCTGGGTCAAAATTTACAAATGACCCATCAAAGTGTTCGCAACAAATAGGGCTTTTACCCTATTATCTTAACTTGTTGGTTATATTTGTAATTTTTGAAAAAAATTGGCGACTTCGGAAAAAAACGGATATCGGGTTTGACGAAATTTGCACCCCGATTTCAAAGCTTTCGTTTGTGGCCATCTCTAACTCTAAAATTCTGAAACCAAAAGAATTAACAAGCCAAGTATCTATATTATTAAGATTAATTCTTTTGGTTTCGGAAAATCGAAAATATTTTGAGATATTTGTCAACACGCATCGATGATGACGTATTGACCATGGCGATGAGTACATTTTCAATGGTACCTCGCCGATTCCTGTCAATTTCATCAAGCTATCACCCCCCGATCACAATATGACTACCTACCTGGATAGATGAGATCCTCATCTATCTGATTCAATCATTTTTTTAATTCAACTTCAGGTTGGAAGCGAAAAAATAGCTTTTCGCTACAACCGGAAGTTGATTTTTTTGACATTAGCGTGGTTACCGCATTGATATGCATTGTGTGCATTTCACACAAAAAACATACTTTTTTCAATAAATTGTCACGTCGCCGTTTCTGGGTCAAAATTTACAAATGACCCATCAAAGTGTTCGCAACAAATAGGGCTTTTACCCTATTATCATAACTTTTTGGTTATATTTGTAATTTTTGAAAAAAAATGGCTACTTCGGAAAAAAACGGCAAAAACGGCTTTTTGGAATGTTGATTTAGGAACCCTGGCAAAATTCTAAATTTACTTATTAATTTCGCCACTAAAACCGGAAAAAAAGTTTCAACTTCAAGAAAACAGACTCTAAATAATCCATCCTGCCCATTTGTGGAATTTTTTTGTTCCCCACAATCGTAAAAAACCAACTTTGAAAAAAACGGAAGTAGTAAATATTTTTATCGCGATTTCAGCAGTCAGTATATACATGACAGGATATGGTCACACAGAACTTTATAAAGTCACTTGTTACAACTTTCAACCCTCAAGAGCATGCTAAAACTCCTATATTAAGCTGCACGCCAGAGTATCGTAAACTTCCTAAACTAAATATACCACTTTCTTGTAGTCATTTCCATGAAAACAGCTTTTATACTCAATTTTCTGCTGCAAGTGGAAATCTGTATGGCTGTCACATCTAGCGTCAACACTCCATCGTATACTGCTACTAGCTGGCTGCATTTGACCCATATAGATAAGGACCTGCACGCCAGTGCCGGCCAGGTGGGTAGCGTTCTCTAGGGAGTGCGTATGACAGGAAGCATTGCTCCCAACCGTCCGGGCCACCACGGTACCGTGGTGGCCAGGACGGTTGGTACTGTGGCCATATCCTGTAATGTATACCCTTCTCACCATGAGTGTAGTATGCAGTCCTGAAGTTAGCAGACCTTTAACCCTGCCATCCCTTCCGTTCTCACTGTTGTTGTATTTTAGATAAAGATATGATTTTAATTGTTTTGGGTGACAGGAAAAGTGTGTACTGTTATAATTTATTGGTCACAAACTTATAAGCCCAAAGAGCATGTAATGCGAATACATGGGATGGCAGGGTTAATGGTCTGCATACTTCAGGATTGCATTTTCACTCATGGTGAGAAGGGTGTCAAGGGACATAACTGCAGGCAGCACTCATAGAAACAGGCTTCGACATCATACTGCATCTACACCAAAGAGCATCATAGGAACTTGATTCACCTGACAACCCAAAATAGTAAGCATACATTAAATTGAAATAAATACAAAAATATCAATACAAAACTATCACTCAATATACAAATTTATAAAAACACATCCACAAAATATAGAAACCATGCAAATCTTCACTGTCCCTCAAACAAAACAATTACTGTTTAAAGAAGATATTGTGTCGGTGTGATAATATAAGATTGCATTTGGTGAGATATGTTTTGTGTTGATATTTTTGTGTTGCTTTGATGGTATGTATGATTATTTTTTCAGGTTGCATGGTGTATTTAATTTCTCTGATGTACCTTCAGTCTACCTGATGTTTAGTGCTGCCTGCAGTTCTGTCCCTAGAAACTCTTCTCAACATGAGTGAAGTAGCAGACCTGAAGTATGCAGGCTTCTACCCTATGATGCCGATGCCGGTCCCATACCCCTTCAACCCAGTGCTTGGGCCCAGGCAGCATCTCCCTGCATTTGTATCACCCAAGATGCCTTCCTCTCCGGTCAAGACTCCGCCAGTGGTGCGGTCCCCCATCCCAATAGGAGCGATCTCGCCCAACAACAAGCGGGGTGGAAGCCCGGTGGTAGCTGGGAGCGGCAGCAGTCCTGGGGCCAGTCAGTATACAGTGGTATCAGTGACACGCCCTGGGCCATCCACACCTACCAGACCCATCTCACCCCAGGGGAAGGGTATGCAGGTCAACACCACCCCTACACACAGCCCACGGGGACCCATCTCATCAGCACAGCTTCAGGGACCAGCGCTACCCCACCCTATACCACGGTTGGGTTACCCAGGTATTCCTCATGGACCTCTCATAACGCCGTACGGTTTCATACCCCCCTGGCACCATTCCCCAGTGCCCGGGGCAGGACACCCTGGCATGTCGCCCTCTCTGGGGCACCCCTTCAGTCAGCGCGTACCAGGGCACCATTACCCCCTGCCCCCCTCAGGTGCCCTGTCTCAGGTCCAGGCCCACCAGCTGTCGACATCGCCCCCTGGTGCCAACGGGAGCAGTCCCTCCTCGCCTGCTAAACTACAGTCCCAGGGTGCACCTCACATCCAGAAACTCCCGAACGTCAAACACGCCCCGGTGCATCTGCTAGACACTTACAAGGTGCAGAGCATCACATCGGGTGCTCAGTCCATGGTGCAGCAGACCTCCCAGGGCCAGAGGAAGGCACTAGGGAGTAACGAGCCCGTGGGAGTGGGACAGGATCTGGACGGCAAGGCACTCACGTGTAACCTCCACCTGCAGCAAGAGTTCTATAGCTACATTCTGCAGAAGGAGGGGGAGAATGCTGCCAATAGCTTCATGGAGTTTATTCAGGAGAACACCACATGGAGCGATGGGGAGAGGGTGGCCACCACTACCACCAAGGATGCCCACATGATACCCAAGAACGACTTGAACTCTCAGATCAACAACAGCCGGCAGAAGCGGGAGAGCGTGACAGTTTCTGTGACGCTCGATGAACCCTCATAGACTACATATACACAAACCTAAGCATCCGAACATCAAGTAATGTTCTAAAAACATACTACTCAGACCACGACCAAATATTTATTCAAATAGATCACACAGCAACCACAACAAACACTTAAACGAAACATCATACCCCTGTTAAAAGTTTCATAGACATAAAATTAAAAAACAAATAACTGAATATCATAAAATTGAAAAATCAAACAACAAAAAAATTTACGCAACAAACAATCTCTTGGCGCCACTGGCGTCTCTCTTGTTTAGAGTTTGCACATTCTCTTCGCCTATGCCTGCTGGGAGCTGTTGACCTGGTTGCCATGTTTTGTATCATAGTGAATTTAATTCTGATAACATCCTTAATAACTTTCAACGTATCGCAGCTTAAAAAGAAAACAGACCAAATGTATCCTCAGGTTACATTTTCAACTTAAAGCATCCTTTTTTTATTTTTAAAAAGTTTTTTTATTCAATATCAAGCAAGTCAGATCAGCCTAACGGCATCAGGTACAAATAGGTATATAGATGGCATCACAAAAGTGTACAGCAAATCACGCATTATAAGCTAGTCATTGTCATAATATAAACATAACAGGTTGTATTGTTTATCAAAAAGAGACTTTTTGCCTTTAATATATAATCTATATTTTTCTTGATAAAAAAAATTCTTCACTTCGTATTTGACTGCAATAAAATGTGGAGGTCGTTCCTTTTTCATCGCATTGTAAATAACTTTCTTTGTCAATAAAATTATACAGTTGATTGCCAATGCATTTTCCATGTCTCCTGTTATCTTTCTTATATCTGATAGGTTATAATCTATCATACCCAGTTGTATAATCCAGTCCCACACATCGCTCCATAACTTCACAGAATGAATACAATGCAGAAACATATGTTCTATGGAGTCTTCAACTACATTGCACATTCCACACATCTTTGACTGTTTAATACCCATAACAAAGAGTTTATCATTTGTATAAAAACGATGATGCAATGTACGGAACTGTATATAATTTAAGTATGTATCTTTATAGACCGTGTGGTGTTTAACGAATGATCTGCTTATACTTATACTCTCAATTTCGAGTTTAGCTTTGTCAGACCATTTGTTTTCTAACAAGTTAATAATGGAATCATCCGAATCTCTGATCATTGAGTAGAGTTTTGAACATCCTTTTATACTTTTATTCAATAAAACATTGATTGTACTGTTTCTTGGAAGAGGATCACTAAAGTTAGGTATTTCCTTCCATTCTAAGAATTTCTTGATTTTGTGTCCAATGTTATTGAATTCTAAAAAGTTTGTCTTTACTCCAAAATGATCTATGAATTCCTCCATTGAGACGAGGTTATTGTTTGTGTCTAGAAAGTCCGCTATTGAGTTAATTCCTCTTTTCTGCCAGGATCTTTTAATGGGCAGTTGAAAGGATTTATGAAGCCATAGTGGAGTGTTACATATAGCGTCTTTATGAAGAACAGCTTCTGAATTCCATAAAATCTGGAGACTTTTAATCACATCTATCCAGAATTTATTAGATGTCATTTCTATTATTCTATCTAAGTAATCGGGACCATATGTGAAGACGTCTATTAATTCGAATGAATTTGGAAAGATGATCCATTTGCTTTTTGATTTAAGAAATCTGCGTAGCCAACTTAATTTTAAAGTTTTGTCAAATAAAGCAATGTTATGTAGTTTAAGCCCACCTAGGTGAATTTCACTTTCTAGGATATTTCTATTCCATTTTGCAGGCTTTCCTGACCATAAAAATTTAGAAAATGTATCATTTAATTCATTAAGACAAGTGGCATTGGGGCTTGGAAGAGACAGCAGCATGTGGGTTATCTTTGACATTAATAGGGACTTTATAATACTCACTTTTCCATATGGAGTTAGATTTCTCATACTCCATATTCGAATCAGTTTTCTTATTTCCCCCATTTTCCTGTTAATATTTAATTCTGTAATTTCACCCATTTTCGTAATGTCGTAATTAATTCCTAAAATTTCAAAAGTTGTTGTCCAGTTAAATCCAAATTTGCCCTGCCAAGAGATGCTGCTGTCTCTTGAGGCCCCAATTTTAACCAGTTTTGTCTTCTCTCTGTTTATGTCTAGCCCAGAGATTGATTTAAACCATTTTAATACCTGTATTATTTTGATTATACTCTGTAAATCTTCTTCCACCATTAAGGTGGTATCATCGGCGTATTGTGATGATTTTGACTCAACACCGTGTACCTGAATGCCTTTTATGTCACCACACTCCCTAATTACATGTGACAATATCTCCGCACATAGTACAAATACATACGGTGACAGGGGATCCCCTTGTCTACAGCCCCTAGATAGAACTATGCTGTCAGAGAGGTGACCATTCTGTTCAACTCTCGAAGTAGAATTTTTTTGGAATAGCTGAATCATAGAAGAAAATTTTTTCCAAAATTGAAAATGGTTAACACTTCCTTAATAAAATTCCATTCGATCGTATCGAATGCTTTGGAGAAATCGAGTATCATTAGGAGACCTTTCTGTTGTTCATTTTCACAATAATCAATGGTATCGTAAATCATTCGAGTGTTCTCCCCGATGAATCTACCCGAAATAAATCCGGTTTGATCCTCATTGATTATTGAGGGGAGAACTGCTTTTAATCTGTTTGATACCATAGTTGAAAAAAATTTATATATAGAATTAAGGAGAGTAAGAGGTCTCCAATTCTTCAGGTCATTCCTTAATTTCCCCTGTTTGGGGATACAGGTTATTACCCCTTCTAAAGCCAGCTTTGACAAAGTGTCATTCTCAATACCCTCACTGAAATATCTGAATATCCAACATTTTAGTTCTTCACTGAAATATTTAAAAAATTCGTTCGAAAATCCATCCGGACCTGGGGCTTTATTTAATTTACTGGAGCGAATAGCAGACTCTAGTTCTGACATTGTATATGGCCTATCCAAGCTTTCTCTGGTTTCATCTGATATTGTTGGTATATTTTTTAGGTAGTGACTAAATTTAGTATCTATTGTAGGTATAGTGTCTTTTGAGGAGAAGAGGTCCTGGTAGAAGTTCATCTGCATTTTCAAAATCTTTGCACTATCTGTGATAATGTCGTTGTTTGTAGTGGTTAAGGATGGTATATTTTTATTGGTGAAGTTTCTTTTCTCTAAATTGAGAAAATACTTAGATGGTTTTTCCCAATTATCAATAAGATTTGCCCTAGATCTGACAATAGCACCCTTGGTTTTTTTCTCTCTTAGATTCTCTAATTTCAGAGATTGTTCTCTTAGAGAATTCAATTTTTGTTGATCTTCATTACCAGAGTCTATCTCTTCTTGCAATATTTTAATGTTGGAGAACTTAAAGCATCCTACCGTAATGTTTGTAGCATAGATGTACATCTTAATCCAACCAAGAGCACTATTTTTTTACTTTCAAATTTGATGTAAAAAGTGTATAATATCCAGGCCACACTTTGTCTAGAAGCATTCCAAGCAATGAAGGTTGAAACGAGGGAGCAAATTAGGATATGTTACCATCTACACTATAAATTGTGACAGAAAATAGAAACGAATCAACACATTCTCTTCAAATATAGATTTTATTTACAGCTTTGGTAACAGTTACAACACAAAGTGAGCAACAGACAGAGCAGTGAGTTTAACAAGCAACATATGGTAGTTTAGCAAACAACTTCCTTTTTGCTTATAGCATAACAATTTGCATCTCCATCAACTAGTAGTAGATTGTAAAAGGTGTAGCAGCTCAAATAGACCTGGTTACCTATGGTCATAATGGGTTGAAATCAAATCCAAGTGTTCCCAATATGGTTTTCCTCATTTAGCTCTACTCAGTTGTATGAGGGGGTTTCAGCTAGGACAAGTACCATTTCATTATATTCAATACTTGTCCAGAAACCAACCTTCGATTCTAGTGTTATAGGATTAATTTTCAGAATGATGAATTCACATATTCCACAGCAACCTCAAAGAAGGCCATTCTTTGGTTTCTGGGTATGTTCCCTTATCCCTAGTAGGATTTAGAACATTTCACAGCCCATGAATGCCCAGACATTTGTGAAACTGGTCCCATACTACCATACTAGTTTTTCAGATTCAACTAGAACATCCCTGATCCATAACTAGTTCTCAAGTACCTGGACTGAACATAGGAATGTTGATCAAGTTGGGGAATTGGTCACAGCACTGATTCCTACCATCAATTATCACCCTAAATATGTTTTCTGACGTCACAAAGCTCTGGGGCAGGTTGCAGGAAAAAGATCTTTAATTTAAATTTGGCCTTAAACGCTACTGTAGACAATATTGGGTAGGGCAATATTACAGTTCCAGCCCAATTTCAAGTTTCTGTTATTCTAAGCAATCAGCCCCTGGTTTCTAGGCTCAGGTCTAGAGCATTCCTAATCTAGATAATTGATGATGGTGTACCTGAAGATGGAGATAAGTCTCATTATAGATTACTTTCTTTTATTTGTACACATATAAATGAAGAGAGTAGGGATTGTCTTTAACATTAAATGATCAATTACTACTAAGATATGTTCCACTTTGGCTGTTCTATTTTAGTGTTCAACCTATTAAGCCCTTTTTGGTTAATTAATGTGCAATTCCTTAGCTGCCTATTTAGTTAAGATGCAATAAAATGACTGCTTAGTAATTCTAAAAGCACTAACTATTCATATATAATAAAGGATTCTTTAAGGAAATTCAATAATCAATTCACAATAGAACAACAATTCTATTATAATTTGAAATTAGATATTTCTACTGACAAGTTCTCTTAACATGACCAGAATAATGAAGTGATATGGCACCAATAGATTTAGTAATGAATGTGCAGTGATCATACCACAAACATACCTGAATCCCTACATTATCTCATTCAGGTACCCAAGTGGGCCGACTTCATTGATGATGTGTGCATCTTTAATGATTTTTGATATTCAAAAGGATCTTTGACTTCCAATACAACATTTATCCTGAAATGTTGATCTTTCATAACTACATAAGAAGATATTGCCCTTCACTTGGGGCACTTTAGTTCCTTCAATATTATAAGGCATAAGAAATAACAGCAAATGTTATTTTTGACTGATAGCTACTCTACTTTGGTAAGCATAACCATAACATGCATAAAATGTAAGAATGTAACATTTCATTAAATTGCTCCCGAAGCACAACAGAAGCACCTCTACATGCACACAACAAATATATCTAATAGATGCACTAGTCATAAAAGTATCATAAACAAACAGTTATAATTCAAGAAATGATACAACACTAGCATGATTTACCAACATTACAATCACTACAATTATGTGAATTCATTATTGATACAATGTTGATACATTTTGTACGTGTCCACATGGAAGGATCTCATTTCCTTTTGAAAACCTGTATCAACTTAGTCTCACACCAGTGCAGTGATTATAGTCATACTTCTGACATATATAATTTCATCAAAACATTTTTCATACGAAATAATTTTTACAACCAAGCTGCACACTCATAAAAATGAATCGTACATTTATAGTATATATGTAAATTGAACATATAGTATAAGTACCCATGAACCTGGAGAAGACAGTTAAAGGGCATGTGTTAATAAATAGTCCAGCAATGTACATGATGCAAGTTAAAGATATGAGAAGGTATTTCTAGGTTGACAGTCTTCTTAACTACAGGTATAGACAGGACTCAAACATATTCCTCTCTTACACTCTTTAACAAAGGAGGGAAGATGAGGTAAAGATCATGACATGCAGAATAATCAACCAACTTGAATCATATATTACGCGCTGACAGGTACCCCAGCTTGTTCTGAAAACAACTGGACAATCTGGTGTTTAGCAGTGCCATCTATACTGTGGCAAGGAGACTGACAAGGGATAGTGAGTTAACACAGAAGCTTTGTATATTCCTAAATTATAGGAAACTGTTGACAAGGGCAAATCTGTAACTCAAGGGTAAACAACTAGAAGACAAAGCAATTTTAGAGATGAAAGATTCTTTGAATATATATGATTACACGTTGAGTCCAATCATGCTCCACTAGGGTAAGGATATAGCAGATAGGCTGTCACCTAAAAGGCTAAAGGAAGGTTGAGGGCATGGCTTATTTAGTTTATTAAACCATTCAGCCATTTCTCAGAGACTAGAAATACATATCTTTCACCAAATAAGCAGAAGCATTATGATGAGTTTATAAACTCAAAAGGCACAGCTGTCTTATCTACATATATAGGAGCCACAAATTCAAAGACAAAGAGTTGAGGTTTTTGAGGTGGATACGTTCTTAGACGAAGAAACATCGTAAAATATATCTATCTATAACAAACTCTTCACAAACAATGCACAGCCCTAAATGAGCCAACAAAACAGTAAATAACACATATCTAATATACACTTTAAAGGGATACTTTATAAGGCGGTAAACCGTCTTTAAGGGTTGGAGCCACAACATAATTTTTAAGAATATCTTGTAGATTCAACCCCTATTTCCACACATGTATTTACTGGCAATAATGCAAGGTCATTATGCTTGCCTAGGTTCCAATAATAAGAGCAGCAGTGTCACATTTTCCCTCCTTAGGAGCACAAACACAATGTGACTTGGCTGGCTGCATGTCTACGGTATGGAAAAGAAATCAACGATTAAGGTAAATTAAGCTTATCCGCTAAATTATCATACATTTTCCATCATAGAGAGAAACAAATTCATGTCCATCTATGAGCATTTACTGCCTCTTTACTACTTCATTACTTAGTACTCTTTCAACACACAGACCACAAAGTAGGTAAAATCATAAAATTATGGACCAAATCATATCCATACTACCCATGTTTTCTGTACATTGCATACTTCCTCGCAATTACTAGTCCCAGGAGAGACTAAGCTACCATTCATTTCATCATACTATCTGTTGCTTAGCAACACGATAACTACAAGCCTTTGTTAAAGGTATCTAATGAAAAACGAAGTTCTATAAAACTCCCTAACCCTTCCAATGCTAAGGCTACCTTCGTCCAAAACACAATGGTGCAAAGATTTCTGTAAACTATCTAAACCCTGTCATATTGGTATTCATTAGATAGCTCTCACTGAGTACCCATATTCCAGGGTTTCAGGCATTTTATTTTAGAGTATTTGCATCATTTTGTATTGGCAAAATTCGCCACCACCAGCATTAGGTTTAATAGCCTTAAGACTTGGCTTTGTACATAAATAGATGATTATTCAGACAAGATGAATTCATCTTTATTGTAATTCATGCTGAATGTTACTATAACATTGAAGTGCTACTACTTCTTACAGCATAAGTAACCACATGATCTTTTCAATTCTGGTCATTTATCTGTTCCTAGGCAATTTTGTCTTGTTATATGCCAGAAAATTGGATACTTCAGTATCTGGGGTTCATGACCTTCTGGTACACCATCTAGGAATAACACTCTAACGTTGGATTGGACCATTGATTCCAGGTATTTCTAGTAGTCATATTCTCCCTAAAATTCATTTGACATTCAACCCAGTCATAGCCAGTGTTCCCAGTCATGGTCTATAAGCATGAATTGCAAATAAAGTCCTGTTTTAGAAGAAATTAGCACATATAATTTCTTTCTAAAATATAATGCCAGCAGCAAATTGATGCTTATTCCATATTTCTGTAAATGGGGTATATTTTTATGAGTCTTGTATACGTGCTGTCTGTCAGCACAGAGATTCTTATGAAAAGGGAAAGTCAGGTATATAATGATGTTATTAACTCTAAAATTATCAATGTAATAATCAAAATGACTGGTTATGTCAAACTAAAAGAATCGTGAAGTTTATCGTATTACGCTTAAACAATGTCACAGTAAACACAGATGATAAGCTATAAATGTGGCAAAATGCATTTCCAAAAATGCTATGAAATAAGTACTTGATTTGTCATAGTCTACTAGGTAACCACCACAAGAAATATTACTGAGGGGGACAGTCTGTTTTTATTTTAGGCCTGTGGCCTATTTCACAATACTGTCCAAAGTGCACATCGGTTATTGTATTTTTTTAGAGGGAGAACCATTGCTATCTTTCTTTTTTTAGCCGCATCAGTGAAAAGTGGAATTTTCACTTATAAAAATAGTTCTATAAATGCATGCTGACTGGTTTGAAATCCTCCACCTTATTACAAAATCTGTGGAGAGGAGTTACACATGAGCCATAAAGGTTATTTTCATTATTTTCGTCAATGAAACCTATACATATACCTCAGGTAGCTTGACACAATTGATGCAAGGAGACTAGAAGGTCAGAATTGGCAACAAGGCTACAAGGGGCTAGATTAGCCTTATCCCCCCCCCCCGTGAGCTCAGCATGCCTCTTTGTGAATATGAACTATTCATAGAGATGGTGATAATAAAAGATAGTTGGTTGAACATCCATATCTTTGACTGCCTATCACACACATATATATATATATATATATATATATATATATATATATATATATATATATATATATATATATATATATATATATATATATATATATATATATATATTATACTTTTGGCTTCACTAGAAGCACTATCATAGCCTGACTCAGCTGAGAGGAATCACATTGGTCACAAGTAAGCTCTTTATTCAGACCATCTTCAATGGCTCATACTTTAATGAGACTTGGAACTTCCCACACCTTGATTGTCTAATATCAAAGCCATTTAGTTCATAAAAACCTAAAGAGGGCTAGATACACATACTTATTACATATATTGAGATTATATCATAATGTGTATTCAACCGATAAAAACAGGGAATGTTGATGTTGTTCTCCACTTACCGAATCAGGAATGTGATACGTGACTCTAAACACCCCACATATATACCTGATATCATTATAAGTACTATACTTCATTGGTAAAACAAAGGAATTCGGATCAGTTTAAAACAAAGGTGTAATCACCATGCCCCGCAAAGGTGCTGATTCATTTCAGGTAACAATGTTTTAATGATTCACCAGGAGTAATAAAGATTCAATCTTTAATGTAGTGCCTCATTATATTCGCCCTGACTTATCAGATATTCCAACTGTGAAGCGCTCCCTAGTAACTCCACCAGAAATGCATAACACAAAATATGCAGCATACCAATTCCTATTAGAATAACAAAAATCTGTAAATCAATAATTGAATGAATTCAATCATGAGTTGAATACTGGTTGCCAAAACATAGAACCAGTACTGTGAGGACATGGAGGTCATCTGGTGCTAGATAGGTTGGCCTGTAACATGATACCTTTGGAGTATGAACGGTACTTCACCTGTTTACCTGCATCTCATTGGCTGAGCATCCAAGCTGATCTTATTTGCAGCACATGCTGTAGGTGCTCTCTTTAATTAGACCCCTTACTATTTCAGAAGGTCACATATTAATAAGATTGGTACTTCCCAATTCCTTTGTAGTACAACAGCGAAGTCAAGACTGAGTATTAAGAAGAGCCAATTGTAATTATGTCAAGAGACCCTGTCTGTTATAAGACCTTGGTTTCTACCTGATTATATTTTACTACAAATAGACATGAGAGGTTCTACATTTTCTTGAGTCTGTCATCAAGGTAGAGTTAGTCTTACCAATGGTGACTCCAGATCTAGCTTGATTCTATGCTAAGGGTCTTAATTAGCGGCAGACAATTGACCTGCAATCCCCAGCAGTTCATATTCTATGCCTTTCACCTATGGAGTTAGAAATTATCACATAGTTCTGACTGTAGTAAAAATCTTCAAAGAAATAAAAACATGCATTTAAAGAATATTTGGCGTGGTTCAGTTCACATAAACTGTAACACTTCAAATATTTTCTTCAAGTACCTCCCTCTTGAATATTTATCTCATATGTTCCATTTCTTACCTGTATAATAAATGGGGTTTTAACACATAACACCTTTATATAGATCAAGTTAGTTTCATCAAACCAATGACAGCTAAGATTTTTAGAATGTGACTCAAACTCTTTTCTGAGTATTCCATCAAAAACATGAGTCTCGGACAGGCAAGAAATATGGTGTAAATAAAAGTGAATTTTTGTCCAAGACACAGGAGATCATTGTCAAAAATGAAAAATGAAAATTTACATCCAAAAATATTTCCCCTTATTTCAGTCATGTCTTGTGTGTCTTTTTCTCAGACATTGCCATCCTTAATCATGTCACGGAACATCTCAAGGTAGTGGATGCTTGCAGAAAGTCTACAATGGAAAAAGAAATATGTCAAATAAATCTATATGGCTAAACAGATCGAATTATACAGAAAAGATGTGTAAGTTAGAAGTGAAATTTATGATTGATAATTACTGGAAAAATAATTCTATTAGATCTTTTTTTAGCTGAATTGATACATCTCCAATATGAGATTATACCTATCAGACGAAAAATATCTGAGTGAGATTGAGAATAGAACAGGCAACACTAATTATTCAGGGTGTCATATGACTTTCAGGAATTACGAGGAAAATAAACATTACTGGCTGTGACCATCTGGAGTTTGATAAATATTAATGTTATTGAATAACACTACTGAATTATTATATTGCAATTATACTAATTTATTTCTTCAAAAGTACTGAATGAATTTTGTGGATTTCTAGCTAATCACAAACATTTGACCTATTGATTGCATTTCTTAAATCCACCCATTGTTTGACACCTTTTCCCCCTATAATGTTAAATGTTTTAAAGAAGTTCTTTCCTGTAATTTATTTGATCTAATAGTAAATTGCTTTATATAATAATTATATTGTTATTGGGCATCACATACTCTCAATAATAATACACCTACCAGTCGATTTAGCCATGTAAAAGTTGAACTTTTTCTTGTTTTTTGAAGATTAAAGATAAGTGAATTACCTTCCAAATGCATTGAAAAGGGCCACTATCTCACTTCTTCTCAGCTGGAAGTGGCTCTTATCAGTGGGTTGTACTGTGGACTTTGGCCCCATGCTGTCACCAGAAAACAGGATCTTCAGTGCTGTCCCCATACCAGTCACCTGTTACAGATAAGAAAGGAATAACTGTAATAACAAGAACAATAAGTATTGTTCTATTTGGAAATATATGGAAGAATATGAAGAACTGAGTTCTATAAATATTCTATTCTATAAATATTTCCATAAATGAACAATGTAAATCTTTACATACAATACAATAAAGCAGCAGTTTTAACATGGAACACAAGTCTGTTTTCACTTAGGTACCAACACACAAAATTCTGTGCTGTGAGTTTTTTTTGCTGAAAATTGATCATGGACTGTATGGAAAGATACCCCTATACACAGTGTGCAAACCTTTAGTATGGAATGTCCTTGTGCCATCCTCCATGTTCAGGAAATGTTTGCATCATGTTTGCTTACCCTGTGTAGTTATCACATTTTAACCCAATCATGCTTAGAGGTCCCTTTTCAAAAATGTTATATGGATGTTACTATACTTTTGCAAATAAGTTGCTGATAAAGCATATGAATTTCTGCAGGGAAGTTACTGGATTGATTTTTTCCCATAATCGTTTAAAAAAAGATGCTTTCATCACAGCTTGTCATGGGTGGATGTTTGGGGCTGTTTCATGGATGAAAGGACCAGGTTGTTACAGCACTACTCATTTTAACCAGAGACCTGAATACTATACTGTTCCCTGTTGTAACAGAACTTACCTGCAGCTTTCCCCAGAGCCTACATTTATCACAGTGGACGCAGTCCATGATTTTGGAGATGTTGTGGAAGTGGTTTCTGAACGCCTCTTGGAGCTCTGCTGATTGTGTGGGGTCTTGGAATAGCTTGCTCTCGTCAAAATGATCAGGAAAGGACCTAGAATGATGACAAAATACCTGAGATTAGACCAATCACATCTTGCATGTACACTCCAATTAAACTTATGGGAAAAATGATGATTCGGTATGATATTTTGAAAAATGTTTAAAAGAAAGTTTATTTGTTTATGTTTTCTTCAAATGTTTTAAAGACACTTTTAAGCTTAATGAGTTATAAATCAAATTGTCAGACCAAGAGTGCCTCCAGATGATATAGAAATAATTATTATGATACCCATATATGATAAAAAGATCCAACTACTTTTTTTTAACATTTCACTTTACATGTCAAGTCTACAATTAAGGAGAAATCAATACAATTGATTATTTCACCTATTGTTTGTTTGCATTGTATAGATGAAAAAGAAATATCAAATTTGAAAAGGAATCTTTGTATCGAAAACTTGAAATATTGAATATTGAAATTTACGTACTTGGCAACTTCTAGCAAGTTTTTCACAGCATTCATTGTATCAGCATCCTCCTCTTCATTGTCTGTGTAGAACGATTCCTGCCAAAATAAAAGAAAGAGTAAAGCATTTCCAGAAAGAAATGGGGACTGAAAAATACTGAATCCCAATATTTCTACATTTGGCAAGTTAGGCAGATTTTGCAGTTCACTGAGATGTAATATCAATAGGATAAAACAAGATGAATGAAAAAAATAAATCTTAACCAGGTCAACTTTTACTAAGTCCTCTGGATGTTTGATGCTATTCAAATACTTCTGAAAATACTTCTTAACTAATAAATACTTATGGAGTATTTGTTACTTGTGTTCTGATCAACATTTCTTGTAAAATATTTTCGGAAAATGCATCGGTCATTATGACACCAAAACAGTCAGGCTATTCTTGGGAACTACAAATAGAGTGTGTTAACCCTTTCAATGCTGCGAGGCACACGACTGCAAAAATGTTTGAAAACTGTCCAAACTCTTTCATGTAGGTATTCATCGGAAAACTCTTGTTTAGTGCAATCAGATGAGTACCATTGTGCCAGGGATTCAGCCATTTTTCAACTTTTTTATGTATCAAATTATTTTGACTAAGTCACCCACCAGAAGTGATAGGGTAAAAGGTGGATTGCAAAAACGAAATAAATGATTATTGAATAATAAATGAAACTTAAAGAAAATGAAGCTTGTGTACCTCACTGAGGTAAGGTGCAGCCTTGGCGAGGGCTCTCAGCTCCACCAGGTAAGTGAAGTAGAGGTTCTTCAGTCTCTGTGGCCCCTCCCCTGCTGACAGCTCAGGGTCAAAGCGACTCTTGAATTCCTCAGGGTTGGGTCCAAATGTAGCAGAACCATATGCACTCTTTGCTAAAGAAACATAAGACATAACAGAAATGAAAGCGATAGTCAAAAGATTATTTGTTAATTAATGAATAAATGATGATTATAAATGAATAAATGCAGTCATGTTAGGATTGAAAATACATAAAAATTTATCTAATTACTCCGTGCCAAGGAGGTTTGCTCTCTATTAGCAAAATTTTCAAAGATGACAGTGCTAAATTTAACAAAATTAGATATATGTGGGGCAAGCAGAATAGTTAAAAATATTGTCATGGTAATATTGATATTGTATATTGTATATACAAATATTGGCATTGTATTGTATTGCGTAAATTTCAAAGGTGCCAAACCCTACTCATTAGTCCATAGACAGGAGGGAAATAGGGCTTCAGTGCCTCATCCAGATGAAGTCATCTGATGGTGGTTGTGAATTCAACCTGAATACCAAAAAGGTGTGTCAGGTTGACAGGTTCTACTTACAAATGGTACTTCTCTGAGAACCTATTCAGCAATATAAAGAATGTTACAGGAGAGAGGATGGCGTGAAAGCTATGTCCAAGCACGTACTTACATGGCAGGAGAAAGAGAGCTGATAGATGAATGTTGATGCTTGTGTGTAACCCTGACACCATGCGGTAAAACGCACGCTTCTCCAAACACATGTCTGAAAAATAAAATAAATAAATCATGAAATAAACAAAGGCCACAGGAAAAGCCATCAAATTCCACATAAATCTGGAAAATTTTAAGCCTAGGCTGAAGTGCAATTCCTATAAAATTACAAGTAGAAACTATTAATAACAGATTCACAGAAAAAGCAACAAAAAACCTCCTAATAGCCATTTCAAAAGAGCTCTGGTGCGACAGTTCTATATTCAAAACACAGAATGCAGGCAAGAGTTAATTAGCCAATTATTATGAAAAGATGACTTTATTAACATTTACACATACTTTGTCACTTTCAAATAATTGACCTAAAGGCTAGTTATTAAGTTGACATTTTGAGAGTAGTCAATTGAATACTGAAGCAGCAGATGCGAAATAAACGATGCATGAATAACAAGAAAGAAAACAATGAAAATGAAACGGAATGCCATGAACCACAACCAAAACCCAATAATAAAGTGCTATTCATGACTTCTACCAACAACCTCTACATGGATGAAAGACATATTTCCTATACCAAATAAGTTGGAATGATAAGTATTAAAAATACTTCTAATTTATAAGAATGACATAAATGGTGTGAAAATTTGTCTTTGAATAAAGGTATATGGTGAAAATCTTTAGTTTAAAAAGAAAATAGTTCTATAATGTTTCATAAAAGGCTATTGCAGATAAAAATAAAGTAGTTTCAAGGAATAATATCTTTATTATAAATTTTGCATTCGGGTAAGTATGCCAGAACTGAAGCATAGGAGAATATTGCCAACTACTGAATATGCATACTTTTAGCTGCATTTTAAGGTAAAATGTTATTAGATCTTTTTTCTCATAATCATCCGCATCGAAAGGTTGGTAGTAAAAACAGGTCATGACCAGCAATAATGATATCCATCCACCTCATCCTTTCATAAATATATTCTACTGGTTTAATACAGCAGTTTATTGTGAAAGACTTGGCAATCATCAGGTAGAATATGATCATCAATTTCCTTATATCCTCTTCCAAATTTCTTTATCAACATAGCACACCATATTAACCCAAATGATCTTTTTTTCTTTAGTGCAATATTTTGAATATATATATATATATATATAAATCAAAGTATAAAGTAAACCTTAAATCAGTAGAATATGACCATCAATTTCCTTATATCCTCTCCCAATTTTTTTTATCAACATAGCATACCATATTAAACTAAATGACCTTCTTTCCAATCTCCTGTATGTGTTATAATGTCAGCATGAATGTGGCTATCAATAGTATATTACAGATCAGAAATATAAAATTATGATACATGCAATCAAATATTCCAAAGGGGTATCACTCATGTATAGAGACCTATTTATTTGGAATTGCTTATAATACGAATGATGCTGCCTCTACTAAAATTTGGTGTTTTTTCATGTTCCTAACTTCTATTTCCCGAACTCTATTCAAATTTTCTAACTGCATGTGCTGTGAGTCTTTATTTCTAAAGAAATTGCAATAAACCTAGGCAAAGATTTGCTGAAGAATTTAAGAATATCTAACGTTTTTCAAAACAATCAGAAAATTAAAAACTAGCTAAAGAAGCTAAAAAGGATTTATAAAAAGAAACTTAAGTTGACACTCAATCTTGCTTTTAATGTGAAAATTAAAAGAGCAGGGAATTCTTATCTTGATACAATGTCACAAGAATTGAAACTGTGGCCATGAACTTTGGTTATTTTAGGGCATTGACTATTTAACACAGTCCTGAAGGTTTCAGCTTGGCCTGAGGTCCATATCAACAAGGAATATACTATTCAACCACATGTAATGGTACTACACAAGGAAGTATTTGATTGGACAATAATCTTCAGGCACTATTATCCAGAGAAAATATAGTATTCATGTAAAAGACAGATTGAGTCAAAAATAAAATAGGGCTGCCACCAAAATGACTTTGAGACTAAAAAACCCAATATAACCCTCATGCTTTCTTGAATGCTTGTGTGGCCCTGACACATGTGCAAAGGATTGTTCATTGGACATATGAATATAATCTCAAGTCCATATTGAATTTCTCAACAAGTGCTGGACAAAATTCCCTCAAAAGGATTTAAAAAGTCTGAATCTTATCTCCCCTGCTTTTTGTTTGTATAATTCAGTGTAAAGACCAGATATTTTGCACATTTATTCTTTAAAAGAAGATATTTGCATAACTGTAAAGTGTTATGGGCCATTCGCGAGAGGGGGGTGGGGCTAGACAGTATGGAGTGTTTTGTAACAGCAGTGGTTCCTAAAGCAGGTTGATGATGGATGTGTTTGGGTTATAGCTTTAGGTTGCAGTGAAACTTCTTAAAAGATAATCAAACAGGTCAAGGCAAACCTTGAGCATGTGGTAACAGAGCTGTAGGAAAGAATGACAAAAAAACTGATATACAATGGGGTCTTTTCTAAGAATATAGGTTCATTTTATCAATGGGAATTTATAATACTCTTAAAGATTTATAAAAATACACATCCATAAAAATTGTAGTTAAAACCGTTCATGTCTGTGACCACCTTGAAAAGTGCTGTATAGACCTAGGACATTTTTGAAAGTTACTTTGGCAATAATCACAAAGTATCTAAATGAGAGTTGTGGGTTAGGCTTCAATAAACAATTCTCTCTCAAATACTTTCCAAAAACACTCTGGTCACAAAGATATCGCAAAAATAGTTAGGATAGTTTGGGTGCTACAGGCTTCAAGAGTTTATGTGGGTCTCAACTTTCAAGAGAAAAGGAAGATAACTAAGGCACAAAAAAATACTTCAATTACTGTATTTATACAGTAATTGAAGATGAATTATTTTATGTTGTAATATATTGCAATCTTGAGGTATAGAAAAAGAACAACAAGTAAGTATAAATGAGTTCAATCGATGAATGTAGAAGAGTATAGTATATGGTTTACTTTAGGTGAGTTTGTGTAAGTGATACTTGGTGACTGAAAGTTGTAAGTATCAATATGAATTGTTATGGTGTACACTAAGCAGTGAAGGGCTTTCAGTCCTAAGTTAAATAAACTTAATTCTATTCTATATTAAAGTATCCAAATGCCAGGACGTCATATGGAATGTGTGTTTCGTTAGTGACCCATTTTTCTGAAGATCTATAAAAGTTTGAAAATATCATGAACAATACACTTAAAGAAATTGTCCAATATACAAAACCAGTGAGTTGTTATAAAGAACACTGGCTCTATCATTTTCAAAATTGTTACACACAATAACAGGGCAAAAACATATCATTCATTTAAGGTATTATCAAAAGAAGGATTAGGGAACATTTCCTTGTTAGAAAAATCAAGTACAATACTGTTAAAAAATGTATTATTTGGAGAAAAAAGTGGTTCAAGAAACCTTAACCAAAACACTAGGCAATTTCCTTGTAGAAATGGGTCCTTTTCATTTATAAATAGTGTTACAGAGAATTGAATCAGGGAGTTGCGAAAGAAGTAATGGGTCATTTTCTTATTGTGGCAGGGCTCGACGCTAACAGTGGCCCTATGGCCCCAGGCCAGTAAAATATTCCCAAAATGGCTTGGGCCAGTAAAAGAAGTCCTCAACTGTTTCCCCTAAAGAATGTGCCAAATGTTTTTGAAATAAATGAAGATGAAATAAATAAAAATAAATGTTGTCTGTGGAAGTCATGTAATGTTTTTTTTTCTTTTTATATTAAAGACATATTGGCAGGACCAGTACAAATTTTGCAGGACCAGTAGATCCTAAGTGTTACTGGTCCTACGTGGCCAGTAACAGTTTTAGTTAGCGTTGAGGCCTGTGTGCAGTAGTGTCTTTGGAACAATATATTTGATTTGTATCCAGAATACATGCTACTGGTAATTAATCTGAGAACAAGGGGACAAACCAGATTTCATATCTATACACTTGGTGGTTAGTAAATATAAGTGACAGACAACTCATACTGTAGGAGTAGTGTATGATGTACGTAGCGGTGTTTGTCTTTGTAGTAGTAATTTTCCCCATATACTCTCAGCCATAGTAGTGTAGCTGCAGAAGGAAAATGATTCTTTTTGTTTCTAATTTTACAGTTAATGATTTCCATTTTAGTCTTATAGGTAGGAAAGACTGAAGGTTGAATATGCCACACACTTAAATCTTTCATTTTTTATTTAAAAATTCTGAAAATGTCACATATATTTTTGAATTAGATATCCATTTTCGAAAGAAATTTAACCTGTTTTTTCATAATCAAAACACACATATTTCAAAGGTATTCAAGTGTTGAATAAAAAGGAGGGTTGCAAAAAAAAATCCTTCCAATTAAGCTAATAAATTCACATTCCTTGTTATATCCAATATCCAATAAATCCATGTCAACCATGTGAATATATTCAAAAAGATTTACCAATGATAATGGGCAGATGTTTGGGTTGTCATATGGTATCAGAAGTGATAAGAAACATTTCTCTTCCACAGACCTTACACGATAGATACAATTCACACAAAGGCTAAGAAAACATACCACATCTTGTCTCGACCAGACCCTACCACATTGGTGGGAATACAGGGCTTAAAACAACCCAGACAATCCTTATGATCTTTCATATAGATATGTATATATACATACATATAAATGTAAATATAAACACACATACATATAAATGTAAATTAATATTTCCCCTTGTCTTGCAATAAAGCTACTAAAATAAAACAATTTTAATTAGTACAAACGCTAGAATATTAAAGTTACCCATATATAAACACAATCTAACATCTGAACAATAAGGCAGTGTCTTAGCCAGGATATTGCAACTGGGTGCCTAAAATTAGCAGTTGTAAAATTATTGGGCGTCCAAATATTTAAGGGGTAGCACGATATTCTGATATTTCAAACACAAACATGTGTAAATTCATCAAAATAAGGCATGATGTCATTAAACAATGTCATGGGAATTATAAGGAGAGGAAGAAATTGAATTATGAGCTTGAGATTGAGATTTTTAGAAATTCCACACACATTTTTTTGGTTGTCTTGAGGGGTTCTTTTTAAGGGTTTGGGCGTCCAAAAAGGCACCCAGACGCCCTGCTGGCTAAGACCATGCAATAAGGTAATATTAGTCAATGTCTTGGATTATGAAAATAAGGATTGGCATTCAAATATCTTAAGATGTTCTTCTTATAATTTTAGAATACTGGAAATAAACAATGTATACTTGGTTAAGTTAATAACATTGTTAAATACCAAATGGGTACATAAAATGCACTGGAACCATGTTTTATTCACTTTTTCATTGCTATGTCCACATCAATGTGGTAGAGACTGGTCTGAGAGAGTGAGATGAGTCAATGAAGGGGAAAGGTTAGCACTGATAGCAGTACTAGGAGAGTTACAGTAGTCTTTAGACTAGTTACTCCACTCTTTACCTTCGTAGGCCTTCCCTAAAAGCCAACAAAATGGTGGACAGGTTAGAATGTGAACAACACTCAGATGCGACACACCAACATACTACATAGGTTACTCTCAAAATACCACAGAATGTAAAAAAAAATGCTGAGTTGCAAATTTACTGAACTCATCATTTTACACATTTTTTCATTTCGCTTAGCTACAGGGTGAAGTAACAGTAATATAATGGCAATTTTCAAATACCTTGGCAACTAAGCCTTATTTTCTATAACAGAAAACTGCTCTATGACATGCAAAAGAACTATACAGCATTTCTTGAAATCAAAAATTAAACGCTTAATGTTAATATAAATTAAATTATGACATTAAAATGATAAAGTATGATCTCTGAAATACTCTTTTAGCAATATTGTATATATTATTGCAATTTGTTTATAATTGTCTTTAGTTTCAATTTGCAAATAAAGTAGTTGTGAGAGATGCCAAATGATATTATCATATAAGGTAAGAATTGATTTTTGTTTAAAATGTAGTATTAGAGTAACTTAACATATGTAGGAATGTCAATACTTAGTGAGCGTTAATAACACACGGCCACACACACCTGCTCTGATGACACATAGGCATTAAACACATGGTAAGCATGCAGTTGGTAAATTCACCCATTCATCCTTAAAATTCTTCTTGTAATTATTGTCTAGATGCTAGGATATTTATGAAATTAAAACCTTTTTTGTCACGTTAACTTTTTGTAATGACATACTACGATATATGAACCATACATATCCAAAGTATTAATCACAGCAAGAACATATGTGCATAAGGAACAAAAGAATGTTGTTCAATTATTGAAACTGCAATCAGTATCTTACCTGTGATAGACTTTTGTGACAGGAAACCATACATCTTCTCAGGCCTGAAATAAGCAACATTTACATACCTCAGAATACATAAAGGCAGGCACATGCACATATAGACACACATATACAAACACACACATAGGCCATATGTATATATGGAGGATAATGTGTTTCTACTATTAATGTAATGTATTCAATTAAGCTATTACCAAAAGAAAGATAAGTTCACATTTCCTTTAATGAAAACACTTTTAAAACACAGAATATAAATAGTTATAAGTTATTTTTCATTTGGAAATTACAAATAGTTATAGAATAGAGTGGGAAGTCTTGTGTTGCTTGCTATCAATATTTCATCACCAATAAATGTGTTATTTATCTAGTCCGTTATCAGATTTAACTACCATCACCCATAACTATTATCACTACAGGTTCTCTATCGGGGTTGGGTGAATATACTGGAATGGGATAGAAATTGGATTGCGACACTTATTTCTACCATTGTAGGTTAACCTGTGGAGTGAAGTATACAGCAAAGTGGACCACAGTTCTTAGGGAAAGAACTGAGTAGCCTAAGGCATTGCCACTGGCTTCCCAGATACTTATTCTGCCTATAGCTTGTGAGAGAGATACCATTGGGTATTACAGTTTCCTCCACCAGTAAAAACTGACTAGTCCCAGTTCATTAACTGGCTAGTCATATTAGTTCACTAACTGAGGTAAGAAGGTCTGAGAGAGTTGGTATGCAGTGGAAACAGGTGATTTGCATTCTGCATTTCCAATTAAGGTAAAGGCAAACATATCTTTGACAGCCCTTTCATCCATGAAATTTTAAACTTATTTCTTTTTCAATATTTTCACATATTCAATCAATCATAAGATTAGTTGTCTGAAAATTATATGACACCTTGTTATCAAAACTCAAAACTTACATTATGCATGTTTTAAAGTTTTGATTGCAGAAGTTGCTGTGTATATATTCTTAATCAATTATTTTCAACCAATGATAGATTCCTTGCACTAAACATGCAGACAAAGTGTACATTGAGGTGAAATGAATCAGCATTTAAACATTTCGTTATGTATTCATATGCTGTCTGCCAAATACTCTTGATTCATTCTACTGTTTTACACATATATGCAGTTTATTAAATCATACACGTTTTAGGTCTTTTCTAGTTCTAGTCATTGCTTTCAGGGTGCAAAAAAAGATAAAGAATTATAAAGTTATGAAACCAGTTTTTTCAAAGGCACCAAGATTTATTGATGCTACTTAATAAAAACTTACTGTGCAGTTAGTCCACACACACACACACATATATGTATACATATATATATATATATATATATATATATATATATATATATATATATATATATATATATATATGTAGCTTGCTTAGCCTCTCACACTGTTTAACATATATGTATTATATATATATATATATATATATATATATATATATATATATATATATATATATATATGTATTATATATATATATATATATATATATATAAATATATATATATATATATATATATATATATATATATATATATAAATAAATATATATATATATATATATATATATATATATATATATATATATATATATATATATATATATATATATATATATATAATACATATATGTTAAACAGTGTGAGAGGCTAAGCAAGCTACATATATAAACCCTTAACCAGAAATATCTAGAATACAATATAGGGGTGTCTAAAAAGGCAAAAAAGGCATTGCTTGAGTGAATATATCGAATGCATATTAAAACCCTGAAAAGAAATACAATAGGAACATCATATTGTTCTAGGAAGACAATAAGGCTCTCCATTGTTCTTTGCCATAATACATTGCATCACTCTTTTATAAATGCAAAGATGAAAAGGACAAGTTTAAGTTTGGGTAGGTCACCAATAGTTTGCCAGGATGGGGATACCCTTACTTATTGATAAAACGTTCCTTACATAATCCTAAGAAAACATGCAAAATATTTAAATAACAGTTGGTGGAAGTGAGACTAGACAGTAACTCTGTCTTTGCCAAAGCCTTTGTCATGCAAACCAGGTGCCAATAGCACTCACTTTATTTCATTGGGTAACAAAGCATCAATCAACATAAATCCACTCAAGAAATGAATTGAAGACACACTTGAGTTACATTTAATAAAATTGGATAAACTATTTCTGGTATTAATAGAATCAATGGGTTAGAAAAACATAAAGACACAGAATCTAAGAAAATTGTTCTTGTTCACAAAAAATGTCTTATAATATGGAAATAGGAAAAATAAATAAAAATAAAATGTAAACACAATGAACAAAGATTTTGTCTAATCTTAGTTGCATCTATGGATTACTCTTATTTAAAGAGAGAGAGAGCTCTAAATTCAAAATGACAAACATATTAAATGTTCTTTCTAGACATTATAAAAACATCAATTCTTGTTTGGCTGAAAAACTGGTCATATACAAAACTAAATGGACTATTGCTTTAATCACTTTACATTATGAGCGATCTCACTGGAAAATGTTACTGCTAACGAGATAGATTTGTGCCAACAAAGATTTAGCACAAATATATCTTAAACAGAGTGAATTTTGAAAGATTTTTACTAAATATCTAACAAGTAAAACCATTTTAAAATTATGAATTGAACAGATTCAGAGTTAGGAGAAATTAATGTATAATAAATAAAGCAAGTGGCACTTATAGAAACTTAATAAAACTGAAGCAAGTATAAGTAAAAGGCGAAATTGGAGAGAGTTTTGGATTGGGAATATTTGGTGTGATTGAAGTGGGAAGTATATGGTTTATGTTACGGTCACATTCTGCTTCATCAGATCCACTGACCTTGTTGCGCTAAGAAAGAGGAACAATATGAGCATTTAACACTACACTGTGAAATATTATTTTTGGGGACCACTGGGAGCACATTTATTTAAATTGTCTGAGTGCCTCAAGATACTACCATTTGTGCAACTTTGATATGTCAATATGTGTAATAAGGCAAAGTCACAAAAATCACAACTCTACAAACAATCAGTAATGGGGTTTTACAAAGGATAGTCAAACCTGTTGTAAATTTATGGAAAGTAATGAAATTTTGATATATTTAAAAAGCAATCTAAGAATCTCTAAGAATCTCTGTCCTCTAAGAATCTCAGGGTACCTTTACATGAAGTCCTCACTAACCTCAAAGTAATTACTAAGATTATTTGCTTGTTGTTGGCATTTGAAGAAATTCTCAATAAAAGTATTTTGGTAGTATGGCTTAGTGCTTGTAATGATTTTGGTGTAAAAACAATGCCCTGACACCATGAAAGCTAGAAAACAATTGTTGTAGTTATTAATTACAAAAGCTTAAAACGTAATTGTCCCCAATATTCAGGTACCGTTATATAAGTATACTTGAACGATAAGGGTTCCTAAGGTAAAAATACTTCAAATGGTGCTTTTTGCAACACATATTCACAATACCCCTGGGCCCTAAATGCGTTAATGAACCCATCCAACTTCAATATGTTCCACTCATCACTTGGAAACTATCTAACTATCTGGGGAACATGACTTCATAGAGAAAACAAACAGAACACATGATAAATAAATATATTTTAGCTCAGTCTGCAAGTAGGATAGCTTTTTAAGTCAGTTTTTGAAAAACATGCCAAAGTCACTAATCATGCATCTTGCAGGAGAACTCTCCTGATACTTCACATTTTAGCACAACAATTATTTGATGATGGATAAAGGAAGATGCCTTACTGAAAACAGTTCTCCTGATAGATGGCATTCCATATCTTGTGGGCGGGCCCGCCCTTGTAGCCAGTGTACCTCTCTGGATTCAGCAACAGATCAACATACTCCATGCCGACGGAATTCTCATCTGAAGTTGGAGAAAACAAAACATCAAGAATCATACTTCACCTTAATTGCGGGCACTTAATTAGCCTAGGATTTCTGCAAATGCATGCTGAGTGGTGCAGAAGGTGTGTGCTTGGGTTTGATGGGTATTGTTCGAATTTGAATGCTCTGAGGTGCATTTGAAGGCCCTTTCAGAAGATTTATTGGACAATCCCGTCTATTTTAGAATGTCAGTATTTACCAAGTTATCTTCAATTAATAAACAACAAAAGTTTTATCAAAACAGGTGCCAGGATGGCACTTGAAAATCATGTTTTAGGAGACCATCATCATTTTCTTAGAGCATCCTGTTACTTGCAAGCTATGCTCTATGCATGAATGGAACAGGTAGGGACAGGTACCGGTACTCGATATAAAACCAAATACTGATATTGAATAGGAAAAATTATCGAAGTATAAAATGCATCTGCACGACGGATGTTCACTACTAGTATTTAAATACATAATTTCTAAAGCTGATAGTGCTAAATTTAACAAAATTAGGTACCTAGATAGCAGGCAGTATCGTTAAAAATATTGTTATGGTATCGAAACATTAAGGAAATATTGATATTGTATAGTATCATAAAAAATCTAAAGGTGCCAATCATCAGGGAGAAGTGAACTTACCATCTACTTCACAGAATGTATTACTGGCATCGTCATGCTGTTTCCACACCTGGAACGCCTCCTTACTCTCCACACTGGAACACAACAATAAACATGTCAATTTCTTTGAAATCATTCTGCATAGTTATTCATTTTTTTAATCAATGGTTTCTAGATACCATATCTAGTTCATATAAGTCACATGCTAATGATATATACATTTTCAAGCCATGCCTAAGATGTTTTACCTATTTGCACCTGGACTGCATGGTGTCTATCAACTTTAAACTTTGACTAGTAGGACCAGGAAATAAACTAACATTTGTTAAATAATTGAAGGATGTCAGTCAAACACAACAACAACATTAACTTTCAATATACTCTTCTAAAATCAAGATATTTCTGATACCATTCGTTACCCTGGATCGCAGAGAAACGTGTAGATTAGTGACTCCCTGCGCAATTACATGAACAAATTGAAATATGATGGACATTAAAGTAAACAAAATACCCTTGATAATCCAAATTAACCTTTGAATCATGAATAATGTCAAAAAAAGTTAACAGTGACAGTCCTACTCCAAATATGAATGTGTCAAGATAAGTTTGTGTGAATTTTCTATTCTCACCTGATTGTCCTATTAAGGGAGCCCAGTTCATCCTCTTCCTCTGTCCTGCAGCTTCCCTCTGTGTTAGCCTCTTTGGTATACTACAGAGAGAAAAACAAAAAAATACAAAATATTATAACTTATTAACCTAGACTCTCATACTGAGCAAAGAGGTGACAGATAAAGAAAGGCCACTGAGATATAAATACTTAAGGAGCATAGGGGTGTGATCCACATCAGGATGCCTGACACTAATACGAGCACCCAATTGGGAATGGAATGGGACATTTGTTTCTATTGTCACTTTTTCTTACACATATAGGCTGAATTGCTATTATCCAGTTCATCTGAATCAGTTGTAAATGGTGGAGAGTAGTCATGAACTAACTTGACTATAAAGCAGTCTATAAAACATAAGCTTGACATATGGATCAGGAGGCCCCTCTTAACCAATTAAAATTACACATACATGTATATGAAATTAAATTTAGTCTCTGTAGTATTTACTAGAACCAGACATGAGGGAAGTCTACACTACACGAGGCTGACTAATGGATCAACAGGCCCATAACACTGTTTGTTCACAACATAAACCGGATTGGAAGGCAGTCTATAGTAGTGATGTCATTGATATGAAATTTTATTGATTCGATTAATCGATGTATTTTTCGATTCGATTCGATACGCTGTAACGTGCTCGTTGGGCACAATTAATTACCTAGTAATTGCTCAAAATAAAAAACATTCTTGCCTTTTTAATTCATTTATCAAACATCAAATTAATGAATTAATTCTGTATTTATTCATTCATCAATTATCATAATCAATCATGATTTATTTTTATTTCATTTGAATACACATATTACTTAATTTTATTTGTTTATCAATTTACTTTATATCTGATTTATTCTTTTATACCTATTACAATTCATTCTACTTTGAATTGAATTCATTTTGTGGCTGCTATTTGTATAAAATTCATCTATAGCCACATTGTATGTCTATATGGACATTTATTACGTTTGCTCATTTGAGACAATAACGATCGAAACGTTCATATCGCAAATACTGCGCACATGATGAGCAGTACGTTTAGGGAACGTTTCAGATATTGTTGTTCTGAACGTACTGCGAATTCTATGTACGCAGTAAAATAAAATGGCGGCCGTTTGTTTTGGTGAGCGTGAACTTACGGCTGAGAGCCGTAGTACAACGTAAAACATTACTGTCAAAGGTAACAAACCTTTGGTTTTGTTCGACCGAGCGATCGCTCATGATTTTTTGCCTGTACTTACGTAGTACACGGTAAATTTTGTTGATTCTGTCGCATCGATACAGTTGCCTTATCGATGCGACTATCGACAGGGTCTTATTTATCGGTGCATCAGCTTGGTGACTATCGATGACATCCCTAGTCTATAGTACACAAGGTCTGACACATGAAATAGGAGGCTAAACCTAACCAATTAGAAATATTGATTAAGTATCCCTCAAGGGAGTCCAACTGTCACATTGTGACATAGGCTTCAAATGAAAGGTTTATATATGAACCATTTGTCGCACTATGGATGCTAAGCTCCAGGACTGATTGTCTGTAGTCCAGGGCTTTTATTCTGGGACAACCCTGTCCCTGATATTAGTACTAGAATGGCCAGGCAGTCTATAGTACACAAGATTGCCATATATGGATCAGGAGGCCCGCCTTAATTATCCAATTAAGTTACAATTATACTAGAACCTAACTGGAAGCCAGTCTATGAGAAAGAAGATTGGCTTATGGATCAGAAGACTCAACTTACCAATTACATCATTAACCCTTCCAATACTGAAGCTACATCGTCCAAAGCACGAGAATGCAAAGATTTTGAAAAACAATCTAAATCCTGTCATGTTGGCATTCATTGGAAAGCTCTCGCTGAGAACTCTCCGATGAGTACCCATATGCCATGGTTTAAGTCATTTTTCCTATTTTTGCATCATTTTGTTTTGACAAAACTGGCCACCAGCAGCTTAACGGTTAATAAAGTCTCTCTGTTACTAGATCTAGACTGAAAGGCAGTAGGTATTATTAGACTGCCAGTATGGATCAGAAGGCTTGCCTCAGCCATTACAACATCAATAAAGAGCTTCCTGATAACAGCACGAGCAGTCCAGCTGTCACCATAGATATAAACATCTTAGGTTCCCGGATCTATTTATGCCTTTTCATTGATCCTCAACAGGCTGCAAAGCCCCATTACTCTAAATACAGCAACTGTGGGGAAGAATCAATATAGAGAGACACTTTGACCTGAGCAAAGAGGGATATGCATGATTTCTGAAAAGGTGGTTGTTTCAGAAAACCTGATTCTTGACATTTCAGGCCTAATCAAAGTGCTATTTTGAAAATGAAAATGGCAGTTTTTGTATATGAAAGGGAATTCTTCACCTCCAAATCACCTTTTCAGTATCCAAACGTTTTATATTTACAAATACAGTGAAACCTCCCATACCTCAGAGATGTGAACACCTCCTATTGTGAACACATTTTGCAAGACTCATTTAAACCTTTTACATTAATAAAAGACCTTTGAGATGTGATCACACCCTAATGGGAACACTTGCGCTAGTCTCTTGGTGATCATACCTCCAAGGTTACACTGAAATGTATAATTTCAGATCATTCCATCTTAAATTCATAAGGTAATATAATGATATTTATGGGCACTTGCTGACAGAATCAATAGATATATTTCATTTTCATCAACATTAAACACAAGCATAGATTAGAGAGATGCCAGTCATCTAGATTACAAGTCCTAGTTTTCCATCTTTCCTAAAAATCATCGGCACGTATCGCATTTAGGATACGCCAAGTAATGCCTTATTCATCCAGAATTTGTTTGCAATACGGAGCTGATCAGCAACAGTCTCAGCTCTCCTGTCACTAACCACCTCCATTTCTGTTAACTCTTCTCTGCACATGCAAATGTATGTTATTGGCTTATGCAGATCAAGGAAATACAACCAGAGTAACACATGATAAACCATGCCATGAAGATACAACTACTATAAACAATGGTATTATCACTTTTGGATCTCAACCAAATGTCAAGCCCTGATAAAAATGCACCTATCAGATCTCTTCCACATTAAAGGCAATAAATAGTAAATATCAGTTAAGAAACGAGATGCTATAATTGCTGAATGATAAAAGCAGTCACTGAATAGACTAGTATATTTTCCACTATCAGTTGGTTTTTGATAGATACCATCCGTAATAATGGTATTCTGTGTGGTTATCTATATAGCATCTAAAATCAATACCATCTAGGCAAATCAGTAATGGGAGGGAAAATCAATCCTGCTTCATATTTCATAACTAGCACTAAATGTAATCAATGAAATGAATAGAGCATCTCATAAAAATATGATGCTGCCAAATAAGCTACCTGGTGAAAGCAACATGTAGTCTATGCACAGTCATAAACATCTGAGGGCCACAGCGAAAATCAAATCCTGTATTTGACTGTGTTACCCTCATGAAATAAAGATTATTATCATTATCATTATTATTATTATCTGTTCTGATTTTTTTATGTATTAATATACTTGCCTGGTAAGTGCTATTTTGTATTCACCGAATGCAGTCAATATTTAGTACATTACACATTACATAGAGCAAGGTAGCTTAATTGATCAACAGTACATCCTGAACCATTGACAACAAATATCACTTTCCTTATTTGTCAGTCCAAACAGGAAATCAAGCATTGATATTTTGCTAGACTAGAATTTATACATATTTCATACATGTTGCATACATAATCTGACACTGTCTATAATTGTCCGTACCACAAAGCAATAGCGCACATAGCCCAGGTAGTCAGATTAGATTCTTGTGTGGCTCGCCCCAATAACAGGCGTGGTCTAAAGCATTGCCACTGGCTGCTTGCAGTCTCTCACCACTGGGGAGATTTTAATCCAGCTTTAGGATTGTGATAAAGTTACCAGTGACATGGAGTCTGGCATGGATTTCCTCAGAAACTAGTTTACAATTTAGTCTAAATGTATAAATAAACTATTATTAAAATTTAAGTTTAAACCACAACATTTGTTATGATTGGTAGGTACTGCCTGACAAAGACAGACAGACTGCACGTCCCCTGCCTATTATCTAGACTAGACAAATCAATGATGATATTTGTGTAACCTTTACGGACAATATGGCTCAGTATGAACAGCCAATGCGGGTGTACGAAATGGGTGTTATAGTGCATAGGGTAGGTTCCAGTATCGGCAATACAGATTCTGAGCTAATAACATATTTCCAGGGGTGCCTTGTCTGAAGCAAAAAAGCTGAGCCTACGACTCCTCCTCAAATAAAACCACTGATCAGCATTTGTTTGAATTATTCATTGGTATTCTGGAGCAAGCGGTTTTCTGAATCACTGATTTATTCAATAAAATCATGACCAAACTGATCCTAAACCTTTTATTGAAATTCTTTTTAAATCTTCAAACAAACCTATCAGTTATTAGAGGGCACATTGTGATTGACAAACAAGTATTGCTGTCTTCAGGAAGTATTAGTTTCTAGCAACTCACAAGCCCAGTGTGTAACTAAGTTGGGGACTTAGATGAAAGTGGGACCAGATTTTTGCACTCTTTTCTTAGGCTTATTTTAGTTTTCAGTTTGCAATCTATTTAACTTGGTCAGATATACAGCTACCTAAATTCAATCTCTGGTCATCCAGAATTAGATTAGATCACCTCAGGCTATTTGGGGAACAAAATATTCACAACCCTGAAATATGCCAATTATTCAACTGAAAACTATCAGGATGGACATAAACCATGCTATTGAAATTGCAAAGTGTGTCATCAAGCCTACGACAACCACTTCATATTTCATAGGTGATATATAACAGTTGGCTGGCTTTGTGTTGTAACAGACCACTGCATGTGACCTCTAGGTTATCCCTGCAGGCAATGCCCTCAAGCTATATTGGCGGAGCATACGGCAATGGTCAAAACAAACCAGACCAGTAGCATAGCCTAATAACAATTCTGAGGCCTAATAGTATGTGTAAATCCAAGGCATAACTTCTTGTGAAGGGAATTTTGTATTTATCTAGAAGTGGGCAGGGAATAAATAGATTTAATATGTAATTTTCATGACTCTTTTTGTGATTATGGTAGGGCATGAATTAATTGTGTTTTGTTCAAATAAATTCAAAGTAATAGCCATAATTATACTATATAATTCTAGTTCAAATATTCTAGATCAGACTGGATACTTCAATATAGTATAGAATAGTATAGTATAGTAAACAGTTATTGCCTGGCTTGTTGGTGGATAGTGCAGATTATCAACCCGAGGAGGAATTATTTCCCGAGGGCAAAGCCCGAGTGAAATAATTCCTTCGAGGGGTGATAATCTGCACTATCCACCAACAAGCCAGGCAATAACTGTTTTGTTATACCAAACATGTTATAGCAAGCGGCAAAATCATAAGACAAGAGCTAATCTCAATGTTTTAACTCGTTGCCAACTTGACTCTTTGCCCTTTGTTGCGCGACTTTTTGATCATCTCCGTGGTAATGGTCGCCACGTTATTGCTAAGTGTTTGTTGGCACGTGCGTGTATGTGTCCGTTTGTTGGCACAACGCAACACTGTTGCATCGTTTCATTGTGTACGCACGGACGTTCATTGTTGTGCCATGGGATAGGAGAGATTATTGACTGGCAATTATTCACCTGCTTGTGATATTATTCCACCTTTTCTGGCAGATAGTGTGAATTATGAAATGACTCTTAATATAGGGTGAGGTATAACAATATAGTTTATTGACTATATCATAGATACAAAATATACAATAAATAGCTTTATAGCGTGAAGAAAGTTTGAAGACAGCTGGTCAAATTTTGTGATGAATTGATAATATATGGTACATAAAAGCTATCAACTGCAATATTATTAGTTACGCCCTGTTGGAAAGTGCGGTACGGCCTGATATCCACCCTCAGTCATCCATATCCCACGAGGCGGAGCCGAGTGGGATATGGATGACTGAGGGTGGATAGAAGGCCGTGCCGCACTTTCCGTCAGGGCGTAACGAATTTATCACCTGCTCTTTCTAGTAAGAAAAAAGAACAAATACATCTCATACGATACGGCTGGCTGAAAATTATTTTTTAATTTTTAAAAAAGAAAATTCAAATTTAAAAAAAATATTTTTTTTTTATCTATTTATGTATTTTTAAATTTTTATTTATTCAATTTAAAAAAAAAGAAAAGAAAAATTTAAATTAATTTTTTTTTTTTATTATTTTTAATTTAAAAAAAATCTTTTTTTTTCTTTTATTTTAATTTTTTTTAATTTTTTTTGATAAAACCTGGTGACCTCTAGCCTGTCAGAGTGGTGATATCAAATTAAATTTGTTCTCCAAGTGGTGGTATTGAATTCTGCCGTGTGGTATTGAATCTGCAATGGGTGAACGGCTCCAGATCTAACACCTATTGACCAATCAGCATCAAGAATCATAGCAGAGCAGGTGATAAATGGAAAGATTATGCATCAATTTTAGCAATGCATTGTTATCACAGCTTTATCATCAGTACCTCAGTTTAACCTACTGGACTTCGGTCACTATAGATAAAGGGCATGCTAAATATGTAATGCATAACAGTGCATGCCACATTCTTGTTATCTTTTCGTGGGCCAAGCTCAGGGGTTCAATACCAGTATCCATTCTCTTATCAACAATTCAATTCAAAATAGTGACCAACTGATCATCCCCTGGAGGAGGCATCAATATGAACACCTTGGAACCTTGTAAAATGTATTCATCTATTCACATTTGACACTCATATCTAAGAATTTTTGCAATACCCAGGAGTGGCCAAGCATGTAAATCCTGGTGCACAGACAATAAGCATTTTTCAATTGATGGCAAATATGACAATATATTGAAAGAAATGTCACAAGAGACTAACATGTAGGCCTCCATTACATAATGAAGGCAATTTGATGAAGTTGACATGTTCAATGGAATTTGCATCAAATATATAACCAACTAATACAGGAAGTAAAGGCTCTGCTGGTCATGCTGCCCAGTAATTTGCAGATTTGACTTGTCACACGTTTTGAAGCCTCTGTTGCACCAGCATGTGACAATGGGACACCCCTGTCACCAAATGTGACATATTTGTACCTAGAAACTTTACAAGATGGGTTTATATTCACATTAATTTGGGAATTGGAGGTACCACAGTAAAGTATCATCAGCCTCACCTGCCAACAAGGTCATTCAAGAAAGGATGTTGACAGAAAGTCTGCAGAAGAGGAATATTCTGTCAAGCCCTGCCCATCCATAAATATGTATTCTCCCTACTTGCTAGCACTGGAATGACGAATTCCATATCTCTGATACCAGGACACACTGCATACAGAGTGTACCAGCTGTGGCAAGAAGCAACACCTGCACTGCTTTATCTACCACACACATGTTCAATAATCGACATCCAGTTCAGGTACCCATACATATATATCAATTATCTTGCCATGCTTGGCTCTCGTATCATTTTTATCACACACAGTCACAGGTAAAGCTGGAGAGATAGGAGGCAGCTGACATCCTGCTCTCAAGCAGATGAAATGTGTAACTGAGTAGCCCCACATAAATAAATCATGAAATTGAAAAGTTGATTAAATGATTTGATTGCAAAACCCTAAAAGTTAATCTCTGCAGTGGATATACATTTCACTGGGTGAGAATATTAAAATGTGCATAATGCAATCTTGATCAATTGTGATACTATACATTTATTCAATGGAAGCATGTAATCTCATATTACAATATCTACAAGTGGCTATCCTGGTGGAAAATGCAAACACATTTAATATGCATTGTACACGAGGAAATTCATTTATATGTATGGCCCACCATGGAGAGGTTTTCTGGTAATCAGCCCAAGGCTATGAAGCACTGGACCTTACATCTGTGTGACGATGATGGCCTGCCACAAAATAACAACCTAGACATATGACTTTGTGTATAAGGCACTATTAAATAAGTAGGCAAAAAGTCTATCCTTCCTTTCTCGCATTTAATACAACTAATTTACACTTACTTTTTGTTTTGCATGGTCACCATTTCCATTCTTCCCATTACCCTTGAAACCTTCTGGGAGCTGGTCCTATACAATTAAGAAAAAAGGAAAATGTGTTACGCTGAGAAAGAAGTGTACAGTAGCACTAGGCAAAAACAGGGAAGATACATTCAGGGGAATATGAGTTGTTTAGGGATTCTCTTTGTATCAAAACAACAAGTTTATGATACTTTTCAGCATGTGTTTAAATTGCCAGAAATCCAGATTAAAGAATGAGGCCAATTGAGAAGTATAGTATGCCTTTTTCTTCAGGAATGGTTTTAGCTAGGGTAAAGGTCTACATTCTTAATGCCTTGATTGTAATACACAGCTAAGAAGCTTACTCCTTATTGCCGAATCCTCTTTTAAAAAACAAAAACCTTGAAAATAGTAAACTTGAAGTAGTCTTAGCCATGATCCTTAAATGGGTATGTAGTTTCTGGGGAAAAATACCTTCACACACTGGCAAATATTACCATGAAGAACTTGTCATGGTTCACTTTGGTATCAGGTATTCACTGATAATAAAAGAGTATGAAGAGGTAAGATCAGTATTGGTAAATAAGTGCACACAGAAGAACATCATTTATATTTCACAAGTAAATATGAATGACTGACCTTATCTCAAAACATCAATATTTAGAACAGTTAACTATCCACCAGTCCTTATCTCACTTTTTTCACACACATAAAAGAATGGTAGTAGTCTTAAGGCAGTATCTGGAATCTGGTAGCAAGAAAAACTTTATCAGTTTTAGAAACTCACCTCCTTGCAGAAATTGACATGGCAGTTCTTGCTGGAGCAAGCCCATTCATCACTCCAGAAGGGGCAACCTTTATTCAAATTAACCTGAAATACCAATACCAACATTGAGGTTACACCTATTGAAAATAATAAACATACTGTATACATTGTTTTCGTGCATTTAGAATTATTGGTTTAAAGTATGTGTTCACAGTGGTAGCATAAAAAGAAAACTTGAAGAATATCTTTCATTGGTGACTTGTAGTGATAGTAGCCTCTGCTTTTATGATTTACATGAATAGTAGAGATGGGAAAAATAAATGGCAACCCACAATTGAAATACTTGATATATTCATCAGCAAACACCCCCCCCCCCCCCCCCCCAAATTCAAAATATATTATGGTAAAACGTAGTTCACATTGTTGAACATTGTAACATTAATCCTTTTATTCATTTATAGAGGTATATAGAATTATAGATATATTCTTATTTGGTTGTAAAACCTTTTTCTTTAAGAATATAAACTAGGATAGTTAGAAAACATTGAGATTTTCACTCTAGGCAAGGGAAGTCGCATTTCAAAAACTTGTAATGGGCCCTTATAGGGCTCCAAAGATAAATGACCCAGCAAAGACCTGTATACACCTTTGGACAGAACACCTATTTAGATAAGTTCTGACTTCAGGCCAAAAGTGGTTAATAAGTTGAAAAGTCAGGCAGCTACTATGAGTCAATACATGATTTATGTCTCATGATGCCAACAATACTTGACTGCAATGTCAGAAGAAAAAAAGCAAACTTGCCTTAAAATATCTGAAATAATCCTTATGGAGTAAACTGTTAAGAATTGGATGTATTTTCTTGTTGTTAAATGAGTCAACACTTTCCACCTTACAGGAACAATCATCAACTTCCCCCTTGAGCTGAAATATAAACAGTAAAGAAATAAATAAAAGTTGCTTAACTGAAAAGTTTTGCACTTCAGGAAAGTGTGTCCAGGACCACATAACTTAGGCCAATCTCATGACTTTAAAGACCATTAGTGATTACTCATAGTTTAAAGGCCCGAGAAAAAAAGCTTCTTTCCTGTAACGTTTTTGAAAAAAAATAGGGTATGTAGGTAGGTAAAAAGAAAATTGGGATTACTTTTTTTGTTCAAAAATGTGTGTTTTATGCATGTTTTATGATAATTGGGTGTTGGAAAGGCAGAAAAACTTAAGGGATTTTTGGAGTAAAAAGTTTTTGTGGAAGGGTTACAGGAAAAAACATCTTTCTTTAGGCCTGAGATAGTTTATGGGTACCCAATTTGCCTAAACCAGCTAAGTGATGTTAAAGTAACCTTACAGATATTGTGTTAATGGTAGGACTGTCATTGACATCCATTTTTTTTTCGATTCGATCATTGACATTTTATTTTTTGATTCCGATTATTTCGATTCGATTGTGAAGAACTGCAGTAATAGAATATTTTCACATGTTCCACACTATTTTTGTGGCTAGGATCCTAAGATTCCCACAATGCAAAGACAATGAAGGTTTTCTCAACACTTTCTGATTAGATACTTGAGTTTCTCTTCAAAATTCTTAATAGCGCTGGCTAAAAATTGCGTAAAAGGCTGAAAAAATGTGTTTTGATTAATTCGATTAACAAAATATTTTTTTCTCGATTAATTGGAATAATTATTTCGATCGATCGATACTTGTCATATCAATGACAGTCCTAGTTAATGGGCTCTTTTTTGACGAATAAGTGCAGGAGAAATGTATCATAACTTAGGGGACCTTCTATGGTCTTAGCCAGCAGGTCATCTGGGTGACTTTTTGGACACCCAAACCCTTAAAAAGCACCCCTCAGGACACCCAAAGTTTTTGTGAGGAATTTCTTTAAATGTCAATCTCAAGCATATAAATTAAATATTTTCACGTCCATATAATTCCCATGACATTGTATAAGGATATCATGCCTTATTTTGATAAATTTAAAAATGTTTATGGTTGAAATAAGACTATATTTCCCCCCCCCCCCTTAAAAATTTGGACGCCCAAAAATTTAGCAGTTGCCAATTTTAGGCACCAACTTTCTAAATCCTGCCTAAGACCCTGGTACCTTGACAGATTCCCATCAGGGAGATCATGAAGTGGGCAATATATTGCTACTGCATTCATCTTAATCAAGCAATCCCCTTTATATTATTGAAACATACTTTGTCTGTTTTGATTTAAACATTGGTGTACCTGATGTATCAAACTACATAAGACGAGAGACATGAAGTCATATCTTCCAGTCTGTCTCTAATGAGAATTTATATCATACCATGAGAAGAAATTGATAGTCAAAATAATGTCTAATGCTTCTGTTGCCAGTCATATCTGTAGTTCTATAAACACAAGTTCCAGTACCTGGCTCTCTCGATATGGATTTAGCATCTTTTTCTTTTTTCAATAAACAAAAACAATAACAACAACAAGGATTTAAGTCTCGCTCAAGCTGTTAGCTATTATAAGTTCTTTGCCTGTATGTACATTTGCCACATATAATCATTCTAAAGAATGATTACGTGGTCTTTAGAAAGGCATCCCATCAAATTTTGGGCGGAATATGTTACATCATTATTTCTGCATAAAGTTCATGCCACCTTGCACGTCCCCACATACTTAATGTGTCATGTTTACTTTTCCCATGCCAGAAGCACAGCCATCCGTTACGAAAACTCATTAACTGACATGCAAGCCAACCATTAACTCACATAAAAAATAATCTAGCCCATAGGGTGGTTAACCCACTTCCAAATGATTACGTCATCTTTTGCTACTGAAACAAGGAAACACCCTTCCTTTCTCACAAAATTATGATAAAATCTGTGACTGAAATTTCTGAAAAAAGTAAGAATCACACCAATTCATTGAGAAACTACAAACTTTAGAAATCATCAGTGGATCATTAAGTCTAATCCTGGAAAATTCCTAAAATAGATAAAACACCATACATAACCACATGTTTAAAAACACGGAGTTAACTTTCTGGAACATCTGTGACCAGGCTGGTTGGAATTATCAATCATGTGTATTCTATTGACATGATGAGATTATAGATCGAGCAACTCTATCGTCGGGTATGCCGTTGTTTACATTCTGAGATTGATAGGCCATACCCACGATAGAGAAAGCCCCATACAAAACTTTTCCACTGCGCCCAAAAAACTGGGCGCTCACATTTCTAGCCCAGTCTGGCCACCCAAACCAACTGAATTCGTTCCCTACCTTGTTAATTTACGTTGTGACGCTTTTACAGCACTCAAATCCGGCCAGAGTGCGAGAAATGAGAGCTTTTTGGCTGGAAGCGATAATTTTCACCGTGTCCGTGCCGCCATTTAATTCGATATATGACTAGTCGAGCAGCACTGTCCATCATTTCCCGTATCAAACCTATCACTTTCTCACACGTGTGCTGCTCGACTAGTCATATAACGAATTAAATGGCGGCACGGACACGGTGAAAATTATCGCTTCCAGCCAAAAAGCTCTCATTTCTCGCACTCTGGCCGGATTTGAGTGCTGTAAAAGCGTCACAACGTAAATTAACAAGGTAGGGAACGAATTCAGTTGGTTTGGGTGGCCAGACTGGGCTAGAAATGTGAGCGCCCAGTTTTTTGGGCGCAGTGGAAAAGTTTTGTATGGGGCTTTCTCTATCGTGGGTATGGCCTATCAATCTCAGAATGTAAACAACGGCATACCCGACGATAGAGTTGCTCGATCTAATGAGATTAGAGATACCATATTTCATTCAACACTTCACTCACCTTGCAGAAGCACCTGTCAGCAACACTCCCACTCCAGTTTTCCTGCGGGGTCACAAAAGCCACCAACAGTGTCAAAATGAAAATGCTTAATCCTAACTTAGTCATACTGACGATTGGTGTTGGTGAAAGATGTTGTTGTTATGCTAAATTGACTGTTAAAGTGTGATAGATACACGACATCATACCCGTGTTTATATTGGGCGAATCGCCGGAAGTGAACAGCGCGTGAAGTTGCTACGCAAAAAATATAGTTCCAAAGAATTGAACATCAGTTTTTCATACAAAAAATAACTGCAAGCTAAGGGCAAATTTAGTTGTTATAATATTTATCCGTGGCATGTGACTTTGTGTCGTAAAGCCTGATCAGATAAATATTTAACTAAGCGCGCATTGATACGAATATCGCAAGCAGTACACGTACGTGGCGCAACTGCAATTCATTGACCTTTTGGGGTCACGAGGAAATCCCTCCTCCAAGGGAATTCCCTCCATGCCTCACCTCACCAATGACAGAGCAGTTGCCATTACAGCACAGTGGATTAGTCAAATTCAATGCATTACTCTGGTTTCACGTGCTTTATAAACTGAGGATTTTAAGAATAAAACATTAAGATGAGAGGTTCTTCATTCTTTAAAATCAGGCAATGTTTCCTGTGTGGCAGATTTACAATTAAATCCCCAAGAAAAGTTAGAGGTGAGTTATGTAATTTTTATCAAGGTTGTGATGCAAATACTTCCTAATACATACTTTCAAAAAAATAAAATAAATAGCATGCAACAATATTTAGCAACATCTAGTATAATCTATACTAGTCTGGCAGGGGCTTCACAAGTTGACAATTTTCTTGCCAAAGAAAGTCTACCAACTACCAAGCACCATAAAGATGGTAGTCTAGAGTAGTCTGGCAAACCAACATCAAACAGTATTTATCTATCTATTATTTGCTCTTATATGTTATTTCAGGTATTCAGAATGTGAGGGGATACTCAACTAAATCTCCTGAGACAGAATTGGGTCGCCACTTAAAGACAAGAATTAAAGCCACCGGGCCTATAACTGTTGCAGAGTACATGAGAGATGTTCTCACTAACCCTGTGTCTGTAAGTAAAATTAGCATTACTATGCATGCCTTTCTCCATTAAATGGTATCAAATATTTACATATTAGTAATAGTACGATAGACACATCAACCTTTCTAATAAGTAGATTTATGATCTGTAAGCCCATTCATCCCTGCGGTATAAGAGAAAATTCATTTTGATGGCAATATTATTTCTGAAGAAATATTCATTTGGAAGATGGTTGACTCATAAGGTTTAATTCAAAACCCAACAGATATTTCAGATATGCCTTGCTAATTTATTCTTACTCCAAAGTTGTCTTTAACAGTATATGCCCCAAAAGGTACATTAATTAGCCAATAGTCACCCATCAACTGGTGAATATGAATTAAGTCAAAATAGATGTAAAAAAACGTCATGATCACTATTCTTTGTTGTAATAAATGTGAAATAATAAGTGTTTCCCTCCAACCCTTTTTCCCTGACAAGCTTTTAACTATATGAGATTTTTTTTTTTTTTCCTTTTTTGAACTATATGATATTGGTTTTGTTTGCAAGGGTTACTACATGCATCGGGATGTATTTGGTTCTAAAGGAGACTTCATCACTTCCCCTGAAATCAGTCAAATGTTTGGAGAGGTGAGTATCTCTTTCCTGTCTTTCGGAAAAGCTCCTTTTAAGACAGGCAAAAATTTCTATGAAGAATTTTCAATTATTTTATCACAGACTATCTTCTAAGGCATGGCTGAAGTGCCCTTTTGACACAATAGGCTTAATCTATTAAATGTAGTTGTTATAAGGATTTAAAGTTGAGGAGTAGCAAAATCTGGAAGGACAGATTATTTTTTAATGCCCATTTTAGACAGGCATTTTAAAGATCCTGGCTAAGACCTGCTAAGGCGAACCTTGATAGCTAGAATCCAAGGGGAAGAGAGGTATTTTGTGATTATCTGCATGTGTAATTCTTGTTGGATTTTCTGTTCCAGATGATTGGTATTTGGTGTGTTAATGAATGGATGCAGGGTGAGCCACGCCCACTACAGGTGGTGGAACTGGGGCCAGGGAGAGGCACGCTGGCTGATGACATGCTCAGGGTACGTACTGCAATAGGCACTTCTGGACATTTAAAAAAAAAAAAAACTACAAAAACACACAATCAACTGTCCAAAAAGCAAAACTAACATTACTTTATGCATAAAAGCTGTCCACAGCTCTCTTCCCTTGTATCACTTTTATCCAACTCCGTCACCCAGATCTCTACTGATGATCAGCATGTTACTTGGAACATTTTTGGTGAACAGCTAAGTCTGAATGTATAATTTTTACCTAAGAGGTGTAACCATTCTTATTACTACTACATGTTTAAGCCAATTTATCAGTGTAACAGAAACCTTTATATTGCTACTGCATAACAGAAACATCATATTGCTACTACAGGTTTTCAGCCAATTCCCTGATATCAAGAAAAATGTGTCACTGCATATGGTTGAAGTCAGTCCCAAGCTAAGTTCAATGCAGGCAGAAAAACTCTCAGGACAGCCAGCAGATGACGCTACCAATCTGGACATCAGTGAAGCATGTTACAGGCAGTGTACCAGCAAACAAGGTATACCCGTCTCCTGGTATAGACAACTCTCAGATGTTCCAAGGGGGCTCTCAGTATATGTGGCTCATGAATTCTTCGACGCTCTCCCAATACACAAGTTTCAGGTACAGAGCAAATAAACTTATTCTTATTTTCATGGAACTTTTGTTATTTTGTAATTCAATTTTTTGTCAACCATGATGATCACAATAAACTTAACTCATTACTTTCAGGTGCAGAGGTGATTTGCTGCTCAATATTCTATCTTGAAAACACCAACCAATTTTCAGAAATACAGGTGAACTTGGATATGACGGACAACTGTACGACAGATTTTTGCATATGACGGACGATAAGCTTGGTCCCAGTCCGATGCATATCAAGTATTCGTCATATGTATACGACGGATTTTGCATATGACGGACCAATTTTCCTGGTCCCATTGAATCCGTCATATCCAAGTTCACCTGTATTGCAATGAATGTAATGTTTTATCATTCATTTTCTTTGAAAATAAACATGAATTTTGAATAATATATTCTGTTGCTGAGGACATTTGAAATAGTATATTCTACCAAAGACATGGAGAGATCCATGTCTCTGATTCTACCAACAACAATATTTTCAGTTGCAAAGTTATCAAATGGTATTCACACAATGCATGAGGAACCACTAAATCTTTTTTTCTTCCTTGTTTTTTATTTACATGCGAACGATTGTCAGCTGTGATGGAGTTGATTTCTTTAAGATGATGATGATGGAAATGATATTGAATATATTGTGTAGGTGATGAAAATGTATCTTGTTTGCTGCTGCAGAAAACCAGCAAAGGTTGGTGTGAAGTGATGGTGGATGTGGATGAGGAGGCAGATGGACCTCATCAGCTGAGATTTGTCCTGTCACGTGGTGCCACTCCTGCTGTTGCTACTCTACTACAGGTAGGATACTGAACATCTCGGCACCCAAAGCTGTCTCGACTACTTTGGTGGTATTCTTTTGACAGGTGCATTTTGGAATATATTTGAAGTACTGTTCATAAGTAAACCATCTATTTTCCTTCAAATATTTTGTGAATCTAATTGTGATTTCTTAGTATTTTCAAAAGTATCCAAGGTCCAGAAGATATTCATCAATCAAATAATGAAAACTATTCCATCGTTGCCTTAATAGCTGCTGATAATTACTATAAAATATTCTTTGATAATGGCTGAAAATGAAAACCATAACCCCCTTCATTTGTTCATTTGAGCATAATTCACCTACCATTATGGTATTGACTAATAAAGTTCTTTCTATGCGCAGAAAAACAGATCCTACAGTGGAGGACCAGAGGTTCTATAGGGGATCATAGAAAACTAATCATGAAGTATCAACTATTGGTAAAAATTAATATGAGAAAGGCTACAAGATGAACAAGGTGGAATCGTGGATGAGCATGGTCAAGGCAAGGTGATTTGTATTCAATAGTACTATTCTAATAGGTCATTTCTTCAATTGTTTTTATTCTTTTCCTACACAGTCTGCTCCAGGTGCCAGTAAGGAACATATAGAGATCTGTCCAGAAGGGGGAGTCCTGGTGCAAGAACTGGCGACTAGGATCAGTCAAGATGGCGGATGGTCACTCATAATAGACTACGGTCACAATGGAGAAAAGGCTGATACATTTAGGGTAAGTGATGTATCAAAAGGTTGACTTCTTTGTATCCAAACCTGATAGAATTTGCTTGTTTTTCAGGTTTAGTTCCCCATAGTAATGATCCAGCTCAAACAATCATTCACTTAGGGACCCAAGTTTCGCACTCAAGCTGATTATTTGATAGAAAACAGGGGGGGGGGGGGGGGGGGGGGGGGGAATGTCAATGGTGTCAAGTGATTGGAGGGTTAGTTATGTTGTTTGGCCTTGGTTCTGTTTAAGGACTTGCAACACATATAGGACATGGGAAACTCATATTAGATTTGTTTTGGGATTTGTATTCCTACGGCGCAGAAAAAGTAATGACATTGTTGATTTTCAATGGGCAGCAATAGATTCTAGGGACTCTTATCACTACTTTCAGGCCTTTAAGCAGCACAAACTACATGATCCCCTTGAGGAACCAGGCTCTGCTGATCTCACAGCTGATGTGGACTTTAGCTATCTGCAGCAGGTTGCTGGAAATCAAGGTAAGTGTTTGATTGATTAATTTATACAGGTAACCTTGTTTACCTTTAACTCACCTACCCACCTCTAAAATACAAAATTGGTTTCTAATATAACACAGGGTGATAATATGTGTAAGTTAGTTTTTCTTTTTTGGAAGATTTTTCCAGTCAACTTTTGTTTGAACTATAGCAAGTTTGCCTTTACAGTGAAACCTTCAAATGTACCCACCTTTAAGATAAGAACACCTCCAATTGTTAATGCTGTGTTGTGGTCCCATTTTATTCTAATGCATGGTTATAAAGCTTCTAAGATGTGAGCACTTCCTGTTGTGCAAACTTTTACCTCAGTCTTTATTAACTGATCAACATCTCATGGTTTCACTGTAATTGTTATTACATACAACCTTTCTTATCACTTGTCTGATACTTTAAAGGAGTGGAAAATAACATTTCATAGAAAACATCAATTGCTTTTCAGTTTAACTTCTTTACTTATGGGAAGTACCACAAGGGTATATGTTTTTGATAAAAGGCTGCACAATGAATACTTTTTCACAATCTGGAACTTTATTATTTTCATAACTTTAAAATTCAAAATGATTTTTTTATCTAGTAAGACAGCTGTCAATTTCGCATTTTGCAGATGACCCTATTGGAACTCTAGGATATAAAATGTATTTAATTGCATTGTTATTGATACCTTTAGATATCGAAGATTATATAAATATCAGTATCTACCTGAGGCTGATACCAGAAATGTGGTGAATTAGTGAAACGATAAGTCACCCCTATGAATCATTACCAATGTCATTTACTTTCAGTATCTTGCTTTGGACCGATTACTCAGGAAAAGTTTTTGTTTAACATGGGAATCCGTTACAGATTACAGGTAGTGTATTATTGCCCTATCAGAGTGAGTGATGCTCTTGAACTTCATTTCATAATACAGGTGAACTTGGATATGACAGACCACTGTAAGACGGATTTTTGCATGTGACGGACTATATGCTTGGTCCCAGTCCGATGCATATCAAGTATTAGCCATATGTATACGACAGATTTTGCATATGACGGACCAATTTTCCTGGTCCCATTCAGTCCGTCATATCCAAGTTCACCTGTACATCCTGGATATATTGCCATTTAATCTTAGATCTGTTAAAAAAATAATTTCAGCAGAGGATGTCTAATAGTAATCAGGTCCTAAAATACTCTGAAGCATTCTAGTATCCTATATTTGGTATTGTGAATTTTATATCATTAGGTAACAAACTCAAGATTTACAAGAGGAAAAAGACCCACATTGTCTTTGTGATTTGGCACACTCACATTTGTACCTTTTTTAACCCTTATCCTGCTAACCACAACAATTGTCGTGGTGTGCAGTAGTGCTTATAGGTTTCACAGCAGGATAAGGATTAAATGTGACAGTCTCCCTGAATATTTGAGCCATTTATGTCTGTAGGGCTATGAAAAAGCCCTAATGTTAATCGGAGTTAAGGTGATGGGTACCATTGCAAGCCAGTTAAAAGCCCTCTCCCAAAACACACCTCAAAGCAGCATAATCCTATAACTAGGTGTATCTCCAGGTTCCTGAGTGTTATCAGGTAGAGAATATCATCGCCACCTGTCATTATTCAATCCATATTGTTTTATTTCAAAATTTACAACTTTTCTTTCAAATGACATATTCTCATTAATTACGCAGGTGATGGTTACTGCAGGTTCAGAGTTATTTTAGGGATATCATTGACTATGCCCAATAAAAACTATTTTTTTGATTTTTTACTGCTGAAGATTTTTACAGGCCATAACGTTGAAAGTTTTAGTTAGAAATCTCCACACCAACTACACTTGGTAACCTCATGTGCTCATAGCTAGCACCTATTTATAGCATCCTGACCACAAGCCATTATCTTAAAATCGTCGAGGTGTATCTTTGTGCAACTGTCTTTTGTCTCCAGTGCTCAGAAGTGATCAGCGAGGTATGCCCACTACTAGCAAAGGGGTTCCCATGCCTCCACACACAAGATATCTCACTAAAATTTTCAATGTTATGGCCTGTAAAAATCTTTAGCAGTAAAAGATTAAAAAATTACTTCTTATTGGGCATAGTCAATGACATCCCTAAGGTAACTGTGAACCTGTAGTGACCATCACCTGCGTAAGTAATGAGATTATGTCATTTGAGTGAAAAGTTGTAAATATTGAAATGAATTAGAATATGGGTTGACTACAGACGGCTGACTATGATATTCTCTCCCTGATAACACTCAGGAACCTGTAGATGCACCTTGTTATATGATTATGCTGCTGTGAGGTGTGTTTTGGGATGGGGCTTTTAACTCACTTGCAATGGTACTCATCACCTTAAGCCAATATTTTACACCAGAAAGTTACATTATGCAAAAATTTTATGTCATTTTTCAGTATTACTGACTGCAGATGATAGTTTGCAAAGGAATCTTGAGGCATGAATGAATTTTAAAACATTCATTTTTTTCTGCTTTTTTATTTCAGGCTCTAATGGCCAAGGCTGAAAAGGGAGCTCGTAAAGATCTTATGAGTGGATACGACATGCTGACAAATCCAAAGAAAATGGGAGAAAGATTTAAGTTTTTTGGGATGATACAACACAAAGATGGGGACTACACCCCAGCAGGATTTCTGTCACAATTTCCAGATTTGGAGGAATAACAAATAAAGGAGCAATGTTGACAGAGCTGGAACATCATAATTTGACGCAATGTCAGAAATAAAAATGATCCAGGATAGAGTTGTGTAGAAAAAAAATATGTGAAGCCTCATTGTGGTAATCCAGAGAAGCTTAGAGACTGAATTTGGAATTTGACGATCATCTATTTTTTCCACCATATTGCAGCACAGTCATGACTAGCCAGTCACAAGTGGTAGAGGAAACCAGAGTACCTGGTGAAAAACCACCGTCTAACCCCAAGTCACTGGCAACTTTCTCACAATACCGCCCAGGATTTTAACCCAGGCTGAGGAGACGATAAGTAAAATACTTGTCAATATATTCAACAGGAGTGGATTTGTGACAATCTTAGGATGATGGCTAGTTGTGCTAGACAGCTAGTGCTATTGTCGGACCTGGCTGTTTCTTCCAATACCAATTCAATTTTACTCCTGTATTTATGAATTAATTGCATTGAATTCTGTGTTTAAAAAACTGTGCAAGAGGATGGTGCAACAATTGACCGGTTTACTCAGAAAGCAACTCTGTAACAGATTCAATAAACAAAGAATCTCTGTTTCTGTTTCTTTATACATGTAAGACTTGTTCTCTTCAATAAATGAAGATAATCAACCATGATATCATATTTCATTTATTTACATTATTTTATTCACATTATATACAAGTATCATACATGGTTTATCACATAGTTGTTATGTTAACCCCTTTACACCAGCTTGATCTATCACATAGTAACATTCAGCCTTTGGGAGATGGGGTGCGAACCCAACCTCCAATTTTCTAACTGTTGCGTCGAATGTCCTGACAATTTTCCCAGCCTGATCTTTCTGATGCATCTGTACTGACTGGTAGGTTTTGGAGAGCATTAACCTCGAGGTTACCAAGTTGGCCCAGGAGATCCCCAGAGCGGGAATAACCCTGTTCCTCTGAGATCCATCCACAACAGCAGAAACCTACAACAAAGGAGTCAAATATAAGTCTTCTACAGGTGAAGAGGTTAAAAGGATCCAGAATTCCCTTTCCAGCAACAAACTTTGGGTTTAAATAGCAATAATAGGACTTTTTTACTAAAAAGAATCGTTCTATGTCCCTAATACAATATATCTTTGAGATTAAAGCATTTAAAGGACAATTCCACCATGTATAAAACAGAGGCCCAAATAGTTTCTTATGGTATTCTCTACTTAAACCCAAGTTTCCACCAGTGCCAACCTTCATACAAGAAGTATATTGCAGTTTAAACACCTCCTAATAGACTGGGGCGGCCATTTTAGCCTGTTAATAGCCTCTAAGCAGGCTGTTGGTGCAACTAAGTCATTAGCAGTAGGGTAACTGCTAACTAATAAGAAACTATCTGGGCCTCTGTTTTATACATGGTGGAATTGTCCTTTAAGAACATATTTGAAGGAGATATACTGTCCAGAAACAAGCTCATACCCTTTTTAAAAACTTAATGTAGGTTCAGACAACACTTGTCAATGAGATCTCCAGGCAGGAAAAGGTTAAAGGTCATTTTGAGCCTAATACTTCCATTGCTTACCTGGTTGACACAGATGATAGGTACAGCATGCTGACAGGACAGCTGATGTAGCCTGGCTCCAAAAGAGGTGAGCTGCTTGGCTCGCTTCACTGTCTCCCTCACGCTGTATTCACACCTGAACAGCGCCGCTATGGAATCCAACACTATCAGTTTGATGCGCCCTCTATTGAGAAGCATTGGAACTCTCTGATCAATGCAGTGCCACAGATCTGCCTGAAGAAAGAAATGAATTGATATTGATTTAACTTCATATATATGTATAAATGCTAAGTATGTATAAATGCAGCTATATAGCTGCATATATACATACTTAGCAGCATTTGTTCATTATAATCACTACTAAATACAATAAATGTTTGGTTTTAAATTTTGATGACATGCAAAATAGCTGCACATTAGATTAACCTTAACTTATTCTTATGATGTTACACCATCATGGCTAGGAAAACCCAGGTCCTGTAGACTCATGAAGGTCAAAGATATCAGGGTGCCTGAACAAAATGCCTGCTTCTAGACTGTGGTGCAAGGAGAGAAAGTGTTAACTCTTCATCAATGGAATAAAGAGGGTCAATTCACAATGTGTTTGCCATCCACACAGAATCATCCTCTTGATGTTGCTGTTCATAGGATTGAAACTAAGGCCACCTTCATATCATTCTATTGCTTGATGTGTCCTCAACCTACCATTTCTGCTGCATGTTCTATGAAGATATTATCCCCAAGAGAGGATTGGTGGAAAGCCTTGTCAGCATGCTTTAGTTTAAAGGCTTGCATCATCTGATGAAGTCTCTTATTGGGGAATGCGTCCTCTGTACAAATAAACACAGCTCCTGAATAATTAAAAAATTAAGAATGAGTTTAAGTGTAAGCACATCAATTTTGTCAAATTGAAAGTTTGAACATTTGACTAGGACAAGCAACCTAAATCTTGTTTATAATTTCCGTTAATCAAAGCAAGCTCAACTTATATACTGGCACACAAGAGGAAGAACTCACTCTATTGATACCTGACTAAAAACAAACATTTTTTCAGAAAGTACTACTTAATAGAACGCTATCCAATAGTAATATGTAGCAAAATCCAAATTTTTATCCTAGATTGCTGTGATTGGAAATAGTGTTTTCAATGCTTTAGCAGATATTCTATTTTCCTATCTAACATTTGAAATGTAGCACACATATTTTTAGAATTAAAGCTAAACATAATTGGTCAGACAAGCAAATGTATGTATTTATAACTGATATGTAGTCAAAAGATATAGTAAGAAATCAAGTAGTTTTCCTACAAGCACAAGCCATGAAAGTCTCTCAAATTAAGCCTCAGATTACAGATTTTGCTCCTTGAATATCTGAATGATTGGATTAAGAGAACAGTGTGAGACGCACACATAATGACAACATGCAATCACATTTCTTTGTGGATATTTATACTTGATCATGCCATTTTACAACACTTTATTCTAAACTCAGAAGTGATCAATGCACTCAACTGCATTCACTCACCACTGCCAAGTCCTCCCACATTTGTTGGTAACTGTACATTGAGACAAAGCTGCATGCATAACTGGGTCTTTCCACTGGCACTTTCTCCAGCAATCTCTGTGATCCCGCGATTCAAAATTCCACCTTTAATAAAACATATGCATGCAATTTGTGATCACATTATACAATTTTTTCTTATTTGTTAACATGTCTGAATGGTCTATATATTTTGAAATGGCTTCATCAAATATAAACTAAACCATCAAGAGGGTTGCTACAAGTATGTGTGCATATATCAAAATTATCTTGAGTAAATGTAGAAAAATATTTAAAGAAGAATAAAATGTTTATATAACTTATATTCAATGAATGGAAAGAAGTCAGTAAGAACGGTACTTACAAATGAAAATATAAAAATAGTACTTCTGTAACCCTTTCCAGCTAGTAGGGCAGATGAAGGATCCGTATTGTCCTTTAAAATTTGGTTTTAGAAAACAACTGAAAACTGCCAGAAAATGGTTTTAATTGCTACATATTGGATAAACCATGACTAATTTTGCAGGGTCTAAATAATAACCCTAGAGTCATGATGGTCTGATAGGATAAGTAATCCGGCCCAGTAATTTTACTAGCCCTACTCTGATATGTAGCTTTGCATCTTATCACATATGTTAAATGACCAAATATTGGCAAATAACCAACAGTAATAATCATTTGAAAGTGAAAAATTTCAAATACTTAAAGTTATTTGTAGAATTCATTTGGTTCTTGTTTTCACTGAGATCAAACTGTACTAGTTGGGCTACAAAGATAAAAGATTTTATGACTCTAGTCTATGATTGTAGTCTGAGCAAGTAGGGCTACCACAACTTTTGGACCCTGATTCAATATCTATTTTCCACCCTTCCACATTTCCTTTATCAGAGGTGGCTGATAGCCCAAGGTGAAGGTGCACTAGAGATGAAGGATGAATTGAAGATTGAAAAGTGTCTCTTTTAATTTACCTCGCAAGAACTTATCTAGAACCTCACACCCTGTTGTCAAGTATGAGATGCAGAGTTCTTTGGGTCCTGTACCTGCCATCAGGTCTAGGGCTGTGGTTACAGGGAGACAGGGTATCGCCTGTGCCACTGCCTTGTGAAGAATTGCCACATCGCCGCTAGACAGCTGAGTGGCTCGCTCCAAGTCTGGTGCTGACAGCGACAAGATGGTGGAAAACTTGGTGAGTTTGGCTGAAATCAGAATTCAAGACAAATGTGTATTTATAGAAAACACATAGATTATGTGCACACCAGTAAATAGTTTTAATATACACTCATGCAGTATATTATTATAGTGTTTACTTGCAGTACTTAACTTGTTCAGCTGCCTTGAAAATAGATGGTGCCCTAATAATGTGAATTTCCTGACAGATTACTAAAAGTGACCTTACCACACGCAAGTGTAAAAAGGACAAAAAAAATTAAAATCACAGAAGTTCATTATGAAGATATTTCTCACAAATTTTCATTTATCACATGGTTCACACCATCATCTTCAGATGGCCAGTTGAACATTCATGACTCAAGCAAGGTTGAACATGGATACAGAGATAACAATTAAACTTTTTTTTTTCATAATTTTTTTTCTGATTTTGAATATGTTTAGTACTTAATTTGAAAGGAGTTGCATTTTGTATTTAAAAGAATGCCTTTCAAGGGATCCATAAAATACAGCTCAATCTTTGGTACTTGATCTTTATTACAGAGTGCTTGCATGGTTCCAGTAGCTAGAACAAGTAATATTTAAGTGATAAATTGCTGGCCTGATCAGTTTTCATTTTCTTGCTGAACTGGTGTTGAGACACACAGTCAAACTAGGCGCAGTGTGCAATGTCATTTGTTAGGGTCATGGCTGATGTCAAAGCAACTAACGCACTAACAGTGCGACCAGTGCTGCACTCAGAAACTGGCACACAGCAAACGCTTGTCACATCCCCGTCATGTTTGGTCGAAGGGACGGTGGTAGGCAGTTGTGTGAATTTAATAGCTCCCTTTGCCAGCCTTCTGCTATTCATATTGATAGTCAGCCCTGCCAATGTTCAAATCTCCTTAATTAATATATCAATGTCCCTCATTAGGTGCCCATTGCAAAATTCCCCTAAAGGTCGATCACATTTGTACTGTCTGCAATGGGCACCTAATGAGCGAATCAAGTAGTTTAGATAGAAAGTATCTAGGTATACAGATATAGGACTCAATGCTCCTAAGAGGTTTTCAAGTTTGGATGGTAATTAATCTGACAAACGTTTTGTCTGCCAAGCTAATCTCAGATAGACTATAACTCTGTCAGAACTGTACACACCCATGATTTTTATCTAAGACTTTGGTTGCGGATCCAAAACAATTGAACAAACAAACAAACATAGTATATTTAACTTTTTTTATGTAAGACTTAGATGAAGAAAAGAGAGGATATGTAGTGAGAGACCATGAAATTACTATATGCGCTTTAGCGAAGGGCTAGGCATGCCAGGCGACTGATCTGGCATCAGCGTGAATACAAGGGAACAAGGACCAATATGGGATCTTGCATCGTTTACATTACAGAGAAACCTGCACGGCAATATGCGCAGAGCATGACATTCGACTATTTATTGAGGCTATTTCATATCCACTTGTTTTTTTATTTATCTAAGACTATATATATTTTTTTTCTTCAAGACAAATAGGTTTAGTCCTATTCAGGGAGCTTACATCAGGGGAATTGCCACCACAGGTCAATTACCATTGGCTTAGTCCATTAAGGTGATTAAGCTTTTTATTCAAGGGTTATTTCAAGCTCACCAACCCTTCACTTCTGACCAAATGTCATCTTAATTTTACTTGAAAAATACCTATAACTAATACCACTAGATTTACCTTTTTTTAAGACAGATATTATCCTTGGATTTATTTCTAGCTCATCCATCATGCAAAAGATACACAATTTAATTCAGAATATATACATTTTATAGCACCTAAATAAAAGGAAAGTACCCTGCCATTTCTGCCCAAATTCACTTTCAACTTTCCCACTCTTAATTACCCAAAATGCACTCGCACTTCCGCTCTTAAAAGGGAACAGTTATTATCTACTTTTCTCAAAAGTCATTTGGTATTACTTAAGTTGAAGATAGTATATACCTCTTTACTTTATTTAAACTAATTAGTTTTGGTTAAAAATGTTTTGATACATTGATTAGGGCCAAATGAAAGGGCTTATTTATACAAAGTACTGAATTATATTGTGACACTTCAGACAGTGTTAGAAGCAATAATGACTGTTCCCTATTCAACTTCAATATGGCTGATGGAAGAGAACTCTGACGTATTTGATGTAGTATTTTTTCGCACATCTCACCAATTTGTCGTCATGTTTTGTCAGTTTTAGTTATAGAGAACAACATGTCGTGCCAGTTGATTCGAGTGGCAAATTTTCATGAAATAGAGGCGGTTCAAAGGTATCTTATTCCTCATTTGAAGCAAGAAAGCTCATCTGAAGGTGAGTTGTCAACAGTAGTGTTGGAAGATCAAAATGTATGGAAACTAGAAGTTCAAGTTGAACAGGAATCGAAGACAATTAAAGATGGAGATTTAGAGCTGTTTGGTAAGAAAGAATTGCATTGATTCAAGCCTGATACTCTGGGCTGAGGTATTGGGCACTTGGGCACTACTGTTTGGTGAGAGGGGTTTATTTTGGTAAGGAGTCAGTCATTGAGACAGCCTGTCTAGACTGGTCCTCTGGCTCTTTTTCTCACATACATGTACACTGACTGTTGGATCTAATTATGACGACAAAGCAAAGCTTTAAATGCTCACACAACTCGATAATAATTCTGCATTCCCCTTCAAATGCAGTGACGAGTTACAAATTGAAATTGTTATCTGTGGCGTCATTCTTAGCGTGTAAATCGTGGAAACAAATTGGAAACCCCTTGATATGAGCTTCATATTTGTGACAGAGAGTAGCGATTGACCGAAAATATGGCATGAAAATTACTTCAATTTCTAGTGCTCTTACGATTAAGTGGAAACTCGAGCTTAATTACGCTCATATGGCAGCTTCCTCCGAGCACTCAAGCTGCCATTACAGCTCGCCGAGTTTGGCGAAAATGTAAACAAAGCCACATCGCACACTTTACTTTAATTCATCCGCCATGTTTTTTTTCATTCTTACGTCTTTCCCTCGTGGGATACTATCGAGATCACACAACAACAGGACATAATTGGCTTAGGCAGGTATGGGGCGGTTTTAATTAGCGTGATTGACAGCAATTCACTTTGCTCAGCTTTTGATTTCATCGCACGTGCGATGGATAGTTAGGGCTCGCAATATGTTGATTGATCGCTCAGCAGTTTCAGCTATTGCTCGGGCGGTTTTTTAGCGGCGAGTCCAACTTCTAACAATATCAACCTGTTGCAAAATTGCCATTTCGCAACAGATTTGAACTAGAATTAAGAGACGAGTAGAATTAATTGTGGTGGTTCTAACAATCCAAACTGCATTGAAATTGATCCACAGAAAGACAAGTTATTCAGTTTTACTGTGAACATCGAAATTACGACTTCGTAATCCGTTACAGGATTCTGTCGTACCATGACGTCTTTTTTTTGTGCGATATAGAGCGCAATTTGTTGCATAGTTGTGAGTGTTGCCCAGTCATCGGCATTCAAATTCAAAATGCTAGTTTGATACAATTAAAGGTAACAATCCATATTTATTATTTGATTTAAAAGCAATGGTAAATCCTGAAAAGATCTGGCGGCAAGCGAGACGGGATGAACAGACAGGCATGTGGACACAGTTTTCAAGGCATCTGTGTGTATGCTAGATATGTTAGAGATGCTGCTAGCCATAAACACTGCTTGCAGCGGTGGTTTGCACTGCTTGCTGCGCAAGCTACTAATACAGGGCGTCCCCCCCAAAAATGCAATCCTCCCCTTTTCCCAATATTTTTTTCAAAACAGCTTAAGTAACATCTAAAATGTCTTCATGGTTAAATTGAAGGATATCTTAGAGATAAACTTTTGCAGTTTCAAGCAAATCCAATTATCCATGTCACAGCTGTAAGGCAAAGTTTGAACCCTCTATCGTTTCACTCCAACACAAGGTAAATTTCCAATGCAAAATCTGCATACTGACCAAGCTATTTTTAACATTCTGCGCTATAGCTCCTGGCGAGGAGACATGAAAAAACAGTCTTCACCATAGGTTTTACATTGCGTTGGAGTGAAAAGATAAGGGGGTCAAACTTTACATCACAACTTTGACTTGGATGAACAGATTTACTTGAAACTTCAACAGGATATCCCTAAGATATCCTTCTATGTAACCATGAAGCCATTTTTGATGTTATTTAATCTATTTTGAAAATATACTGAGAAAAGGGGAGAATTGCATTTTTTTGGGGACGCCATGTATACATGTCCGTGCAACTAGAGATATAGAATCAGGTATCAGATGCATTGCCTGAGGCAACATGACATGATAATTGACCCAAATCTTTGTACCACTGTCAACAGTGCAACCAACTCTCATGTTCCTATATAAATGAGTCTATTTCCAGTAGGGCTGTGCTCATCAGCCATTTTTTAGCGATCCGATTAATTGACTATTTTTTTTTGATGTCAATGTTTTCGATTCGATTATGTCGCGTGCGTTAGTGCTTGGAAAAGTGTGGTGGGGGCCGGACCAGCACCATGTAAAATACATAGCGTGGCCCTCACCACACTTTTCCAAGCGTTACCGCACGCGATAGTGTCTATCGCAGTGCAGTTTTAATGGCGGCCGCCTTAGCGCCGCTTTTTTGGAGAAATAAAAGCACAAGGTAGGCTCTTGTGAATTTTTTGGGGGGACTAAACTGTTAGGTAGTGGTTCAAATGAGGTTGGGTTAGGGGGGAGTGTATCGAGTTCGTTGCTCGATGTCAGAAGGTGGTGAGTATCGATCGTGAGACTTTCTCGAGCACTCAGTGTCTTGCCAATCGAGCCCAGCCCTAATTTCCAGCATATCAATTGCAATGAGCTGATTGAGGAGTTTGTTAGATTGACTGAATATTACATTATTGAACAGTTTAAAATAGAGAATCATGCAAAAATGCATTCTGCAAGAATGCTTTACCTTTTCACCATCCTCTCTTTTCTTAAGTTTTAATTTCAAGAATATCACAGGTGTTATAGATGTGCTTTTTGGTTTGGTGATAGGTTTATGATTGATGATGTTTCATTCTCCATTGTTTTCAATTTTCAAGCATTTATATGGCATGTTCCTGTATATATTTGTTATTTTTTAGTTGCTATGTATATATTACTTTCTTATTTCCAAATTTAGCGTTATTTCTCAAATATGCCCATCAACATTCTATGGTAACTTAAAAAGTGTTGTTTTTCAGCCTACATTATGTCAATCATATCAGATGACTTTATGACATTTTTTCTTTCAAAGAATATATTTCTGTTTTTTTGAAAAATAATAATATACAGCACCACTTTTCTAAAGAGTTACAATGTAACTTGCACATATGACTTTTGAGCTATCTTTATTTTTTTTTTCATGCTGAGCCATAACAATTGATTTAGTCATCCAAAATCTTATGGCCACTCTAAAAACCTGCAAAACAAATTTAAATCCTTGTCATCAAGCTCTGGACTTACTCAAATATTATCAGATGAAATTAATCATATATGTATTTGTTCATTTTCCATGCATCAATTCAGATCTTCAAAGCTGGGATGACTCTGACTGGGGTTGGAATGATGAGGAAGAGGAAAAAGCTGTAGAAAATAATAAAACCAATCACAATAAGTCTTGGTTGCAGGAGTGCGCTTTCTCAATCTCACCAACTGGAGATTTTTTAGCGATTGCTAATGAAGATAGGATTGTTATACTACAACGTAAGTACTACAGTTTATTAAAACTTATATGCATATCTTTTTATCATTTTTTTCTTTACTAAGATTTACTTTGTATCACATTAACCAGTCTCACACACCATAAAGTGAAATGAGACGCTATGGTCTTTAGTTTCACATTTCTATAAGCCAAATAGTATAACCAAGTTATATTCACCCAGGGCATAATATTAAACTTCAGGGTGCACCAACCTTAATAACTCCTATGTGTTCTAAGAAATACTTCAAATACATGCTTTCTATAATAAAAGGTAATACCTAACATTTATTATTGATAACTAACCTGCCCTATCAGAATTGAATTTCACACTGCCAGTTAGACATTTATCCCCACCTTGAATGAGGACACTACAGTTTGTTTAAGGCAGAGCTGTAACATATTGAATAAGCAGTGAGGCCTGTGGTAGCAAACTCTTTGCTTAGTTTTTATCTCTTTCTTGTAGAGAGGCATACATTAATAAAAGTTTTTTTGTTGACGAAAGGTAGACCTTTCAAAGGTTGTATACTCGACAAAGCTTATTCATTTATTTAATCTACCAAGTTAGTCCTAATAGATCTCTTGGATTTAAAAAGTGGGTATATCTGAGAATGTCATCATGACTTTTCGCCATTGGGACAAAATCCTTCCAGAGTCTTACAGGATGTATCCTGTAAGTAAATAAATTAATTCAAAATTTCCAAAAGGAAGAAAATTTCATACAATGATACTTATATTCACTGTTGCTGCTCTTCTTTCCAGAAAAATGGGACAATTTGGAGAAAGGAGAAATACAAACTAAGTACAAAGTGATCTACCAAGGAAGTTTACAACAAGATGCAGGGTAAATTATATTTAGTTAATCTTACATATGTATCATGATTCTGACTTAGTACTGGCATAGTAGCAGGTTAGGGCCAGTGGCATGCAGCCATGTACCAGCTGTACTCTCATTCTTGTTAATGATTACATAAATATAATAATTATGTTTGACAGGGCTGGGCCTTAAAAAGTTGTTTCTTTCCTATAACCCTACCCTACATTTTTACTCAAAATGATCCGTACCCTAAAGTTTTTCCAACCTTCCAACTCACAATCAACATAAATACAGAATTAGAACTCTGCATTACAAAGTTACAGCTGCCATGAAACCCACATCACTTGAAAAAAAAAAGATTACCTACCCTTGTTTGACTGTTACAAAAAACAAACAATTTTATAGTTTTAGATACAGTAGTAAACGAATCATGTAAGTCTTGTTCAGTAAGTATTGTTAAGATCAAGGTTAAGATGAAAATTAGCTAATGCAAGGCATGGTATGAGTGCAATTATCCATTTTTCTGTTAGCCTGTTAAGACTACAATGGCTGACATTTCACTTGCGTCACAGACCTTCTGTCAATCCTACCAATCAGGGCTAGTTTGGCTACCTTAATTGACAGACACTAATACCTATACCTTTTGATTTCCATCACCAGTATGCTAAAGTGTTGCTTGAAGTCTCACACAGTAAGAGAATCCTATGATGGTTTGATATCCAAAAGACCTTTTGTTATAAAGAAACTCTCTGAGTTTGATTTGTCAGGAGGGAAATGTCTAGGTCCTACTTTACTTATATTTCTTTCATTCCCATGCTGCTCATGATTCTGTTGGACCTTGCAGAGAGGAGATTACAAGTGTCCTATGCTTGCCACTGGCATCTCAGAAGAGGTAACTATAGAATTTTCAAATAAGAGTAGTTTTAGTATTTTTTCTTTCATTTTTTTCTCTTTAACTCGCTTATTAATTAAAAGCATCAAACCCTTTCAGCTTTCATTTAACAAGAAAACACCCTATTTAAAGGTGTGAAGGTCCCGAACCTCCTCAAAGAGAGTTATTGTATACACCTACTGCAATAGTAGTGGTTATGAATAAGTATTCATCTTAATCATCAAGATATATAGAATTAGTGGTCACTAGCAAATTCCCAATTGTTTTCCTTTATTGTTGCATATTCAAATCATTACTGATTATATCCCCTTCTCCATGAAGCAATACACACATTTCTAGTGTTCCTTCAATTTTTCGTTGTAGGAGTACCCATGGGGGACCAGACTGGACCTGTTTTATTGTAGGCTTTAACAGTGGTTATGTCCGCATGTATACTGAGGTAAATACTTGCCTAATTTGCATATATTTTCTTATCTTTTTTAACCAATTCATGCCTGTAGCATCCCTCCTGACTATTTTGGCATATCTTTTTAACCAGAGCATTTTTGGAATAATACTCAACTAATAACTGATCTTCACATATTGTATGGATTTATTCTCAATTCTAAAGTAAATTGCAATTATGATATTATAGATCCAGATGGCATCTGTCAGAGGAGTTTCGGAAAGCCCCTGTGGTCTAAAAAATTGAATTGAAATAAACATTTCTATCTGTATTTTTTCTTAGGGCTGCCTTGAATCATATACATGTATTCTCTTAGTGCAACGTTTGTTGAAGATTTTAGCATACCTCATAATTAGATTACTTATAACATCTTTCCCTTTCAGAATGGTAGCTTGCTATTGTCTCAGTTACTGCACCTGGACCCAGTGGTATCTCTGAAGTGCAAGACCTACGGTCCTCCACGGTATGAGGGCCAGGCTGAACAGGTAAGCATGAAGATAAGTAAACAGGCACTGCATGTTATGTGCCCATATCAAACTTATTAATACATTCCCTTAGGGACTTAGATAGGTTTTTGAAACAATGGGCTTTTATGAAATTCGGAGTCATATTTTGATGAGACAGGAAGATATTCAGGGAATAATCATACATATGAAAATGCTTATTGCATAAAATGTATGGTATATTCAAATAATCTGAACATTCATTTTAGATTGAAATAAACTGGTTCTTTGTGAAAAGTAACATTCTAAGAAATTGGAAGTTGATATATTCATAGGGCCCATTGCATATCTATCATTGAGCACACTTATCTTACCTACCACAACTCCTGTATTGTAGCATGAAGAGCTGACCATCCTGTACCCAAAGGCTATTGTAACCATTGATGGCTTCAGCCTCTTCCAGTCCCTCAGAGCTTGTAGGAACCAGGTGGCCAGAGGTAAGCAGCACTTATCAGCCTGTATCAGCCAAAAAGACTGACTAGATTGGTGACATCTCCCTTATTGCATTCATACTTGTGCTTGTAGCACCCCAAAAAGGCCTGCCTATTTGGTGATTTCTCCCATGTTCCATTCATGCTTGTAGAGATACAAAATAGCCTAAATATTTTGTTGACATCTCTCTTATTCCATTCATGCCTGTATTAGTCAGGGAGCCAAACCCCATTTTTAAAAATTCCGTGGCACCCGAGAGGGTAAAAGCAATGGACCCTTCCAACATGTAGTTCATCCCTCCAGTATTAAAAAACACCTGTCTGCCGGACTGAAAAAGTGACGGTATATGATTTAGAGGTCATTTGAAGGTCAAACTCTAAAAAAATAGGCTTTTTTCTCAGTAAATGTACTTAAATTCAATGTTTCTTTGCTGCAATCACCAACATTCTTATTTCATATGTATAGAAATATCAATATTGACCTTGTGGTTACACATGTTTATGTTTGTGTGATATTCAAGGTCATCTCAAGGTCAAATAGGGGTCAAATTATTGAAAAATGGGCTTTTTCTGAGTAAAAGTACTAAATTTCTAATCCATTTCTATGACAATTCTATGCATTCTTCATTTTTTGGTATTGGACTATTAGTATTGATCTTGTAGTAGTTTGGTTTCTCTTTTGGGAGATGTTCAAGGTCATTTTAAGGTCAAAAATAGGTCAAAACGATGAAAAATGAACTCTTTTCTGAGCATAAGTACTAAGTTTTTAACATATTTTTAGGGCAATCACATGTATTCTTCTTCTTAGGGTATTGGACTATTGCAATCGATCTTGTAGTTATTTGATTTCTATTTTGGTAGATATTCAAGGTCATCTCAAGGTCAATAAGAGCAAAAAAAAGTTGAAAAAATGGGCTTTTTCTGGGTAAAAGTACTAGTTTTTCAATCTTATTTATAGTAATCACATGCATTCTTCTTTCTTATGGTATTGGACTATTGATAATGGTCCAAGAGGGTAAAAGCAATGGAACCTTCCAACATTTAGTACATCCCTCCAGTATTAAAAAGCACTTGTCTGCCGGACTGAAAAAGTGACGGTATATGATTTAAGGTCATTTGAAGGTCAAACACTTAAAAATAGGCTTTTTTCTTAGTAAATGTACTTTGATTCAATGTTTCTTTGCTGCAATCACAGACATTCGTATTTCATATGTATAGAAATAACAATACTTACTTTGTGGTTACATATTTTTATGTTTGTGTGTTATTCAATGTCATCTCAAGGTCAAATAGGGGTCAAAAAACTGAAAAATGGGCTTTTTCTGAGTACAAGTACCAATTCAGCACCAGAGTTATTATCAAAATTGTCACTTATAAAGCGCTATTTCTATTAAAATAGAATAAGAAGGAAAGCATGTGATCGCCATAGAAAAAAAGATAACTTTTACTTAGAAAAAGCAAAAGAAATTCAACTTTTTCACCATGAAATGACCTTGAATTCCACAAAAAACAGAAATCAGATTACTGAAAAATCACTTTCAATAGTCCATTATACCAATAAAAGAAGAATGCATGTGATTGCTATTGGAAATATATTAAGAACTTAGTACAGAAAAAGCCTATTTTCAACTTTTCAAACCCTTTTCATCCTTGAAATGACCTTGAGTATCTCACAAAATAGATAGCAGATTACTACAAGACCAAAACTAATTGTCCAATACCGATAAAAGAAGAATGTATGTGATTGTCATAAGATATATATCAAAAACCTAGTACTTTTACTCAGAAAAAAGCTCATATTTCAACTTTTGGACCCCTTTCAGGCCCTTCAAATAACTTTGAATACCCCACAAAGTAGATAGCAGATTACTACAAGACCAACATCATTTGTCTAGTACTGAAAAAAAAGAATGCAAGTGATTGCTATAAAAATATGTTATAAACTTAGTATTTTTACTTAGAAAAAAGCCCATTTTTCAACTTTTGGATCTTTTTTTGACCTTAAAAATGACCTTGAGTATGACACAAAATGGAAATCATGATATTGGAAGATCAATACCAATAGTCCAATACCAAAGAAAAGAAGTATGCATATGATTCTCATAGAAATAGATGAAAAAATTGGTACTTATACTCAGAAAAAGACCATTTTTCAATTATTTGACCCCTATTTGTCCTTGAAATGATCCTGAATATCACACAAACAAAAAAATACTTTACCACAAGGTCAGTATTGATATTTTTATACATATGAAATAAGAACGTCTGTGATTGCAGCAAAGAAACATTGAATCTAAGTACATTTACTAAGAAAAAAGCCTATTTTTAAGTGTTTGAACTTCAAATGACCTTTTATCATACACCGTCACTTTTTCAGTCCGGCAGACAAGTGCTTTTTAATACTGGAGGGATGTACTAAATGTTGGAAGGTTCCATTGCGTTTAACCTCTCGGATCATTATCAATAGTCCAATACCATAAGAAAGAAGAATGCATGTGATTACTATAAATAAGGTTGAAAAACTAGTACTTTTACCCAGAAAAAGCCCTTTTTTTCAACTTTCTTTTGCCCTTATTGACCTTGAGATGACCTTGAATATCAACCAAAATAGAAATCAAATAACTATAAGATTGATTTCAATAGTCCAATACCATAAGAAGAAGAATGCATGTGATTGCCCTAAAAATATGTTAAAAACTTAGTACTTATGCTCAGAAAAGAGTTCATTTTTCATCGTTTTGACCTATTTTTGACCTTGAAATGACCTTGAACATCTCCCAAAAGAGAAACCAAACTACTACAAGATCAATACTAATAGTCCAATACCAAAAACTGAAGAATGCAAAGAATTGTCATAGAAATAGATTAGAAATTTAGTACTTTTACTCAGAAAAAGCCCATTTTTCAATAATTTGACCCCTATTTGACCTTGAGATGACCTTGAATATCACACAAACATAAAAGTATGTAACCACAAGGTCAATATTGATATTTCTATACATATGAAATAAGAATGTTTGTGAATCCAGCAAAGAAACATTGAATCTAAGTACATTTACTGAGAAAAAAGCCTATTTTTTTAGAGTTTGACCTTCAAATGACCTCTAAATCATATACCGTCACTTTTTCAGTCCGGCAGACAGGTGTTTTTTAATACTGGAGGGATGTACTAAATGTTCGAAGGGTCCATTGCTTTTACCCTCTCGGGTGCCACCAACTCTAAATTTAAGGCCCTTTTTTCAGTTTGGCTCCCTGACTATATCAGCCCAAAAATGCCTGGCTTCCCTTGAACCAGTGTAACAATGAAGTAATATAAGCATTCCATTTTGTACGCCCAAAATAGGCAATGGGAGCTTTGCTGAGTTAGAATGCAATTCCTGAGTTTCAATGTTTATTCTCATCTTTATATCATTTAATTATTTATCAGCTGCAGCAAGTGGTAGTGAATTGATGCAGCCGCCACCCCTTGCCTACAAGAAATGGGGAATTCATGATCAGGATGGTATTGTGGACCATGTCAGCTGTGGTAAGTTGATTAGTTATTTTGATGTATCATTGATAGCCCTGATACCTAAGAGGTCTGAATGATTGCACTGATTGCTAGCGGTCTCAAAACACTTTCTGGGTTCATATCCCGGCTGGGCCATATGAGAAAGTTTCCAGTGATTTTGTGTTAGGCCAAAATTTTCATTGTATACTCCGGCTTTCTCCACCACTTATAACTAACTAGTCACGAATTAGCCTAAATATGGTAGAAAAAGTGATAACACTCAGAATTTCAAAGTGAAGGAATTATGACTAGTATTGAAACTGAGAAGATCCTATTAAAATCTAGATTTTGGACAGCTTTGTGAAACTGAATCTGTCTCAATTTGAAAAAGTATCATACAACTAAAAGATTTCTGATGACAATTACATTCCTAGAAATTAATGTCCTTTTCATTTTCAGGTGTGCTTACCCCGAATCCGTTTGATGAGATGCAGACAGTGTCGATGATCAATGGTTACAATGCCCAGGTGAAGGCCACGCCCCCAGCCTCCTCGCTCTATGTAACCACAGGCAGTGGCCCCTATGTAGGCTTCTATTATGCAATAGAGGTAAGTCAAACCTGGAGTGACAAGGTTGCTGGGTAACCTAGAATGTCATGGTGACCTAGAACCCATAAACCCATTCACATCCCAAGCCTCCATGTGTTCTGACAAACTTGGAAATTTCTTGATAACAGAGCATTAATGGAAGAATTTTTTGACTGAAAGTTGTCTTGCCTAGGGTTGCATACCGGTACTCGGGTACCGATAGGAACCGATATTCGTTTCGAAAAGAACCGGTATTTACCCGTTTCGTTGAGAACCGGTACTAAAAGGCACCGTTTTGTTTTTGAGTACCGCTTCCTTTCAACAGATTAAAAAATTTGTTACTGCCAATCATATGGGGCGATGACGCATTGTGTGCTGATTCCTGCCGAAAGAGTTATAGACACGCTGTCTGGAATAGCATTCGGCGGGAAACATGATACGATATAACATCCCACGCACGTTCGCAGTGCGTTGTGGCGATCATTTGCTTTGGTTAACGTTGTCAATATCCATCCCAATCATTGGTTCTGTTCCCCAATTCTACTATTGATTGTTGTCATAGAATTGAGGAATGGAACCACACTTGTTAGCGACATGAATGTCGTAAAAAAGCCGATCAGGCCTTGGAGATCAGAGGTACCGTTTCACTGTTAACGATACCGATACCACTGGTACCGTTTCGCCAGTAGCGGTACCGGTATCGTACCGTTTCGTGTTAATGGTATGCAACCCTAGTCTTGCCTGTCCTGTTCAATAGTGTTGCTTAAAATATTTATCAATTATCAGTTTGATGAGATATTCAAAGTTGTCAGACAATGTGTGCAATACAGATCAAAATAGGTCACCACATCAATGTTTCAATCGTAGAGAGTTTATTATATTCATCTGAGACTGTTTTGGTTGGGTTTCAGGGAAGTGCACAGCCCATGTTGTCAGACGTGGCCCATGCTGTTGCCAGTAAGCTGAAGTCAGCTCTGTTTATTGTAGAGAGTTTATTATATTCACCTGAGAATGTTTTGTTTGCCTTTCAGGGAAGTGCACAGCCCATGCTGTCAGACGTGGCCCATGCTGTTGCCAGTAAGCTGAAGTCAGCCCTGTTCTCACAGATCTCCTCCGCCAGTAGCTGGCTGGGGCTAGGCAGTAAGCAGAAGAGTGAGGATGGAAAAGATAAACCCAAACCTAAGGTGGAACCAGCTACAAGTCTGCCTCTTAGGTAAGAGAAATCTATAATTTTAAAAAGTCTGATGCAGGCTAGGGTTTGGGAATAAACAAAAGAGGGATGAGAGGAAAGATAAAAACCAAAACCTGAGGTGGAACCTGCAACAAGTCTGCCTCTTAGGTTAGCGTTTGGTTGAAATTGCATAGAAGTCTTTAACTTTCAAACAAATGATTCATACTAAGCCTCAATTAGATCCATCCGCGAAACATATAACAGTGTAAACTCATTCACATTTGTAGTTCCATTTAAAATGTGTGGTTTGGATGCTATGAGACATCTTATTTTTTTAAAGTATTTAACAATTCAACAAAAAAGTCTCTCAGTTGACACTTCTAGTGTCAGTCTTGTTAGTTCAGTTCTAAGATAGGAGGTCTGTTTATGTTTAACCTCATTACATTTCACTTCAGGTTTGGTCTTCCCGACAAGCGTCGTGTTGGGGACAGTATAGTGCTCTCTCCTGACAACAGTCTAGCGGCCACCACTGACAGCTTTGGCCGTGTCATGCTCCTTGATCTCTCCAGAGGGATAGCGGTCAGAATGTGGAAAGGTACGCATTATCTACATGGAATAAACCTCAGATTTTTACAATGACATTTATAAAAATTGTCATTCTTGATGATGTGTTAAAGATAAATTGGATTGATGGGAAATAATGGGAATGTATTCATGTGATGATCACATAGGCTTAAATGATAAACTTCTGAAAATAACTTTGAAAGGAAATGTGAATATACTTGATATATGAAGGAGAGATATAGGCTTTCTAATGAATTTTTAACCATCAAATGTATAACAAAATGTGCTTCAGTCAGAAATATTATCAAAAGATTAAGGTTGTTTACGGCGCTAAGGGTGTAAAAGTGTTAAATGTCTGGAAAAGCTATTTCTTGATTGTTGCTGTGGGGTTTGCAAATATCACTGTATTTGAAGTGTTATGTTTGATGTTGTCAGACCTCTAATGCATTCAAAAATTAATTAAGTGACTTCCTTGACATTTGTTGACCCTTGCTTTTCCAAAACGATAACTTTTTTTACTGGAAAAAACTGATGAATTATTTCCCGCGTTTCAGGTTACCGGGATGCCCAGGTGGGCTGGATACAGGTGAAGGAGGACACTCACCAAGAGAGCAAGAGCAAGAGAAGTTCGCGAAGAGCACTCTTCCTCGTTATATACGCACCCAGGAGAGGAATTCTAGAGGTACGTTCTATACCTAGCTATGCCTCAGCTAGCATTGTGTCACAGCATTATTTGAACACATATCCTCAACATTTCCATGCCTCGAGTTCTCCTTAACAAATTTCATTTTGATTTATGATACTTTTTAAAATAACTTAGGAAAAAGGCATGAATATACAAAATATTTTGAGGGATATTTTTGTGGGAGTTGGATCAACATTCTATCTTCAATTTTTCCCAAGAAGTTAAGGTTGTTATTAATAATCAGCAGCACCATTGGCTGGCATGTTGTTTGTTGCAGTAATGGTGCTGAAAGCATCAATATACACCAGCATCACCTTTTGAGGGATTTATATACTTATTTGACAAACATATAGACTGAGAATGTTATTGGATGGACTTGTATTGTATCTAAAAGTTTATCTATCCAAAACATTTTTTCCATAATCCAAGTAATTTCTAGATATTGCTGACAGCTTTAATATTTGTTTTAGATCTGGGCATCACAGCAAGGTCCTAGGATAGCTGCCTTCAATGTGAGCAAGTACTGCACTCTGCTGTGTCCCGGCTATGGAATGCTGGGCTTGAACAATGTCACCTACCAGGGCGTTAAGGCAACTCTACACCAGTGTTGTCTTGTGGATCAAGATGGCGGGGTCATGACCATAGAGGCTCCCTTCCATCTTTCACTCAGGTACAGAATTATCATTGATACAGAATTTCATTTATCATCACTCCTTCCTCTGCATATGACTTAATTGTGACTAACCATTTGTAAATGGCGCAGGAAACTGTATCACCTTGGAAAAACCACCGCTTAACCTCACGTTCATGGCATATTTCTCACAGATGAATTGGAACCCAGGAAAAGTGTTTCATACCAACAGAAAATCAATATGCCAAATTTTCAGATAAAATATACACTATACAGCCACTCCTGTTAAGAAAGGCAATTCATGGGATAACTTTGTCTAGGCCTTTCTTGGGCAGGTCATCTTCTCTGACAGGTGAAATGTAATGCATTTTGCAAGTAGGTGTATTTTGGTACTGGTCACTATACTCAGTGTCTCTCTTTACTGGTAATTGATTATAAAGCTAATGAATGCAGTTAAAAGTTATCTTAGTTAAAATAATACCAAAAAAGGATTCTGAATTTCTCTGACACACCTCATTCTGGACATGCAAGAAATTTGTGATGATATGCTAGAGCAGAATATTTTTTTGCTCTAATTATAAGTGTGCCATGCAGCCATATGCAATATTGCATAGAATATGATTTCATCTTTTGTTTTGTTTTCAGTGATAAGAATAGCTTGCGAGCGAGAGATATACACCTATTAAAGAAACTCAAGATAATGCTCAAAGAGACAAAAGAAGAAAGAGGTAGGTGACTCTATGCTCAGGTTTAATTGCTCAAGGATAGCTATAAAAACTTCATCATAGCTCAACATCTCATACGTCAAAAATCTACCTGCCCTGCAGAAAAGATATCTTAAAGGTTTACTTGTTCTCCTGAATTTTACCTGCCCTTCATGTTCTTGTAGGTGTAGAAATATTACTTTATATTTGATATAGTTCAATCACACAAAAAAATATAATTCTTTTCCTTGGGATGGTGTTAACCCCATTGATATGCAATATGTATTATATGATTTTTTTGTTTCAAATCTACATTCATTTTGCAGATAGACTCCATTTATCTGAGTTGCACTAGTGATATTTCCGTAATTTGTAGCTGCCCTGCAACCAATTTATGTCTTGAGCATATTTTCTCCTGTCCTGAACAGGCATGAGTGTGGAATCTTGTATATTCAAATAAGGCATGGGAGATTTTTCCTACTTCAGCCACATAAAATCATTATATATAAAAGGAGAGGGGATGAGTCTGACTGAAAAGGATTTATGGCTCTTGATGGCTACTCTCCATTTGTATCCTCTCTGATTTCCTACACTATTGTCTTACCACCGATTATAACCTTTTTCCTTATTGTTTAGTTGGTCTGGAGAGTGATGTGTGTAGCCTGCTGCTGGATATGAAGATCCCGAGTATCAGGCAGCAGGGTCTGGAGAGAGTCCTGGGAACCAAGTACCTCTCCGCCACCTTCCTAGAGAACATAGTCAAGTCGGTCAAGGAACAGCTCACTAGCACACAAGGTAGGAAGAACTTCCGACACTTGTCTATGATAAAACTTCTTTTCACAATAGTAAGTCACTTATGCTTAGTTCAACCTCAAAAAATCATAGGAATGCTAAGAATGTTTTACCATCATACCCAAAAATAAAGTGTGAGGAGGTTCAAACTGACTTCTTGTTACTCTGTATCAGGGTCCACTTAATCATTGGAATTATTCATTAAAAGAAAAGGGAATTTCATCTACGATCAGTATTTCTATCATGTTGCAGTATGGCCTCAGCTGTTGAAAGCAGTGCAAATCCTAACAAATCATTTGCAAATGCAGAGGGGTTTTGCCCAACCCCCTCTAATGAACCTCCCCCCCCCCTCCCCCTAATGATTCAAGTTGTTAATTTTCTTGCTAAGAATTATCTCTTGTCTTCTTTAGTTTTGCTTAAATCTAATGAGGTAGATCTATCTCTGTTAAAATACTCCCCTACCCTCTTCAAACAGAACAAATCCCCCCTATGAAGAAATCCTGGATCTGCCCCTGAAACCTACATCTGAATCAAAGACCCTTATATTCCTGTCTCACATGCTGTGCTTGCTCTTGTAGCTGAAGCCATGGAGGTTGAAGGGGCCAGTGAGGATGCCGAGACTCCTGTCAGGACAGACATAGAATGCCGCATTCTCCTGCAGTATTGTAAAGCCATGGAACAGCTCCTGCAGACCTACACAGCCATAGAGAAGTTCAATACCATGGACGGCCTAGCAGAACACACTGCAGACTTAGAGAAGGTAGGCATACCATAATCCTCCAATTGAGCGCACATACCCAATATAAGTATGCGCACCAGTTACGCCTGACAGTTTTGGTGATATCTCTCTAACAAAAGCAATATTTAGAAAATATGTAAAGGTGAACTGTTCATTAGAACTCTTAATTACCACTCTCCTTCAAATAGTTTGTGAATTTATGCTTCATTCTAAAGCTATTTTCAAAAGATTGAAAGGTCCAGATGACATTGGTCAAGTATATCTCCAGGCATGAATGGTTTAACTTGCTGTTTCTCCCTGTATTTTCAGTTTCTGAGCAGCACGCTGTCCCTGAACGAGACAGAGTGCCAGCAGTTGATTGCAGAGCTGGGGATCTATGGGGACACCATGGACTGTTTTGGACCAAGAGTACAGTTCAGCATGGATCAAGGCCTTACCGTTGCTGATTTCCTCAAGTGCTTTGACTGCCACATACAGTGCCTCGAGAAGCAGGCATCGGACGGGCCTCATGTAAAACTACAGAAGAGTATACCTGAGGATTTGATGCAGAAACTAGGTGGGTAACATTGGTTCTACTAACCAGTTTGCCAAGGTGCTGCAATACCTGAATAGCAAAGGGAGTTAGCGTTTGTTACAAACATGAATGAGATAATAGGTAAAATGACTAGCTGAAAATCTTTTTCCTAGAAAATTAACATGTAAAATAATGATTGAAAACACTGGTTATGCTGTATTTTTACTAAGAAAAATATGGAAAACTTAAAAACAATGATGGTTTTACCTAGAAATGATAAGCTTTGCTGTAAGTCATGTAATATTGTTATACCTCAAACTGTTATAGTGACCCCTGTTTTTCTAGTGCTGATCATTCAAATGGTTATGAAAGAAGTTAGTTTTTACTTCGCTCTTTATTAATGGTTCTGTCTTTTGTTTGTATTTAGCATATTTCCTGTATAACTAATGTATCAATGGCCAATGAGTTCTGAAACTTGTCAATTTTAACAATCTCTTCAATGATTCAGTCTATTGTTTGTTTTCAGCACATTTCCTATACAGCTCTAGTATCAATGGCCAGAGTTCTGTAGATGACTTAATTATTGTGCTCCAATATAGCTCAATGCCCCCGGATGACCTCAAGGTAAGATGCCAATTGTCATTTCGCATGATACAATATGATGTAAGGACTAGTTTTGTTTGTTATTATCTTCAATATTTTAATGTACAAGGCACATAAACATTCTATCCTCAGCATCCTGTTAGAAATTATTGTTATGAAAAATGATTATTAATTTGATGATCTGACATCATTTTCACATTCCTGCCATAATTCCCATCAAGATCACGAAGAAAAAGTGTTAGGTCAATGAATGTGTGATTGTTATTGACTGTTGTAGGAATTGTTGCTGAACTTTTGGCTGAGTGAGGACCAGCGCAGTCTATCCAGAGCCAGACATCTACACACACTGCTCAAAGCTATCACCAAAATGAAAGGTTAGTCCCATAGACTTTTCTTTGAAGTTTAACACATTAAAAATTGCACGGTTTTCCAGCAGAAATATATTGAAATGATATGTCTGCATGAATGTTTGTTTTAATGCTAGAATTCTTCAGTTATGGTTATTTAGATTAGAATTTTTGTCTAACAGTTCAAGAAGCCCTCCTCTGCCTAAGAATTCAATATGCATGTAATCATCAGAAAGTATGGTTTAAACACCTTATCCTTCCTTGACCTTCAATCTAATTGATAATAAGAAAAAGGTTGATCATTGAATATTAATTCTTTAGAAGCTAAAGGAGACCCATTTAAACCAAATCTATTTTTGTTTTGTGGGCATGTTTGTCTTTACTTGCATCGGTGACAGGTATTAGAGAGGTAGATTGATGTAGTTCCTACAACATACCCTGATATCATGATGCTAAACCTTATATTGCATAAAACTAGTATTTTTAGTTTGAGTGTCACTTATCTCTTACTTTTCCATAAAATAATTATGGACCTCCTGCTTTTCAACCTATCATCCATCCTGTGTTGTGTTGCATAACTTTGCTTGACTCATCCTTGCCTGTTAAATGTTTTTCATATTGTGATTTTTGCAATCAATTATCTTGTGACCTTTTTATATTTACAAACATTTTGTGTAACATGTTCTCATTAAGAAAAGTGCCTAAGTGACCTGATAAGCAAATAGTTAAACACATTGCACATTTTAAATCCATTTAGAGAAAGGTCCATTCGTACAATCAATCCTGTAAAGATACTGTAAAGTTCGAAATATTACAAATCTCTATTTAGCGAATCATGTACTAATCTACCACTCATGCCCACAGATACTGACTAGACCTTGCTTCATTACGACGCAACCACCTAAAAAGTAAAATTAAGGGTTCAAGATAATCAGCTCGGGTTATGAACGGTACGAGTGATCGTCAAAATGGGTCTATTGTAATCGTAATTTCCCGGAACCACACAGATTTAACGCGCTTAACTAGTATTGCCACGCGGCTGTTGATCAAACTCACGTGTCATTGAAGGTCCGTCCTGATTGGTAAATTGCAATTAAGTAACTGAGATCCACTGTAATTATGCGCATCATTCAAATCTGGTTGTACACCGTGAGACATTCATATATCACAACACGCAAGTACGTGTGTCTATGTATGTACGTATGGTTATCCACTGACCATGTGTAATTGTGACTACTTGGTAGATACGCATTCTGAATACAAAATAGAACAAATATTAACGAATCATCTTTGAATGGCTGTACTGATGTTGATAGCAGTGCAGTTTTAGTAGTTGGGGGGATGGGGTGATGGAGGATAATATATGTGGTCATGGTTGTTAATGAGTTTTTCGGTTGTTCCTCATACAGAAATAGCATGATTCAAAAGCAACTCAGAATATAATATAGTTATGTAGTCCCACTTTTGGCAAATTCATCATATCACCTGGGCACTTAACTTATGAGTGGTTTGATATTGAATTTCTCTTTGCTGTTTTTATCTATCCCACATTCACCTCTTTTACACAAATACAATTTCAAAGATATTGCATGAAAATCCTTAAGCTTTAAATGCATTTTGAATTGTTAATCTGTAAAAGAAATTTTCCCTAAACTAAATCACTTTTTGAATATTTTATCTGCTTGTCACCACCTATTGTTATGTTATCCATTTCTAACTCATTGAACAGTGATTTATTAAATATTTAATTCTTCCCTTTATGATTTATCAGATGATCAATTGATTGATACTTCTTACAAATTCACATACAAACGAAAAGATTTAGACAAATCTATCTTATTTTTTCATCCTTGCATATGAATCATCAGATGGTCAACTAGAGTATATTTCCTCCAAATTCATTTATTATTCAAGAAAAGAAAATATGCATTAATTATAATTTTTCCTATTACCCTTTTTGGGTCTATTGGTTGCTTACCTCATCCCTCTGCCACGTCATGTCCAGCTCTTGCTTCTGGTCAGTTTTGGTTTTGTCAACTTATGATTTCTCAACTCAACTCAAAAAGGCAGTAAAGGGACTATCGTTGGGTCTATGCACTCTTTCAGATATGAATGATCTGCTTTTAGAGGCTAGCAAGCTGTCACCGTGGTGGCAGAGCATGAGGGAGGCCTGCAGCAAGTCCACCGTGGTGGGCTCAGCACTCATCTGGGCTATCACGGCCAGGAGCATTAACAGCGAGATCATAGCGCAACACAGCAAAGACAAGGTAAGCTACCACCTTCATTAACCCTCTTCATGCCTGTGCTGCCCTCTGGTGGTGGGCTCAGCACTCATCTGGGCCATCACCGCCAGGAGCATCAATAGCGAGATCATAGCACAACACAGCAAAGACAAGGTAAGCTACCACCTTCATTAACCCTCTTCATGCCTGTGCTGCCCTCTGGTGGTGGGCTCAGCACTCATCTGGGCCATCACCGCCAGGAGCATCAATAGCGAGATCATAGCACAACACAGCAAAGACAAGGTAAGCTACCACCTTCATTAACCCTCTTCATGCCTGTGCTGCCCTCTGGTGGTGGGCTCAGCACTCATCTGGGCCATCACCGCCAGGAGCATCAACAGCGAGATCATAGCACAGCACAGCAAAGACAAGGTAAGATAATAGATAAGTCTGGCATAATCAAACACAATCATATTTAATAGGAGGTAACTTCTAGCCCTCTTCTACTATATGACAGTACTCTGGCACTACAGCCCAGCAGATGGTGCTTTAGATGAATAGATCATGGAATGGTCACCACAGACCAATTACCGTAGGACCTATTATGAAGCCTTGGACACAACCAATCTCGTCAAATCTTGTCTCATTGTGACGTCACTAGGAGACAAAGACCAATGAGGACTCTTGTATTTGTTTACATTATAGAGGAGGTTGTTCATGCACATGCGCAGAACGCACCTTTTGAGTGCTTCTTATCAGTATCTGCACTAAGTCGTGTCCAGGCTCTTGAGCGAGATCTGCTGGTTGTGCTATCCGGTGATCAACATTTGTGATGTAGCCCACATTGACTGTCACCATCTGATAAGCTGATAAGATGGCTTCCTGCCTAGGTCTCAAGAGGCTCATAGCTCTCAATTGCGATTTGCATTTGTGCTACTTCTGGGGCCAAATGAGCATTCAGGACATGGGATGTGTATATTTAGTACACAAACAGTTAAATAATAATGTAATCTGCCCATGATTTAATGCATGTGCTGCCCTTATATAAAGGCTCTTGACTATTTCGGTGATATCTTTGGAACAAGAGCATTCTTTAGAAATTCTTTCTAAGAATGTCATACAGAACTTCTACTTCAATTTTTTTTGTGAATTAATAGTTAATTCTATAATTAATTTCTAAAGCAACTTGCATCAGGGGGAATGGATAACTAAGTATGTATGTCCCTGTATGTATATCCTTATTCAGAATGATCTGACCTCTAGCACCAACTCTAGTGATTTATCAGATTGGGAATCTCTGTCACAAATTATTTGTCTATTTCAGAATGATCTGAGCTCTAGCACCAACTCTAGTGATTTATCAGATTGGGAATCACTGTCACAAATTATTTGTCTATTTCAGAATGATCTGAGCTCTAGCACCAACTCCATTGATCCATCAGATTGGGAATCTCTGTCACAAGTTATTAATCTTTTTCAGAATGATCTGAGCTCTAGCACCAACTCTAGTGATTTATCAGATTGGGAATTACTGTCACAAATTATTTGTCTATTTCAGAATGATCTGAGCTCTAGCACCAACTCTAGTGATTTATCAGATTGGGAATCACTGTCACAAATCATTTGTCTATTTCAGAATGATCTGAGCTCTAGCACCAACTCTAGTGATTTATCAGATTGGGAATCACTGTCACAAATTATTTGTCTATTTCAGAATGATCTGAGCTCTAGCACCAACTCTAGTGATTTATCAGATTGGGAATCACTGTCACAAATTATTTGTCTATTTCAGAATGATCTGAGCTCTAGCACCAACTCTAGTGATTTATCAGATTGGGAATCTCTGTCACAAATTATTTGTCTATTTCAGAATGATCTGAGCTCTAGCACCAACTCTAGTGATTTATCAGATTGGGAATCACTGTCACAAATTATTTGTCTATTTCAGAATGATCTGAGCTCTAGCACCAACTCTAGTGATTTATCAGATTGGGAATCTCTGTCACAAATTATTTGTCTATTTCAGAATGATCTGAGCTCTAGCACCAACTCTAGTGATTTATCAGATTGGGAATCACTGTCACAAATTATTTGTCTATTTCAGAATGATCTGAGCTCTAGCACCAACTCTAGTGATTTATCAGATTGGGAATCACTGTCACAAATTATTTGTCTATTTCAGAATGATCTGAGCTCTAGCACCAACTCTAGTGATTTATCAGATTGGGAATCTCTGTCACAAATTATTTGTCTATTTCAGAATGATCTGAGCTCTAGCACCAACTCTAGTGATTTATCAGATTGGGAATCACTGTCACAAATTATTTGTCTATTTCAGAATGATCTGAGCTCTAGCACCAACTCTAGTGACCTGTCGGACTGGGAGTCGTTGTCGCTGGACATAGAGCAGTGGAATGTGCTGATCAAGCAGCTGGAGGACGTGCTGTCAGTGCAGTGCCTGCTCAAGATGAAACCCACTCTAGAGAGACCACTTCCCAGCATAGCCGGAGACCCAATACACATCTCGGTCACCAAGGTGCTTGATGGGGGAAAAGGTATCTGTTTGTCCTTTATCTTTAGTTTATTCATCACTAGGGTAATAATTTATGTATTCATGTTTTAGACGTAATGTTTTGACATATAAAGGCTTTGCTATTTATTGTATACATTTGTCTGATTTAGATAAAATGATAAGATATAATTTCTATATAGATTTGTTTCTATGTGATCCAAAGTCCTGATCATTTTAAACATAACACATCTTATTTATGTTTAAGTGTCAATTGCTGGCAACCAAATTTTTTAGCTCTGGGTCTGTTATGCCACTAAGCCCTTATGCAGCTGATGGCTAATTTGGCCAATACAAAATGATGCAAAAAACCTTGAAAAATGATCAAAACCCTGGAACATGGTACTCATCTGAGAGTACTCAGCAAGAGCTATCCAATGAATGCCAACATGACAGGGTTTAGATGGTTTTCATAAGTCTTTGCATCCTTGTGCTTTGGACAAAAGTAGCCTCAGCATTGGAAGGGTTGATTGCCAGAAGCTGCTTACGCCACCTAGAGTTGACTAACCCAACACACTGGGAACTTTCTCTCCTGTTCAGGCGTGATCCCAGAAGTGGTGGCCAAATGGATGGCCAAGCGCGGCATCCTTCCCAGCATGCTTGGCGTCCACCCGGAGGCGGCCTCAGGGGAGGAGGACGTGTCGATCGACGCCAACAAGAACGAGAATGTGGCAGAGGAGGCGCTGAGTAAGATCCAGAGACAGCTGGAGGCCGTACAGAAACGCTTCCCTCATAGCCTCGAGTCAGACATCCTCATGGCCAACTGCTGCTGGGAGTACATGGTGCAGTGGAACAAGGACCAGGAGGTAGGTCGGCAATTTTAATTTATCATCACTTTTCCTGCCATTTAGAGGCTTACTTGTGATAAGCCAGAGACAGATGGTCGGTTTGGGGTATTCCTTAAATGGCACTCTGGTCTAAAGAGACTGTGAATAACCTTTTTTTTCCAAAGCTTGATTTAAAAGTAGGAGCAGATATCCAAGATTTAAGCTTGTGTAAAACAAGTCTGTGATTCTACTTTTTTTGTAAATTTTAATCCTCTTTGATGAAGTTAACTAAACTTACCCTAACATCTGCCCCTAAAACTCACTTATTCTCAATAATTCTTAGCCTGGATACTGTGCATTTTATCTAGTAGACCTTGATGACCACTCATCTATTTACACTATCATGTGTTCACTCTTCAGTTTTGTAGGATCACCTATTTGACCTGTGTTGTTGTTGTTGTGATTTCAGGTGGTGGACCATTTCCAGCATGCGTTGAATTACCTGACCTGTATACACAACCAGCTTCTCCAGCACGGTAAGTTCAACCTTATTGTGACTACACTCAATGCAGCAGTGGCTAGATTGTGGGCCTGAGGACTGGGAGGTATTGGGTCCAGAGTTCAATCCCACGCTGGGGTAGTAGGGGTTTGATTCCTCTATAAATGGGACTGATCTGATTCCATCTTCAGTGTTGGAGGCAGGGACTTAGCCAGCCAGGAGTCAGGAAGTCATTTTGACTCCTTAACCACATTGGTTGCAAAATGACACCCAGTTGTATTTTGTAAGATTTTCTGCATATGCTGAGTCCAAGGAAATATTTTAAAGTTTTCATTCATACAAGATAAAAGCTAAATTAAATGATGAAAAACAGAAAATATTGTCTGGCTATGCCAATATATAGGGTTAGTATGACTGTTCTTGTAAATTGGGTAACTTTACTTACTTACGACCCCCCAAATTTCACAAATCTTCAGTTTTGACCCCCAGTTTTTAACCTGGTTGAAGGACTGAACCTTTTGGTGTGGACTAGGATCTTACTGTTTGCATTCATCAATATTTTATTCAGTGTTGAACGGCCCGATACTCTCCCTACATTAATTCCTGTGTTGTATGCCTTTGAGTTGCATTGTCTCTGTGTTTAGGACCTGGCTATTGACCCAGCATGTGTATTCTCCCTGTGTTGTAGGTATTGCTATTATGATCTGGCAGACTTTCCTGCTGAAGAGTTTCTCTGGAGCCGCCCTGCTCATGGAGAAAGTGGGGAAAGCCCCTAAAGAGAGACTATGTAGGAAGGTAAGTTATGTCACACTTTTGGTTTTAACATTACTGTCATTTTAAAGGGTGTATACATTATTGAAATTGAGAGTTTATGATTTGTTCATCTTAAGGTATTGATATTCTAGGAATAGTAAAACCGAATCTTCTTAAATTACTAGTATCTACATTATCTAGGTTTAAAAGAGATACCATTGAAACTGAATAAACAGATGTACAATCAGATAAATGTACATTTGTTGAACTGATTCAGGTAAGGAATTTTGATGTACTGCCATGGTTTCGTGACAGCCATCTTTTTCTGAAAAGGGCTGCTTCTTGTAACAGGAAGAACACTTACTGGGGGCTGATTAGGATATAAAATATTTGAATGATATATTCCAGGAGGTAGTAATGATTTATATGAGGAACACTGGGTAAACTTATTGAATAGGTGAACAGAATACAATTTCGTTAACCCATTCATGCTCAAAGCGCCCAAATACTCCTGACTATATGAGTTATATTGTTATGACAAGAGCATTTTGGTAAAAATATTTAGAGGGGAAATGTTGCTTGAACCCAATGTACAACTTCCTCTCAATTATTTTGTGCATTTTGGATTGATCCCAAAATTATTTTCAAAAGTATCATAGATCTAGATGGCATCTGTCTAAGGATCTCCTGGCATGAGTGGGTTTGGGCAACTTCATCATCTGGAATGTTTTTGGCATTGGTATTTTCCAGGATGTAGGGATGACTGACGGTGCTCTGACCAAGTTCATAGGACTGGTGGTTGAGTTTCAGGATGCCCTAATGCAGGTGAGCCAGTCCACCACAGGTAGCCAGGTAAAATTGCTTACGTAACACTGCTTACACCACCTGGCCAAGAATGACGTGCTTCTTGAAACAAAATAGTCATCTTCACTGTTTTTGTTAAAGAAATGCAGTAAGGGGTTTTGAAATGATTTATTCACATTTTTACTTTATACAATATTCATACTTTAGGTTGTTGAGGTGCTTTTGTAAAGACTCTTTTCTTTGCTTTACCAGTTTTATTTATAATTTATTGTAACGATGCCCTTTGGAATTCTTCATTTTCACATTTTCTTACAATATTCATCCTTTGGAATGATGTCCTTTTTACAACAAGGTCCTTAAAAATATTTTCATTAATTTTCTCTTTTTGGGGCAATATTTACCCTTTGTAATGATGTGGTGCTTTTGCAAGAAATTGTGCTTAGTTTTGCCCCATTTCTTAATTCAATCCTTGAGATGTACTTTATAGTTACGAGGTAGATTATGTTTTTCAATAGTATGTTTATAAACAAACTTTTAAACAGAAGTGATTAATGCTCTCAAACCAATGATGGCAATATATATATATATATATATATATATATATATATATATATATATATATATATATATATATATATATATATATATATATATATATATATATATATATATACATATATATATATATATATATATATATATATATATATATATATATATATATATATATATATATATATATATATATATATACATATACATACATATATATACATACTTGTGTGTGCGTTTAGTATACACATGATAGACCCACTTCATTCTAGCTTTTTTGATTCACATCTTTCTGTAAGATCAGGTCTAACGGTGATGTTTACACATTGTGAAGTCTCTCTGCAATTCATTCTTGGTTAGGTGGTGGAATTAATACACTTATAACTTTCCTCATCGTTATGTTTATCACAATCAATAAAATTTTAATTTAGTTATGAGTGATTCTTTGTAATTCCTCTGTGATTTCAAGCTTAGCGAGCTCTCAACATGTTTTGTGTATACATTTTGATTCTCTAATCGTGTTTCTGTGTATAGTGTTAAGTAGACGTTTGTGAATATGCAGTCAATAATAGAATCCTATAGTGACCTGTGTATTCGGCAGTATTGCCTTTTATTGTGTTTGTACCATTTGTCCCTTTCTCCAATCCCCCCCCCCCCCCTCCCCCATCTTCCCTATCTTTGATTACGATTGATATTAGATTTGATAATGTTTGGATACCTCAGTGTGCACTAGATACTCATAATCTGATGACTTTTAAACCATACATCCTCAGAAATTAAATTTAGGTGTCCTAGTGAGCCAACTACTATTCTTTTATTAATACATAGCATGGGCACCTGAACAGTCTGACACATGTGAAAATGTTTTAGTCAAAATGTTAATTTGCTTTGTGATGAAAGATGACCTCAATTAAATTCCTACAAATATTTGACAATTTCAATTTTTAAGCTAGAACTATTTTGACATTTTTTATTCAATGTTGGAAATAGTGTAGATGATATGATTTAAATGAAAATCTCTAAGACAGTTGCCAGTAAATGATAAGGCTGAGAGTTCCTATGAAATCCTGTTATTTTCTTGACAATATCGCAGAATCTTCTGTTTCTCCAGTACATCCCCATAGTTATCAGACAATATGGTAGGACTTACTTTCTGAGGATGAATGGGTAGAGAAATGAATTTGGAATTGCTGCTTCTCATTTGATTGTAGTCAGTTAGATATTGGAAGAGTTGCTGTGGTTGAAGTCAGTATATTCAACATAGGAGATGGCTTTAATCTGCTACCTCCCTGTGCGCTACTACAGCCTTTAAAGGTCCAGTATTGTATGCTTGTCCGCCTAATGTGTGGTTTGTAGTTACCTTGATGTTTGAATATTGAGTTAAATTTAGTTGAGGTATTTGGTCTGATTGACCTATTTTTTAAAAGATATATATGAGTGTTGTATCAGGCACTTTGTTCCATTTTATCTAGGTAAAGTTTTGCTACACTTATACATATAATTTGTTTGCTTGGCTAAACATAAAACACTTTGAAGAAGTGTTATCTATTTATTTTATGATCTAACACATTGATTGTTAATTTTTAAAACTCTTTTAAATTTATCACCTATATTATTTAGTTTTGATTTGATTATGCAGAATGTTACATAATGGAGAACACTAGTTAATTGTGAAGTAGAAGTTTATGTACATTTTGAATGAGATTTGAGCTACCTAAGATAGATCTCTCTTCAAATATTCCATACCTAAGGTTCAAGTCATGTCATTTCCTTATTTTCCCGTATTAATGCAGTATCCTAGTCTTTTAAACACATACACAAATAAAAAAAAAATCCCAAACTCTTTATTTTCAGTGACCATTTCATTTTAGGTTTCGCATTTCACATTTCAAACTGGGCTTTATTCTTGCCACATAAACATAATTCTGGTTATCCTCTTGCAAAATAATTCTAACCCAGGTAGGATCTAGATGGATGATAATACACTTTCCAAAATCACATTTTACTCCCTGAATGTTTTAGCCTCTAAAATATGCTGAATTATTAAATTGATATATATGTTATCTTATTTAAGTTAATTTAAATTCTTTTGGATGCAAGTTTGTTTTTATGTGGTTAAGCTGATTTTTGTTTCACTTGGATTGATCTTTTAGGCTAATTGTGGGTTGGAAGGAGGATTGTCGTTCCATGTGGAAGATCTCTGGCAGAACTTGAAGGGTCCTACATCCCTGGCTGAGCTGGCCACGGACCAGAGAGAGGCTAACTATGGACTCATTCGCCACCACTACCATCTGGCCATTGTCATGCATGCTACGCTGGTCTTCACCATGAAATCTGTTAAGCCACTTTCGCTCTTTGACACAAAGGTAAGAAAATATGTATGTCAGTTCAAAATATGTATGTCTGAAAATATGTATGTCAGTAGAAAATATCATATGTACATCTTTTATCTTTTGTTCAAAATAGTGTCCTCTGAGTGGGCTCAAATCCACACTAGAAGAAGAGAATGGATTGAATTATTTCCTAATTTTCATTCTATAGTGTTTTGCAAAATCCATTTAAATGAAATGAAATGGTTTAAACTTGTCTCCTTCAAGTATATACTGAGTTCAAATTTTAAATCCTAGTTATTTTCATAAGTATGGTTGCATGCTGAAGACTAATCTTGGCAGGCAATTCTGATCATGAGTGGAATAAGCAATAAAGGAGTCAAAAATTATACTTTCTTACAAAGAATCAGCTTGCATATGCCACTTATGTTTCAACTTGTTCATTTGTCAAAAGTATATGTTTGTATGTGCCAGTTATGTTTCAACTTGTTCATTTGTCAAAAGTATATGTTTGTATGTGCCACTTATGTTTCAACTTGTTCATTTTCTTTTTCAGGGAAGGAATGCATTCTTCAAGGAGCTTCGTTCTCATCCTTTGCTTCCAAACAAGAATATAGATATGTCTATAACAAATAGTAGAAAACAGGTAAGTTTATTGAACATGTATGTCTGTGAGAAAAAGTTCATAACATATTAGCTTAAGAAATGTCATAATTGACCGTGCCACATTTATGTAATTTGTAAAACAATTCTGAATAAAGTAACGAATCTGCTAAGTATATAATTTTAACTTATTTCATGAAATGGGTCATTTTATCTGTTTCACTTCTGTAATTGAACAAGATCACATTAACTAAATTTACATTACTGTAAATTCTCGTTAAAATTGGACACCTTATTAATCACAATTTTTTTGAGTTGAGGGTGGCCCATGTTTTCTGAAAATACCAACAAAGCAGAGTAATATGCCGAGATTCCCCAAATAAAGTCAACTGCCGTCTTGAGTGACCAAAGAGATCTGGAGGTGAGATTGATTGCGGCAATCCTACTGTGATTGTAATTGTCCCAGAACAATTGTGATTTAATTGTGATTGTAAAGCAAACAAAAACATTCTCGGACGATAACTCTATCAGCTTCTATTGGCTCACATTTTGGTGACTGCAAAGTAGGATTTACGTAATTATGTAGAAATGAAGTAGTTAGAAATTGGCAATCTTCATTGTTTTCCATTGTGTTTCTCCACCAGTTCCTGACACGGGTGATTACCCATGCTGTAATGACACTAGGAGAGAGACCGCAATCACCAGAGGCATCAACGGCTTCCTCTATCCTCTCGCCTACCACACAGAAACACCTGCCGGCCATCCACTGGCCTGCACTCTGCCTACAGCTGGGGGAGGAGTTTGGTATTGACGAGGATTACCTGAGAAGAAATCATGCCTGTGAACTCTACTCCAGTGGCCTAGATAAACTGGCAGAGGAGGTAGGTTACTTTATAAACATAGCATACTCTGCTAGGCATTGTTATCATGTTGTTGTCGACACCATCATTGTTTTTGTTATCATTATGATCATATAATTATAATAATTATTGCTATAATACCCGGAACGAAGTTGATGATTACAAAGTTGTAACAGCATTTGAAGGCGAATGCAATATTATTATCAAGCTTTGCCTTATACTCATATTATTCTTATTTGTAGGTTGTTCTGGCGGTGAACGATCATGCTGTGATGGGATCACAGTTAATCTTGCTAGCTGGCCAAAGACTTGCTTATTTCATCGTGAAGGGTGACCCTGCCACAAGCCTAGAGAAACTTTCAAAACTTCCACCCACTCTTTCAACTTGGATAAAAAGTCTGGTGAGTACAGCTACTAGTTTTGGAATAACAAACGTTGTAGCCAAAATACTTAATTAGCTGTTGAATGATTTTAACTTGTTTTAGGTGTTTCTTATTTAATGTTTTGATTTTATTCTTGTGTCAAATAAGCTAGGATGGATGTCATTAAGGTTTCTCTCTCGCTCTCTCCCTCTCTCTCTCTCTCCAAGTGATTTTAAAACTGCATGAGAATGATTAAGTGATAGTGCAAGAGGTAAAAGCACATATTTACAGGAATTATAATGGCTATTATTTCCTTCCAGGACTCCAGCCAGCTGCGGTGCCCGAACCCCCCATTATGTGATACAGCTGCTCTGATTGGCCAGGTGATTAACCAGTTGCCGGAGGGACACACAGAGTATAACATGGCCATCTCACTGGTAGAGGTCGTACAGAGCTTCCTATAGCGCTAGTGTCATATGTCTGGTGAATCCAGATGATATGTCTGAATTCCAATAGTATGTCTGATGAATCCAGATCAAATGTCTGATGAATTCAGAAAATATATCTAGAGAATCCAGATGTTTAGTTTGATTAAATAAGATCATATGGATGTCATGTCTGATGAATTCTGGCGAAATGTGTAATGATTCCAGATGCTATGTCTGATGATTCCAGATGCTATATCTGGTGAATCTGAGTGATATGCCTAGTGAATCGAGATGGTAGGTCCGATGAATCCAGATGATGAGCGGTGAATACAGATCATAAATCTTGTGAATCCAGATGATGTATCTGATGAAACTAGATGATATGTCTAGTGAAACCAGATGATATATCTGGCAAATCCAGATCGTTTGTCAGGTGTATACAAATGATTTGGTAGTCTGGATGATATGTCTGGTGAAGATGTATGGTATTTCTGGCGAAACTAGATAATATTTCTGGAGAATCTAGATCATATGTCAGGTTAATCCTATTCCAGGTCTTATATCTAATTAATCCATATGATATGTAAAATCAATCCAGATGATATGACTGGTGAATCAAAATTATATATTTGGTTAATCCATAGCATATGTCTGGTAAATCCAAAACATTTGTCTTGTAAATCCGGATCTTATGTCTGGTGAATTCCGATGATATGTGTGGTGAATCTGAAGCCTTAAGTGCTTACTTTCCACTCGAAGGTTTATAAACAATACTAAGCATTATGTATATTGAATGTGATAAGTTCTTATTTCTGGGGGTGGTTATACACTCTTCATGGGGTTTCCCAATGAAGTTAAATCATTATGACAAAACTCCCCTTTCATAAAAAGCTCTGTGCTTAAAACTAGCCATGTGTACAGGCTTTCTCCAATTTTGGAAGTGTTTTATCATAGTCTTTTTGATTGAGAAACTGTTTCTAGGAAATTGTCCCGAGAGTGTTATCTCTTTAATGCTGATCAGGTCTGTGTTGCCTGGACATACAGGCTTTTCTCTGCAGGGTATGTTAAAGCTGTTGCCAATGTAAATGAGAAAATCTAAAGATAACCGAGTGCTCCCTTGCACCTTATGGTCAGATTAGTTTGAATGAAGATGCAGCAGGTGCTTTCAGGGCCAGTGTGTAAATGAGACCCACCATGCCTGCCTTGTCATTTGGATCCAGACCATTGAGCAGGTTGCGCGAGCTTTATAGTTCATTTGACAACCACCAGAAGCTGTGGTCAGTTCTGCAGCTGCACTCCAAATGGAAGGCCAGGCATGGTAGGTAGCGCAATATATAGCAGTCCTGGCAGCGCTTCTCCTGTATTGTACTTCAAACTAGTACTGCTACCCGGTATGGGAGAGTGCTCTGTTATATCAAGATCTGCTTTATTTAAAGTGGCAAGTCAGCTTTAAGGCTGTTCCATTTGAAATGAGAGGAGGGGGACCAAATAATATTTAACCTCCAATCCACATGTGATCCTGCTATCCTTATATTATGAACACCGTTTTCCTGCCATTACTGTATTACCGCCTCCCTCTATGCTTAGAAATTTGACATTTCATTTTTCCATGTTTCAATTTTAAATTCCATTTCATATATATAGTTGAACCTGTTAGATTTGAAAACCTCGGTACAAGTGCAAGAATCGTCACAATCTGTGTTAACCATCCCAGAGGTTTTGCCCACATATATTTGAATAGAATGGTGCTCATGATAATGTTTTCCCATCCTAGATAAGTTCATAACTGAAGGTGTTCCCATAGTTGCCTTGCAAAATGTACCACACCATCAGGGTTCATTTTATTTGTAGAATGAGGGTGCCCTCCCCCCATGATATACCTCTTCGGCCCTCTTCACCTGTAATGTTCATGGTCTCTACCTCTCACTCTCATTTTCTCTTATGTATTCTGATCACCCCTGTGCTGATTTTTAAATGGGACAGCCCAACATTAGTTTGCCTATTTTTGTGTTCTGTGATTATCTGAGAAACAATGTACATACTATTCAATTGGATGAAATATTGAACATTGCTAATTCTTAAGCCTTCACTTATTCTGTAACTGTTCACTTATTCTATGAATCTTCATTACTTCTTTCCTTGATACTTTCTTCCTGTTAGCAAAGCTTACAAGTTAACTTGGTATTCATAAGTATAATTTATTAGGCCTTTCTTTTATTTCCTTTGATGGTATTTTCTGGCTAATTGCATATCTTAACCATATGAGTAAATATGAGTAAAATCATATGGTCATGCAAAACCTCCTAATCATTAAATCTGTGCTATATGAAGGCTCTCTAGATTTCACTGAAGTATTGAGCATGTGATAAAGTTGCCAGTGTCTTGGGGTTCAGCGGTGGTTTTTGCAAGGTACTCTGGTGATGATAATTAAAATTCCAATTCCATGCATGAAATAATATGGTCTTATACTTGATTAGGTTCTGTGTAGTTATTACTTGTATAGATCTAGAATTCTAATTCTTCAATAGCATCTTTCTTATAAGTGTAAACAAAAATTGTATGCCCCAGATAAGTTCTTTCATGTGGGGATGATTTGTTTGAATAGGAAAAAATGCAATATTTCAGATTGTATAAAAATCCATTTCGAGCAAATATTTCTGTTGATATGAATGATTATTTCTTTCCTCCAAACATTCATCCTATGCAAATGAATCATCCCTGGGCAATTTGCAAGTTTATCTTCCTGCCAGAGGTGTTTATGATTGACAGATATCATTTATGTACATAAAGGTTTTCCTTGTACAGAGAGATTCAATTTATGTATTGTGTTTGTTATGGAAAGTGTTTTAGGCATGCATGCTTTGCATTTTACAAATGTTGATTATTGGAACTTATTTGGCTTGAATTGTCTGTTGCTCAGACATTCTTTATGCATGTGCCAAAAGCTATGAAGTCCCATTTCCTGTATGACAGAATAAAGGTCTTCCTTCATATTTAAACTAACTTTGTACTAGCTACAATTCCTAGAGTTATGACTCTAGTTGAAGAATTGAACTTAAGTGAGTAGAGAAAATTCTGTCAAGTTATATATTACCTTCAATATATTTGACCTGGATTATGGATCGGCACAAGTTGGACACCATCGTTACCTTCATAAGAAGTTGGAGAAGCTATCTTGCATTGAAAAATGAGGAATACACTTTTATGAAAATTTTGCGTAGCATTTTGCATGATCAGAAGGGAATGTAGAGACTAGGGATATTTTGTTTCACTTTCAACTAAGTTCTTCACTTCTAATCCAGAAAGAAAAATCCATATAAAAGAAAAAATATAGTTATGTAATCTAGGAGTCCTTAAGTAGGGTCATGCCTAATATATTTCATCTCTTTTGCTCAAGTATTTGGGTAAACATTTTATAACATGCCAAGACCACTATAGCAGCTTTATGCTAGTAATTACTGCAGAAACGTATTCTTTGATGAAGGCATCTCTATTCATGATAGATATTGTAGAAAGTTGCAGGAAGAAACCTTATGTATTTGGGTAAACATATGACAGACTCGATCTAAATCTCTGTATTGGTTTCTTAACTTTCTTTAATTGGGTAATACAATTGTAATCAAATTGGGAATATCACTTCTTAATCATGACTGCAGAAATGTACATGCACTGCATGTTGTAAGATAATAAATTTTAATTTATTCAGCAATTTGTACCGGTTGTTTTCCTTACTACCTTCATGACCTTTATTAGCAAACCCTTACCAATGTAAATTGAGGGGACCTTAAGATTACAGGGCATTCCCTGTATCCATGGACCATATTTGTTTAAAGCTAGGTAGAGAAGGGTTGTCATGATCAGTATTCTATGGTAACGGTGCTTGCCCATACAATTTGAGTGTGGCCTCAGAGCTGGCCACAATGGCTGGACACCGGTCAGGCCCACAAGGTATTGAGTAGGGATTGGTACCTTTATGATACAATATCGATATATCCTTAATGATACAATACCTTTAATATTTCAAACAAATTTAGCACTATTAGCTTTGGAAATATTGCTTATAAACCACAATCCGCCTTCGTGAGATGTTTAGGTCACAATGAAGTTAACTTTATAAATATTTTAAATCTTAAACAATATGATATAGTACTTTTTTGATACAATATTTTTTCCCATTCGATATCAGTGTTTGGTATCGTATTGATTACCAATACAGTACCTATCCCCAGTATTGGGCCCTTGTTGCTGGATGAGGCCACACTCCAGATGAAAGGACTGCTGGTATAGGGGTTTCGCCATATATACCAATCCTGGGATCTTCTCTCTCATATCTTGATTCAAATTAATTAACCAAGGAGAGAAATTATTTTTAATGCTTCTAATATAATTGTAAATCATATACAAATTTTGACAAATATTTTTCGCATATCTTACCTGGTGTGGATAAGCATGTATTTACTTGTAAGTCAGGCAACTTGGCACACCAAAGTTTCAATTCTATATGTGTGCATGGCACTGGTATTTGTCATTTCAAAATAACAAAGATAAGACTAAAACACAATTTATTTTTCAAGAATTTATTGGTATTTGATCAAATACCCTCTTCAGAAGAAATCATGGTAAACAAGATGTGTTCTTAGATTGGGCATCATTTTGAGCTATGTGTGTGTCATGCTTAGCATATCAATTCATATGTACAGATGGAATTTAAGGGAGAAATTAGAACATTCCTCTAAAAAATGCTCTTTCCTTCCATGGGATGCATGGAGGGTACCTATTACAGCTGGTCCCATCTTTTTCATCTCAGGTTTTTCCTAAGTTAAGATATCTTCACGGTGACAACCTGATATTCCATACTACAAATTACCCAAGAAATTCTCTTTAAGTAAAAGAACTTGTCATGGAACTCAAAAGTCAAACCTTATGAAACCAACTTAAAACTATGATTTCTTGAAAATTTAGATAGGTCTGATTCTAATAAACAATTAAATCCTTTATTGAAATTGTAGCATTCACAAATTATAACAAAGCATTTATAATGAAAAGGAAAATGTATAATTGAATTGTCATCAAATTTCCTAAACACAGTCCATGATTACTTGTAGAACTCATGTTCGGTTTCATCCTTCTTAATGTTGTTCTTGTAACCCTTCTCGAAGTCCTTAGACAGGACAACATAACGGTTCTCTCGCACAGCTTGCATGCCAGCCTGGAAATGAAACACAAAACTTACATCAGGTTGAGAAAAAAACTGCTCAAATACTTTACATCGCAATTGCTACATTAAATATAATTGAAAGTAGAAACTAATAGAAGATGGCAGAGGTGTTGCTTGAGTTTGACTCCTATTTTTTCTCCATTTTTTGCTGCTATTAAATTACATATTACAAATGCATTACATATATGTGTATGAAAGTAGAATGTAAACTTATCAAAAATATATATTCAAAATCATATATAAGCTTCTGATTGTCTACCAAACCATCAGAGAATTTTCAGAGTATTCTCTTTAAGAATTCTTGTACATCTATCTGGCTGTTATAGTACTGGATAGTGAATACCCTGGCCTTAACTGACTAATTTGAGTAAATATTCCACATGCAGACCCTTTCAAATGGCATGATTAATAACAAAACTTTAGAATGCACAAAAGGAAATAAGAAAATGATATAGAAAGAAATGTACATGAAATAGAGAGATTATCTATAAGTTACCTCTTGGCAGATGGCGTTGATATCAGCACCAGTGATTTTGTCTGGTCGGGCCACGTAGTCCTCAAGGTCCACCTCCTCACTCAGGTTCATGTTGGCCGTGATTGTGGAGAAAATGAGACGCTTCTGACGACGATCAGGCATGGGGAACTCAATCTTACGATCCAGACGACCTGGACGCAGCAGAGCAGGGTCTAAGGTGTCTGCACGATTTGTAGCCATAATAACCTGAAAAACAAGATAATGACAGTATACCATCACTACAAGATTGGGAATCATTCTATTCCAGAGACTCGAATTACAATGCATATACTACATATTCTCTTCTGTAATTGATTTAAGTTTACTCTTTTTTTTTGTATAACCAAAAATACTTAATGGCCTTCATGATAAAGGCTGATTGTTTTTCTATGTTCCTGAAGTCATTCATTTCATGGCAGAACAACGAAATAAACATGAAACATACCATGCATCAATTAACAGGAATTACCAAAAATATAATGATATCATAATCACCTTGACATTGACAGTTTGATCAAAACCATCCATCTGGTTCAACAATTCCAGCAAAATTCGTTGCACCTCTCTGTCAGCTGAAAACAAAATAAACATATTATCAAGTGCCTGGCATGGAGTCTATCAAATACACATATAGTAATATTGATAGGTGCTTGTACAATGAAACCTAAGATGTGAACACCATGAGGTCAAAAGTGTTCACATCTCAGGGCCTTGTTCAGCACCATAAACGTTGATCAACGTTGATCAACGTTTCCCGTTCAGATCGTCATAAAATGTCAACGTTGATAGACGGAGAGACCCGGATGTTAAACGGAAAGATGACACCTTGGAGCTGTCGTCGTACCGCAGGGTCTTAGCCAGGATTTAGAAAGTGGGTGCCTAAAATTGGCAATTGTAAAATTTTTCGGCGTCCAAATTTTTAAGGGGGGCAACAATATACTCAAATTTCAACATAAACATGTATAAATTTATCAAACTAAGGCATGGTATCCTTATATAATGTCAAGGGAATTATATGGAGATGATAAAATTCAATTATATGCTTGAGATTGACATTTTAAGAAATTCTTCACCAAGAAAAGTGGGTGTCCTGAGGGGTGCTTTTGAGGGGTTTGGGTGTCCAAAAAGACACCCAGACGCCCTGCTGGCGGTTAGACTTGACACAAATAAGTTATCGATATATTCTATCTTTTCACTTGTATCTGACATATTTGTATTGGGTATAAGTGATTTTAAAATGTAAAAAATGCAATTTCCTCTATCATCGCTCAATAAGAAGCTGTGTAGAAGTACATACTGGCCATGGTTTAGGTGTGTTATAGGGATTATGCATTCTTTTCTTATGCAAAAAAAATGTAGGACTAGTTTTTTACTGGTCCTAAGTTATAGCATTAAATGTAACTAAGGCATGTATCTATTAGATATGTATGTTTATTAAATAGATAAACAAAAACAGACAAAACGGTATCAGACAAATTTGAAAACCCGCCAGATTTCGTTTTGCGATGTCCATGATGAATGAGGGCATCTGGGAAGGTATACAACGGAAGACAACGGAAGCCGTTCAGATTCCGTTTTCCCACTACGTTCATCAACGTTTATGGTGCTGAACAAGGCCCAGATGTCATTTATGTATTAGGGACAAATGGGTGAGGTAAATAATGTTCACAATAAGTATTCACATCTGAGGTGTTCACATTAGGTTTCAGTGTTATTATAAATAATGCTTAGCATATTGCATACCTGTCAACTCTACTGATTTGAGCAGTACTCTACTGATTTCAGACCCCAAAAATGCTGTCTACTGATTGATCACCTGATTTGAAGAAATGTACTGATTTAGCTACTGATTTTGCTGACCTTGAAAAATCCTCCATTTTTTCTCAGCAAGTGAGTCAGTCTGCTCCCTTTTATCCAGTGTATCTCACCTGACCCATTTACTGTCCTGATTCCTATCAGTAGGTATTAATGGCTAATCCCATACTAATTGGAATTATCATTCAGCCATGTATTGTTCTCGGATTAAGAGGGAAAGGTGCATTGTGGGCTAGCATCATCAGATAGCATCTCAAGAAAAGTTTAGATGGCTAAAGCAAGGCAAATTCATCACCTCGTAATATTATTTTCAGTCTTCAATAAAAAAGAAGATTTTTCATAATTTGCTGAAAATGTAGGCCTAAATGTTGTTATGATATCTTTAGTTCAAAAGCTATATATCTGTGTGTTTTTCATAACTGTGAAAATATCATCATTCGTTAAGTGTGATCTGCTGCATAAAATAGAAGTTATTTCAGTTACATATTTGTATGGTTATCAATTAGCCCACTTCTCTGAAATATAATAGCCCACTCCTAAGCTTAACTAAACAAAATGCCGCGAAAGAAGCCCCAAAAGTGAACCGCAAAAGTGAAATCTCCTGATTTGGGATGGTTGAATGTTGACAGGTATGATATTGGTTTTAAGTTGGAGTAAATAATGCATTTTCAGTATGTTATGCTTTTTCACATTTCAATTCCTAGTATTCAGTATTAAAAAGTGTACTGAGCCAAAAAAACAAAACAGAAAAATCAAAATTATTAAAAATGAATTGTATGCTAAAAGAGATCACCTAGCCCACCTTTCAAATTTATTCTATTTTCTATAGCTACATATAGAAAATTAGAAACACCTTTAATATCACTTTTAGAAGAAAAGCCTCTTCATCTCAGAGCATTTAAATGTGCATATTTAACTTACCTCCAGTCTGGGCATCAAATCTCTTTGTGGCAATGGCGTCAATTTCATCAATGAAAATGATAGCTGGAGCATTCTCCTTTGCCAGGCGGAAGACATCTCGAACCATACGTGGACCTTCACCTAGGTACTTCTGTACAAACTCTGAACCCACCACTCTGATGAAAGCAGCTGTGGGAAATAAAACACATTATTATCAAAATGTCGATAATTAATTTTCAAACTCATAACCCAACACTTTGATGCAAGCAATTGTGGTAGATAAAGCTCAATATTAGTTTATTATTACTGAACTAGAGCTGGGAATTCTGATGAAAGCAGCTGTGGAAAAAACAAAATATTATCACAATGTTAATGATTAATTTCCAAACTAATGCCTGGAAACTCATAACCCACAACTTTGATGCAAGCAATTGAGGTAGATAAAACTCAATACTGTTACATAATTAATGAACTAGAGCCTGGAATTCAATAGAACTTAAAATTGCTTCAATTTGGTATATCATTTTACCAATAGCATTAACCCTTTCATGCCTTGAGATTTCTTTGAGAGGACCCATGGTACTTTTGAAAATAACCTAGGAATTTATTAATCATAAGTTGGAAAAATATTTCATGGGAAGTTGTTATTTACCTTCTGATCACTATTCATCCTTGAAATATTTTTGAATTTTGCTTTTGTTGAAGAGAGATCATTGACTTTATCAGGTGGTTTTAGGTGCTACAGGTATGAATGGGTTAAATTTACAACCATTTGTACTGATTTTTTTTTTTGTGTGTGTGTGTGAGCGTTATGTTTTAGGTTCATTATGGCAAGTGCATTTAACAAACTGCATCAATCAGTTTCCGGTCAAACACTTACTAGAAATAGCCATGAACAAATGACCACATGACGGAAGTTTTCAATTGTTTACATTTCAAGAATTCATTCACTTGAGGTCTTTTCTAGGACAAAATATGTAATGTCCACTACATGAAGGAAATGCCAACTGACCTGTGGTGTGATGGGCCACAGCCTTGGCTAACATGGTCTTGCCACAGCCGGGAGGCCCGTACATGAGCACACCGCGGGGAGGGTCTATACCGATCTGCTTGTAGAGATCAAAGTGAGTGAGGGGCAGCTCCACTGCCTCACGCACCTCCTGCTTTTGGATATCCATACCACCGATGTCAGCATAGCTCACATCAGGCTTCTCATCTAACAGGGGAAACAAGAGAAGAAATATTGGAAATGGCAGTATGATAATAAATATAACTTATCATAATAATAATAATTATAATGATAATACCAATAAGAACAAAACATTTTTTTTTGTTGATCTTCATGAAAGAGAATTACAGATAATAGGGAATGTGCATCAATAGAAGACAATGGGAATCTAGCAATTGTAGGATTCAAGAATGACATATGGTAAAACAAATGATAGTGAATGGCTAACATTTCAAAACTATTCAGTATTATTAGACAAATGCAAACATTGGAAATGCTCTATTGTTTCTTAGATAAGCTGGATAACATAAATTTCAAAATGTTTCTTTTTTATAAGAATACTGATAACAGATGTCAGCTTCATATCAAGATGACACAGTGCCTCTTGGATTGATTTTGTTGCAGATTCCTGATTAATAAGACAACAAACACCAGTAAACACTAACAGATGACTAAAATACATGCCCCTGGTTATGAAATATACTTCTATCTTCCCCCGTCGAACATTTTACAACTACAAATTATGGGCATCCTGTAGAATGCTATTTCAGGTGACTTAAGCTTACCTACCCCCCTCTCAATAAATGAGACACCCATCATTTTACAACTTCAAACTTTGGACACACTGTAGAACGCTCTTGAAGGTGACTTACCTGAAGCCAGCATAGTGATACTGCTGTCGGCCTCAGGAGGCAGCACATCCACCAGGGCATTACTGTGCTTATGGAGAGCCACACTAGCAGAGGGCTTCAGCAACTCACGGTCCAGGGTAGACAAGATCCTAACATAGTAGTTGGAACCTGTGAAGAAAAAAACATACACAATAAGTTTGATGTTTAAGTTTGGGAAAAGCTAGTTTAAAAAGCAGAGGGCTTCATACACTCATAGCTCATCCTTGACAACATTCTATCACAGTAGTTGGAGCCTGACAAATGAAGTCAAATGAATTCAGCAAGTTGTGTGGTTTCATTAAGGAGATGCTGTTTTAGCTAGAGATCAAGAAAGGTTGTTGCATATATATGAGTTGTTTCTTCTTATCATTTATGAAAACTAGACAAATATATTAAAATCACAAACATTTATATATATTCACATAACATTATTACTGACAGTACAGAATTTTTTTTAATTAGTGCGGTGTGTCAAAACATAAATCGGGTCAAAAAATGATATTTATCTTGTAAGACTTTTTTCATTTCATACATTATTAGTATAAAATTGAATCACAAATGAACACTTTTCCTGTATCGAAGCTGCTTCACTTAAACAGAAGCCAGTTAAAGTCTCACCAGTGGTTGATCCCACGATTCCTGTGTTCTGGTCCACAGCTTCCAGGAACTGGCCGATGACCAGTGGGACACTCTGGATGCGCTTGACCTCCTCCTGGGCATGCAGGTATTCCTTCTTCAGATTCTTCAGCTCATCCTTAATGTATTCTTCTTGGACCCCAAGAAACTGAAGCTTGTTTTGTAATTTCTGAAAACAGAAATTAAGGTCAAGTTTTATACATTTATTCAACTACTTAAAATGCATTGCACATTTTGAATATTACGTCTGGATTGCGTACTTAAAGGATTAAGTATTGGTAAAATCAACGTATACAATAAAGAGGGTCCATGTGAAAGAATTCCACCCTGCTAGTGGAAAGTGTTTACCTGTTCTGGGCCTTTGGCTTTTCATGCCTGTTTTTTTTTTTAGAGAGTCACATTGTGATGGGTACTATAAGAAATAATTTGGGAGATGGGAATAACCTATTAATTTGCAAAATGCATGATGAAGAGTAGCTGGTTCGCCTGGTTGGCATCTTAATCCCATTTCTCTTTCAATTTATATAAAAATGGAAATTCTGAACTAATGTACATACAAACTTTTTTTGATCTAATCTGTGTAATTTACCGTTTCAAAATGCATGCAATGAGACCTATTAAATGCAAATAAAATAAGATATAGAAAAGGTGAATTGAAAAGATGAACGGTCTTGGATTCTGCTCTAGACATCATAACTGCCACATAGTTCCTACCTTGTACTTGCAGTAAAGATCATCCTCATCAAGTCCTAGTGGATCTGCGTTTGTGTTGGCCTGAGCAGTGACTGGCCTGCTTTCAGTCACAGTGCTATCTTCCTGTTCAAAATAAACAATGTATCTTTGAAGGATATAGTCTAGTGCAATTAGGATCATACATATTTAACTAACTAGTACCCTAGCTCAAATGGGCCAAAGGCCATTTCGTGAAATCTAGTTTCTGCCTATTGATTTTGTATCATTTCTCACTACCTCACTACAGTAGAACAAAAATTAGGTTAAATATTCACTATTGTCATCTCAAATTAATATTTTCCACAACAAACCTTCCCTTTATTCGATCAATCTTGCATAAAATAAATAGATCTTGAGCGAATAAGAAGATAAAACTTTGGGAAGGGAAAATAACTATCGTCACAATGAAGAGAGAGCATGTCTGAGTTGGCAGCACAAGTGCCTCCAAGCGCTGGCAAGCATTCAAACAACATGTGTACATGTATAACATAGTAAAACTAAAAAGAACTAACAACTGAACATATCCAATCCATAAGTGGACCATCTGACAGCAATGTCCATACCCTGATATTTATATATTTTTTGCTAGTGACTATATGGTATGAACATTGACACACCTCCCTATACCCTGCAATGTTAAAAAAATTCTTTCCCTCATGAATAGCAAATTTATTCCAAACACAATTGCTCAAATAAAAGCATCTAGGGGGCATTCTAGGCGTTTACTTGGATGTATATGGATGTGTGCCGCTAGGCCCGCTACCTAAGTTTTTGCAATGCCTGTATGCGATCACATAAAAATGTACAAATTTAATTGCAGGTAAAAGTTTTTAAAGCATTGGCCGCCATATTGGATTCATCTATCGTCGACTTATTGCGGGATCTTTGAAAAAGCATTTCATTCCTAATTAGTGACACAATTTTTATTGTGAAAGAACTGCAAAATATGTGGTGATTTAAATTGGCACGTTTTGTTTTGAATCCATCAAGATGGTGGTAGACAAGACGGCTCACATGGCTATCTAATAAAGCCATCTTGTAGTCAGATTTGGCACCAAGGGAGTAATATGGGAAGATCAATTTTTTTTAACATTGCAAGGTATAGGGAGGTCCCCCAACTCTATTACCTAATAGCATCAATTAGTGCTCTTATGATTAATCGGAAGCTCGAGCTTACGCTTGTATTTCAGCCTCCTCCAAGCACTGGAGTCGCCAAATACAGCTCGCCGAGTTCGGCGATAATGTGAACAAAGCCACATCGCACGGTTTACCTTCAGTCATCCGCCATGTTTTTTTTTCTTGATTACATCTTTCCCACGTGGGATACCATCGAGATCGCACAATAGCAGGACCTTAATGGCTTAGGCAGGCATGGGGCTGTTCTAATTTGCGTGATTGACAGCAATTGACTTTGCTCATTGGCTTAGGCAGGCATGGGACGGTTCTAGTTAGCGTGATTGACAGCAATTCACTTTGCTCAGCTGTTGATATCGTTGCACGTGCGATTGGTATTTAGGGCTCGCAATATGTCGATTAATCGCTCAGCAGTTTCAGCGATTGCTCGAGCCGTTTTTCAGCGGCGAGTCCGACCTCCAGCATCAATATATAAAATGAGTAGAAGTCGGCCTCGGTGGACCAGTTGATTTCTCATGGGCCTTTGTCTGTTAGTCCCTTTTTGTCGAGACAAACAGACACATAAAAGGTGGTTGTGTGAGATGGAATTGCGGGAAAAACAGAAAATAGCGCCATCTACCTGCAAGCTGGAGAACTAGACACATGTTTGCATCCTAGTTTCTATGCTTGCTTATTTGTGATGAAGATGTGCTACATGTAGTTGGTGGGGGGGGGGGGGGGGTGATATTGTAGGCATTTAAGTAATTTCAGTAAATTATTTCTTTTAATATCGTCGTTTGAGAATCATCATGTTGTTAAAATTATACATGAGATACATATCCTTTGGCTTTAGCATATAGTTTTCTAGACTAGTGAAGTCTACATGCATGACAGTGCACAAAGTAGAGAGATTGAACAAAATAAAATGCCGGTCAAACTAAGAAGCCATTTTTCACGAAAACTAAAACGAATACAACCAATTTAAAGTGTTTACTTGAATTTTCGATATCTTAATAGGACGTCATTTAATAAATGCCTTTAGAAACATCATCAGGTTAATCATAAATCGTTTCCTAAGTTACCTTTCCAGGGATGACAATTCCAATTTCCTCCATTTTAGTATGTTCGAGTTCCCAACCGGTACAGAATCGGGGTGAAAGCGACACAGGTAGTTGTAAATCTAACCAATCAGGGAGCGGAGAAGAAGACCCGGAAATATGCTGTACAAAGAGTGGAAAACGAAACGAATGAGCTTTTAGCAAGTGCCCGTATGATAATTGACGGTGTGACGTCACATCTTCGCGACGAGTTGTTTGAAAATGGCTGACAGCCTCAATTCAATGGGTCAGCTGCTGTCAGTCCACACTAACCTTAATTTCACTTGCGCTTTAGAATAACATTGGCACTTTGGATTCAATAAAAGGTATGGCATGATCTTTATGTATTTCATCAATATTTTGAGAGGTGGCATAGTGTCAGGATGTGATAGCATACCCACCACTTCAAAAATGTTTGTTTATATTTTGAAGAGAGGGGGAGGCGGGGGGGGGGGGGGGGGGGGGGGGCAGTGGAGGGGTGGACATTCCCTCCACTGCAGTACAAAGGCAATGTGCAGTAATAAGGCATCACCCATTTGGTAATCTGGGGTGGGGGGGTGTCATGTCATGTTTTTTGGAAAAAAATAACCTGTCTCTGAACATTGGAAAAATATATAGATATCTAATATATTCTGTCTCTGAATATTTAAAAAATATAGAGCATGTGTTCGCCAAACCATCATTTTTCATGCATTTTGTTATATGATTTTGAATTGGTAGTCAATTCAAGTATGTTTTAGTTATGTACCAATGAGGCTATTTTAAGTACAATTTTTTATGATCTCTATTATTTTATGTTTTATTGAAACAGGAAGAAAATAGACAAGTTCACTGAAAATGCGGCAGGAGACAGTAGCTGCATAAATTACTCTCCAAACCGTCATTTTTTACGTCGTCAACTGTCTACCCATCGCACAACTTTAGAGGGCCGCTGCAAGGTCAATCCTAAACAGATATTTAGAAGAATTGCACCCCTGTATAGGCTAGAAAGAGTTACATTTGCTTATCAGATTTCGTAACTCTTGTATGACCAGAACTATTTTTAATATATTTTTTAAAAGGATGTCCACTCGGTGAGGCTGTCGGTCAGATACGCTCATCCCCGAGCCATCCCCAGTGATGTGAAAGGTTGAAATTTACAAACATAAATATTAGAGCTAGTACAATCAATCGACGGCTCGAGCTATTGCTCGTATCGTCACATCGTGAATCATCCGCCATCTTTTTTGTCTTGCTGACGTCTTTCCCATGTGGGATCCCAGCGAGAACGCACGATAGCAGGACGTGATTGGCTTAGGCAGGCATGGGCCTGCTCTAATTAGCGTGATTGACAGCAATTTACGTTGCTCATTGGCTTAGGCAGGCATGGGGCGGTTCTAAATTAGCGTGATTGACAGCAATTAATTTCGCTCAGCAGTTGATTTCACCGCATGTGCAATGAGTTGTAAGGGCTCGTAATATGTCGATTAATCGCTCGGCCGTTTCAGCGATTGATCGAGCCGTTTTTTAGCGGCGAATCCGAGCACTAATAAATATGATGACGCTCTCCACACAAGAAGACACAATACAAGTAAATAAATGAACGGAAGTCAATAAAATTAAACTTTTAAAAATGTTCATGAAATTATTGTATGTGTCATTTTGACAACAGACGCACATCAGTCTATTTTGACGGTTTGGAGAGAATGACGGTTTGGTGAATACATGCTCTATATAGATATCTGTCCCTTGAAATTTAAAAACAAAAAAATTTCAGTCTTGGAATAATTCTCATTTCAAGTGCCAGGAAATGGCTGAAAATGAATTTCAGAGCTTCACACTTAGGGTAGGTAAGGATTGGTCACCGCTTTGGCTTGCGGGCTCACCCCATAACATTACAGGAGTGGTCCCGCTTCCCAGATCTCTAGATATAGCTATGTATCCCCTGATCTAGTGGTTATATGTACCCCTTCTCTCATCCCTCCCCTTTTATACTCGTACCCCAAGCAGTTACTCAGTCACAGTACTGTGACTGTTCACACATAATGTTAGTGCTTGCATAAATTACCATGTTAATAGAAAACATTCGGCTTGGTAAAAAAAAGACTTTCAAAATCCTGGCTAGGTCCATTTTTGAGATGATTGTTTTTTTATGACAGGAAGAAGATGACAAGGAGGAATGGGTGAAAATGTAAAATGCAAAATATATTGAGGTGATGAAGATATGAAAATAATGTGGGCATTTTTTTTCAATGGATATATTTAGTGAACGGTTTCAAAAGTTTAGTCATTTGATGGGTAGGATTTATTCTGTTATCTGTTGGTATTAATAAGCAAACAACTGTATACATGTACAGCTCTGTTAAAACTTATAGTGAGAAGTCATTGCCTCCTGGTTGCTATAGAGGCCCCTTTCTATGTCGATGATGATGGGCAATTCACTGGCTATGGCATTGTATTCTTATAAGAATATAATGCCATAGCCAGTGAATTAATACAAAACAAGACCTTGTAAGTTGTGTACCCATCAATAATGACTGAATTAATGATGAAGCATTTCTCATTGAATGATGTCATCATATTCTATACATTATGAAGTATGTACATATATTTTGTTTAACATCCTTATATACAACACATTCTAGTCTCACCTTTTATTCATTATTTTCCATTGAAAAATATCACCCACAGTGAACACACAACTTCTCTGTATATGTTATCAAAAAGTGCAACTACACCATGCTGGTATTGCCTAAATGAGCCTGATGCTATTAAGGATCAATACCACTCTAGACTCTATGCTTTAGAGTAATAGTTCAATCAATACTGGTAACTGTTATGCAGAAACAAAACCGCCTGTATGCAAAGCCTATCTAAGTACCTAGTGCATTAATTCTGCTTATTGCTTTAGACTCTGCATTTTGTAAATCATTTTTAACACATGCCCATGATATTTTCACAGCTCTCAGCATGTCAGGTCGGTCCACAGGTAGCTCGGGCACCTGTTCGCCCCATCTCATAATTCCACCAATCATAACCAGTGACAAGGATCGCAGGTTTCTTCAGCTGGTACACCGCTTCATCCAGCATGAGATGGCAAAGATTGATGAAGGGGATATTGAGCAGAGATATGTTGTCCATAAATCTGCATTCGATCAGGTATGTAAATAAAATCAAGTTTTAAGCTTATTTATCTATTTATTTGTTTGTTTGTCTGTTTGTTTATTCATTCATTCATCTACCTATCTATTTATTAATCTATTTATTTATTTGTTCATCTTTCTATTTATCTACACATTTATTTATTTATCTACACATTTATTTATTTATCTATTTATTAATTTATTTATCTATATGTTTATTTATTTATTATCTATTTATAGATCTCTATTTTTTATCTATTTATGTATTTATCTTTTTATTTATTCATTTATTTATTTGTTTATTCATTCAATCATTTTTCATCTATTTATTTATTTATTTACTTATTAATAATATATCTCTGTATTTATCTATTTTATTCATTTAGCTATTTATCTATTTATTTGTTTATTTATTGATATTATTTATTCATTTACTCATTCCTTTTTTACTTTTTCATATATTCATTTATGTATTTATTTAATCTGTTGTTTATATATACTATTCTATATTTTATATATATCATTTATAACTTATATTTATCTATTATATATTCATTTATCATTAATTCATTTACTTTTTTGTATATCCATTCATTAATACAATCACCCATTCATGAATTCACTCATTCGCAAATTTATTTATCTATTCATTTATATGGAGAAAGAGATTTCCATGTTTTAACCATTGACTCTGAACTTATATAAGCCATGCGTGCATTTGGAATAGAAACAAATCATAAGTGGTTAAGTTAAAGATGATGAGTGCTAGGAAAATAGAACACCTTGTAACTAATTTTTGTTTCTAAAAAATAGCTCTCCACTTTTCAGATGTACTTACTACGACACATCTTGAAAGTTGAGAAAAGTTCATAATTAATGAGACCTAGCTCTCAAGCTTTGACAGGTTTTTGAGTGTTTGTTTGATTTATCTTGTTCAAGCTCAATATCAAAAAAATGGTGTGAGATTGCTCAGAATGTTTGCTTTGTAAACAGGCACTTGACTCACTCTCCTACCATGAACTATTACTTCATACTTTTGTAGGTGATTGAGTATGTGCATGCCTACAAGCCTCTGCTGACGGCTGTCAAGGCGGAGTATGAGGACTGTATAGAGACAATCAAGCATGGCCACAGAGAGGCAGCCTTCCTGACCGGCAAGCTCAAGGCCATGGCCTCTCAACCCAGCACACTCAAGAACTACGAGAGGAGGGCAGATCAACTAGAACAAAGGTAAATAAATATACATGAAACAATACAATGAAATAGTTACCTGACAACTTAAGATTCTGTTGTACACTTGTACAATCTCAAATTCAAAAAAGAGAATATGACAAAACTAGGTTAACAGCAATTAATGGTTTTCAGGGGTGCTGTTTCTGTTAAAGCTATAACCTAGTAAACAAATCTAAACATTTTCTGGCATTACCACTGGACTTGGTTTCATGAATAACTGTACGACAAATGTTAATTTATTTTTCACTGTCAGGTTAAAGATTACTTGACAAATAAGTGACTCAGGTTGACTGAACAGATTGTCTCAGCGTTGACATGTGCCAATTTTGATTGTAGACTTGAGATCATTAACTCAGACACTGCGCGCATCAAACAGCAACTTCAGGACTTACAGGATGCCAGAAAGGAGCGAGAACAGAAAGATAAGGAAATATTGGATCCTCCAAAGAAAGAAGTCAAACGTGACAACAGAGTACGAATACCAGGTATGGTAGAATGAAACTACATATACTTACTTTTTCCCAATCCTAACAAAAAATTAAACAACAGTTATTTTTTTATGATAAGAATTATAAACGGCTTAAGGCTTGTGAGTTTGTTTCTATTCCATTTTAATCTTTGGGTATTCGATTTTGGTAAATGAATAAGCAAATTTCAGTTAATTTCTAAAGTGAATACCAAATTTTGAACAGGAACTATTAATTTGTTATGCCAGTGCTACTGGGTAAATGGGAATTGTGATTGATTAGAAATTCCTACTCCTGGAGATTGAAAATATGTGAAACAGTGAAACCGGAGGAAGTCTTATAGTCACTGAAACAATTGCAGAATGCCATAGAAGCATCCAAGTATTGATGGACATTTTCAAATATTCAACTTCTGCATCTTTGCATGAATAAATATTTGGCAGTTGCAGAATACCAGAGAAGCAGCCAAGTAGTGATAGATGTTCTCTCATGCTCAACTACTGCATGTTTGCAAGCATGAATCTTTGGCAATTACAGAATGGCAAATTGGCAATTGCAGAATGGCAAATTGGCAATTGCAGAATGGACGGATGTAATGAGTTAATTTCCAAGTTGCCAGACCATGTGTGCACTCCTAATGTAAATGATGATTCATTGCTTAAGCTTTCCATCACCAAAACAACCATTAGCCAGCAACTCAGACCTTTCATGTGATATGACCTCTACTCCTTTTAAGGGTTATCTCTGGGAGAGGCTACTGATCTGGTAGTGCTATGTAAGGAGATGGAGAAACTAGATACACATGCATTGTTATTTGACCTTTGCCCCTTTAAGGTTTGGTCTCCACTGGTTCCCATTAAGGGGGTTGGCCTTGTCAGTGCAGTGTGCAGTGGTTTGTAGGGCTGTCTATGGTGCTTTTTCAACTGAAAGACCTTTTTGAACATCTATTCGTTAAACAATGCATTATTTTTATTTAATTTTCTTTATTTCAGCATCAGATCTGACAATCTAATACCTGATTTTTATTTTCTTTTTCAGCACTTCAATTCAATGCTCATACAAAGCAATATTGATAAGAATTTTTCCAAATATTCAAGAAACAGTTGGTTTATGGAGTATATACAATGTATTATGGTTCTTCTAGGTAAAAGACGTACATACAGTTGCTAGCTTGGTCCATAGAAGAGCCCAATATCCCATTTTTTTGTTTTGTGATTTGTAGTTGCTATATATAACTCAATGTCTGTCTGACCTTTAAGAGCAAATCAAACTTAATGAAAGGGCCAATTTTTTATTTATTTTTATATTATTTGATATCCCTGGCCTAAACTGTTGAAAGCAATGTGATAACGAATATATTCCTTCCTTGCTATAAGGTTTATCTCTGGAGGAGGCGACTGACCTAGAGACGCTGCGTGGGGAGATGGTGAAGCTGGAGCAGCAGGTGAAGGAGCTGAGTCTCACACAGAGGACGCGGTACAGCAGCAAGGAGGAGCAGGATCGGTTCAGAGCTCTCCTGGCACAGAAGGTCAGGAAGAGAGACGATCTACTACACGAGGCTGAAATACTCAAGACCAAGAGACACAGGTAAACCACACTTCGACTTTTCTTGCAAGTTGCCCTTTGGGCCATCACTTTTTTAATGCAACAGTACTTAGAGAATTCTAGTGGTCCATCAGTATTGGTGTGTTTATGCATTTTTTTGTTTGTTTGTTTTAGAGTATTGAAAGCATATATATTAGTTTGGGATATCAATAGCCCAAGGCAATATCAAATACTATTTGCTGTACGTTTTTCCCAAGATATTTTCAATAGTTTCATAAGTCTACACTATTTTTCAATGAGATCACCAAGCATCAATTGGTTAAGGAGCCATAAGCACTGTGACTGACATTGTTTTAATTTCCTTTTCTTTTAGACTAAAGATTGCTACTGAGGCGGCACAAGCCTATGTCAAGATCCAGCCTCCTCATCAGACAATAGGAGATCTGGTTACCATGGCATTTGATGCAGATAAGGAACTCCAGCTGATAGGTAACGGTCCAATATGCAAAGCTTTTATTGTGTGAAGGTTTAAATGTTGACATAGTTGTTGTGTAAACAAGTATTCTTTTCTTAGAGGAGAATATGTGTATACATTCCCAAGTATTAATTCATAAATGAAATTTCATTGTAAAACTATTTCAAATTAAACTTAGTTTAAATTATTCAAATAAACAGGCTTCTTTTTATACTTGAGTAGACCCATTGCATGAGAAGCCAGACTCAGAATTTGACTTTGTCAATCTGCCAAGTATTAGAGATATGTAAGCATATAGAGGTCACTTAGTTTGATGTTAGATAAATACATGTACATTGTACCAACTGTAGTTAGAACAACACATAGCATATCAGTACAGCTATCAAAGCAACATAGGTCCCTGTTAGAGATGAAATATTCAATTAATTAATTAGATATGTGCTTATTTTATAGGATCCTCTGATGTGTGCTGCTATGTTAGATCATATGGCCTATCGGCCTTCATTTTTTCTTGGTTTTCTCTGCACTGCCTGGATTTAAATCTGGGATGGGGCCAATCAAAAAGATACCAATAACTCATTTTTTTTTGGTAAAGCGGTTTTCTCTACCATTAATAACTTAAGCTTGTCAGGATTTAGCCTTATTATGGCAGAAAATGTGATGATATACTTTCTTTACAATTCCATTATGTCTCTCTGCTAGTGTTCTTGTTTCTGTTGTAGATCCTGTAGATGGCGTCAATGCTGATCGCGGCACGCCCAGCTCAGGATTCGAGGACGATGACCCCGGTCGTGAGAAAGAGGCAGAGGTCATGCTGGAATATATAGAAAAATTCAATGAACTTTTCGAGGAAGGAAAATATGAAGAGGCAGCTATCCATGCTGCTAACAGCCCAAAGTGTATCTTAAGGACAATGGAGACTTTACAAAAATTCAAAGGTACACTACTTGTATCGTAGTTTTCTTATTTTTCCAAAGATGTCAGTGCATGCTTTTATGAGCAAACCTGTGTATTACTTGGGAAATGACAATATAGGAAGTACCCATGTGGCCAACTAGAATGTGTTATTGGGGTGAAAATAGATCTCACTTATCTTGACAGCTATGGCATATTCCTGAGCACTGCTGGCACAGCCAAGCAAGGCATTGTTTTAATTCACTTCTTCTTATCCGGCCTAAATTGTATGCCAACGCAAACAAGAGTCCACCATTATCAGCTTTATCATTGCCTCCAAATCATCTTTCTAATTCCTCAGTCTTTAGGGAAAGTTGTTGACAAACACTGGCATCACCTGTCTTGTCTTATGGAACCACCACCAGGGCATGAAATGGAAAGAAATTAGAAGAGAAACAACAGGATTTGATTATTCCATAGACTAGATGCTAGTCAAATACATTACTAGACGAAAAGTATGATATGTTCACTAAGAGTATTGGCATGAAATGAAAAGAGATTAAAAGAGAAAAAACAGGATTTGATTATTCCATAGACTAGACACTAGTCAAATACATTACTTGATGAAATATATGCTATGTTTACAAGAGTATTAATTGTCTCTCCCTATATCTATACTTAAGGACTGGAAGATGCCACGCTCTCCACTCTCGGCGTTCTGTGATGATATGTTGACTAAGAGTATTTCTTATCTATATTTTCACCTAAGATGTTGAGAACTGGGAGACGCCGCGCTCTCCACTGCTGGCGTTCTGTGATGCCCTGATGTCGTCGGTGCTGGCGCTGGGGATCAAGCCCACAGAGAGCATGTCTGTAGAGTGTGTGCAGTGCGCCCTGAAGGAGAACAGGCTAGACCTACTGGCACACTGGATAGCTCAGGACAGGTAACCATGAAATACAGCAATGTTACTTTTCCTATGAAATTACATCTAATCTCACTTGATAATATATCTCGTTCATTATCTAAACAACTTTATTTACTAAAAACTATTTCATTATTTTTTTTTCATTAACTTTCTCTTTTTTTTACATGCATTTCATAAAACATACATTGATTTTATCATTTTGAGAATCATAAAGGTATTTAATGCAGGACATATACAGAACACCTTTAAAAGTTCACAAAAGGATATGTGTCTAAAGACGCAATTGGCGTCAATCTTGTTTTAAACTCTGTGTAGATACACGTAATGTGTAGACGTAAAGTTTTAGTTATTATATACATGCATGACAACAAATTTGATATGCGTTTGTATGCGTTTGTTATAATTTTGTCTTGACTGGGAATTCAGCTACCCAGTCATAATTACAGCTCTTAGAGGTCAGCTTGGATTGATCGGAACAAATTGTGTGACGATGACACCATCTTTGCCAGAATGTTGGGCTATTCACACTGGCTTGGTGTTACATATGCGGGTTTCCTACTCATGACACTATCCGGTTTATGTGCAGGATTTTAAACCTTAAATACTATAGAAGGGAAGGGACCAGTATTTTGTCTGGTTTGGGTGGAGTCTGGATAAAAAATCTGGCTTTGATGACTGCGCCCAATCCTTAAATGGTATAGCATGTACCAGGGTCAGTATGAGCCGTACGGTTAGGGTGAAAATCCAGCTTCTATACAACTCCAGCTTAGCCGTAGTTGCCTGAATGCCTGTAGTATATTTATCTATATTATTAGCTTCTTTGAAGATATCTAATAACTCATCAGGTCAAATATTGGTTAATCAAAAGAGAAGGATTTTTGTCTGATTTAAATTCACATTTAACCACATTGTGAATTGGCTGCTCTATTTAAAGATAGTTTTCCATTGGTAGCTAATTGAATATAGTATGCTCTATTTATTTATTGAACTTATTCACATCTTTTTCGGTAAAATGACTTATTTACTTGAAAATTTATGTTTCTCAAACCTCTTTAAAGCAAGAAAAAATCTCAGTATGTCTTTAATAACTGAGATCAACTTTGTTTCAATGAACCTGTACAGCACTTTTTTTAGAATCTTCAACAGTCTGCCCAAACTATATGTAGCATACTAATCTGGATATGAATTGTAAAAAAATCTTGCATGTCATGATAGGTTGCCATTCAATCCATTAATGCTTTTAAAGCATGAATGGGTTAAATATTTGCTTAAAGCAATCATTCTGAGTGGCATACACATATACAAACAAAACCAAAGGCTCACATCTGCATTTGAATCAGCCCTGAACCTGTTTATGCAAGACTAATTGCTTTTAGGCGCCCTTTTACAAAGGGTAATTGTTCCCTAGTGTAATCAATGTAACTCCACTGAGATGTGATTGAGTGAGATGCCTATCTACTGAAGGACTGTGCTCTGATTATGTTGGGGAACAATTGCATGGTGTAACCCTTAAAAGCTCTAGGTAATTACCCACTGGTATTCCCTGCTTGCTGAATCATCCACCCCCACGGGAGGGAGGTAGCCTGCCTGAGTAAACTACATGCTGCTGCTGCTATTGTTTGATGTTTTCCAGGCTGACCCTATCAGAGAAGTTGGCTGATGACATCAACTCCTACTGTAGATGTAAGAACCAGTGCATTTGTGGGATGATGGCCATGGCGCAGAGAGTCTACTCCAGCTCCAATGTCGGTGCTCACCGTGCCGCGGTCTTCGCTATGGTTAAGCAGGGCCGCATACAGGCAGCAATAGAGTGTGCCATAGAGCAGGGGGACTTTACCACAGAGGACTATCTCAAGATGCTGGACGTCAACTCCAGCTACCAGCTGGCGGAGGCTCTGATTGAGGAACAGGAGAGCGGGGAACGCCTGGTCCCCATCGGCTGCATGGTGCGGGCGCTGCTACAGGTGGAGGGGACGTACGACATGGGGCTCCACCTGCTGGAGGATCTCTATCACCAGGGGCCGAAAGGTAGGGGCCAGCAAATTTGTGACTTTACAGTGTCTGCCCTGATGGTATGATGGACCCCAGCCTTTGTTCCCAACCTAGTGGGGTTCCTCTTTGGTATCGGTAACAATTTATAGAAATCAATGAGAAACCTATAATAACATTCTTTTGACAAGGAAGGCCCCCCCTCCCTCTTTCCCCTTGATGGGTAAGGCTGCAGGTCTTGGGACAACCTCTACAGTGTGAGTATATGTGCCTAGCATATACATATTAATATAGGAGTAGATGAAGAGGATGTGGTGAAGAAATTGAGAGATTTGAATGAACCCACCCCTATGTGTGTCAAAATACCACCTTGCTTTGATTTAATGGCTGAAAATAAGAATGCTCTCCATCGTGAATCCCCTAATCTAAAATTCTGTCTCTCTCTTCCTCTGGGGTACAGCAATAGGTTTTCATGCTGTTAATGTTTTAAAGGGTTTTGTTTGTAAAACGACTAGGCAAATACAGCTATATGCACACTTCATGCACTAAGTAGTTTAAGGGTAGATAAAGGGTTTAGGGAATAAGAGATCAAGACACACAGGCTCACTCTTACACAAGTGCAAAAGGTTATTTTTTAAGCTTGCTCCATTGTGAAACCCCATAGCTTCAATTCTGTCTCTTCCTTTGCGATGGAGATTAATAAGGATTTAACTTTATTTCATAGTAAATTAGTGCCTGGTAGACTCAAATTTATTTGGGCTGATATAAATTACCATACATCATTTTCTCTCCTAAAAGATGCGTAATTTTAAAAATATTTCAACATAGCCTTACACAAATCATTTAGAATTGCCCTAAGGAGTTGTTGGTTCATTTAAAGGCCAAATCAATACAAGAAGACATTTTTACTTGGCAAACAAACTTTCAGAGTCTTTACATGTCTAAATGTGTATAAGCCAGTGCTAAAGCAAAACATAAACATATGCCTATATCATTCTTGTGGTGCTGGTCATTAAAAGATTCATTCATTCTGAAAACACCTAAGTGTTTTTTCATGTTTGCACATATTTTGAAAATATCTAAGCATAATGAAAAATTAGGTATAATGATTACATGACTTTTCAATAAACAAGGCTTCTTTTGAAATATTTCACAAGCTTTTGCTACTAAGAAAATACATGCAGTGGTTGCCAGAACCCTATTGTCTGAATTAATTTTATTCAACACATACAGTTCTTAGTTTCTTTCATACTAACATCATGGCATAAGGAAAAATATTTTTTTAATGGATCCTCACCCGTCGTAGTTATATAAATGCCAGTTGCATTACTTCACATAGACAAGTGCTGCCACCTTTTGAGAATACAGAAACCTATATCATAAGATCATATTTTGTGCATTAAATATTTTTCTTAAATTAAGGCATTCGTAATGATTCCTGCCTACTCCCACCAGTTTCACCATCCTTCACTTGCTATGGGTTTTCTTGCTCCTCTATGGCTTTCATATATAACAGCCTTCGTAGCCTATCTAGGGCAGCCATCTGTTGTCAGAGAAGGTGATCCGATTATTATGACTTGATGAGACAGTAACTCAATTATTGATGTTAAATTAATTCCAGGCGATGGTGTGAATGCCAGTGCTATCAGTCAAGCAATTTTGGAGGACAAGGTGACGACGTCAGAGGAATGGATTGATATAGTTAAGAGCTGCCAGGAACATGAATACCGGGATCTAGGGTTGGAGATTCTAGCGGCGGTCACAGTGCGAGGGGCGATGCATGGTGCTGCCGAGACCCACCAGGGGGCACTCAAACAGGGCGAGGAGGATCCGGAGGCAACTGACAATCAACAAAAAAATGACAAGAACCAAATTAGAGGAAATGATCGAGAGAAGAGAGAAAAAGAAAACAGAGGAAAAGAGGAAAAAGAAGAACTCAATAGGGATAAGCATCTTGATGGTCCAAAGGAGGAAAGAACATCAAAGAAAAAGAAAGCACAGTTTAAGGTTCAGGTGGAGGACTGTGATGGTGATCAGGATGCTGACTAACTTTTTAATGCAATACTTTGTTTGAGTGTCGTCATACCCATGTGGTGTGTTGAACAGGACTTTCTGTGATATCTTCTGGGTGTTGTGATGTAAATGCATGCAGTTTTCGAGTACTTTGTTTATGGTTTATCTCAAAAATATTGAGTTTTGCATTTTTATTATGATATGAAAATTTCTGAAATACTACCATTTAGGTTTTGGAATCTACTACATTAGTGCAAACAGTTGATAAATGCAACTTTCAAAATAAATTGATTTTCTTTCTGTAATTCAAATCATTCCCTTTCTAAATGATATCTTGAGAAGTTCAGTATCTAGAAAGTAATCATTTACGATATTTGTTCTGACTGTTCATGCACAAAAAATCACCAAGAAGGAACATTCAATTGACCTATTAAGTTATATTTATTATTTTTGTTTTATATATAGGGCATTACTTGATCATAATAATCAATATTGACATAAAAAATTCAAAATATAAACAACAATTTGTCAAGAGCTGCTTATATAATTCATTTCCTTGAAGCCGAGTTGTGTACTTTGTTTGTTATACTGCATAGAATAAGATGTATTTTTGAAAATGAAATGTAACACTACTAGTGCCTTTTTCCGAGTCAACAGGAGTTTGACATCTCGTGCCTTGAATTTTGAACTTGTTGTGCTTATTGTAATTCAAAATTATCTTTTTTCTATTTTTTTTTTTTGGGGGGGGGGGGGGGGGGGGGGGAGCTGATGATAAATTTGGTATCCTTGTTGTGTAAATAGTACATGGCTGATGTCTGTGTTCTGCCAGCGTTATCGCTTGCTTTTCGCAGCCTTATTGCCGTATACATTTACATAACAAATAATGTTGGTACTATTGTCTTAAAAGTGCCATAACATTTTAATAATTCAGCACTATTTAAAACAGATCAAGTACATTGATTATACATACAATATGGCAAATGTTGGATAACTGCTTCAGGTGTATAAAAGCCTTGAAGTTGGGACATGTTCTTATTGATTCTTTTTTAATATGCATTACTGTGTATATTTATGTATAAAATATCAAGTATGATCAACCAAAATAAACCTGAATAAATGCCTTTTCATATCTTTTTATACTGCCAAGAAATCCTTGTGTATGAGGGGTGTTAAAATGTAAGTGTAGTTTCTGACAGGAACATAAGCTGTTTGTTAATAGGGCCTAGTGATTAACTGCCCTTCAGTGATTCTTAACTTCTATGGGTAAGCCTTGCCCTCGAGTCCATTTCAAAATATTGAAACAAATTTTAAATATCCATTGAAAGCATGTCTATGGTCAATATAGCACTGTGGGTTGTGTGTATATATATACAGGTAAAATAAAACATTTAATTGTTAAACAAACACATCTTTTCCTAATGCATTAAATCACCAGATGTACAATGCTTCCTTATTTGCCAAACTGTTTGGTCACTTAGTATAGGGACAGGTAGCTAAATGAAGGTTTAGTCAAAACAAACACCATTCTGAGCTTACATAAATATAGTGACTTTATTACCACTTTTTACATAAAAGAATCAAAAATATCAATATTCTTACACACCCAATAAAATATCCCATGCGAGCGGTCGTCCAATACTCCTGACTTACCAATGCTTTTTGAGAAGCACATAATTTCATACCTCTCTTTCCTTTCCTCAATGCATCCCATTTGAATTCAAATGCATTTGTGACTGAGTACTTGAATTCGATGAAGGAGCCAAAAAGAGAATCATGCCTTGTTTACAACTTAAGAGGAATTTACTTAATCACAGAGAATTGCATGACCTGGGGTCTTGACTTGCATACCAAGTAGAATTTAGGAATGTGGTGTCTGGGAAATTCAGGGGGTACCCCAATGGCTTAGCAATCTAGTGTACTCTATGTCAACTACTCTTTGCGACTCAAATGCCTACATTAGGCCATTTCCAAGGCGCTTATTTGCAGATTTATAAACCCTTCTTCTCATCCTTAAGTTATATTGATCATGCAAATTTCCCCCTTAAGCATCGAGTTTGTACACATGGTCTGAAAAATGTACACATAACTTGTCAAATAGTGATTTTCAAAAATATATTTGAAAAGGGATGTTCAAATCCTGCAAGAAGAATGACTTTCAGTCAAATATTTTTCTCAAAATACTGATTTGTTGTAATGGTGTTTCCAAATATCAGAACATGTGTACATTCCAGAGGTGAATGGATAAAAGGTCATTCCCAAGGCCAATACTGGGCATTATGATCTGTCACATTAGGTAAACCCAGGCATCGTGAGTGCACAAATTGACTGACAACTTAATATCATTTTCAACTAAAATGTTCGATGAAAAGCCAACAGAAATAACCACTTTTTATCAAATATTTCTCGCAATGTTTCTTTTTTTATTGAGATTGGTTCATATATGTCAGACCATGTATAGCTTCAGATGTGAATGGGTTAGAGTAAGGATACAAATAGTGGATTAGTTCTGATAGGTGAACATCTTTTGAGAGAGTTTCTTTGTGATCCCACAAGGTTCACATTTCAGAGGTTTCGCTGCATACAAATAAACACACCCTACTGAGAAAAGGTATGCATTCATAGGAGCCCCTTTCTCAAAGACATTTTGTTGACAAATAACCACAGTTGACACAACCAGGTATGGGATATTAGTCAATATGAAACCCATTCATGCCTGGAGACATCTTGGGCAAGTATTCTTGGGGTAACTTTCAAATCAAGCATAATTTCATATAATATAAGAAGAACAATTGAAGGATCTGCTCTGAACAACATTTCTGTTTCCAATGTTCTTCTGCAAGATGCTCTGATCAAAAAGATATCATCAAAATGGTCAGGAAGATATTTTGGTGCTACAGGCATCGAGGCATGAATAGGATAACTTAATTCTGAGTGAACATGAATACATTCCCAAAAGATCTTCGTTATGAAAAAAAGTTAGAAGGTTGTTTCCCATATTACAACAAGTTTACAAAATATTCTCTCTTGCTTTAGGTTTTAAGGTTCAAACCTAGTAGTACCAAAATAGAATTAATGAACAATTGAAGTATAAACATTGGATTGACTTGGCCATGGTCTGGTAAAAAAATAAAATAAATATAAAAATACAACATTAATAATAATAATACAGGGTCGTGGGAAAACAAACAAAGTCTACAATCAATCTGACCTTTTATCATGAAATATATGTTAGGGATATGATCAAGTAAAAGAAATCCACAATTAGTTTAGTCAGGGACGTGCATACTTATTCATTCTCCCTGGTTTAGGTGTGCCATATTGTGGAGTCTTGTCTTAATTTTAAATGTAATCTTTAAAATGATTGTTTACTTTTATTTTAATGACTTCATTTTTTTTTCTTCATGTAGATGAGCATTTACAAACTCTGGAGATAACCAGTCTCAGCGACGTACCACAAATCATATCAGTTTTTTACAGAAAATTATTTTACAATTCAGAGCTATCTCTCTTGCACTACTGTGCATAAAAAGTCATTTCATAACCTTGTGAACCATATTAGTTCTCAAAGTTGTATGACAGTCACAAGTGACCTTTACCACTTATAATTTCACCAGCAATATTATTCACATCTTTCTTTTGAAGTTACTGTTGATAAACAACACACATCTTTCATAACCATAAGATCTCAAAAGGTCATCATTTTCAATAGAAAGGTTCTACTGCAAATCATGAAAAACTATGGCCGTAGTATTATATATTGGAGGAGACCGAAAAGCCTCAAAGATATCATAGATTAACCTACTTCTCCAGTTTGCTTCACCAGTCAAGGCCAGATTAGTGCTGAAGTATTTGCTAACCTTTCCCTTGGCACAGGAGGAAAAGGTAAAGCCATTGATTAGGTGTGCACCAGCTGCTGGGTATGCTCTTATACCGCTAAACCAAATTACACACGCCGCAAAAAAATCACTCGGAGATGCATGCTAGGAGCATCACTTAATTAGAGATGCGAGGCTGGGAGCATCACTTAATTAAGGCCAAAGAGGCGTTGGTGACAGAGCACACTCGAAACCGAGACAGTCAGGGAGGGAGAGGAACAGGGAAAGTGGTGGGAGGTTTGATTTAATCCACTCATGCCAGTATCGCCCTAGAATTACCAGACTTGAAAACAAGATGCTCAAGGAGGGAGAGAAAAGGGGAAAGTGGTGTGAGGTTAGATTCTAACCAGCTCCTGCTAGTAACGCCCTAAAATGTCCTATTTTGTGAGACCTTTTAAACCTTAGCATTTTCTAAAATACTACATGTTCAAGGAATGATATTAATCACAACCCAACCAGCAACACTACTTTAAGTATTTTCTGAATTCATACTTAATTCCCAATTTTATTCAAAGGTTTCATGGATCTAGACAACACATGTCGATATCTCCAGGCATGAATGTGTTACTTATTTCCATAAGTAGGATTTATCAAGACAGCTCTTTTTGAGAACTGACTCAACTGAGTATGAATGGGGCAAGTCAAAGAGCTAACCAGATTTCAACCTGTCCCTCATGACTAGCCATTTCTTAAATATTTCACTTTCAAACTTGAAATATCATTCTCGCTGCTCACCTTTTTATGTATTGGCACATGGAATTTCTACAATACCAATTATTCCTAGGGTACTAAGAGGTTGTGTCCAATATGGTCACATCTAGCAATGAAGGTATTGTTTTATTCATGATGGGTTTAATGATTCCTTTTTAAGTATTTTTCAAATATTGATTTATCTTTTATGTACTGTTCAAATTTCCAAGACCATGTGTGCACTTCAGAATTCTGCCAACCATCTTGATAAAACCTGTGCCAAAATAATTTTAAGTAAAGAGATTTTTTGTTATGCCTCACACAAATGAAAGTGTGGATACATTATGTTTTGGGTGCCACAGGCATAAATTGTGGAGATATTAGAAAGTAACCATTAAACCCATCAGGAACAACTTCCAGCCCATTCTTTCTTGAAATATTGCTGAATTATCAAGATCTTTCCCACTTTATACAAGTGTCAGACTATGTGTACCCTCCAGATGAATGTTAGGGATTGGGACGGTACTCGATACAATGTCAAATATTGATATTGAATAAGAAAGATATTGCATCATTAAGGAAATATCAATATTGTATTGTATCGTGAAAACTTTAAAGGTGCCAATCCCTAAAGAAAGTACTATATGTTTCTTAATGGTGTGAGGGTAAGAAATGAAAATATGTTCCTTTTATTCATAACATAACTAGGCAATTATTGTAATCTCCTTACAAAGTTCATCAGTGCCCAACATAACAAAATGATCCTGCATTTCGGTCCTTCAGAGGTGATATTTACCAGTGGAGCAGTAGTTTAGAAACATACGCTCATATTTTACTAAAGATGATATTGAAGCTGTGCTTGCTGTATTGACATAATCAACCCAAAGTATCACCCAATCATAGGATTGCAATCCTGCCACGGCAGATTCAGGTACGAGATACCCTTTCAAAATGAAGTGCCTATTCTGCACTCCTATGCATCCATGATAAAATATTCCTCAATCTCATATGTGAGACTTGAATAGCTTCCCAAAGTACCTCCAGGTTGCATATACGCATAGTGTCCCAATGCACCACCAGGTGGCAGACACATGATCAGTCCTCTATTCTACTGTCCTCTACTTGTCTGCTTGCTGGTAGGTATACCTTGAAGGCAAAATCATTTCTTGGGAATGAGCCTGAAAAGAGAGAAAGAAATACATAAGTGAATGCTACATTGACATGTTAACGTTAACGGTACTTAATAAGAGTGTCTGGGCGCTTTCAGCTAAACACATAAAAGATGGGACAGAAGACAAAAAAATAATTCACAAAAAGTTCAAATTCATAGTCAAGAAGCAAACCAGAGAAGTGCCATATGGGCACTGGACAAGCTGGGATTGTAAAACCATTTTTAACAGCTACAATGTTACATGGTTTCATAGTTCCACAGAAACTGACCAAAGCAATGAGGTTTTTTAGAAATTGTCCATTCATCTGCCTCACTTAGGGTATCATTAGGTACATGGCCACAGTGATGTGAGAGTGAGAGAGAGAGAGAGAGAGAGAGAGGAGAGAGAGAGAGAGAGAGAGAGAGAGAGAGAGAGAGAGAGAGAGAGAGAGAGAGAGAGAGAGACAGAGAGAGAGAGAGAGAGAGAGAGAGAGAGAGAGAGAGAGAGAGAGAGAGAGAGAGAGAGAGAGAGAGAGAGAGAGAGAGAGAGAGAGAGAGAGAGAGAGAGAGAGAGAGAGAGAGAGAGAGAGAAAGAGAGAGAGAGAGAGAGAAAGAGAGAGAGAGAGAGCTGATTTGCATGGGAGATTTTAATGAACAATGGGTTGACTTGAAATCTGCTATTAAATATCTTGCCACTGATCGATAGCTCATGCATGCTCTAAAATGTCACTCACTTTATCAATAAATAAACTGCAAGTAGCATATGTGACTAAAAATAGGATAATTGTCTTAGGAAGTACTCCCCTACAGAGTACTGGTGTCAATATATTACAAAAGCACTTCCATGCTACCCCGATGGATTTTTTCCAGCAGGCATAACAAACTAACCAACAAGTAATCATACACCAAGCACCGACATAAGTACTTGCCCGCTTCCCACGGCAAGTGAATATTTGAAGAAAAGGTCTTTCGAGCAAGTATATTTTAGTTCGAACTTGCCTGAAGGGGCCAGCTGATTTTCTGAGCAGTCTACACGTTATTTTATAAAAGAAAATGGCACAAATACCTAGAATTATGCAAACGGTGCAACATAATAAAAAAGAAAATGGTTTTGAAATCATTAAATACATGATAAATAATACATTCAAGGATATGTTATACTTATTTTGGTCAAGCAAAAATTATGTTGGGCAAGTAAAAGTCAACTACTTTTTCCCTTCATGGCAAGTTAGTTCTGAATCTTATGTCGGTGCTTGTACACTGCTAGCTGAAATAGTAAGATCAATGCATAGTATCAAGGAACAATATGTTTATTACAAGATTGCAAAAAATAAGTAAGATATCTTTAAACATATTTGTCAGTGGATGATTTTTGCCAGGAAAACTTAGATTGAATATCTTACAAAAAATGTCACTGCACAACGAGAGAATGGTCTCTTTTTTTGTAAATCCTGTTGATGTTTTCCAAACGGAACTCTTAGGATGAATAAGCTAAAACCATCCCATTGAGCTGGTCAGAATCAGAAAAGCTGGTGAGAGATAAGAGTAAGCGTCATCTCAACATCCAGTCTTGTCCCATGACCCCAGGCCGTTTTGAACCTGGGTGGGCCTTTTGCACTATGTAACAAACAGGACCCCTCGCTATACATATATAAGCAGGGTGATCAGTACGAGAATGATTTAAGGGGATAGTCAGTCAAAATAGAACCAAATATTAAAAAATAACATTTTACCATTTGATGCATACCTACATAACCCATTTGGAGAGGCATTCACATGGACTGCCATAGTTACATCTAGACAACCTCTCTCTCTCTCTCTCTCTCTCTCTCTCTCTCTCTCTCTCTCTCTCTCTCTCTCCCCCCCCCTCCCCCCTCTCTCTCTCCTCTCTCTCTCTCTCTCCACTCTTATGAGCACTTCCATGCTAATGACATGATATCCCTCAATTCTAATATGCAATGTCTTATAAAAAGATGCTTGTTAATGATTGTTATGTGAGTATTTTGCTGTCTCTATCGCAACAAGATAGATGCTTAACAATAGATGCATGTTTACGATTGTTATGTGAGTATTTTGCTGTATCTATAGTAATAAGACAACAAGACATCAAAATCACAGATCGTGATCATCATCATCATAGCTAATTCCAGCTTAGGAAACCAAAAGAAAATTGTTCAAGGATGCTACCTTTCATTCTATACACATGTCAAGAAGCAGCCAATTAAGCGAACCTGTGTTTCATGTCGCCAACCGTCGGCCAAACGTGGTGGTCAGGTAATGAGTGATTGTCAGGCAAGGATGTGCATGCGTTACATGTCACGATTGAGCCCAATATATAATATTGTATTTCCTTGATGAGTGACTGGCAAGGTCTTTGTACACAATAAAAGAAACATTTGTGTGAAATACATCTTTCTTGAAATTCTACTAAGTGTCATCAAATGTTCTAGATGTGTGTCAGTGACGCTAACACTAAGGCCACTCATAATTAATTAAAAACAGATTGGTCGTCTAGGTTTTATGAAACTAAAAACATCTGCAGTAAGATTTAGAAAAATATTAGATAACTCTAAAGATTTCAACAATAATTGAATGGGTTATGGTCATAGTAAACGATACTGTTATAATGAAAATTCCCTTTGAATTAAGTGTCAACCCAAATTTTGGTAAACTTAATTACTTAAGGTATGTCATAGTCAGATTGAGGAACATTTGATGTGTTGCAAATAACATTTCTCCTTGATCATTAACAAAAAAATGACTCAATTAGAAAGATATCCACAAAAATGTTAAGGTTATTTTGAAAGTATTTTTGGGCACTGAAGGATGAATGGGTTAACCCTTTCAAGCCTGGAAAACTAGAGAAGGAAGTGTTGTCTGGACCTATACAGTCAAACTTGTACAAACAACCACTTCTTTTAACCCTTACAATGCTGAGGCTACTTTCGTCCAAAGCACATTTTGGAAATCATCTAAACCCTATCAAATTGGTATTCATTGGATAGCTCTTGCTGAGTACTTTCAGATGAGTACCCATATGCCAGGGTTTCGGTCATTATTCACCTTTTTTTCATCATCTTTTATTGTCGAAATTAGCCACCCAGCAGCCATAAGGGTTAAACAACCACTCTGCTGTGAACGACCACTTTCAGATCCCCCCCCCCCCCCAAGGCTATTCCCTGTATAGTTTTCCTTGATTAAACGACCACTTGCTTGCTGTGACCAAACAACCATAAGATCTTATCCCTAACAGTAAATGGGCCCTTCATTCAACAACCACTTGAATGCCTAAACACCTAGTCAATTGGAAAGGGCACAATGAAATGATGAAATAATCGGTTAAAATTGAAAGAAAATATCATTTCTGATGGTCCTCAATTAATGTTGGAGTTCAACTTTTATTTTTTTCGGAATTGTTTAATATTAAAATATTAGTAGACTACTAATTGATATAATTAGTTATAATTAACTTAGGAATTGAGCATATATTGGAAATATATTTGTAGAACTTTTTGATTGAACATTTATCTTTTGAATACTTTCTGAGAATTACTTTCGTTAGCGAGATATCACCCAAATATCCTGGCAGTTTTGGGCACTACAGAGTTAGGTTTCTAAGAGCTCCCCACTATCATTCAGCAACCTGATCCCCTAGTTCCTCGGGCAACAAACAGAAATTGAAAGGAAAGTTTTCAAGCTGAAAAGGAAGTATTTATTTCCCTTATTAACTCAACCAGCATTCGCCCTAGTCAAGTTGTGAAATTCTACTTCTGGTAGAAGGCCTCCGGAGGCGTCAAGGATACAGTGAAATACGATCAGTCGTCCAAAACACACGCCCTTTCTATAAACTTCTTTACCTCCCCATGATTCATAAAGCCTTATTCTGGCCAATTAATTTCAGTTTTTTTCTTCCCGTTTCAGACAAATCCTGGGCATTGTCTTGCTGGAGATAGCTATCTAGTGACAGATTGTCTGGTATTTGTCTAGATGTTGGGGCATTCAGTAGCTGTGGTATCGTGTTGCACTCGTGAGCGAGGGGCAATTGACGCAGAAGGTGTGAGGAGGCTTATCCCATTCATGCCCCCAGTGGGACAGGTGGTCTGACTAACCTGACAATATCGCAAAGACAAAGACAAACTTGCAAAAACATTTCAACGAAAAAATGTGTCTCCTAGTTGTAAAAACTCAAGTTTCAATCAAATATTACTCTAGTTTCCTCCTAGGTTTTGAGATATTTTGCATTTGTAACAGACTAGCTGGGCTCTGTGTGCATGAAGGGGTTCTGGGTAGTTCCCTGCCCCGCGGGCGTCTTTCTTTCCGCGTGGCGCCCAGACAAACTGAGCGGCAGGAGAGGGCACGTAGAGTGAGGACCACCAGCGAGCCATTCTTCTCCAGTCCTTGCCCAAGAGCAACGCTCAAATTTACACAACCGCTCCGGCTCCAAAACATCCCCTTCTTTCCCCACACACCCCAGGCCATCAGACATTAGGAGAACAGATAGATTGGAGAGACCATAAAGAGGCGGGAAAGTTACCCTAGATGAACAGCTGTGGCAAAGATAATAAATTGGCCTTAATACTTTTTTGGAAAAAAAAATCCTGTGTAAGTGCAGATAAGCAAAATGCCTTATCTATCTTATTGTAAAATAGGTTATGTCATGAACTCATTGTGGTAAAGGCTGGAAATCGATACATCTATTATGTCTGAAAAGTAATAAATACGTATATATCAACATTTGTTGAGAGAGAGAGAGAGAGAGAGAGAGAGAGAGAGAGAGAGAGAGAGAGAGAGAGTGAGAGGAGAGAGAGAGAGAGAGAGAGAGAGAGAGAGAGAGAGAGAGAGAGAGAGAGAGAGAGGAGAGAGAGAGAGAGAGAGAGAGAGAGAGAGAGAGAGAGAGAGAGTATAGCTGACTTATAAAGAGAATAGTCATGAATACTTCAATGTAATTCTATCTATCAATAGCAACACTTCAGATATGCCATATCATACTTATCATTTAAGGACATATCAAATATGATGTAAAAGTCCCAATAAACACATGACTTCCATGCAAAGAATTTGTTATCAACTACTGCATAATAAACATAACACTAAGATGTGTGCTGATGTTAAGCAGTGACCTGATGTCAACCCCTCTCGCTCCCTGCCTGCATCAGAATGTTCCTGTCCCAACCTTGAGACACACAACAACCTGCTGCACTCATATCTACTCCACCTTCTTCTCAT
>OZ012686.1:54730830-54740830 GCA_963942565.1 Maea johnstoni
CACACACACGACACACACACACTCACAACACGACACAGCACACACACGATCTACACACACACACACACACACACACGACACACACAGATTATATATATACTGACACACACCACCACACACACACACACACACTACTACTACATCTACACACACACACACACACACTTACTACACACACACATACATACATACATAGACATACGACTACATACATACATACAGTACATACATCTTACACTTACACACTACACACACATCACACACACACACACCACACACACACACACCACATATTCCCACCACCACACACTCCAACCATCACCAACACATATTATAACATATCACACACTTACGACTGCTCTTCAGCACTAGCCCGTGCTCTTGCCACACCTGATGCACTTTCTCTTGCACACTGATAGGCGGGATTATCTGTGAAATGGGTGAAATAAATGCTGCCTTTTTATTCAAATTGTGCTCGCCATCTTTTGTTGTCTTTTCTGCCAGTTTCCGTCCCCCGCTGATAGGAACCCCTGTCTGCTGTGCACCTGCGTGCAGTGGCAGTATTATTGTCTCTCGTCAGTAATCAATGGACGCAGTTTCACTGCCCACGTACGTTATTGCACCGCCACACCCTCTGCTTTGTTCCTCTGTATCCACCCACATGACAAGTCTTAAATCAAGCAGTCCTGTCAATCCATCTCCCTTGCCAGGGTTATGCGATGGCGCCCACACTCGAGTTTTAAAGCGTGGCTCAGCCTTTCTAGGCGGAGTAACGACTGGCAGCCGTGTGCTTGTTATAGCTCTCGTCATGTACCCTCTTCAAGATTTAGCCATGCCCCCATATCTCATGAACTAGCGACGAAAAGAAATCTTGCCGCCTAGAATAAAGCAGACTACTGATTGGACAGGCTGTTGAATATCCCGCTTCATAATATTTGTAGTTTAGGTGTTCGTTTATCGCCACTTTGAAATCTGACATTTCCGAAGCTTACTAGTCATCAGTTGTAGGCGGTGGAAAAAAACGAGCATCCGGCAAAAAATACTGCTTATCGCTAAGTAACTGATACATTTCTCACATGATTTGAATCCGATACGAGCCCAGGCAGTTATTAGACATAGGAGAGCAGTGGCAACGCAATAGACCACTCGGTTATCAGGACTGTCCCGCTTTGCAGTACTGGTGCCACTATTACCACCTGATCAGGCATTACAAATATTTCCAGACGTAAAATAAATTGAAATTCTGGCTTATGTTTGTCAATCATATTCGTGTGCAAAATATAATCTCGCTAATTGTCTAAGACAATTTATCAATATTGTCAAAATTATGATATTGTCGATTTAACCAATTATTCATTTATCCTACCTACTTCACAGCGTTCCTTGTAGTAAAACCTACTTATAGACAGGGACTTATAATGGCGGGATTGGTTACTAAGCCAGCGCCCCATTGGCTCACTATAGGGACCCAGGCGGTCAAGCCAAGCCTCCCAAATTCCCGAGATTTAAACCGCTATGCTGTTCACGGTGCAGCTAGTAAGTTCACTCCAAGAGCAGTGTTCTAACTGCATATTAAAACAATGGATTTTACGTGTACTGACATCTTGGAAGAGTGGCACTCGCGGGGATGAAGGTGAGTATTGTTTGAATACCATATTTCATTCAAGTACAGATAACTGCAATTAACGCATGTTTTCTGTAAGTGGACCGAAGAATACCTGCTCTACACATAGTGTAGAATGCAGTTAACTTCTGACTGTCCATAATAGTAAATTCGCTCCTCATATGTATTGCTCTAGTTCAGAAACCAACAACTCTTTGTTGGTATAAACCAGAAAATATGAAAATTAAGAAATCAATATATGAAGCAGGCCTATTTTATGGTATTTTATCAATTCATATATTTATATTCTTGACATGTTTTATGAGCCCATTTTTTAACAATGGGATTGTAGGTTCTGCCATTTTGTTTTCTGAATTGTGCCATTGGTGAACTAAAATATCTTTTTTTATTATATTTCAAGTTCACATTCCCCTAAGAAATTTACCCCGCCAGATAGACCTATTGTTCCCCTATTCATTAATTGTTGTATTTTTGTCCAAATTTGCTAAACCTACAGATATTCATAGCCTAAAGTTGGGGAAGTAGTCCTCACATCTGACACTGAGGATGATAAGGACTATCGAGGTCTAGCTAAAAGCCCCACCTCAAAATGTACCTCAGAGCAGTATAATATATATCAAGTTTTATCTTGAGACGGCTAGAGACTTATACCTTTTGGAGAGGCTCAACCATAGGGACACGTTTGGGATGAAGGTAAGAACTTTGGTCTTCTTTGCTTAATTGATGTTAGCGTAATTGCAATACATGTATTTGGGAGGTTCAATTGGGGACTCAATTGGGTTCAATTAGTTCACCTGTGATATGATTAAACATCAGTCATCTCAGTAAATCTCCTCTTCCGTGCTGGTTTAATTCCATGAGAAACCAACAATTTTAAGTTGGTATATATGGTTAAATAGTGACTAGTGGATAAGTATTCTTAAGGTGGCCGTAAACGTTTCGTCCTCGGGGAAGCCTGTTTTGAGATATATGTATTATGTTAATGAACCAGGTCTTACCCTCCTTATGAAAAAAAACCCATAGATCTACTCCAATCCTAAGTTCATAATTTGTGAAAAATTTGGATTTGACAGGTATGAATAGACAGAGAGGGCAGAGAGCATGCTGCAGTGTTATGGTCATGTGACCCCAGTTAGCTGATAAGCCCCTCCCACCTCCTTATCAAAGCTACAGGAAATGGATGTGTATTTGGATTGGTAACTGATTAGAGATGGCATTTAAGGTCAGCCAGTCTTTTCTTTGTATGCATGTGTTGGTTAGAAAGGATGTCTGTTAGGTAAGATGGGCCACTTTAGCACCACAGACAATGATGTTTTAATCAATTCAAAAATAGTGTATTAGGGATTAGTCTTAATCAAAATGTGGCTCCGGCTGTCTGAGAAAAACAGGAAACATCCCAGTTTTGGGGCTTCAAGTAAAAAAATGTGTGTATTTGATGGGAAAACCTGGACTTTTGGGAGGATGTTGGGTCAATCCGTCTCATACCTTCAGCTGGAACAGACACTCTATGCTCTATGGATAACTAACAATACTTTAGTATTTATCAACTTGGTTTCATTTTCAAACACATGTTTTTCTCAAACAATAATACAGCAATCATGATATAGTTACCCAAAGTACAATTACACCCATATAATTCAGCTATTAACTAATTAAAGCCTGGATTGTATTTTTCACAACAATTGTTGTCAATTCAGTTGGAGACAAAAAGGAGATTGAAATTGCAGGTGAATAATTGGGTTTATTGATTGATTATCACTGTGGCCTGACTGGCCTCAGCTCTGAGGAAATAGATACAGGTATGTGTGGTGTCATAATCCCCTCAGGACTCCCCATTCTAGAACAATGAGTGTGGTGCCACTCATAATCCCCTCAAGGATTATGGGAGTCAGGAACCAATGTCTAAAAATAAGATTTGCTATGGGTAATAGGAAGATCACTTTCTCTAAGCGTTTCAAGCAGTGTAGTAGTTAATGTGGACAGTCTACTCATATGGGATTCACTAGACAAAGGAATTCTGTGTCAGACCTCAGGGAAAGTTGCCATTTCTGCTGCAAAATATGTATGGATTACTCATTCTGGATTATGTAACTTGGATCACTGGAGTGGAGATACAGCAATAGAGGTTTGTGAAATTATCTTTCTTTCAAGGCCCAGAATCTAAAAGCCACCTTGTCAGAAAGCTATGCTTTGGAAGTTTGGATAGCTTCAGAATTGGCCCTGCAACATGTTTATCTTAGATAAATGAAGCTAAAACCCCATATAGAGCATTACAAGCTTTTATTTGCCAAATCAATATACTTGCAGTCAAAGATTCTGCCAGCATAACACACTAGATAGCTGAAAATTGATTTTGATGGCAAAGTTCTTTGAATTATTAAGAATTCAAGAGCTATAATACATATACATTAGCATGCAAACAAGATGCTAGTCTACTAAGTAGGCGGGGCTTGGGTGATGTCATATGCCCATATATGGAATCCAGTTGACAGGGATGTTAGGCAGGTTGCAGAAATGTACTCATTTATACTTTTTTTTGAGGTAATTGAGAAGAAAAAATGTTGACAGTTGTGAAATACAATGGAAGGTTACTTTATCTTTCCACTTGGACAAAAATAAATACATTAAAGTAGTAGCAAAAAGTTGCACAGTAACTTTAACTGTGAAATACACAAAACTGCCATTTTCTCAGCTTAGTTTTCTATAGTTTTACTCTCACGGCTGACGTGAATTTAGACACAAATCTTAATCAATTAGCTTCAAACTTTGTATATAGATTCTAAAACATGTTCTCTACAAATCTAGACGGGGATATTGCAATATCTTATCTGGTTAATTTTTTATAGTGAGTCAAAAATCAAGAAACCAAAAAAGCATTTTTTTCTTAAAGTGTTGTTAGATAAATGACCATAAAAAAAGTTAGGGGCCATATTTTACAAAACCCTTGTCTAGTTTTGAAGAGACAAAGGTTTTTTTCAATGTTTAAAAAAATCAGGTTATTATCTTAGATCCTGCTCTTAGATTTGCGTCAGCCGTGACATATGTACTGAAAATTGATAAGTCGAAGTTTTGACCCCAATTTCTTCAAAATAATTGGAGCACATACAACCTATCCATATCCTATGTATTCCTTAGAATCTCAGCTTTCTAAAAAGATATAGTTTGCTAGGGGTTTAGTGTACAAATAATGAGAAATCAGCCATTATTTGAGGGAAAGTCTGCTCTCCACCGGAAACGTTTACAGCCACCTTAAAAGGATTTGGAGGAACCAGACTATCTGGAAGTTTGATTGGTCAAAAAACCCCATCACCTAACAAACTTGAGGTTTTCAAAAAATCACACTGTAATCCATGTCTCTGATATAGCACACTAGGAACGTTTACCTCGTATCGTTGCGTCATCCCCATTGGTTTAGACTAGGCCACGTGGTTGGGCGGAGTCAGTCAGCGTGCGTTGGATGTATCAATATATAAGGTGGCAGCATATCAGTAGTTGGCATAAGACATCTTACCTGACAGTTCCAAACGCCGCGCAGACAGGAGATCAATTATTATAGGCACACTTTGCTTAAGGAAAATAAGAATCGGTTTCCATGGCGACGATGTCAGCTGCAGCGTGACTGTGGGTGTTCATTTGATATAATTGCACGAGATGGGTAGCCGGATGAGAGTTGAAGTTAAAGAGGACCTGCTGGCAACATGGCGACCACGTTCAGTACGGTCTTAGCTGAAAGTGTGATGACTACAAGTGGATGGGTTGGTGCCAAAGTTAACCATACGGATAACAGCACAAACTTAACCAGCATAATACCAAGCGAACGCCACACAGTATCGTTCTCAGACGTTGCTCACGATTTTGTGGCAGCTATTTTGTTCTTCATATGGCTTTTTGCGTTCTGGCCCAATCTTGCAATACTCATCGTCATTATCAAAACAAAATATCTAAGAACGCCAATGAACTGGTTGATTTTCAATTTGAGTTTAAGTGATTTTTTGGTATCTCTTTTTGGAAATCCGTTTTCGTTTGCGTCCAGTATAGCGAGACGTTGGCTTTTTGGAGTTTATGGATGTAACTGGTACGGCTTCGCCAATAACGTATTTGGTAAGTAAACAATGCGTTTTTACCTTGAAATGCTTAATTTCGTTTATCATCTTTTCCTGTCGTTATGAGGCCGAATCGTGACTAAAGGAGTACCCTTTGGAAACCACCGCCTAACCCTAACTCAGTGTCAACTCCGTAGACACTCGGCTATCCGGGCCGGCCCTGCTTTCCTCCTGACACTCCATTGATCACGTTACCAGATTTACGATAATGTTCGTTTATTAACCCATTAACACTTAGATCTCCACTAGAACCTAACGTCTGCTAATTTCATACTTTTAAAAATAACTTGAGAAAAAAGCAAAAGTTCACAGAATATTTGAAGGAGATAAACATTTCATTTCTCCTTCAAATGTTTTCCAGAAAATGCATTTGTAAGTAATATATTTTCAAATTTGCCAGGCCTGTTTTGGCTGCACTGGGTGTTAATGAGATAAACGCATGTATGCGGTGTCAAGTTGGTCACACTATTCCTGGGATTTCTTTCTTCTTTAAAAAAAGTTCCTCGAAAGGAGAAACGCAGACAATCAGATGACTTTGTTCATCATGGTGTTAATGTATTTGGAAAAGAACATACATGTTTGTATACGTTGATATCAAACCCATTATACTGTTTGAGCATGCATCTCAAATCAAACAGACAAATTGTTTTGAATAAGGACAAGGTTTATCATACTAGTATTTCACATTCCTACAGACGTAGAAGGCGTTGCCATTGACGGCTGTTGGTGCAACTATTAGTCATTAGCAGTAAGGTAACTGCTAATGACTTAGGTGCACCAACAGCCTGCTTAGAGGCTATTAACAGACTAAAATGGCCGCCCCAGTGCCTGCATTCTGTGTCTGTTAAGGAGGTGTTAAAACAGCAATATACTTCTTGTGTGAAGGTTGTCACTGGTGGGAACTTGGATTTAAGTAGAGAATACCATAAGAAACAATTTGGGCCTCTGTTTTACTCATGGTGGAATTGTCCTTTAAGGATAAAATCCCACTTGGGACATGTGCATTTGGCTTATAAGGCGAATCTAAACTGCAAAACCAATGGAATATGAGGATCTACTCCCATGGCCACGCGGTTGCCAGTATCTTAAGGCGGTGGTTTCCCCGGACTTTTCCCGGGGCATTTTATTAGAGCATACATGGTTTGCAAGGGTAGGAAAAGTGACGACGAAATAACATTCCAAGTCATTAGAGCATAAATAGTTTGCAACGTTAGGAAAAGTGACGGTGTTCAAAACAAACCTCAAAGTCATCAGAGCATAACGTAGTGCAAGAATAAAGGGCAACGCACATAGCGCTCACATTTTGATTGGAATGAAACAACCATAGAACACTCGTTTAATGAGTAGTGTTTCCGGAGCTTCCCAAATCAAGAGGGAGTCAGGCCTAGCGAACTGACAAATCCTTTGATCAACAGTAGACTTTCCGATGGACCATGAGCATGCATCTCGTGTGTAATGTTAAGTGCTTTTTTCGCCTGAATCAATAAATGGTCGGAAGCCTCTTTTTAACCCCAGTAAGAGTATCATGTTAATTAGACGTAGACGCGAGCTCGCCATTAGATGGAAAACGAACTTTGAAGTCAGCTCTCACATTCGCGAGTTCATCAAGTGAACTGAGTGTGTGGTGATGTGGGAGGGGGTGGTTACCCAGACAGCTTTGACAGGTGAGCGAACGTATGTTAAAACGCATAGTGTAATAAACGTTGCGAAATGTAGTTCCTACGCATAACGTAATAAAAAATCGTTGCGAAAAGTAATACCTGCGCCAAACGTAATAGAAGATTTTCACGAGATGTGATAAGACAAGCCGGGAACACAAGGTGCGCAAAATGTAATAAAATCGTTGCGAAATGTAATACCTACGCATAATGTGATATGAAGTTTTCACGAAATGTAATAAAAAAAATTCTACATGCAAAATATTTCTTTAGATAGATAAAGCAAGTCAAAAAAATGTTTTATCAAAAATGAATACCCTAAATTCATTTTGAGTCTTAGCCAGGTGTGCTGTTTTAGTCTGTGTTTGGCTTTTAACAATAGGTCGATTATGTTTTTGAGTCATTTTGGTAATTTCATTTTTACCTTTTAAAATTGTTTTTTTCCTCATATACCCGGTAATCAACTAAATTGGATTTCATGCTTTAATAAACTGTTAAGATATTTGTCACCTTCCAATTCATTTTAGTTTTCATCCTTTTCTTGTTTATACAGTTTTAATTTTCTGCACTTTTGTGTGGTATTTTTGCCTCGATTTGCATCAGGAAATCGATGCAGGGTTTCCTTGATGTCATTGGCTATAAGCCAACTGGTGGCCTGCACATATCGGGTGCTCAACGATTCATCTGCTTTCAACGAGGTCAGTTGAATTGGGTGAATTCTTCCTATTTGTGGGAACCTATACAGTAGGCTGGTTCGATTTAAAAAAATAGCAATCATGGCAGACCACATGTTTTATGTCATGATATCTCCACCCATATATATTTTTTTTCGGCTTGGTTCTTGATTTTATTATAGTAACAAAAAAGCAATAATACACCTGAAAAACATTATTGAAGATATATCTGTTTTAATTTTCAATTCAAAGAATGAGGTTGTAAAGTTTTGTTGTCCTTCTGGGGGCCAGGTCCATCTTTAGTTTCTCAGTATTTTGGTATTTTGCTGAAGTTCACATGTGTAAGAATGACACCGCACCGAAAAAAAAATTGCGGGAAATTTGCCCGCACTATTGTCGTCATGAAGGTATTCCCTGCCTTATTTATAGAAGCCTCATGAATATTAATTATTAATGCTTATCATGGTCAGGATTGAGAGTCTACCCGAAAAGCCTCTACCATAGGAATTTGCTCTGGCGACGTTCAGAATTTCAAATTAGCCAACGTTTCACTTTTCTGGCCGCTACGCGCCTCGGGTATGAACAATGCGTCCGGTTAGAACTCGGCATTCCCATCATGCGTGATTACATTTCATGATAAGTTTTAATCACATTATGAGTAGGTATTACAATTCGCAACGATGTTTTATTACATTCGTGCACCTTGTGCTATAACATTTCGTGAACATATTCTGTTACGTTTCATGCATTTTTTATTACATAATGCGTATGTATTACATTTCACAACGATTTTTCATTACGTTTCGCGCAGGTACTACATTTCACAACGTTTATTACATTATGCGTTTTAACACACGTAGACAATAGGCATGGTCTCTTACAACACCAAATGTAATGATATACATTAAATGTAATAGCAACCGTAAATGTAATGAAATAATAATAGCAAATGCAACAACAACCACAAATGTAATAAAATTTGCATCAAATGTAATAACCTACCACATATGTAATAAATAATTTTCACCAAATGTAAAGTCAAACGTAATTTTTTTGTAACTGCATTTGTGGTTGACTGTTCGCGTGTTCAGTTAACGCATTTGGTGTAAATCTGTTATTATACATTTGGTTGGGACCATATTTGGTGTAATTGTTTACTACATTTACGGTTGATATTAGACTGTGTATATATATATATATATATATATATATATATATATATATATATATATATATATATATATATATATATATATATATATATATATATATATGTATATATATATATATATTTTAGCTTCAAAGATGTTTTCTCTTTACTTTTTAGGTATTGTTTCCATTATCCAGTTAACATTCATTGCTTTGGAGCGTTTATTGCATAATGACTAAGCCTTTCACAATGGGTAAACTAAGCAACAGAGGAGCACGCATTGCCATATGTGAGTATATGTGTTGCTTTACTTTCCATTTGATGTCCATATGTATGAACTATGTCATAATCATAGATCTAAGAATCTGCTGAGCACGAGCCATTAAAGTCCTTCAGTACAGTATAGCGGCGCCACTGATCTCTTCAATCGGCTGCAGATGGCGTGCACCCGTCCTGACCGCAAACACCCCAATCTCAAGCAAGGGCGCGTTTTTTTCAACCTTGACCACATTCATGCCACAGCAAACATTGACCTGGTGAATTAAGGCATTCTCCTGTGTTCCGAGTTATTTCAAAAATAGCCAAAAGTGAACTGTTGGTCGAAAACCAATTAAAAATCAAAGAACGTCTCCTTTGCAAGCCTTATTAATGCACGACTGAAATTAAGTTTATTTTGGTCACAGGCAATTTCAATCTTAATTTCTATATAAATATATGTATATTTTCTATGTATCCAAATATATTACAGCAAAGGAATTTTGAGTGGTTGGAAATAAAATACTACAGAAACT
>OZ012686.1:54745830-54800830 GCA_963942565.1 Maea johnstoni
ACTTATTAGGCGGTTTACTATACTGCGGCGTCTTTTGGTTTCATTTTGTTTAGTTCCAATTTTGGGAGGGGCCAGGTTAGTACTTTTGCTTAAGGAGCGGGCCTTTAGAGTTGGTAATCATGGAAACATATGTTAATAGGATAACTTTAATTTCAGTTTATGTAGCAGATCACAATTGCTGTATGATAATATACACACAGTTTTCAAAAACACGCAGATAGCTTTGGAACTGAAAATGTCGTCATCAACAACATTTACATTGTGTGATCTTTCCAGACATTGTGTGATCTTTCAAGATCAAATACTTACTATGTTCAGCATATTATGAAATTCTTGGCTCTTGGCTAGAAAATAAATTTAATCTTGAGGAATTGTGGATGCTTTTTGAAAGTTGGCAAATCAGTAGCTAATCTGAAGATTTCTGACCAAGTTATATAATTCATACCTGTTAACATTCAACCATCCAAAAGCAGGAGATTTTATGCGGATCCGATCCTGGCCACCAGGGGTCAGATTAGTTTATTAGTTTAGGAGTGGGCTATTATATTTTACAGGTGTTGGCAAATTGATAACCATAACCAACAAGTATGATTATGAAATAACTTTAATTTTATGTAGCAGATCACACTTGCAGCATGATGACAAATTCCCAGTTATGAGAAACACACCGAGATTGCTTTTGAACTGAATACATCATAATAGTCCATCACCCAGAGGGTTGGTCAGTATCATATTGGGGGGGGGGGGGGGGGCAAATTCTGATTAATGTTAACCTTTTTTTCTTTTCCCAGGTGAACTTAGCTTTAAATATTTACACGATCACTAATTTGCTTTTACTCACTACCCATATTCCTCATATTTCATAACTATTACATCTCTATCCATTCCCCTTGAGACATGGATCCGTGCGCCGGCCTACATATTTGGCGCACAGATCACTTCCTCTACCATACCTGCCTAACCTTTGCGCTGTGTGAATGTTTGTCTAAGGAGGCAGGTATTACAATGTAATTGTACTTCCATGTATATAATATATTATAAATACTGTATAATTGTTATTATTGTTTATTTCATATTTTTGTTCTTGTTTTATAAAATGAAAAAGTAAACGAACTATGGGTTATCCAAAGTTCATAAAAACAAAAAAAAACCTTTGCGCTGTGTTGCGCCCAGCGCCACTAGCTTCATACTACTTTCCATTCCTTTCATTTCCACTCCTATCACCTTGTATCGGACTTTCTCTGGATATACAATACAGAGTAGAGAGAGGCTCTTTTCTTGTCTTAAGGTCTCATGATACTCTCAATGGTGACAACTATTACGTATCTGGCAAAATAAAATAATCTCTTACAATTTACATAGCACTACTGCCCCCCCCCCCAAAAAAAAAAAGAAAACGGTACAGACAATTTTGTAACTGAATGTATACCATTATGGTTGTATCTGCTTATTCTAGGTAATATCCTAAGAGACATATTTTAGCATATGTTAGAAACTACATATTTTAGAGACTACACAATGAATTCAATCAAATATGTCAGTAAACTTACCACTTGGCAAGGATTTTGAAATTGAATGTAAATGTTTTGTTTACACATACCGTGTAATGACATGTGTACAGTACAGAGTAGATACGCCATATGTGCTGCACTAAGAAAGGGGCACTAAACAAGAAAGACATTTCTTCTTCTTCATCAGAGGGAAAATCTAGAAAAATATCAAAAGTTAACTCTGGGCACTACCATTCATTCAAATGGAAACTTCCAAAAGATTAACATCTATCTATATGCATATGTTAGTCTGGTTATCTTGGCATAGTGATCAACATCCAGTTTGATTGATCAGTATTTCATAATCTTCCTGAAGAGAGAAACCTCCCCCAAACATCTTATACGTTTACATCTGTATATTCAGCTTACATAAATACTGTGGGATGATATTGAATCAGTACCTTATATATGCATGGCCCATTCATACAATAAACTCTTGTGTAAGTTGATCTTAAATACCTTTAGAGCAGGTTTTAACCAAATTTTAATCATTACCAGTTATCTTCTTGTGACTCTCAAAAGAAATCCGTCTCCCCTTGCCCTATAGAGAACCTCTTTCATATTTTAATATATTCATACAATTTATGATGTATTTATTCACTTTAATTATTCAATTTGAAATATAATATAAACAATAAGAAAGATCTAAACATGTGTATAATATATATATATATATATATATATATATATATATATATATATATATATATATATATATATGTGTGTGTGTATATTTATATTTACATACAATATATATATATATTTACATATAAATAGATATTTACATATAAATATATATATATATATCTATATTATAGGAGAGGAGGCTCAATCCTTTGCAACGCATGATCTCCGTTGCCGCGCCTGTTTGCCTAATTCTGAGTTGGCAGTTTGATGGACGAGTGTATCTAGATGGTTCTTAGCGTAAACTTATTTCAAAATATTTTACAAAAAGGTGCTTTTGATGCTGATTTCTCAACCTCGAGCGCGGCCAGGTTTGGTATGACCACCCGGCGATAGATGGTACTACCGATATCAAACCTCTGCTTCCACAGTGGGGTTACACAGCACAAACTTTGTTGGTTGTACGGTGGCAGAAGTGCGCTCACTGTAGTAGCGTCAGGCCTATCCGGGTGATTAAATCAAGAGCATGTACAGAACGGGTTGAGGCGCCATGGAGACCCTGGACATTACCTGCATGGGCGCTTAGGGACAAATCCCATGGGGGAAACACAAACAAGGGCAGAGTGCTGCGACAGAGATTCGTAGAACAAACCGAGACAGTTTAGCATACTACGGTGGCGCATGAGTAACATGCATATTTGAGCTTAAGAAAAATCTGGACTTTTCTTTATTTCAAAAAATGTTTTTCAAACAACCAGTATATAGGCTACGCGGGCTCAAATAGTAACCATTTGAAAATGATCATTATGAAAAGAACTTGAAAATTGTGACGAAATTTAATGTCTATATGAACTATCTCAAACCGTTCAGTTTGAAAAAAGTTCTAAAATACAGCCACTAAAATGTTATAAACCCTTTTTATATAGCAACTTCGATAAACATTTTTATAAAAATCGATGGATCAAATACAAGTATCTATTCATATATATATATATATATATATATATATATATATATATATATATATATATATATATATATATATATATATATATATATGTACATATATATATATATATATATATATATATATATATATATATATATATGTATACAGAGCGAGAGAGAGAGAGAGAGAGAGAGAGATATATTACGCCATACTCTAACTTTGAAAATAGTTTTGAGTAGAAATGTTTAAGATTATATGTATCAGTGAAATTATAAATGTCCCATCTTTTATTACAGCCGGTTTAATAACCCATGATCTTACTTATGAAATGGTATGTCTATATGCCAAGTTTCTTGAATTATTGATACATAGGTTAGGGTTAGGTGGCCCTCAATGTGTGGTCTTACGCATATCCGAGTGTGTCTACATGGTTTTTAACGTAAACAAATTTCAAAAAGTTAAACAAAAAGGTGCTTTTGATGATGATTTTTAGAACTGCATATCTCTCCGGGAGGTCCGGTGAGGAGAACATGTGCACCTGATCAGGTTAAAATGAAGTTAATAGGCAAGCCACCCCAAAATAGCTGCGAACAATGAGGCCCTAACCACAAAACCCACTGGTGTGCCTGCAGTTTTATTTGCGAGGGGGTCGAGAACATAAGGCTTAAGTGGAACAAACAGGCCAGGGTTTGAATGACGTCTAGGGCATACAGACGGCAGTTTAACTTCGACTGCTCTCTTCGCCATTGATAAGGAAGAGGAGAATCTTAGGAGAATGAGATAAAAACAGGATATTCGGGGATAGATGGATAACTTGGATTTCATTGAAGATGGTACAATGATAAGGTGATATTGCCTCAATATATGGTGGGTTTACATGTAATTAAAAACAGTATTTTGTATTAACCATTGCACTTTCCCAGTTTAAAGAAAATGAAAGGTCAGTTTGATATAAACATTCTAAATTGCAGCTGTTAAAAACTTTTTATGTAGGTATTTCAATAAAAAAATATAGCAAACTCGATAGATCGAAAACAAGTATCAATGTGAAATAGATGATAATTTGTAACCATCTCTCAGCCCTTCTGCTGTAAAGACCACGTGTGCCACTCTGGGTGGTGGCATCTGAGACTCAAAATAGCAAGCGCTCAGTGCATATACTGTAGAAGGACTAAGGAACGTGTGTTCAGGTGTGACGAGGGAGAGACAGATAGCGATACAGAGAACGAGAGAGAGACAGAGAGCGAGACAGAGAACGAGAGAGAAGGGAGTGAGAGAGAGATACAAAGAGAGAGCGGGGGAGGGAGAGAGATACAGAGAGAGAGAGATACAATGAGAGAGAGAGAGAGAGAGAGAGAGAGATACGAGCGAGAGTGAGGGGCAGGGAGATCGATACAGAGAGAGAGAGAGAGAGAGAGAGAGAGAGAGAGAGAGCTACGAGCGAGAGAGGGGGAGAGAGAGATAAAATGAGAGAGAGATACAGCGAGAGAGATACGGGGGAGGAAGACTACAGAGAGAGAGAGATACAATGAGAGAGAGAGAGAGAGAGAGAGAGACAGAGAGAGAGAGAGAGAGAGAGAGAGAGAGAGAGAGAGAGAGAGAGAGATACAATGAGAGCGAGAGGGGGGTGAGGGACATTTGGACAGACAGACAGATAGATGTACAAATGACATATGTTACACCATACTTTCACTTTGAAAATAGTTTTGAGTGGAAATGATTATAATTAGATATATCAGTGATATCATGAACATACACAGCACTATATTCTTTATTACAGCCGGTATGATAAAGCTTGATCTTATTTGGCGATGGTATATCTGTTTCTTCTTGAATTATTGATACATAGGTTAGGTGACCCTAAATGTGTGGTGTCAGAGATAGCTGGGTGCTCTGATATGTCTGTCGTTATAAGATATTTCATGGTTTCCGTCCGCAGGACGGGTACTTTTCTAGTATATACATATATATATATACTAGTATATATATATATATATATATATATATATATATATATTTATATATATATATATATATATATATATATATATATATATATATATATATATATATATATATATATATATATATACTAGTATATATACATATATACTTTGGTCAAGGGGGCAATCCTTCCATTGTCATCATATCAGCCGGAACTGTCTAGACCACAGAGCAGAATAGGTCAAATATCGCTGAACTAGGCATATGCCTGCGCACAAGCGAGAAGGGTTTTGAGGCTTTTTTTCAGTATTTAATTCACCATAACAGGTCCCGTTTTATCCCCTGTTTTGAGGGTATATTTATGGTCCTTGATAAACTCACTCTTAGGATACATTTCATGGATTGTAAACTTTGCATCGAATAATGTTCCCCCTTCACCAGAATTATCCGTAGTTTTCTTCTATAAGCAGTTATTTAACTATTTACAATGTAGAACTCATTTCAATTAATGTTAATTCTTAAAGGCGTCCGTTCATTTGCAAATGCAATATATGGTTGCTGTGTCAAACAATAGACTGCGATGGATTCATTCATCAATTGGGTACTCAATAGAAGCATGGCCACATTGACTACTCCGCAGACTTATTGGAAATTCCGTTTTGCATGGAATCCAATTACATTAAATGATAAGCCTGTGAGCGTGTAGTTCGTATGTCCTTTCCTTGTGTTATTCGAACATACCCCATATGCAAAGGATATGGATTGGCATCTGTCATGTATACCTTTTTTGGGGGGGGGGGGGGGGCAGGGCAGGGGGGGGGGGGAGGGGCTGTATCCTGTGTCGACCAATCTAATTGTTATTGTATTATTGTAGATTTTTATTGAGAATCATAAGAATATATACAATATAATCGAAACATTAAGGAACCGAAATTATATAGCGAGAAACGAAAATCTCATAGAATGAATACGATACCACTTGCTATGAGGGAGACAGAGTAAGTTTTAAACTACTTTTTCAATTTCTCGTCTAAAATGAGTTGCAAAAAATCATGTTGCTAAAATATGGGCATGGAGAGACAGAAGAACAACTCTTTGCCATGAATGAAATCGGCTATGAACACGACTATGAATTCTACAAGCAAAATCGGCGACATTATAAACCTGATAAAAATAATGAAACCCTAGATGTATCTACTATCAGTAGAAGTTATTAAGCCTAAATTGAGTGAGGCATGGTTTTTTTTCAATACACGGTGGCTTTGATAAAACCATTTTTGTAAAGGAATACAAGTTTTGGAAAGGAACACAAGAAATACAGTTTGTATGCCATTTTCGAATTTGAATAATTTGATAATTGATAATTTTGAAAAAGATGATCAAGAAATGGGACATGGAGTATTTATAACAACCATGTTTGCGAATTTAGATGCAGATCTGAAATCATTTAAATAGGCTGTGCACTTTTCTATTAAAGTACCAACAAGGCTGGCAGGAGCAATGGCGTATCATATAAGGGGCGCACGGGGAGCAGATTAATGCCTTGGTGGATTTCAATCAAATGAAAACATATTTTACACTGTTTTAAAGACAACATATTGCGCCTGCGGGGTAATATATGAAGTCTAAAGGTCTACATTAAAGACCTGATGACTGTTCACCAGGGTAGTGTTTGTTTAATATGCGCCTTCAGGCATCCAGCCGTGGGTCAGGATGCCTGAAGGTGCACATTTAATACCCATTGTGGTCAAAAGATATTAAGGTTTTTATGATGGTTCCCTTGAAGTAATATCTTTCGAATTAATTAAGAGTTTACTGGAATGTAGGGTGTAAAAACCCTCAATAAGGACTGAAGTAAGATTTCACAAATGTTAATTTCTGCTAATTCATTTTTTATGAGAAGTTGCGTAATAAAAAAGGCAAAATAGCATTAACTCATAAATTTTGAATCAGAAATATCTGCAAATTCTTAGAAGGTTTCTGCCCCTGTCATGCCAAACTGGTCATCTGCTCAGTGAGCAGTGTTGGTACACTGTCTCACATATAACATGCTGCATCAGAGAAAGATAACCAAGTAAAGCAAGAGAGAGATCTAGAGGCCACATTTAGATATTGACTATTAAAGCAGCGGATTGGCATGCTGGAAAACGGTTATCTTTTGTAGATGGAATAAACTGAAGATCGATGATTCCAATATACACAACTCACCATTTGGAGCTAGAATGTATACCGAGTGCGATCTGGTGGGCAAAGAAAACATAAAGCACATTGTTATGCAATGCCCCTGAAGTGAATGTGTGCAAATGCCAGATGATCCAATTCATCCTAATGCTTATGGGAAAGCAAAGACCCAATCTTCACAAACATTTGCCTGCTCTTTGGTAATATCTAAACCAGATACATTCTTAAACCATTTTAAAATCTCAATATCTCGATGAGACTATTGAGATCTATTACTATTCATAAAGAAGAGTCATCGGCGTATTGATACACTTTAGACTATATATCATGTACAACCAACACCTTCACCTCTCCGTGCTGCCGCAGAACATGGGATATTATTCCTGCACATAACAAAAAAATGTAAAGAGATAGCGGATCACAGCCGCTATATAAGAAATGGCTGTTCGGTTTAACTCTGGAACTATAGGGGATATCAGTGCTTTAGCGGACAAGGTGCAGGGTATTATCAACTTGTCTCTTTTCGTCCTACCGATGGTTAACAATACACCCTGCTGAATATAAACACAATATACCTGCCTGAAAACTTCTCATACCGAAACAAACCTTGTGAACACGTCTCCGCTCGTTTATATGTGAGAGTGTCCTACTTTCACTTTTCCAAAATAAGTGGTGGCGACCTCTTTCGGTTGGGTGAATGACTAAAAGCTTAAGGCATCTTCGTTGAACTTATTCATATGGTATCCTTATTACGGCCGACATCTCGAGCTCAGCCCACAAGTAAGGGGAGAAGTTAACCAATGATTTCTTCGGGCAACTCGATACACTTCTCCAAAAATTGCAAACTTAACCCTCGTGACCAATGAGCGTTTACATTTACCTATTCACCGGCTGCGCTGACGACCTCAACGAATCCCATTACCCAAATTATCGTATGCCGCGATACCCGTGAAGGAACTAATCCTATTGTTGTCCTCATCGACCTACTCGCTTAGTAACTACAACACAGCCAGTATCATCACCATGTAGATACTAACCAATGCATTTCCGTGGGCAGCATCATGCATTTCACCAACTTCAAACAGCTAGTCTCTGCAACCAACAGATGTTGACATTCACCCGCCCTATGGCTGCGCCGACAACCCATACGAGACTCTATCCTGCCTACGTGATTAAGGAACTACGATATCCACCACGCGACCTGAAGTTCAGATCCTACCGATCGTTATCCCCTTGTGATTATGATTATGAGTATGATTATGCATATGTTCTTATTTGAATAATTATTGACATAAAATATGGTATCAAGGTATCTGTAAAATACTTTCCTAATAAGTAGACAATCATGATGTGTCGACTGATTGAGTCGACACGTGAATCCTACAACAACAATAATGTCATCAAAATGTTTTTGTTTCTTTCATTTTTTTTTTTTTTTGGTGTTTCTCTACCCTTTTTCCCCTCATGTAGGCTTACTTATGTGCGGTTGCCTTTCTACGAAATCCATACCTGTTATCCGTCAAATCATTAATCAACTGTATCATGCAAATTACTCATTTATGAAATGAACTATACCTCTTTAATGTCAACATCATGATTCGGATTTCACATTGTTATTAACTTTTAAGAGATATGGAGTGACATACCCAACGTACCAATTTATTTGCAGATACCCTTGATAATGAACTGTATTCCTCATCTTTACGTAGTATGAACTATACCTCTTTAATGTCAACAAGATGAGTATGTTTCCACATTGGTCTTAATGAATAAGAGATATAGAGAGAAACACCCATCGCAACAATCAATTTACAGAAAAGCTTGTTAATGAATTGCATTCCTCATTTCTTACTAGTATAAAGTACAGCTTTCCAATGACAAACTCATTTTTGGTCTTTGACTTTGAATTTTGAATTTACAGATACTTTTGATAATGAATTGCACTCCTCATTTCTCCCTAGTATAATGTACAGCTTTTCAATAATGAATTTAGTTCGGTCTTTTAATTATACCGCAACAATAAATTTTCTGAGACCATTGATAACAATTCACAGTTTTTAATTGATCTTGAGTTGAAAATGAATTGCATTCTCCATTTCTCCCTAGTATAATGTATGATGATTCTATTTTTGTCTTTGAATAATGAATTAATAGTTATTATATATATATATATACCACAAAAATGAACCTACAGGTAGCTCTAGCATAATGTATGATGATTCTATTTTTGTCTTTGAAAAATGAATTAATAGTTATTATATATATATATACCACAACAATGAACATACTTGTACCTCTAATAACGATGTGCAGTTGTTAACGTATTTTGAGTTGTACACTCACTGCAATAATGAATTTTCAGGTTCCTTTGACAATCTTTATTTGTAATAAAATGTAACACAGGTGATGTCCGGTAAACGACATACATGTTTATCTCTTGACCTTAATTAAGGATTATTTTTGAGTCTTTATGCGTGACTATGCAGGTTAAGCTAGAAAATGATCTGCCATTATGTGCGGGTAGTACAACCGTGGCTAAGGAAACTATGTTTGTTTTTTTTGTTTTTTGTTTTTTAAAAAAGGTTGATAGGCATTGCTATTTTAAGAGTGCACCGAGGGAGATGGGGTTTGGCACCCATGATGGTTTCCGAAAACGGGCAATATATTTATTATCTTATGATAGCCGGTTTTCGCCACTCATCTGATGCCTCTCGACCGGTCTCCGTTCCCTTGCAGTTGCGTGGGCCGTGGAGCTTTTTGACTTGTACCTGTTGGTATAGTTCATATATCTTGCCTTCTGTTGGTATAGTTCATATATCTTGCCTTACTTATGTTTTGTCTACTATTTCTTAAAATCAATTATACTATAACATCCAAATTGTAATACTTAAGTCTAGTCTTTTAATTTTCGTTTAAAAACTAACTCTGTTTGTTTGTTTTTTGTTTCTTTAACATTATAGCTTAAAAGCTCCTTTGAAGGATACGTGCTCACAGAGCAAATCACGTACTATAATATCTATTTTGAGTACCTATTCAGGTCAAAGTAACTGCTTGGGTTTGAGACCTACTTAAGATAATAGAACTCACTTGCTGCCTCTGACGCCTGATCTATATATTATATGTATACTTATTTGCTGTTCTTGTTTTTGCTCTTAAGCTACACTCCTTGTGTGCTTTATTGTACTTGATCCTGTCAGTTTTGTTCTTGTCTGTTGCATTCTGTGTATTTTTTGTGTGATTTGAGTATAGTTATCCTGATTTGCTTAAATAAGAACTGAGTGTCGTTTGCCTCATCTGCGCCAGTGCAAATGCGACACCCGAACTGGTTTTTTATGAATAATGCCATCTTAATTATAGCCGCCAGAACCGCCAGAACTGCCAAAACTGAGAGTAATTTCAAACTATATGATTTAAGTGTACTTTTCTATGACAACATTACGTATTGAGTCGCTAAACTGTAGAGGTATTAGAGATAGTATAAAAAGATTAGATATCTTAGACAGGGCAAAAAATAGAAAAACAAACATAATTTGTCTACAAGAAACTCACATTACAGGAAGGGATATTAACGTGATTAAAAAGGAATGGAACGTAAAATACCTAATATCAGGGACCCAACGTAACGCTAAGGGAGTCATGATTATTCTGGATGACAATTTTGAGTATAAAATTCACAAGGTAAATATAGACTCGGACGGGAGGTATATTTTTTGCGAAATAGAGATACCTGAGGTAGCATCCTTTCTCCTAGTTAACATATATGCGCCAAATGAAAATAAAGCAGAATTCTTTACAAATCTTTTTAATATAATTGAAACCTGGGACAATAATAATCTTATTTTAGTAGGCGATTGGAATACTGTTCTAGAACCTAAATTGGATACAAAATTCTATAAAGATACTAGGGTTAGAAAATCAACAAAAGAAATCTTGGACTTTAGTAACAAAAAGGGTCTACTTGATGTATGGAGAATCAAACATCCAAATACTGAAAGATATACCTGGCATTGAAAAACTCCACAAAAATTTGGTAGACTCGATTTCTTTCTGATATCTGAGACCTTGCTACCTTTATACGCAGACTCAAATATCCTATCCAATTACCGTTCTGACCATACAACTATCACGCTTGAAATTTTTATTCAGAAAACGCCTAGGGGCCCAGGTTTCTGGAAAGTTAATAACTCGCTTTTATTAAATACCGATTTACAAAAAATTATTAGAGATGAAATTTTAATGGCAGTCCAAACATATGCGTGCACACCCTACCATCCTGAATACATACTAAAGAATTTTAAAGAACATCTTGACATTATGATTGATATACGAAGCTTTTGGGACACTCTACATGCCCAAATACGGGGTCGAATTATTTCCTATGCGGGAAGAAAAAAGAGGGAACAAAACATGGAGGAGAACAAACTAAATAAAAAAATAGAAATAGCAGAGGAAGAACTTATTTTAGACCCAACAGATTTAGAAAATATAGAAAAACTAAATGAATTTAAAAATAAACTACTAGACATAAGAGAAATTAAACTAAAAGGGGCCTTATTACGTTCAAGAGCCAATATAACTAATTTCAATGAAAAACCTTCTAAATATTATCTAAATCTTGAGAATAAAAATTTCGTTTCCAAAAATATTAGAGAACTAAAAGTAAAAGATGGAAATAAATTACATAATCCAGAGGAAATTCTCAATGAAATGTCAAAATTTTATACACATTTATACAGTAAACATAACACTATTAATATTGAAGACACAAATTTCAAAGATATTGAGGACACATTGCCCAAATTAACTGAAAATGAAAAAAATAAATTAGAAAAAGATATTACAGAACAAGAGTTAAAAGATGTAATTAAAAGATCAAAAAATAATAAAAGCCCTGGCCCTGATGGGTACTCCAACGAATTCTATAAAATCTTTTGGCCAGAATTAAATAAATGGATGTTAAAACTATTCAAAAAATATAGAGATGAAAATAAATTAAATGAAACTCAATTAGGGGGTATAATAACGTGCATTCCTAAAGGAGAAAAAAGTAGAAATGAATTAAAAAATTGGAGACCTATCACACTTCTAAATTCAACGTATAAATTTTATTCTGCAATTCTTGCTGATCGCATAAAATTAACTTTAAATAAACTAATACATTCTGATCAAAAAGGCTTTATAACGGGAAGATTCATAGGGGAAAACATCAGACAAACTTATGACATGATAAACTATTGCAAAGAAAATAAATTAAAGGGACTGATAGTATTAATAGATTTCGAGAAAGCATTCGATTCGATCGATTGGGAGTTTATATCTAAAACCTTGAAAATTTTTAACTTTGGACCCAATATAATTAAATGGATAAATTCTATACAACTAAACTCATACTCATATATAGTACAGAATGGGCACATCTCAGAAAAAGTTCTCCTCCATAGGGGGTGTAGACAGGGGGACCCAGTGTCCCCTTACATTTTTGTTCTGGCGGCAGAAATTATGGCAATGGCCATAAGACAGGATAAGAATATTGTTGGTATTGAGGTATATAAGGAGGAACAGAAAATATCTTTATACGCCGACGACACCACTTTGTACTTAACAGCAAATGAACACAATTTATCAGCAGCCCTTGATGCTCTAAGGATCTTTCAATGCATATCTGGCTTGAAAGTGAACATAGAAAAAACTAAAATCATCAAAATTGGGGTATGGGGAGACAGCAGTGATAAATTTTGTTTAGAAAGAAAAAAAATTGATATGGACCAATAAATTTGTATCATTAGGAATAACATTTGATGTTGACAACATGGAAACAATTACAGACATTAATATAGAAAAAAAATCTGTGAAATATATAAACTAATTCGAATATGGGCTCCAAGATTCCTTACTCCGATTGGAAAAATCACAATCATAAAAAGTCTTTTAACATCTAAACTAATACATATCCTGCTGTCTCTCCCATCTCCTTCAATAGAGTTATTCACCAAAATTGAAACCATTTATAACAACTTTTTATGGGATTCAAAACCCGCAAAATTTCGAAAAGAAATTTTATACAATCCATTAGAGCATGGGGGGCTAAAATATTCCAATTTAGTAGCCTTTGATAAAGCCTTAAAAATTACTTGGCTAAGAAGAATACTAAAAGAAAATAGTGGCTGGTGTATTTTCCCCATATTTTTTAATATTCATAAAATATTTCTTTTTGGAGATGACTATCTGAATACTCTCTGGCAATCATGTACTAATAGTTTTTGGAAAGATGTCATCAGTGCTTTTAAAACACTATATAACGAAGTATGGTTAACTGAGAATGCTATTCATAACACTATGCCAATTTGGTATAACACCAGAGTATGTTCATATTTTAACAAGGAATGGTTTAACAAAGGGATTAAATTTGTGAAAGATTTATTTATAGAAGATCAATTCATAACTATAGAATATTTACAAGACACTCTTGAGGTTAAATGCAATTTTCTAGATTATGCACATATCAAGTCTAAAATAATGAAATTACGCTTAAATCTCAATATTAACAAAGTGCAACCTATTTTACCATATATACTAAAGATCATACAAATGAACGGTAAAGGATGTCAACCTATATACTCCATTATACAACCCAAAGCCACTAATATTATACCAAATTTAAGAGAAAAATGGGAAATAATGTTAAATGATGATATTTCTGAAGACGATATCCATAATGCTTTTAAAATTATACAAAAATTCCCTAAGTGTGTATATAACAGATATGTTCAATTCAAAATATTGCATGATAGGTTAAATACACGGCAATTGCTACACAAAATGAAGATTTCTAACACGAATGAATGCCTATACTGTAAAAACCAAATTGACACCACAATTCATGCATTAATCGAATGTCCGGAAACAGCAAATCTATGGAGACAAGCAGAATTATGGTTGAGAGAGCATATAGATAGACATATAAAAATTTCCAACAAGGAAAAGATTTTTGGAATACCGGTGAAAAATAATATTTCATTTCAAATAAACATATTCATCATTAGCACTAAGCTACTTATATATCAACGAAGACCAGAAGGTCAAAAATGCAAGATACCAGATATATTAAGAATAATCAAAAATGAAATGTTAGCCAGTGAGTACGAAAGTGAATTGAAACAAAATATGGTACAGTTTGACACGAAATGGGGAGTATACAAACATATCATACGCTGATTACATCTTTGTATATTTGTCTGTTTACGCGTAAATATGTGAGCAAATAGGATTAAGTCCTTTGCCTTTTTTCTTTAAGGTGAATACCTTATATATGTTTTATGTATGTATGTCTGTTTATGAAAACAAAAAAAGAATTAAATAAAAATCATGTTACACAATTGTGTAATTTCAAAATTAAAAAAAAAAACTCTGGAACTAGAACTTGTTAACCATTTTTGTAAAGTTTTCTTCGAAACTGAAAAGTTTCAAAGTTGACCATTTTTTTGCATATATTCACAATACTAGTATTCAATTGTATCGCAGATTAATTGCATAGTCTTAGAGAAATGTGCAAGCAACGTCTATCCTTTGGGTACGCACATCTGGCTGTAGTTTGTTTGATAACTTGGGAGTGGGCAGCTTATTACTTTTCTCCTGAATGGAGGTAAAGAAGGGGATTCTTAATGGCTGGCTGTGAAGGAACGCACTGGGCTGTTCTAAAGGGCACTTCTGGTCATGAAGTTTATGTGTGGATGTATGCTTAATCATTTGCTACTTTACATCAAACTATAATTTTCTTTTCAGTCTGTGTGTGGATTTACTCCCTCATCTTTACCGTCCCACCTCTGTTCGGCTGGAATTCATATGTCAAAGAAGGTCCTAAAACCGGCTGTTCTGTAGACTGGGAGTCTGGAGATGGAAAGTCTTATATTTGGGTCCTGGTCACATTCTGCTTCTTTATTCCAATAATTATTATAGTCTTCTGCTACTATAAAGTCATTAAAGCAGTGAAAGAGGTAAGACATCATCATTTGATTCTAATGCAACATATGCTATGTTCACAGAATGACCAAGTTTCCTTCACGATTACTAGACTGTTTTCTTATTTATCTTAGCACTTGCAAATTGAAGTTGTACCTCGAAACGAAAACATATCAATATCTATTTCACACATTAGACTTCAGTTCCATCTAAAATTAAGGGTTTATGTTAATTGTTTCCTTGTTGTAACCTTCAGACTCTAAAAGATTTATTGATAGTGGTTAGATTCTTGGCATCCATATTTTCATAGCCATATTTCAAACCCTCTCTATTAATCATTTCCTATCCAGTATTACAACAAAAGCTCGCTTTGTTAATATAATTGACCATCATCCAATCGCCCTCTCCTTGTCCCCGATGGAATATCACATTGAAGATCGTGTCATGAAAAGGAACACTATTTAGTCATAAATATGCATTACACTCACACTAAGAATATTTTCCAATCAAGACTTCCTTTCGGCAAACACCATCTCCAAACAAATGTTGCGGTTATTAAAATAAATGTGTCAGTTTTGAAATAATGGTGAAAAGTCGTCGTTTTATGTTAAGTACATGTAGATATCTAAGCGGTGCTTGCAATTCTTTTTTTGTTCCTATGAGTATTAATTGAGAGTGAATAACATCCGAGACGTCATATACATCACTTTTTGTTGAGATCATCGTAATATATATGATAGTATAATTACCTTCAAATAGCTCTTAGGTTTGGTTTTGTTTTTGTTGTTTTTCAGGCAGCTCGGGTTCAGACTTCAGGCAGTGCTGCTAAAGCGGAGGTCAACGTCACAGTGATGTGCGTTGTCATGGTCGCATGTTTTACTTTTGCCTGGACACCGTATGCGTTAATGGCGCTGTACGTCACGATCTTCAGTCCGAAACATTTCCCTCCTGCTGCAGCGATTGCACCATCTTTATTTGCCAAAGCCAGTACGGCTTACAATCCAATTATTTTAATCATCATGAACCAACAGGTAGGAATCAAAATTTTGATTTGTTTAGGATATCTTCTTCACATTGTGTCATTTGGAGCATCAGAAATGGAAATTTACATTCAAATTCATAACACTGAAGATTTGCCATTTGTCAGTTGGGTACAAGACACGCAGTCAAAAGATGGAATGTTGGTGGTCAATTATAGCATGTCGAAATGATATTTATTCAACTCACAAAATATTATGCAAATTTCAGAATGCTGTTCAACTTGGTTAAATATTTCAATATCAAAATATGGTGCAAATTTTACAAATATTTCACGAAAGTCAGGAAGGATGTATATTTCTGGGAACATGTATAATGACCGCGCAATATGTTTTACCAATGTTTTTCGATGTTTTGAAGGTTGCATGATATTTTATGAATTTGAATAACTATTATTTTGGCATGCCATAGTCAATGAACTCTCGACAATAAAAAGCAGGATTGCAGATTGTACCGCAAAAATAATCATTTTTGTTCTAGGGATTAAGTAAGTGCTGAGAGCAGCTAGCGAATAAAGGGCGTTGCCCCTGGGAAATGATTCCTTCTCGGGGTGATGATCTGCACTATCCACCAACAAGTGCAGGCAGTAACTGTTTATTATTTCATGATGAAAAGTAGACAATTAAAATACATTTGACTTGCTCGGCAAGGGTGACCACTGACTTGTAGACAGCTTTCATCTGCCATGGGGTCACTGAGTGCAGGCAGGAATCAATATGCTGTGTTGTATAGAATTTGTCAGGCCATGTATGTATTTGGATATTTCATTTGAATATAAATTGTTTCATCTACCATGGGGTCACTGAGTGCAGGCAATAATCAATTTCTTATGTTGAATAGAATCTGTCAGGCCATCTATCTTTTTGGGTATTTCATATAACTAGATACACTTTTTTACGCATACCAATCTGAGTGCATCAATACATTTACTGTCTGCTTCTTAAAATAGAGGTGGAGGGCATTCCGATCCGAGTGCATCCGGATAGAATTTCTCCTTGACAACCAGCATTCAATAATGAACAGCAGTTGCTGTGCCAGAATGCTATAATGATGTTTTATGTTAAATTTCAAATCCACAGACCATTCCATGGATTTCTAGTGATTAATTGTACCCATAGAAAAACATTAGATTGTTGCCGATAATTGGTGTTGCCAACCCCTGTGTGTGTGTGTGTGTGTGTGTGTGTGTGTGTGTGTGTGTAGAGTATTGTGGAATTAAAGTAGTGAGACGAGTCAAGTAACTGCCTGCTCCAGAAACAACGTTTGAACTTCAAATGCTATAAAAACAATCTTACATAAACATGTTATATAAAAAAAGACTTGTGCTGGAGGTGTAACATAATGGCGTATTGCTGTTGCGAGTCGAACAGCACGTTGTCTTTCTTCACTAATTACTGTATCTCATGTGTAAGTGTTAGGGCAGCCGTCAATTAATCAGAAACCTTTTACGTCTACTAGTATGCCCTGAGGTGGGAGGCTTGAATAAACAGATGTCATAGGTGAAATATGTGTTAACCCATTTGCCACAAGTTAACTACATACTTGTAAACAACAATTTTCACCAACACAACTTCAAATGTATCTCATCATGAACTTTCATTTGTTTATGATTAATTCAGTGATATTGGAGAAATATTTGATAAGTGATCATCCCAAAGGACCACAGGTTTCGGTAAGGTATTCTCAAACACCCTCTTGTCATCACTTCCGTATTACTCTGTTTTAACCGCACATGCAATTCTTTTTCAGAAACCGCACAAGTTCTTTTGAATGGGGCAAGCCAGCAGACATTATTTTCTGGCCTTCTGAATCTCCCCAACCTCCCCTCGCAAAAGTAAATGTTTCCTTACCCTTGATCATTATTTCAAGGGACTACTTTGTTTACAGAAAACATTTGATTGTTTGATAATTCTACAGCCAGAAAGTTCTCGAAAATATTCTATTAGATTGTGTACGTTCTATTTTTTAGTTTCGAAAGGCACTGAGAACCTGTTTCGGCTGTTGTAAACCAAATGCAGTCCAAGTGCCAAGTTCTCCCGGAAAAGCCACGATCGGAGTTACAGCAATATCCACTGTGAAGACTGGATTGACCGTACCTGGACCCTCAAGTGAGTTTAACATTGGTCCTAGACCAACAAATTCATTTCAAAAAATCAAAAAGTATAGCGAAGATATAGCCTTTGCCGCTATAACGCATTCGTTAGGGTCGTAACTTGTGTTTTGTCGAATAACTTACCCGAGAGAGGATTGTCGCTCGAGGGCGTAGCCCAATTACTGCTGTGCAAAGCATTACAGAGTAGCTTGTTTTCCAACGCTCATGTTCAATTTGTGCTATTCAAAAACCTTTATTTTGTGGGAAGTTGAAAAAATATCCCCTAGATGTACTTCAGCAAGCATAATTGTGTAAAGGATGTAAAATAAATTTGAGTGTGACGTTTTATCTTCTATTTTAAATGTTTAATCTAGTTCAGCTCTTTCTACATAACCCACTATAAATGTTATCTGACCTCTTCACTTTTTCTGCAATTCATAGTTAGCATAGAATGGTCCCTTGGGAACATTCTCTCACGCTTAAGTAGGAAGGGTACATGTTCAAGAGTTTTACCATTTCCTGCCATCCACATACCACGTAGTTAATCTTAATTTTGCTTTAGTTGACTTCATTTGCTGTGGTTGTTATGAAAGCACATGCTGTGTTTGTAGGCAATCACGGTGTTGCCTGTTGTCATTTGTGCCATTCAAGTCTCGGATTGGTTCTAAGTATATGTATATAAATATGTATATATATACTAGTATATAGATAGATAGATCGAAGTCTCTCTCTCTCTCTATATATATATATATATATATATATATATATATATATATATATATATATATATATATACATATTTATATATATATATATATATATATATATATATATATATATATATATATATATATATATATATATATATATATATATATATATATATATATATATATAATATTACGTGAAACAATTTACACTGGTCTTCTGCGCGTCTGTAGATGTTAATCAAATTAGACGTGTGAATTGTTCCATGCGAACAGTTTCTGCATATTGATTTTCTTCCAACAATCATTCTCAGACATTTCCTTAATCAAATTACCTATCGCTACGTGGATGTCGTGGTTGGTTATTTCACAGCGTTATCATATATGCAATTAATGGTTAATTAGTTTAATTGCCTGGACGTGCCAGTTCTGATGCTCGAATGGTCTCAGGTGACTTCTCGCTGTCTCTCACCTCTCTCCAAGTTTTAATCCAGCTCAGTGCATGCAAGACATTTACCACTAATTTGGGTTGGGTGATACTTTTCCACAGTATGCTAAATCTAGTCACCATAAACCATTATATATCAAAACATACAATAACTGAAGATTCTACGTACTTGATATCGGCGACATATTTCTAAATAGTTCATATTGGGGGAATTAGTGAGGCGAACATTGTTGCAAATGTAGGGAACCTCGAATATCCAACCGGTAACTCAGATTGACCGGAAACTAGTGACCTTAGATAGTTAGATATCAAAACATATGCTCACTTATGCTTAAAATCACTTCATATCAGTGAGTACATATAACTCCATATACATGTATTTCATATTGGGGGAATTTGTGAGGGAAACATGTTTGCAAATTTAAGGAAAGAAAGTTGTCGGTGACTTGGGGTTAGGTGGTGTTTTTCACCGGCTATTCAGCATTTCCTCCACAAATGATAAATACCTAGTCACAAATAAGCAGCGATATGGCACGAAAAGTCGATAAAGGGTTTTTCCAAATGCCAGTAATTAAATTGGATTACTCAAATGATTTTTCGTAGTATATATTCGCGGCCATAGGTGGCGCTCTTAATCACTATTAACAAATGTACATGATTAAATGGTTAGCTACGTACTGGTGTCGAAACTTAAGTATTAAGTGCTTGATATGTAGATGTATAATACTGTATGATATGGTAATCCCACACGCAGTGTTCTTCCAGAAAACTCATAATATAGTATTTCTCCCCAGAAAAGTTGATCACTTCGATGCCCACCGCCATATCTCAAAACCGTGCTTTTTTTCAACGAATTACCCAATACTGTATACCGTGTTAATATTGCGGCAGTTTAATTATTGCGCACTTTGCGCACCCATGGAATCCGCATCTATTAAACTGCGCATTATCTTTCGGATATTATAGTATACAAGGGCAGGTCTTCACAACTTTGACAACTTGCATCTGGAGTGCATGGGCTACTGTGCAAACTCCGGCAACTTTGCATGGACATATCTCATCAAGTAGAGTAACATTGGAAACATATTGAATAGATATTCTAAGCAACAACATTCATTCGAACATTTCTTAAACCATTTCCTCGTTACCAAAATGATTCTATATGTTTCAGACCATGTGTACACTCTAGATATTAAACAAGAGATAACACCCCTTAAATGTGAACCCCAACAAACGGTAACACCTTCTGGGGACTCGTTTTAGCATGAAATGTGAAGAGTCTAAATACATTTGCCCCAATGCCAGAATGTGTATATACTTGCGTTTTCATTATATTCATTATTATTATTATATCAACATAATCTCATATCTTTGAAGTAGCATATCATTAATCATTTAGTAGTTACACGGATTGATAATATGGTATATTTGCCATTGTGCGCTAACACAATTCCGTTAAGGCGTTTGATCTTAGAAATACAGAGTATAACCAATTGACTATCGGATTCATGCATTTACCCGAAATTTTGTTTTTACAGATGCTGTTCGACCTGGCCAAGTCAGTACACCTTTGACAGTAATCAGACAGGTGCCGGATGAAAACACAGTAGTATCAATGGGAGGTGACAGCTATGTGGCAACGATAAACTACACACACAAAGCTCAAGGAACATAACAGGGAATAACTCTAAGTACGGATAACCACGAAATTGGGCAATAATTGTAATGCAGATATTTTAGATCATTCAAGGTTCTAATTAAGCCTATCCATGACGTCTTTTCTAAGAAGCTTTTATAAATTAGCTAAATAAATGGTTATATTTAACCTTTTCCAAACACTATAAAAAACTAAAAGCTAATTTCAAAGTCATCAATAATACAACTCTCCTTCAAAAATAGTATGAATTTTCGATCTATTCCTAATTTGGTTTAAAGCCAGCTCCAGACGATAAGTTGCAAGGAGCATTCTTAGCATGAATGGGTCCAGTTCATGATTGTGGCGTCCATGTATCTCTCAACTATGGAAAGGCAAATACAATACCTCCCTTGATAGTTGCCTTTGATATCCTACCAATATTATCATTGATGATCATCAAGTGAATGTTAGTAGATCTAATTATGTGGCAGATGGATGAGATCTCGAGTGGCGCATCAGTCTAACAATAGGAAATGTATTATATGAATGATTTAATTTCTGCAGACTTAATCAGATTGCATGAGAGAGCAAAGGGCGGACAAAGGGGTGAGAACAAGTGGGTTCACAGGTGTTAAGTTGCTGATTATTTTGAAAAAAAGGAAACCCATTATTGTACAGATATATTATTTCTTAGCATGAATGGGTCCAGTTCATGATTGTGGCGTCCATGTATCTCTCAACTATGGAAAGGCAAATACAATACATCCCTTGATAGTTGCCTTTGATATCCTACCAATATTGTTATAGATGATAATTAAGTGAATGTTAATAGAACTAATAATATGGCAGATGGATGAGATCTCGAGTGGCGCATCAGTCTAACAATAGGAAATCTATTATGTGAATGATTTACTTCCTGCAGACTTAATCAGACTGCATGAGAGAGCAAAGGGCGGACAAACGGGCGAGAACAAATGGGTGCACAGGTGTTAAGTTCAAGTTGCTGATTATTTCGAAAAAAGGAAACACTTTATTGTACAGATATATTAGTCCCCGGTGTGGTTCTTAAGATATTTGTGTAGATAGATAATCCTCAGACTTGCTTCAACGTTATTAAGTGTGGGAAGATTTCCTATAGTAATCATTTGAAGATGTTTCATTGTTAAGTGTATCATTTACAGTGTTTGCAATAATTCGATTGGGTTCAAGTCAGAGAAAGCTTATTCTGCTTATAGCTAATTTGCAAGGGATGACGAAAGTTACCGACGTATTAATAGCGTCGGTTTTTGATAAAAAAAAATACTATTCTGATGTTGACACACCTTGACTTGCTCACTGCAACAAATACTATTGGTGCTTCACTTGAGAGAAATATGGCAGTTATTTCTATTAGGAGCTGCCTGTTAGTGAATGAGGTACATTTTTCACCTCATGCCTGATTGACTTATTTCATATGACGCATATGTTTTTGTTTCGATTCTCTCATCATCCCAATTAAAGCATGTGTAATTTATGCTTTTTATATAGAGCTTGAGCACTCATGCATGTCGTGTATATCTTAGTATGGAATATTGCTGTTTATAAACTTTATTTAGAACATATTTGACATATACATCTTAAATGATGCCTTGTTCAAGTATGTTCTAAGTACTTATATTTTTCAAATATGGAATATTGCTGTTTACTAGTCTACATTCTGTTTAGAACATATTTGCCCTATATTATACAAATATGACATCCCTGTGGGGTGTACACCAGGAGTAACTACCCCGAGAGATGATTGTCGCCCTCGGACTTCGCCCTCGAGCGACAAGCCTCTCGAGGGGAAGTTATTCCTGGTGAACATCCCACAGGGATGTCATATCTGTTTTACTATGCCGAACAAAATGCAAAACACAAAAGGGGAAAAAATTACAAACAGAGATTTTGGACACCAGGGCGCGCACGCGCATAACCTTGGAACCTTACCTTAGCTATCTCTACTGGGTTTTATGTTATTCGTTCCTATGTTCATTTTGTTTTGTATGTTAAAAGTTTAGTAATTTCCTGTTTTTCTGTTATGTTTTGTTACTGTGAGTATTTGTATTTTCATAACTTGCTTTTATGGTCAGTAAACAATACAATACAATACTCGTCATCTGCCTTGTTGAACTAGTTTCCGGCAGGTCACTCGGCAAACTCCGTAGGTGTTCGTGGGTATTCTTCGGGCTAGCGGTAACTATTCTTCGGGCTAGTGGTAACTAATCAATTAGTACATAGCTGTTAAGGACAACAGCCTGTGGCGAAGGAGTCAGGAAAACATGACGATTAACTCATGGGCCTTGACCAACCAGAATCAAGAATCTTCACGTGAGGTATAATAAATCCTAAATATGCCCTGTTTAAGTATGTTCTGAATACTTTTAAGTATGGAATAATGCTGTTTATGCATTTTCTTTAGAACTTATTCGCCATATACATTTTAAAACATGCAATGTTCTTATCCTGTGATAATATGTCTACTTTTATTATATTTATTTTTGTCCAGAAAATCAGTCACTTATGATTGCTATGTATATCTTAAAATTATTATTACTTCAATTACTAGTTTGGTATACGGATGCTTCCCTTTTTGTTCAGAACATGGAAACTTTTAACTAGTATCTGTCATTTATATTAATCGATGATTCTTGAGTTGTGATGTTTGTAATTTTTGTCGTATTGATTCATCCACATGATAGTATGTGATATTAATATTATACATCTTGATAACAATTTGTAAATACAATACATGTCTTAAATGTTTCAAATAATTGTATGTTTTTTGTTAAGACCTTATTCTTGTCATGTAATATCATATAGATGTAGACTGATGCCAAGGACAATATTCATTAAACTGGGTATCATCTATATATGTATCATATGACCACTGATTGAATATACTTAGACAGGATAAGAAGCATTCCATACGAAATCAATTTAAAATGAGAAACATTCTAACATCATCTGGTGCTTATTTAGCATATGAATCTCATATGCTTGGTCACACAAACCTTATAGTTGTGTAGAGGGGTGTTCTTACACTTCTCTTTTCAGTGTCTTTAATTCTAGAGAAAAAATATTCTCTTACGATCATTGGCTATTGATTTGTAGAGAAGCTCTGAGCAAGGTAATGAAGAAAATTGAAATCATTATGATTGGCTGCATGAAGAAGATAGCTTAAAACCTTTCATTTAGGGGCGGACCATTTGATACTCTTGGCCATCATTTTATAAAAGAAAAGTATGGCCCTTAAAATCAATAAAAGAATAGTCTGACCTTGAAAGGGAAGAAAAGATATTCTGGCCACGAAAGTTGAGAATTTCATTCTTTGCTAGAGGAGAGAACATTCTGACCAGGTCAAAACAGAGTAAGGCCACTCCTCAGGAGTGTAGTTTAACATACTTTCTGATATTCCCTAATTGGAAACTACCTTCAAAAAGATCATCAGTCACGAACCACATTCCACACTGTTAATATGATTCACCCATGCGCATTAGTAGCGTACTTTTCTGCTGACGTGTAAGAAACATCTTAATAGCAATGTATCATTTTGAAAAAAGACTAAAAAGGATAATTTCAAGTAAATTTTGATAAATTTGATTACGTTATAATTTTTCTAATACACCTTTAGTGATGAAAGAAATATTGTTTACCCTCTTTAAAATCTTCCCAAAATTCGTCTTATATCTTTTTTAGTAGATCTAATTAACAATTTATATGCTTTTGTTACATTTATAAAGATGAACTAACGTTCTAATAGCAGGTTGAAAACAACATAGCTGAACCTCATCTGGCCAAGAATAATTGTAGGTGGTTCCATTTGAATCGCCATTATCGTGATGACCCCCTTTTAGAATGATTTAACTGGCATAATGGTATAGCCGTTTGTGCAAAGATTGATAGAAATAGTAAAGATATAAGTTAATAAGAATGTGTGTCCCTACATAGTATATGTCAGTTGAACTCGATTTCTGAAATACTCGGTCTGGCAAACATAAGATAAGATAGAATTATTGTATAACACCGCGGTTACGTCATGAATAAAATACACCATCTCGATTTATTTGAATATTAAAAAAATACACCATCTCAGTTTATTTGAATAATAACAAGTTTTATAATATTGTAAGTACAGAGCTGTTCTATCAAAACATATACCAACAAATGTCACCAAAGTATACGCCAATTACTAGTATATATTGATTGATCGAGGTCTTTATTATTGATATTTGTTAGTTCCATCTCTAAAGATTTTTAAGGCATTGGGTCCACCAAAGATTCTTGTGCTCCAAGACTAATAGTCTGAGCGCTATACAATCGTGTCAGCCCCGTCGCTCGCATGTCTCGCAGCACCCCTGTTGGAACTCGTCGTCTGCGCATGACCGTGGATCCATGCGAAGCTTCTTTGAACAGTACCCTGGATCTTCATCACCAAACTGGCAATCTGAAAACAAATAACGAACAATAATAGAAGTGTCTTGTTTATTCTGAATGTCTTCCATTATCTTATGTAGTTTTTATAAGTTTGATAATATGCACTTTGTCCTTTTGGGCGATTTCCATGTATATATATATATATATATATATATATATATATATATATATATATATATATATATATATATATATATATATATATATATATATATATATATATATATACATATATATATATATATATACATATATATATATATACATATATATATATATATATACATATATATATATATATATATACATATATATATATATATATATACATATATATATATATATATACATATATATATATATATATATACATATATATATATATATACATATACATATATATATATATATATATATATATATATATATATATATATAAATATATATATACACATATATATATATATATATATATATATATATATATATATATATATATATATATATATATATATATATATATATATATATATATATATATCAGTCTGAACACCTTTTAGACGACAATTCGCGATGTCTAAGAATTCCAAATTCAAATTGATCACGTGAGAAATGTGGCACTAACATGTGTTTAGGCGATGGTCTTCACATAATCTATACTTACTATTAGCGGGCGGCGCATTGCCATCTTGTAGACATTCGCCATGCTTGCACCACTAAAAAGAAAATCCTGTTGGAGTGAGATGTAAAGAGCAGCTCCAGGGTGCACATTATCAGGCGTGCGAGGAACTTGCAAGGGAATATAACAGAAACAGTGACGATAAACGAAATGTCTTAGTGCTGAGCTTGTCATTTCTCCAACAATAACTTTATTGTGACAGCATTAGAATGTGAAAGTGGGAGAGTAAGAGTAACTCCAAGACGACTCTTTTGAACCTTCCAATGGCATTTAAATGTATACCATGTACCTAAGTAAATGGTCTGACCCTTGGCCAAGTGGACCAACACATTAGTGAATTTGAGAATGTTACAAGCTATGTTGACGCGTTTCTTTTACTTCCACCATTGTATACTAGCTTCTCACGAATGACTTGAATGGCAGCAAATGGAATGATGATCAAAGCACGTTACGTAATTTATATTACAATTGATATTGTTGGTACTTTTTAACCAGTAGAGTACTAGATGGTTGGAAGAAACTCGGCTGCCAACGTAACCTGAGTAATGATGTCAAGAGGTGTGTGTAACAAAGGATTTCCTGCATGTGTCTTACTTACCTTACCATCACCACAGGTCGTTCCATAGACTGCAGTCAGCTGTCCTTGGGTCATACAGCGGGTAGTATCCTTAGGATTGCGACACCACAGGCGATAGCACATCTGTTCCCTCAACATAGGAGCCTTAAAAGATTATCACAATGATTATATTGCAGTAGTAGTAGTAGTACATGTAGTAGTAGTAGTAGTAGTAGTAGTAGTAGTAGTAACAGCAGCAGCAGTAGTAGTAGTAGTAGTAGTAGTAGAAGTAGTAGTAGTAGTAATATGAGGAGGCGGAGGAGTAGAAGTAGTAGTGTTTATATTTGCTTTCGTTCACTCAGGCAGAAGGTCAAGACGAAGAAAAAATCGATTCATCCGACAGAGGGCCTACACAAATGAAAAGGATGAAGAAAAACGAACATATAGATAAAGATTGGGAAAAAACAAAGATGAATAACTTCTAGTAGAAATAGAAAGAAGATGATTAAGTAAAAGAAGAAGACGAAGAACAGCAGCTACAAAACAGCAATAGAACAACAATAAAAACGACATTAAGCTTATCGATTTAGAAAGGAAATTAGACTTGCTAGCCTTACGTTACAAAATGAGGATGTTTGACCGAACATGAGTTTGCATTGTTCATTGGCGGACATCAGCTGGCCTGGCGGACGAGCCCTGAGAGTGGACATTTGTGCAGGTGTTGGGGCTGGACCATCGAATACACAGTCCGCCCGCTCGGTGCTGTAATACGCGAATAAAGCAGAACATTCTAATTAATGGAAAAATAACTATTAACCTAAGGAATGTGTTAGGATTAGTGCTCGCACTGAAAAGTTATGCACCAGTCAATTGAATCCCCGGGAGGGGGGGGGGGGGCCGGGATGGGGCGGGGATAGTGCACCGACCTTCTGCACTATTTTGCATAGTCCCCGCCCCCCGCGGCACATTTTCTTGTCACTAATCCCCGCCCCCGGGGCACATTTTTTAAAGGGGCCCTATAGGCTCACATACATATCAGCTCATATGAGAGTAATACACTTCAAGAACAGGATGCTGCCCTTCTTGTTCTTTCAGTGATCCCATGAGGGGAGATTTTTGCATATTGCCATCATCCTGCCCAGCCCCTGGCAGCCACTGGCTGCGGCCATGTTTTTTGGGTGGCAGAGATCACTTTCTGCCCCTAGCTCTGTGCTTATCTCAAGCACCCCTAAGCTCCTTTGCTACCCAATAACACTGACCAGAGCAGGGGGTGTTGACCCAGATTCACAAAGGCGTCGGCCTTGGCTCCGAGGAAGTGCTACTCACTAATTACAATTTTAGATTTTAGATTTCTTTTTGTGTGGAGCTCTAGGGCTTCCCTGTTTATGAGAGATGTTGAGCTATGTTCATGAACTTTCATATAAACCTATGATTTGTTCTTCATGACAGGAAATGGTCACATAGAACTTTTTAAAGTCACTAGTTACAACTTTCACCCTCAAGAGCACGCTTAAACTCCTATACTAAGCTGCAAGCCAGTGTATCATATACTTCCCTACCTAAATAGACCACTTTTTTGTAGTAATTTCCAATAAAACCGCTTTTATACTCAATTTTCCACTGCAAGTGGAGATCGTTAAGACTGTCTATTCTTGCGGTAACACCCCTACTACACTGCCACAGCTGACTGCATTTGACCCATAAAGATAAGGACCTGCACGGCCAGTACCTGCCTGATAGATAGCATTCTCTGGGGAGAGCAAATGGCAGGAAGCACAGCGGCAGCAGAGTGTGCCTTCGCCGGTGACACTCCACAAGTGGAGTGGCCGCGACGGTACTCTATGTGCACATTTCCTGTAATGTTCCCCAAGTTCCCCTTTAAACCATATTTTCAATCCACGTGGGCGTCAAAAATATGATAGATGAATTTGAAAATAAACTTTTATTGTGTTGATTTGTACAAATGCAGGAACATCCTTCAAGCACCTCATGAAGATTGTCTTTGTTGAAGAGTCCATAGCAGCTTGGTCTGTAGTACCGTGAGAAATTCCAGCCACGTTACATCCTCATGCAAACTATCAATTCTTATCTGGTCAGGCTACCATGATTGGATTTTAAAATGGCTATTTCATTTTTAGATATTTCTGGCATATAATAGCTTGTGCAGCCCTTCTGCAAAGAAGTGTTTATGATTGGCATAAGCATATGTACTGATACCTTGAAAAAAGTTACAGTTTCGAAGGCCATTTGGACGAAATTTGCGATGTGCGCAAGTTTTGTGCGCAACTTGCTTCTGCAAAGTACAAACAAAAGCGGCGACCTCTATCGGCCGAATTTGGTAAAGAATGACGTCACGGCGAGACAATCCCGTCGTAACTTTGTGACTGCTTTAAAGGTTAATGCAGAATGATTAGGGAACGCACTAGTGCATTGCACGTACTTTTGTCCGCCACTGACCACGCAACATGCGCAACCACGCACCAAATCCTCAGTGTAACAAATGCTCACGCGATGTCATGATTATAGTAGCAGGAAAAGTTGCTAATGCGATGTTCTCTAAAAAAGATAAATTATCTGCATCTCTGTGGGTCAACTTTGATGCAGTTTAGAATGTTATAACCGCCGTTATAACTCATTCTACTTGCCATTTAATTCTTTTAAAGCTGTTGTGAAATGACGGTGTTGCGATAGCAGGGTGCAACACAGGTTCCAAAACATTACTTGCCGAGCATGGCAAGCTGCCCCTAAAGTTTACTTGCCCACGCTGGCACTTCCACTTGTCCCACCACCCTGTTTAACTAAGGTGAGTTACATTGCGAGGACTCGGCCAAAAGACATTTCTTGCAGAGCAGGGCAAGTAAGGGTCTTGTTCTGCTGGCCAGATTGCCGTTTTTTGCCGAATTCACTTGCAACGGGACAAGTGGTTATGTTGCACGCTGGACAGGTTGAAATCTGAGCAATTGTTATGCCATCAATTTTTGGTCAATCACTTCTCATACTGTGTGATTATTTCACAAATATTTTCGAGATTCGCGAGCATTTAAAGCTTTGCTTTGTAGACATATTATAATAAAAGTGTTATCCTCTAAATTTTACGAGATTCAGTAATCATCATTCATCAATGGGTTTGTTTTTGTTAATATTCTTGTTTTTTCCTTGTATTAATATAAAAAAGATTATTTTATACTAGCCACATTCGGTGCCGGTCGTATCATTATGACAATATCTCATACCATTTGTCTATCCACTGCTAGGCGGCAGATTAATTGGGCTAATCATAAACAAGTAAATAGGATTTTGGCATGAGGAGGATTTGGGTGGTACTATTCACTATCCCCGCCCCCGTGCCCCGGCCTCTATCGTCGCTCTACTAGTTAGTTATGTCCCCACCCTGCGGGGCAGCATTTTGGTGTACTAAACAGGATAAGCCCGGCATCGCCCGGCCATTTCCCGGCCCCCCCCTCCCGGGGATTCAATTGACTGGTGCATTAGCAGTGTGTGTTCTGTTGTCATTTTCTATTGCAATGCTGTTTCCGTGCAACGTTCTGCATAATGGGAAACATTACAGCACATAAAGCCAGTTCAGAATCTCTGATATTAATACAGGAGGTAGGATAACCGATAAGAAAGTCTTTTGAGACGGTTGTAATATTAAAATCGGAGCCTTCAAAGCTTTGGAAAACGCACACGCGTATAGATATGCCATGCGCAACTTTTTTTTTGAAAGTCGAACGAACCTCTGAATCCGTGTGAAATGTAACTAACATTTAAAGGCATAGTAGGGCATTCAAAAAGCTGACAGAAACATCTTAAACTTAAAGTCCATTTCAAAAATTCCCCACAGTTAGAAATCAATTAAACTGTGCATACGCTATCATTGGCAGATGATTACAAAGGAAAAAGGGGGTCACCAGTCATGCCGTCCATATGGGTGGCAAAACCTTCACACAAATACTCTATACTCTCAAATACCATTTTCGTCATAATGTTAATTCCTCTAGAAAACATCTGAAAGATAGAAACTTTGAACTTGTATAAACCATACCTGAGGAAAGCCTCAATTTGCCTGACAGTACATGGAGAAAAAAGGAAGAAATTCTTGAGTGATGAGGGCACCTGGCTGTTTGACGGCGCCATGACGTAATTATCCTCTGCAGGACAAATACTGTTGCCACCCTCCCCGTCATGGGCAGCACCGAGACTGAAAATATATAATTTTAGGGAAAAAAGGTAACGAATAGCATAACAAAATCCAATTAGCCATTCTATACTTAAAGCCCAGACTGAAAATGTGATTTAAAAGAATCGTGAGAATAGCGAAAACTTTGACAAAGTTCGAGTATACCATAATAAAACCACATAGCAACTCGACACTTGATATAAATGTTTGCTAAAATATGCTTTAGAATCTTATAATCTTTATTAATATATATATATATATATATATATATATATATATATATATATATATATATATATATATATATATACATATATATATATATATATACATATATATATATATATATATATATATATATATATATATATATATATATATATATATATACATATATATATATATATATATATATATATATATATATATATATATATATATATATATATATATATACATATATATATATATATATATATATATATATATATATATATATATATATATATATATATATATATATATATATATATATCTGCATGCCAGATATTACCATATTGATGCATTATTCTGAAAGATATCTTCTTAAATTGTTCGGCTAATTGGTTATGGATTGGTGTATATGAGTGTTATAACAGGAACGTTGTTCGGTGATAAATAAGTCAGGCCATTAAAAGTCAAATTAGCACATTATTTGGGAATTATTCACCTTCACATTCAAATTGACAAACGTGATAAGCAAATCAATAATGAGAACAAGTTACTTTGGTATATGCACTTTTGAAGCCCCCAAATCTTAAATGGTAGTATTGCTTGAAGCCCAAATTGGAAAACTGCACATTTCTTAACTGTGATAATTTACCAAGATACGCTGTCTGTCATAAATATCTCGTCATAAATCAAAGAGAAATTCACTCAAAGCATGTTCAACAGCCATTTAAACGATTTGTAGTAGACAAATTTGAATAACAAAGACCTTTACTACTTCCACGTATTCTCTATCTAACGTTTTGAATAACAGACTAATGCTCACAGGGGCCAAAAGATGCCTGTCAATTTGATGAAATAGTGGAGGCAAAAATCATAGTTAGGTAAATATTTGATGAAGAAATATTACTCTCAGAACATTGTCAACAGGACCCCTTTAAATATTTTGCAAGATCATTCTCAATTCCAAAGTTATTGTAAAGAAAGTGTGTTAGATAAAGACGACAACTTCTGGAGGAACACTTAAGCATTAATCGGTTAAGGAATAGCCAGAGTTGAATGGTACTTAACTAGTATTGCCCTTACCTGTGCGAAAGTTCGTGGACGGCCGTGTGAAGGGAGGAGAATCCGCCATGTTCCTCAACAACAGAAGTGGAGAATCCGGTCTCCACCATACACATAGTGCTCACGTATGCCATACCGGAGGTAGGGATACCTCGCCCGCGGACCATGTAATAACTAAAGAGATATCGAACATCATACTACTGTGACCATTACTGTAACAATTGACAAATATATTGCTTGCTTGAAATCAACTTTAGAAACTTTTGAAAAAGTACTTGATAAGCATGACTGTAACCTGATTAATATTGTTTAGAACTATCAATTCAAAGTAAAATCAAGAAAATAGCGATAATGTAGTATAGAATATATATAATATTTTTCCACAGTGCACTGCAGAAAATTTGTGGTGCGATTCGTTTTTACTTTAGTTCCAATCAATAATTTTCGACGAAATCAATGCTGTACTTTTGTCCTTATTGCAACTGAAGTGCACCTATGGTCTATACAATACTAGTACTCAATTGATACTCTAATGGTAATAACAATAATGAATGATAAGAGAAATATAATAAACAAAATACTAAACCCAATAGGAACAACATTTTCACTGTTATTTCTTTTAAATACTAGTATTGCTTTGATATCAAGCCCTATAAACATGCTCTAGGTGTAAAGGGTTCAAACAACGAATGCAGCCTGAAAATTCAAAAGCATGGTCGAGAAAATGTTTGAAGGAGAAATATGACTTTAATAGAACACTATAAACAGCTCGCTCCTAAATATTTAGTAAATCCAATTACCAAGCCATTCACAAAAGTCTCATCGATGCAGTCGACAATTTCTAAAAGAACTTTTAACCTATTCTCATTTTGAGAGAGAGAAAATAAAGCAGTATATTGAGCAATAGATATATGAATGAAAGTTGTTCATCTTGGTTGATTAAAATCCCTTTTGAAGTACCACTCTATTTGGTGAGTTATGTTTGAAGTTGTCAGACAACGTGTGCAATCCAGAGGTAGATGTGTTGAGCATGAATGCGTGATAAGTGCAGATGCTGAGAATGCAGCCTACTCTGTGAATGCCATGGCGTGGTCGTGCGCGGGCAGCTCAGAGCTGCGCTCGACCACCCACTTCCTGAAGTTATCCAAGGCGACCAGTGGCGCCAGCTCCAGCCGTCCTGGTCTAGTGCGGGAACGTTTGACGTGGTACTCGGCCCATGGAGCGGACAGCCGGTCCTAAATGGTTAAAACAAAAGTAAAAGCTAAAGAGGATCTGAATTGGAATCTGGCATTTTAAGGCTGAATATTGACAAAGCCAGCTGCAGTTGGATGGAACTGGAGGACCTAGGAAAACCACATACTAATCTACAGTCACTGGCAACCTTCCTTGAGTCGCGAACCGTATTGGAAACCTGCGGGCAGCCAATGAAAGGCCAAGACCACCCAGGTGTGGGGGCAGCCATTAATTAACCCTTCCAATGCTGAGGCTAATTTCATCCAAAGCACAAGGATGCAAATATATTTGAAAACCATTTAAAACCCTGTCATGTTAGTATTCATTGGGTAGCTCTCACTGAGTACTCTCAGATGAGTACCCATATGTCAGGGTTTCAGTGATTTTTAAAGGTTTTTTTGCATCATTTTGTATTGGCCAAATTAGACACCATCGGCATAAGGGTTAACCATGCGTGGCGCTTTGTGGTCCTCAACTTTTTTATGCCTTTAAGAAATTAAGCGCATAGTCGTACACATCAATTGAAGACCACAGCAAGGAGGCCCGCAATACGTCAATTTCATTAACAGCATCCAAGTATCATTTCACAATTGAATTTTTTGTAGACATGTAGAAAAATAATTGATTAAGCACACGCATACATCAACATATAGAAAACGAAAGAAATAAACATTCACCTTTGCAACGTATATTCCTACCAGTCTCACTGAGATATGAAACTTCCTGTCATCAAACTTTTGAAATCTCAGGTTCATCTGAAAAGAATGATTACACAGTCATTGAAATACTTTAGTAGAAAGTATTTTCGTTTATTCCGCATACATTCTTAAAATCACGTACTGTTATAACTTGTGCTTATTGGAGAAATCTCTCAATCATGTGGAAAGGATTGATAGAAAGTTACTGTTCTTGTTGGGTCTAACATATCTCCTCAAATATGTTAATATCATCCTATTTAATGAGTTAGTTATAGGTTCGTGTCTAATCTATATAGGCCGATTGCATCTGCAATGCACTTTGGTCAAAAAGAATACAATTATACTTTCTTTCGCAAATATCTGATTACTTTGTATTTAATCCACGCACTTACTTTAAATATACACTATTAAGTTATCAGGTCACGTACGTGTGCACTCATTATGCAAAAGTGTTAATGGAAAGAGGAAGTCGGTGTGTGACGTCACATACCATGGTAACCATGACCGTGTAGTATTTCCGGATTTCTGACAGAGCAGTTGCTTCGTCGCCATTGTAGGTCCACAGTGCGTGTCTGTAGATGGAGTTGTCTACAACTGCTAGAAGTTCCACCACAGCTTCTCTGGAGGAACGATCACGCTTACTTCTTGAGCTTTGGAAAGCTTCGGGTGGTAGAACTACAAATAGGGCGATTTCAGTATATGGAACTTAGAATTAAACTTTGCAGTAAAAAGGAAATACATACTCTACCTAAACCATGGTACGGTTTGAGTGGTAAAGCTATACATGGAGTTAATAAAGCGGATTGTACAATTGAATTTAGAAAAGAAAGATATAGTAATTTAGATTGAACACCAATTTTGCCCTGGAAAAAGAAGAAAAAGTCAGAAATTTTCAGTAATTTGGATACAGATATTTTGACAATTGGCTATTATAGAATGGTCAGAGGTGATATGATTGTTCCATTCGTTGAAAACTGATGTAAGAAGGTAAAACTAATTCTAGAATGAAATGACAGCCTTAAAACGTCTGATGCCATTAAAACAGACACTACCGTCTCATGTATGATCCCTGCGTTTGCATGACAGAACTCAAGCGCTGTTTTAGAGGTCAAAATACCGATTAATCGATGTCACGTCTAGATGAATACAGAAGTGCAAATACCTACCATAGTCATCAAAAGGGAGAGATGACCTTACTCCAAGTTGTATCTCTTCACTGCGAGTGTAAAGACCTCTTCTTGGGGGCGTCAGAAACACTTCGTCACCTACCGGTAGCTGGTACATAGAAGAGATGCAATCTCATAGACAGGAACATAGGTATTGTAGGTATAGATGTAGAAAAACGTTGTTTCCAATTATAATCTGATACATAATACATAAAGTTGATGTAATTATATCGACTGGTTATAAGATATCGTAGGTTTAAATGTATAAATACTATTAGATTAGAATGTGGTACCGACAGTTGCGGCAGGAATGTTAGTTCGAGCAACTCTAACTCTGATGCACAGCCGATGTTTACTATGTGCTATCTGTACTGGCCTCGTTGAAGCCAATACAGATGACATAAAGTAAACATCTGCCGTGCACAAGAGTAAAGAGTTGCTCGAACTATAGGAATGTATGAAACAAATCACTTCTTGTTAGAATGGAAGTATATGGAATCTAGTTGCGTAGGTTTTAAGGAAGGTTATACAGTACAGAACATCCTGCAATTTGATTGTGACTTTCATGAGTGCGTTGTAATGGTATATATAAAGTTACGACCTTTATACATACTATACGAAAAATCCACACTATCTCGAAGCATAAGTTACGAACCTTATACATACTATACGAAAAATCCACACTATCTTGAAGTATGTAATTTGGACAAAGTGATTAAAGTTTCTGCTTTCGAAAATGTTCAGCTTTCGAGAAAGTGCATCATAACCGATGAAATAAAATAAAAACCTCACAAAAACGATATTCAACGCATGAATGATGATAATGGTAAATCAGGTGAATCGGACCATACTAGTGATTGCATTTATAACGTCAGATATTACCAACAATATATACTTATGATCATTCGTCCCCCCTCCAATATCTTATATATAACAGTACACGAATTTATTAGGTAGTAATTATAGATATACCTCTTCGATGCTTGAGGGAATTTCTTCACGTTTTACTGTGTTGGCCTTGATAGTGTACAAAGGTATCTCATCAAGGTCAAGGACGGCCCTCTTAATGGCTTCCATGAGCGAGGCATCATCTACGGTGCTCAAATCTTCTCCCATTTCATTCCGCCTAAATTCTGAAATTGTCACGTACGATATAATATCCGATAAGTTTGCGTGAATCCAGCCATTTTGCACACCTTTATGGGCTCACAACTCAATAGATTGCATACGTGGGGCGAGTTCAATTGATCTTGCAGTCCAAAATCATCCGTACCAAACGTATTGCTGCCGATGGATAGTATTTACCAATAAATAATTGATGTATGCAGAGTTGATATTAGTTCGTTTCTTGTTAAAGAGATTAATCCAAAGTGATTTACATATGCATGAATAAATTAATTTAAAAAAAGAACCAGCCATAAGTTACGAGGATAAAGTAAACCATATGTTTATTGAAATATTTACTATTACAAAATATTTCATATTGTAGAAATGAATACAAAATCCAACCTAACTCATAATGAAATGATCGGTGCTGCATGACTGAGAATTTATCTCAGTATGTATTTTGAATTGGTCTTAATGTATGTAAATGTACATTATGAAATTAGTAAATTCCATTATTTCGCAAATTTTCAAAACATTGTGCACCTTTTTTTTATATTTGTGGCCCAAAAAATTGAAATGCATTTACTGATTATTTTGTATAGAGTGCGTCGGTAAACGTTATATAGTAAATTAAAGAAATTAGCATTACATTTACTGCATTAGTAATGTAAAGATTATACTTTACTGTCACCAAAATTCAACCAAGTTTACTAGTATAAACGAAATACAATTTTCACTGATATAATTTTGATGTTACAAGGCGAAAGAGGCATTTATCAGATCATGCAGTACCAGTGCAGAGGTTTATGTCACTTTTTTTCTCTTACCTGGCAGGAATCCCGCTTCGGTTATTGAAACCGAAACTAACACAGAAATCCACCAAACCTTAGGAAAAATCCACATCTTGCTCGGTGAAAGAAAGCTGTTCCAGCGATATATCAACTATTTTTCTTGGATGTATGTTCTTTTAATTACTTATGATTGAATAGCTGTGTTTAAGTTGTTCGACGATGCAGAATTAAATCATATTCGTAGAAACCAAAGTATCTGTGCCACGTACACTATGGTATCATATTTCGTTGAACTCCTATACGTTTGCAAAATTCGGTGAAGCGAATGTATCCGCAGTTTTCTCGTTCAATGAAAGCAGATCTGTCCTAACAAGAAGTAAGCATGGTTCTTCGAGACATTATCAACGTCGTTTTGATTCTAGTATCACACGCTGAAGCCTTTTGCGTCCACGCAAAACTGCCCATATACAAGTTACAATGCCGAATGCAGATATACGCCCCTATGTACAACGAACCAACTCATTTAACTATAATGTATAACCTATTCACCATCACTACAGATATCGTATCACTCAAATATAGTGTTTTTTTGTTTTTTTTACCTATGATTGATATTTAAGTAATAGAAGAGGTAGCTTTTATGTAATCTCATGCACAAAGACTGCATTAAAATGGTTTCCAATTTGTGAATGATATATGCATGAAAATTATGTGCGAATAACGTCTTTGGTATCTGGCAGTGAATGTGCCAAGAGGGCTAGGATATTTAGATGAAAAATGTAGGTAAAGAGTTGATAAGCGGCCTGGATAACTGAATAAATACAGGTTCAAACAAATGGCTCCCGTTGTGTGTGTTCCGTCAACAGTGCCAGTACGCTGAATGCTATAAATCACACAATTACCCTGCTACAAACCATATCAATTAGGGGCTTAATTGGATTGAGCGATACTTTGATTTGCAATCTATCGGTTATTACATACGTTGATTGCAATGTAAACTCATACTACAGAATTTTCAACATGGATAAGATGTAGACGATTTCCATGTTTGTCGAGGCATGATATCGCGGCAAAGCGGTAGCATTGTCTGACTGAATATGTAGGGGATATGTATTCCCAATAAATAAGTCTGAACCCGCTTCCACGTACGAAGAGTCCTTGTCCTGGAACAAATCCTTATTATGTGAAAAAATAAGTGAATTACAGATACAGATGTGGTCCCGTCTGAGACTTGATATTCAAAGTGTACTTTATTTCATTACCTTGCTATTTCACACCGTTGCAAAGCATTCGTAATTAGTTTTTAAAATATAAACAAGCCCTGCGGGGAGTCTGCTGGCAGTTAAATTGCACTCAGAGAATGGAGTTATATTGAATGGAAAATATGAAATATTAATATCACTGATTATTCAGTGGCAGGACAACCCGCAACAAACTATGCGAAACCAATTATCTTTAATCATTGGTTAATGCGGGTTAACAATCAACCATGATGCTCTGGACAGGTTAAAGCTTTCACAACAGTCACAAAAAGGTCTTACCATCCAGGTACATGTAATATCTGTCTAATATAGGCATACTTTGGGCTAATTTCAAATGGTGTAAATGCAAAAATAAAAACAAAACAACAACTTGATTTATAAATTTGTACTTAACTAGAAAGTAACCGCCCTGCAGACAGTAACCATGATTTTTTTCAAATTGCTAAAAAAGATTAGAGCACCTAGATATCTGATTGCAATGTCACTCATGATTAATTCTAGTTCTATCTTCTCAACCCTCATTTTTCGTTTAGCAATTATCTCTGCGAACACACACTTAGGGCTACAAAATCTATGTATCAATAGTTCAGAAAGCTTGGCTAACAGATATGAAATTGATTAATAAGATAATAAACCGGCTGTAGCACATGTCATTTGCACTCGTCCTAGTTATTCTCCATGAACTTTGTGAATTCAGTAAAATTTACATATTTGTTCATAATTTCTTAATGCTACGAGTATTCTCGAGGGTAGGGTAGTGAAGGTATCGCATTCTACACGAACTGGGATCTTGCAGTTGGTAGACCCTGCCTGCGCTGCCGCTCAGGAACATGTTGAGACCGGAATTTGGAATTTTAATTTTTTGTCGGTTTTTCTGCCAAATTGCGGCTAGGGCGTGTTTAGGCAGATGTAACAGGTGGAGGAAACAGAGAAATCCTTATTTTTTTGTTTATCAATTCTTTTAATGAAAAAGATATTAGAGCATTTAGATATCCCTGCGACCACACACTTAGGGCTACCTGACCTATGTATCAATAGTTCAGAAAGCTCGGCTAACAGATATGAAATTGATAAATGAGATGTTATACCAGCTGAAGCGCATGTCATTTGCACTCGTCGTGGTTATTCTCCACAAACTTTGGCCATTCGGTAAAATTGACATACTGTAAAGTTCGAAATATTAGCGTGGAACTATTATTGGCGGCATTAGCGAGTGGGTCAGATTCGCTAATATTACGATCCGGTAATATTTGTTCCATTTTTCAACGATTTTTCTTTGTTTTTCTAGGTAGTCTCAAAAGGATTCAACATCGTTTTTTCTCAGTAATTTACTAATTCCGAGAATGAAAATGATATACTGAAGCGAGAGTTATCATATTTAAATGCATATGTGGCCAGAGACTGAATAAAAATGCAGTTTTAATGCACTTAAGGGTGCACAACTCGATGTGCACATTTTTTCCAAAAAATTAGTTATTGACAAAGCCACCAGATGACGCCACGTATGTGACGTTTTTGACCCACTCGACATCGATTTATCTCAGTTAATAACGAATTTCTAGCATGTAAATGGTATTCTGAAGTGAGGGCTATCATATCTGAATGTATATATAGCCTGGAACCAATAAAAACGCAGTTTTGACTAATTGAGAGTGCACAATTCGTTGTGCACATATTTTCCAAAAGAAATAGTTTTTGACATAGACTCCAGATGGCGCTACCAAAACAAAGAAAATTACACACCTCCATATCAAAATCGGCTCTTTTCTGACCTTTTTTCATTTAAGATGCAAAACAAACACAAAACATTGTTTTTCAAATCTTTACTTGTCTTATCAGGGTTTGTGGCAGTTTCAATTCAGTTTTATTTCCAATATTTCCTGGACAAAGGAACTGTCCCTTTGTCCTCCATTGTATGTACATACTGTATATATTAATACGCGCCACCTTTTGACCGTTTATCAAACCAGGTCTAGTTTGAATATCTGTCAGCAGATGGCGCTTTTTGAGGTGGTTCAGACGCTAATATTACGATTCGCTAACATGGAAAAATGGATCAATTCGCTAAATTTAAGCACGCTAATATTTCGAACTTTACAGTATTTGTTCGTAATTTCTTAATGCTACGAGTATTCTCGAGGGTAGGGTAGTGAAGGTATCGCATTCTACAAGAACTGGGATCTTGCAGTTAGACCCTGCCTGCGCTGCCGCTTAGGAACACGTTGTGACTGGAATTTGGAATTTTCATTTTTTGTCAGTTTTTCTGCCAAATTGCGGCTAGGGCGTGTTTAGGCAGTTGTAACAGGTGGAGGAAACAGAGAAATCCTTTTTTTTTCGTTTGGCAATTCTTTTAATGAAAAAGATATTAGAGCACTCAGATATACCTGCGACCACACACTTAGGGCTACCTGACCTATGTATCAATAGTTCAGAAAGCTCGGCTAACAGATATGAAATTGATAAATGAGATGTTAAACCGGCTGAAGCGCATGTCATTTGCACTCGTCTTAGTTTTCCACGAACTTTGGTCATTCAGTAAATTTTACATATTTGTTCGTAATTTCTTAATGCTACGAGTATTCTCGGGGTTAGGGTAGTGAAGGTATCGCATGCTACACGTATGCGATCTTGCAGTTGGTAGACCCTGCCTGCGCTGACGCTCAAGAACACTTTGAGACGATAATTTTGGATTTTAATTTTTTAAGTTGCTGCTAGGCTGCACATAGGCAGGTGCGGCTGATAGGCAAATCGATCCGCCGCTTAATCCCAGGTAAATAGCATCATTCTCTCATACCTCAGTAGGGATTCAGACCCCAGACAGTAATAAGTGATAGCTAGCAGTCATTGGCAACGCCTCGGACCACATGGCCATTAGGGCAGACCACGTACGACGCGGTCAGTGAGGGGTGCCGGAGCCAACCACCGACCCACCCTCCCTAATCATTACCATTCTCCTCATGCTCCCGACCTGATGATAATCAACAGGGAGCTGGTAGAAGCTCAACAATCCGGAAATTGTGCTTGTCTAAACCTAATCAATGATGGCTTTTATAGGTAGATCGAAGTACAGTAATGTGCTTAGGGTAATGACCAAATTGTAACTTTTGCAACTTATTTGATTGAATAAAACTGTTCAACTGTAACTTTATCAAAATCGTAAATAGTTAAAAATATTTATATTGAAAGAAATATTCTTTATTTTGTCACATTGCGGAATTAGGTACTCTTTACACCTCTATGGGCGTCTTCGCATTTTGTTGCATAGCCGCTCATGGATATTAATAGAACACAGTTCCGCATTTGTCATTCGTCGACCGTGATTGGGTCACATTTTCGAAAATTATTTCCTTTGCGTATGCCACGATATAAAAACACATTTGAAGTTAGTTAGCGGTATACTACTTTTATCTATCTATTAGATTGCTGATAACTGTTCTAATGTAATACTTTTGTTGGGAAATGTTAAGAGCTGGTTCTTCATCTCTTTCAAGGCCAAAACTAAAATGACTGGAGAAGAGCCAGCAGACTTCTCCTGAAAATATGTTTTTAATATAGAGGGTAAACAGTTCTGGTCTGGAGACAGGACGCGTCCACGCCGGCACTGTCCTGAATAAAACATTCACCTTTATTATTATCATTACTATTCCATATGTTATCAAACATTCAGCAAACACGCTTCGAGCTCTCAGTATTGATAGTTTTAAGCCATTGATGGTCAGACTATGTCAGGTTTAGCCCACCTCTGCACAATGCCCAGAACTCGGCCGACTTTCGCCCATTCTTTTATTTTCTTCTGTACACGGACACAGCACGTTCTATTTTGTTTTGATTTGATTTCTTTAGGCCTAGGGGCCATTTCCCTTTGATTGATAGACGTATCCGTTTGTTCTAATCATATAACACTGTTAATTTAACACACATGCATCAATTAGGTGAGACTACATGTATTTGTCACAGCTAGGGGGCATTCGGTGCATGATGTCGCCCCCTTCCACCAGAGTTGGTAGATTCAGCGACTGACAGATGGATAGTCAAGTGGTACTTGGCTAATTACCTCTTATGGCTAGCTCTATTACAACGTGTGCAAAAAGAAAATCCCCATACAAACATACATACCAAACGAGTGAATGTTTTTATAGTGTTTTGTTCTCAGCAAAATTGTTAATTTTGGCATAAACACCGCAGAACAAAAATCACAATGTTCCACTGGAAATTTATAATGTGTTAGTTAAAATGTTGCACTTAGAATATAGTGTATTCAGTCTTCCTGCTAATGGATAGTTCGAGGGAGATCGCTAGGCTAGTTCTTTCCTTTTCATGAAAATCGGTCAAAAAAGGTCAAAACCGGTTAATGGCCAATCTGGGAGGTTTGGCACACCGTTGATTGAGCAAATAACGCAATATGAAGCATTCTCGTGTTTGATACGGGATAACTTATAAGAGAGGTGATACGTCCACCATAAAACATAGTTCATTCCAGCACTGCTTGACCAGAAGCCATTAAGTTGGCGCAGCTCCTTATTTTCTGATATTTCCTGTGTATTGACTTACTGACTTACGACACCTGGCAATGTTTTGGCAAACATGCAGATCGTTTGGCAAGTTCCAGGTTTCCTTATCAGTTTTTAACGCACACTTGATTAAATCAACTCTAAAAATTGAATGGTGCTAAAAGACTAGGATTGTTTACGTGGGTGTTTAGATAAGTAAGGAAAAAATAACATTGCCTCGACTAGAAACCGTACAGCCCCACACACTCTACGACTAATGACCAGTATTTTCCACAGAAATGCCCAAAATCTGCACTTATCATCATCATGCAGTAATTTCCAATGTATTGCTTACGTGTGATTTTTAGTCACTTTGTATATAGAATGTTCTGACACATTCAAACAAGAAGTGCATCTTAAAGGCAAATAAAAATGAATCAATCTAAGATATATATTGTTTCCACCAATTTGTTTATTTGAACATTTTCACGATCAGTGACGCGTTTGGGCCAGTGCTAAGAAATGTGTTGATAAAAAAAAAACTCACTCCCGTGCTCATTTGATTTGATTTTGATGTTTATTTGTTACATTTATTGTTTCTCAAACAATCAATTATTGATACATACGGAAAGCCAAGACTTTTGGTGACCGTTCATAATGACAGTTATTAAGATATTATTTGTCGCAATAGAAACGTTTTGCCTAATGCGCCTTGTATTCACATCTGCATCGAAAGTTGCTCAATGTGTTACCCATTGTCATGAGAGGGTACGGAACATCGATTAAAAATACAGTTGACATATAACATAGAGCAAAAATATTCACTTTTGTGATATATATGTATGCATGTAACAGTTGTCTTCTGAATATAACCCTCATTTGAACTATTGTCATACTTCATCTCAATGTAACTGTACTTTTCCATTTACATGCAATTAAATAAAAAAAAATCAAAAATAAAAATATATTTCAGAAAAGCATATCCTTCAATAGTCATATTTCAGGATACCATATTCTTCTTCAAATGCCATTTTTCATGATACCATTTTCATCATTTCACCATCTGTTACAGTTCTTCAATCTCACCATGGGGTGAAGGGGGTGGAAAATTCGTTGAAAAATCGTACATTTGTGAAATGCTCTGTAAATGACTTGGCAATGTGGCAATAGGTCTTGGAGCAACAGGCGGTGCCTCTTCATTATCACCCTCACCAGACACAATGGACCATTCGCTGGTCATAGTATATGAACTCTGCCGATTCCTATCTAAAAAGACTTCCTGCTGTGATCTTGAAGGTACTGTTCTAGATGCTTCCAAATGATTCTCACCAGGGATGATAGCAGATCTTGTGGCAAAGGGATCCATTGAAGATGTCCCTTGAGCAACATTTTCTGAGTGTGGAGAAAGCGAGCTTTCTAATTTTGCATCTGGTTGATGATCAAGCAGTAGAGTACCCCTGAGTTCCTCACCAAGGCTCATGGCAGGCCTAATGACAGAGGGATCTCTCGAAGGTGTCCTTTCAGCTACAAGTTCTGAGTTAAAGTAATGTGAACTTCTCTCTCTCTCATCTGCTGTATATCCATGCTGTTGTGAGGGCACCTTGCTGAGTTCCTCACCATGGGGGATGGCAGGCCTAGTGATGGAGGGTTCTCTCGAAGGTGCCCTTTGAGCAACATTTTCTGAGTTGAAGGAATGAGAACTTTTCATTCTCCCATTGACTGTATATCCATGCTGTTGTGAAGGTGCCTTGCTGAGTTCCTCACCATGGGGGATGGCTGGCCTAGTGATGGAGGATTCCCTCAAAGGTGTCCTGTGAGCAAAAGTTTCTGAGTTGAAGGAATGAGAACTTTCCTCTCTCTCGTCTGCTGTATATCCATACTGTTGTGAGGGTGCCTTGCTGAGTTCCTTATCATGGGGAATGGCTGGCCTAGTGATGGAGGGTTCTCTCGAAGGTGTCCTTTGAGCAATATTTTCTAAGTGCAAGGACTGTGAACTTTCCTCTCTCCCACCAGCTGTGTATGCATGCTGTTGTGGGGACATCATGCCAAGTTCCTTGCCAAGACTGATGGAGGGTTCTCTTGAGGGTGTCCTTTGAGCACCATTTTCTGAGTTAAAAGAATATGAACTTTCCTCTCTCCCATCGGCTGTATATCCATGTAGTTGTGAGGATGCCTTGCTGAGTTCCTCGCCATGGCTGATGGCTGGCCTAGTGATGGAGGGACGTCTTGAAGGTGTCATTTGAGGAATATGTTTTGAGTGCAAGGAACGAGAACTTTCCCCTCTCTCATTGGCTGTATATTCATGCGGTTGTGAGGGCACCTTGCTGAGTACTTCACCATGGCTCATGGCAGGCCTAGTGATGGAGGTCCCTCTCGAAGGTGTCCTTTGAGAAATGTTTTCTAAGTGAAAGGAATGAGAACTTTCCTCTCTCCCATCGGCTGTATATCCATGTAGTTGTGAGGATGCCTTGCTGAGTTCCTCGCCAGGGCTGATGGCAGGCCTAGTGATGGAGGGACCTCTTGAAGGTGTCATTTGAAAGATATTCTTTGAGTGAAAGGAATGAGAACTTTCCCCTCTCTCATCGGTAGTATATCCATGTTGTTGTGAGGGCACCTTGCCGAGTTCCTCACCATGGGGGATGACAGGCCTAGTGATGGAGGGCTCTCTCGAAGGTGTCATTTGAGCAAAAGGTTTTGAGTGGTAGGAGTGAGAACTTCCCTCTAGTCCATCGGTTTTATGTTCATACTGTTGTGAGGCCGCCTTGCTCAGTTCTTCGCCATGAGTGATAGAGGGCCTAAACAGGAAAGGACCAACTGAAGGTGTCCTCTGAGCAAGAATTTCTGAGTGTGAGGAAAGTGAACTTTCTACCATCTCGTCTGACAAATGTTCATGCAGTGAAGGAGCTTTCCTAAGTTTCTCACCAGTGGCAATGGCAGGCGTGGACAGCAATGATTGTGTGGAAGGTGTCTTTTGAGCAAAAACATCTGCGCTTGAGGAGTACGAACTTCTCGCCTTCCTATCTGCTAAACTTTCTTGTGGTGATGGTGCCTCAGTGTATTCTTGGCTGTGGATAACAGTAGATCCAGCAAAAAATGAATCTGCCAAAGATGTCCTTTGAACAACATCTGAGTGTAAGGAATCTGAACTTTCCACTTTTCCGCTTGATAGATGTTCATGCAATAAGTAAGCTTCACTGGGTTCCTTGCCATTTGAGACAGTAGGTCTGGTAAGATAGGGACCTGCCAACAATGACCTTGATACCCTATTTTCTGATTGTGTAGCACTCACTATATTCTCAGGTATAAAAAATTCAGCTTGAGCGGAATCTATGAATTCCTCGCCATGGTCAATAGGAGGATTCTCCTTATAGGGGAAAGTTGCCCTTTGAACGGAAGTCTTGGCAAGATCACTTTGATTGTAATCAAGGAGATCTACACTTCCTTGACCTTTGATGGGATGGGGTGCACGTTGATCGGAGCGTTGTCTCTGTAGTGAGTGATTTGATCTCAAATCCTGATCGAGTATAAAGCTTCTTTCTTGTTCAACTGGAGTCAATAGGGGCATATCAATCAAATGTAAGGAAGTTATTGAATCTTGATAAGGAGCATTCTCACTTGAAGCTATTGAACCAGCTGATTGAAGATTAAGAGATCCTCTTGCCCCAATTTCCACGGTGTAACCCGACCTACGTGGCATTTGTAAATTGTCAGTTTGCTGTGAGTGAGGTTTTTCCACTATTGCTTTACCTTGTGCCATGTGTCTAGTACTTGTGATGCTTTTCTTACTAATAGTGGTTTCTGCATGTTTCTGTTTTACCACTGGAGACAGAGACATACCGTTATTGAGTTGGTGATGTATGCCTGATGCTTTGTTTTCTGGTGTATTTGGACTTCTCAAAGCATTGTTTTCTGGTGGGCCAGGCTGTTTTCCCAAAGAGTGAGATAGTTGCAATGATGCTATTTCTGGTGCTTGACCTGTAGTACTGGTGATGCTTTTCCTATGTATAGTGGTTGCTGAAGGTTCTTGTTTTGTCCCTGGAATTATGGACGTACTTTTGTGAATTGCTGGCTGTATATGTGACGATTTGCTTGCCAGTCTTTGGGTACTTTCTAGAGCATGAGTTTTTTCTGATGAGCGAGTTTGTTGTTGAGATGCAAGATATGATGCATGACGTGAGGTACTGCTTATACTTTTCTTACTTCTAATGGGTTCTTGTGCAAATTCTCGTATTGACACTGGCGAGATAGATGTTTCTTCATGGAGTTCAATTTGCTTTGTATGAGAGGTTTTGTTTTGCAGGGAACTTTTTGAAGCTTTTCTTTGCTGAGGTGCAGGCATATTTTCTATTGGGCGAGGTCGGCGCAAAGGGACTTCTTCAGGTGCAGTATGCGGAACACTGTGGGTATGTTCCTTTGAGGGTTTTAATACCTCTTTTGTTGAAGGTGTGACATGCCTTTCTTTCTTGACTTCAGGTTGGTGCCTCTCCAGCCCTTTACGTTGTGTTTTATGTCCTGGTCTATCGTGTGGTTGTTTTGGTTTCTTCAAGATCGGGGGCTTATCCCTCCCAGTTATAGCTAGTGCATTAGGGGAAGAAATGTTTGTTGACTTCTGTAGGTTTTCTTGTTTGTCTGCTTTAGATGGAATTGCGGGATGCCTTTGTTGAGGACGTTTCTTGTGGGGTGATCGTTCATCACTAGTTTGGACTGATGCTCTCATCGGTGGTTGCTTCTCTTCTTGTTTTCTCTCTGTGTACTGTTTCCTCAAACCATCTCCTACATTTGGTTGCACTTTTGCTCCTATCAAGATTGACTTAGCCCTTGGGGTCCGTGGAATTGTTCTACCAACACGAACATCAGTAACGTGATCCTCCCGTTCATCCTCCTCATCATGTTTTTCCTCTGCACCTTCAGATTGCTTAAGCAGCGCTTCCATGTATTCCTGATTTGTGGTTTCCTCTTCCTTTGCCCGAAGTTTGTCTTTAGTTCTCCTCAGACTTCTATGGGTGTCATGCAAGGCAGTTTGCAGTTCATCTTGAACTGGAAAAGAAATTGTTTTGAAGTCAATTAGTATCAAGAATCCCAATATAATAAAAACTGTAATGCCAAATGTATCTTATTTGTAACTTATTCCGTTAAGGGTTAGAACTGCTAATATATGTATGTTGTCTATCGCATTGCACACCGTCATAAGGCACGTGAAAAGGTTGCCAGTGACCACTGAGAAGGTTTTCAGGAAGTCAGATCAGGCATCTGTTATTTGGGCTTCCATAATGAGGAAAAGCGTGTTGCATGAGGAGAAAAATGACCGCTTGTGTTTGTTTTGCATTATATTTATAGATGAGGTTCATTTGCACAAATAGAGTAAACATTTTCAGCGGTACAATAAGCCTCTTGACTCCGATATGGAACACGGGTCTCTAAGCGTGAGATGGCTGTTTGGCTCTCTGCTAGAACATTAGTTAGCGTGATCAGTACGTGTATATATGCGGGGTCCTATCAATTTAAATGGCAGCGTAAAGCCATCGTACGGTATCAAATACAAATAGAGGAATATTTAGCTAAATCTAACAATTCTGAAACCTCATTCGATAAGACATGAGCACTGATGAGGTAGAGCAGTTTACGAATTATCAAATAGATGACAATAAGGAATGGCAAGGTCCAACATACGCAAATTATTATCACTATACTAGTATCTAGGAAGCCGTATTCGTCGTGTAACTTTGGTATTTGTCCACACGTTTGTATGTATGTATAGTGTTATTTTTTTTGTTAAAATTGAATAAAAAAACATCAATGTTTTTGTGAAATTAGACAAAAATGACAGGTTAACGTCAGTGATATGTACCTGCAGCCACTTCTTTCGGGACATCTCCTCTGCCAAAACGTGTTTTTGGAAAACAACTCTTTAGGCAGCACGCAAGTAGTAAAATCAATACCTGAAATAACAATTTGGAACTAGAAATAAAGGTAAGGTTGCAGTTTTAATTGGGGCATACATACCAGATAATATGAGGATTAAGTAGACCCCTTTTCTAATCTCAATTTAGCTATTAAAGCATGATATGTAACTCAATAATCATTTTTTGCTGTAAAAATATCAACTCTTCCCAGTTGACCTATTGGTAATGTAATTCAACTAGATATACTTCCATAGAACCGCTTAATGATAGATGGCTTGGCCTCGCTGTTTTGTCAAGTGAAAGCTGGTAATACTCCGGGAGATCTCTACACCAGAGTGGACAATGATAAAATAACGTATACTAATATCAAATCCTACACTTCTTTTGATACAGATAGTCCTTCTTATGAGGTTGTCTCTTGTGCAGTTTTGACTATATGAAATAGCTTATTAATTATAGTAATTAGATCATTTCTCTGATTAGACAATATCCTGATACCAGTGGCAATGTTTAGAAAGATTAATTTTTTTATGTATTTACTTGTAATACTAGGGCTGCGAGTAAACCTGCCTCCCACGGGATCACCAGGTAGTTGTGGTAGAAGTCCTGCAAGGCTGCGCTGCACCCTCGGGCGTGCAGGGTATGGGAGTGGGGGTAGTCGTATCTGAAATGCTGGTCGCTCTTCGACACCTTGTGGTGTATACACGGCCTGAGGAGATCCATGCGACAGCAGCTGAAGGGGACGTCGTCTGACAGGTAGACGCCAGTCGCCATCTTCCTGCAGAAAAGAGAGAACAGAAAAAAATAATGGCAGATTATAGTCTGTCTGAGCCAAGCTTGGCAGACCGTTTCCTATTTTTTTTTATTACAAAAACGTCGTATTAGAGTCCTGTATCACTATACCTAATTTCTTTCGTAACTCCTTAAAATGCTGATTTCATTCCGCTCATTAGATGGCCATTGTAAAATTCCACTCGAGGTCGTTCACATTTATGATTTCAGCAAAGTACTTTGATTTACCTGGACCCAGCATTCACATTGAAACCAAATTTTCGATAATTTACAAATTGTGCAATGTCATATATGCAATGTCTTTCATTTAAATAAGTTTCATATATAGTATATGTTTATCTTCACCATGCTTCTAAAATAACTATGAAGACAGAATTTTTTTGTATGCAATTACTAGTGATTTAATCCTGCTGATCAAATTTAACGCATAGCATTACCTTATGACAATATGAGATTCCACATTGAGGTATGTTTCATGAATCCAAGAAACATGGAACCAGTCTTGAAAGTCAGAATTTCCGCAGCATTTGAATTCGGTTTGAAGTGCATCAATTTCTTCCTTATAAAACCTGACGTCCTTGTATTTCCACATCGCTGACGAAATTCCTTTTGCGAACATTGCGGGCACCTGTAGATTGAGTAGGTACACACCTGCATATCCAAAAATGTATAGTCCGCAAGCTAGAGTTCCGATTACAAAGTAGAAACGAAAAAAAGACTTTCCGGGGTAAAGATTTATCGACGAATAGTTTGAAATATTAGACAGGCTTTCCAAAACGTGAATAGTATTAGAAAGTCTGTTGAAGCGAAGGAGACCAAAAAGGTTATAAGCGTAGGACACTAACGCGGTAGTTAAAACAATCGCAGGTAAATACCCGTCATTATAACCTTCGACAAGCTTCGTTTTCTTCGACAGCTGGAAGTGAAGGTATCCTCCTATACAGGCAACAAAAATAGACGTCAAAAATCCAAGACTGCAAAAAAGGGAAAGAGCAACGCTCAGTCTCCGAATCCAGGTAAGTTCTCTTGATTGGTTGGGGACCATGTCGAACCCCGAGTAATCCGCTTGCTTCTAGAAAAGATTATCAGGGCTTGTTTCGACATTTTATCCGTTTCCACTCGATACCCTGCGCTACCATCATCGGTTAAAGTCAACAAACACAGGAAGAAACAACGCTATAGACAATGTTCACGTAAAAAGAACGTTTAACAATGCGGACAATTGTAAGACAACAATGTACGTTTACCCTAGTGTTATGGTAGGAGCAAGAACTTGCCAGTGCGTCTTTATCGGAACTGTCTGAGAAACCCTTAAAGCAACAATGACGGCTTTCAGAATCTCGACACAGCTATCTGTCAATGTGGTAGTCGTTTTATTTCATTCTAAGCCTTTTATTATATTTCTTGAGACGTCACTCTGGTTTAGAGTGAATCTTTACGTGCCGATTATTCTAGTCTTAGGGAACTTATTCTATTTTTCAAGAATTCCAGACCTTGCAGATGACTTGGAAACATTCATCACTGATGCTTCATATCGACTTCTTTAATAGCGCGTTCGACTAGTGATTTTGTCTAATGTGTCAGTAAATCATCGATGTAAAGCCCCGCAAAATAGTCTAGTCCATTGTAATTGCTCTCGACAGGGGCGGTGGCTTATATGTAGAATACTGAAACGAGCGTGACGTCGGATACTAAATGGAATGCAAACAATGGTGGTATGGTTCAGGCCTTCTAGTGGTTTTGCGATAAACAATTAGCTAGAGATGGTGTCGTATTCCAATTAGATGTGGAGGCTGGAAGGGTTTTCCATCATATCAATGAAGATATGGTACTAGTTATCTGGTATGATTATAAGCATGTTTCCATAGTATCATGTTGACATTATTTTCCCCGCAATGTGTAGTGCCACAACTGGTCCCCTGATTTCTGCCCTCACTCATTGCTTTCACAATCACCATAGCACATTATGTAAGACGCTAAAAAGAGGCCATGATGTTGTGCGTTAAAGAAGCCATCCCTAATTAATGTCTCAGCCCTTTGAGGTGACCAGCATGATTGAATCTTTTGAGGAAGCATTGTCATCCAGGGCAAAAGTCCGAAGAGGAGTCAATGTGTGGTTGTAAGGGAAAATCGCATCACATGTAGTTATGTTGAGTATTTTGCATTGGTGATGGCATTCAAACAAGCTGGTTGTAAATGAAATTCAGATGGACAAATAATTGATGGACATTAATGTCCTTAAGTAATGGACAAGCAAGGTTTTCATTCTCTTTCCAAGTGGAGTATGATCCAATGAGGGACAAGGATTTTCACATAGTGTTTAATAACATATTTTGTTATCTCATTTTAATAAATGTGTTGTGTGCTAGGGATATTTTCAAAATTAATGAAACACTCCAAAATAGCTTCAAATGATCTTCCATCACGTTGACCCCCTTTGAATTTCTTTTGCTGTCATAGAATTATTTATACATGTATATATATATATATATATATATATATATATGTATATATATATATATATATATATATATATATATATATATATATATATATATATATATATATATATATATATATATATATATATATATATATATATATATATATAGTAGTAGTTAAACTGCCTGCTCTTTTCAAGCCCATACTCAAGATGGCAGACATGTGGGTAGATGTTTATCTGTTTTTATATAGAGCTTTTTGTCATACTGGTAGAACATATATAGAAAATGAGGATTAGCAACAAAACCTTAAAATCAGACATTTCCAACTTGCAATCAATTACGTGAAAATGTAGGTAAGGGTGTCATGAGACAATAAAAATAAATAATCACAAGCATTTTGGTATAGATAAAGAGTTAACATGAATCATAACCAGTACATGGATGGACCTCTTGCTATTTGAGTTGTCTGGTTCTATAATACTGAAAGAGTTAAATACTGAAAAAATATCAATTTCTGATGAATATTCCTCCAGTAAATCTTCTATAAATTACATTTGATAGAGAGAAATCATCAAAATAACCATGTGGCTTTGGATGCTTAACACAATAAGTTAAAATAGTACATTTGAATACCATGAATACCATGCTCTGTACATAAATGGCAAACTAAAGCTCAGTTGTGTCTCCCTGTAACATGCAAAAGGCTCTATTTTCTTTACTAACCCCTTTCATTGTCATATCTATAATCACTGCCCATTACACCTGACACATTCAGTAAGATATTCCTGACCACAGCAATTTTGGAAAAAAGCAGAGAAAAGGATATTTTATTCACAAAATAAAAAATCATTTTTGAATTATTTAATACTTCTTTATTATCATATTTATCAATCATAGGACCAGATGTCACTTATGAAAATCTATGGGCCTTAACAAGTTATATAATAGCTTTTCAACCTAATGTCACAGTTTAACCCTTATGCTACTGATGGCTAATTTGGCCAATACAAAATGATGCAAAAAACTGAAAAATTACTGAAACGCTGGCAAATGGGTACTCATATGAGAGTACTCAGCGAGAGCTATCAAATAAATACCAACATGACAGGGTTTGAATGGTTTTCAAAGATCTTTGCGTCCTTGTGCTTTGGAGGAATGTTAGCCTCAGCATTGGAAGGATTAACAAGTATGGTCAATCAAAACAAAATACAATGTATTTATATTAATCTGTTTTATTAACAATCAATAACAAGTATTTCTACAATCAAACTCTCCCATGAAAACGAGGTATTCAGGAACTACAACAATCACATTCTAGAAATAAAATTCTATTATAAATCATTCACGGCACTGGTATCACTGCATAGAAATGTTGGCAAAATTAATTTTCTGGTAAAGAATTATCACATGTTATATTCACAACAGTTAACAAAAGTTTCAAGTCAAGAATTATAACATGATATTATCACAACAGTTTGATAACAATTATAAGCAACTGATAAAGATTTCATAAAAACAATTGACCAACATTTATATTGCATTAGGAACTCTGTACTAGCATGCTGTTACTTGTTTGATATTATTATAAGCATTTAGCAACATTGACAATGTATTCAAAGAATATAGTGATGTAATAAATGGTATAAACTACTTAAACAAGTCTATGAAGTCATATTCAATGACATAGTAATTAAAGATGTTAAAAAGCCATAAGGCAAAGTTAAAAGGAGAAACCTTTATAAAAGTTCCACATATGATCAGTGTGTCACTAGAAGAATTTTTAGAAGCAATGGTTGATGCTAGTATATAAAATCTCTATCAATATAAACTCAACCAACCCTTCAGTTTTTTATAGCCAATGCTCATGAAGGATTGAAAAAGCACTCTTTTTATACATATTGTTTCTATAATCATGATTCACGCTATCTATATCATATACTGGTATTAAGTGCAAGAAACTAAAATTTTAGTATGAAAATCTTTCAATAAGATTAACATGCCATAGACTTGCTACTTTCTGCAGGTTTTACATGATTGGTATTCCTTTTGTAGATATTCACATAAACATGCTTGAAAATTGATTTTTTCTTTTCAGAAATAAAAAGTGTAGTATCAATCAAAAGGAGAAAGATTTGGAACACACTCATTTCAATGTTTCCCAAGCTTTGCCAGAAGATGATTACACTGTCCTGGGAGTAAAGTGAATGAAGAGTACAACTGTTTCTACATGGTGAAGCACACTAAACCCTAATTCTTCAGTCAATCATGAACATATGAGGACAGTTGGTATTTCAAAATAATTGCTTTGAAATTATGCAGTTAGAATGTGCAATGGCACTTGTGGTATGATGATGACCTTGACCTTTGACCTTCATTGAATGTCCAATGTCTTCTCTCATCACCTGAAATAGGTAAGTAATTGAAATAATGAATATGGGCACTGATTTAATGCCAATAAATGTTCTTCATAGCCATTTGTCTGGTACAAACATATTAATGTCAGAATATTAGTTAATATTTACCAAAAATGATGCTTAGTTTGTTGTGATATTGCACTGGAATTAATTAGAATTAAAGAATAAAGAAAAAAACTTACTAACCCAATTCCAAATATCAAACATTAACAAGGTGTCAATTGGCACCACTCACAGTTGATCATTGTCAAAGTTACTGATGACAATATCCTACATGTAAAATAAAGTTGCTTGAAAAGCTCTTTATGCAACAGAAATTAAAAAACTCATTTGTGAGTGATCTTTTTTACAAACAGTTTAAATTGAGAGAAAATCAGTATACAAACTTAGAATGATAGCCAACCCAAAGCTGATGGAAACTGCACCTATA
>OZ012686.1:54805830-54868330 GCA_963942565.1 Maea johnstoni
CCTTTGATCATTTTAAAGGAGACATCTAGCCACTAGGTGGCATTCATGACTGGACCAATGTAAAGGTCAATTTCTGTCCCCTTCCCCCTCTTAGTGATGAACATTTGGTAACAGCAATAGGGGTGCACTTTGACTGGAACATTAAGACTTCACCCATTTGTCTTCCAAATGGTATAAAAATATGCAAATATTTTATGAAAATAATAAAAATTATTGAGAATGAAAATCATTTTGTATCATCTACTGCTATTTTTGTATTATCCTCCGAAACCCATTTACGTCTGAAATGCACACATCCCCTGACAACTTTGAATAAAGTACTTAAAAAACAAACATATATGTTTTGTAAAGCTATTGCTGAACCCAAAAGAAACAAATTCATGTCAAATATTTCTTCAAATATTCCTTTTTTCTTTCTCACCAGCACAGGTGTACATTTCAGATGTAAATGGGTTAAATATTTTTTTCATTTTTCACTCTTGTACATGAAATATTTGCATACTTGATTGGCATCCAGGCTCCACCTGGAGAACAAATGGGTTAACTACAGCAACGAAAATCTAGAAAGCTTACCGGGTAAAATACAGGGGCATTTGGATTAGGACCAGGAGGAGGTCCGTAAGGGGGAGGAGGACCGTAGGGAGGGTAATTTGGCACTAGCTGCAAGAGACAATAAATCACCATTATATTTGTGAACAAATCAAGCTTCACATAATAAGGTACCATTGCAGTATAATTGGATAAGAGGCAATTCCAAGCAGTTCTAGAATGTCATGCTGAGAGTACAGTAAGCGCTAACATTCGTGCAGCTGTAAAAAAAGTGAGACAACCCATAATTAAGGCATTAGGCGAGAATTAGAAAATCAGTCAAATCACAAATCATTTTTTTCTTTTAGTCACACCGGGTTACTCCATAGATGGGTCAACGTCATGAAGGGAACAAGCACCATAACATGAAAACATGACCTGAATTAAATTGTCATGCATGTCATTCTTGGATACATTGCATATATGTATTATTAAAGTTGAACATGTCGATATTCTAGAATCACTCTATGAGGCAGGGAAACCGTACCTGGGGCATGTTATACCTTCCACCTGATCATTCATGAACCGAGTGCCAAGTTGTACAACAAATTTGGTAGGAGATAATATTTTATGATCTGATTCAAAAAAGAAAACAAACTATATATTTTAAAACTTAAGATACTATTTCATGAACTGATTTATAGAAGAATATCTTTTGGAAGACAAAAAAATAAATTACATTTTCAAAATCATGATCATTTTCAAGATAACATTGGAGTCATAACCACCTAGCCCTGTCAGCATGGATGATTTAGCTCATAAAAATGGAATCTAGTTTAACCCATTCATGCCTGCACTGGCTAAAAGCCTCCTGAATATTTTGATCTTACAGGCAAAAGCTAATTTGGGAAAATATTTGAGGGAGAAATGTAATTCAGAACACTCAAACAACTCTCTTTCAAATATCTTGCAAAATCATTCTAAATTCCATAGTAATTATCAAAGGTGTCATAAATTCAGACAGTAATTTTCATAGGAACTCCAAAGCATGAATGGGTCTCAAAGTCGACACTAGGCAAAGTAAAGGGTTTCAATAAAAGCATGTTCACCAGCCTAACATTCCACCTAGGAATAACCAGGAATACTAATTGCACAAAGGGTCATTAGTCAATTGAATTTCTAGCAGAATATACAGGTCAACAGGGTCAACAACACAGCTATATAGAAAGAGGAAGGATATAAGGTTTAAGAAACCAAAAAGCAACACATCACGTCATACTTAAGACAGAAACATTAAGAGTATACTTCTGAGAACATAAATTGTAAATCAGAAGTATGTGATGGGACATGCTTTATCAAGTTTTAGATTGGGACATAGCTAAAGACATCTCAATTGACTCACGGCTGATATCATTCATTGGTTGTCATATTTAAAACTAATATTCACTGTAAAATGCTCATTCAAACTCAGTGATTTTCCAAAACCGTGATCTTCCAAAAAGCAGGATTCTGCTAAACGTCTTGTATTTGAGTCTCACTGCATAGATTCCCAAATGTGAGTTGGCCCGTTCACTATGTAAATGTGCAGCATAAAGAAGGGCTGCCTTGGGTGCCATTGCAACTAAAACCCAACAAGGACAATTTGCAGTCCTTATTTGTAGTCTGAAGTTGTTAAAAGCGATGTAAATCCCAACAAACAAACCAACAAACAACAACCTGGGAACTGTCACTGTTTGCAACTCTCTATATACAATGGAGCGTTAGATGCCATGCAAGAGCCATCTATTGGTGCAAACTAGTAACAATTAACCAATGCTCAAAAATGCAAAATGTTATCAACGGAAAAAATATTAACTATATTATGTTAGAAAAGAAATTTTTCACACAGTCATGCATAAAACACATGCTTCTACACTGCATGAAAGCAGCATATGACACAAAATAATAAATTAACTCCAGAGCTTAACTCATTAACGCCTACAGTGGCAAAAAGCCTGACTATTTGGTGATACCTTCCATGCATTATGTGAGCACATTTTGGAAAGAATTTGAAGGAAAAATCTTTATCCAAACCAAATCAACAACTAAACTCTTTTTCTCTCCTTCAAATAATGTAGGGATTTATACCTATTTCGGAAGTTATTTTTATAAGTTACATAGCTGCAGACTTTACTTTAAAGGAGCAAATATTAAGCATGTATGAGTAGAAGTGGTAGTGTGAAGATAAGAACAGCATGCTGGCATCAAAAATATGAAAATTTCCTATACATTTTCAGATGGGAGAAATCTCTTAAGGTGTAAAGTTTCATGTTTAAAGCAAATACTGTATTCATTTGGAAGACTAAAACAGTCCCATCAGCTGACCCCCAAACACAATGAAATGTATCCTGCTATACAAGTATATCTCAGACTCGAAAGAGTACAATCATTAAGACTGTGAGTTGACCTGCCAATTCCTGTATGGTTTGATTGATGATTGAATAATAAGGAATATGATTGGCAGGAAAATTGATGCCAAAACAATGAATGCAACGTGTTTCTCATCATCAGAACTTTCTTTCAATGCCATCTCTTGATCAGCCTACTCTTGGGCCAATGTATTGAAGCACCAGAATTTTGACACCCAAATCTTTGGAAAACAAAAGCTGCAACACATTATAATTTTGGTCAGACTTTTCATAATATTTAAATAACAATCAAATGATCCCAAATAACACACCCCCCTTATGTCTGCAAAATGTTGAAAGCGTATCATTATTTACTGATCTTCTGAACTTCCCCAACCTGCCCCCGCAAACATAAATGTTTCCTTATCTTTACATGTGTAGGTACCGGCACAGACCATAAGTACATCAAGGAGCTGCTCGTGCCTTATAAACCCAGACGCCATCTACGATCAGAAGTAAAGGACCTTCTGGATGAGCCAAGGACTAGACTCAAATTTGGAGATCGCGCTTTCTCCATTAGTGCACCGAGATTATGGATTGCGCTTCCACAACACCTGAAGGATTCTACATCGTGTCAGGCCTTCAAGAAGTGTCTCAAAACACACCTTTTCAGGCTCGCCCATTGAGGCGTTGGTGACTATGACTCAAACTATGACAATGTGCAGCGCTTTTGAACATTCTATGAATGGAAATGGCGCTATATAAATTCCAATTATTATTATTATTATTATTATAAATCGATTGTTTTTTCCAGCACTTGGAACACTTCACGCTATCAGTCCTTAGCGCACCATCTCTCAAGCGTCCAATTAGACTTGGCGTAACAAAAGAGTGTGAAGCGTTCAAGTTCGTAAAGGCCGTGGATTTTTGTCAGGATTGGCACCGTGCATGGGGTGCAGTCAAACAGAAGATTGCCAAAACGTACATTCTAGCAATTTTATTTCCTTACTTGCTACATGCATGTGTGCATATTCGGGCAGTTACGGTATTTGGCAAATCCAAAAGCTTATAATAGCAAATTGCAATCTCTAATGTAATTTAAGTTTCAAAATCCTTTATGGCTCCGGCATTTTAGAAGAGGAAAGAGGTGATAAGAAACAAGTTGGATTCATTTTTGTCCTAAGAAAACAAAGACTTGTCTATCTAATATATGAGTACCTGTCCACCAATACCAGGTCCTCCAGGAAACTGAAAGATCAAAAAGAATCTCACATTAGTATGTCTAAACCACAAGCAAGCAAAATGAATGTTAACTTGCTGTCCCGAGTTACGAAAAACACCTTTTAGATGAAACCAAATGAAGCATTAGACTAAAATAAGCATTAAATCACATCATTCTCATTACCAATCTGAAAAAATATGAAACGCTTCTTTGGCCTTTGAGCTATCAAAATCATTATTTAGAAACAATCAAAACTTGAAGGCCTAGTGTTTCGAACATTCAAGTAATATCTTTAATTGAAGGTAAGAAATGAATGCATTTTTGATACACTTGTGCTTTTTATTTTGATCTTCTAAATGCAATACTTACTTTAACTATAACTGTTTTGGCAATGAATGTCAGATTGAACAATAAGTATAGAGTCGTGAAGTACTTAGACAGGGGCATTTATATGAATAAAGAGAGGTTAAAAGGAAAGCAGAAATCATAAATAGCATATAAGGTATGCTTGCACCTGACCAACGTAAGAAAATAAGGCATTGGGGTTGTGAAATCTTTACTTTGAGTCACTCTAAGAATATGGAAATGAAGGGAATGGAAATGTCAATAACCAATCATCTCAAAAAAAGTTCATGGTTGTTAAGGAATATGTAATAAATGCATACTAAATGTATACTAATATACTAATAGCATATCTGGAAATCATACTAGACACAAAAAATATTTAACCATCAAATCAAAGTTTTTTCAGGCCAATGTCTGTAGGGCCAAGTAAAGCTAAACAAAATAAAGGTCCTACTAGAACAAAATTTCTGTGATTTCAGTGTCTGGCTTGAATGGATTGGGGCAAAGTTAAGGAGTAAAACAGTAAGTATAGTGGAAGTAAAGCAAGATTTATGAAAAAGATCTGGAAATAAATGGATTATTTTTTACAGAATTAAAGTATCTTATTGGTGGACCAGGGCAGGTGTTAGTGGGAGAATATTTTAGGAAATGTATGATGATAAATAGAATCTGGTGCTAATGATGACTGTAAAACCAAGGGTTATGTAGAGGGTCTGAAGGCAAGGGGATCATATTGCCACGTTACAGAATAGTGTCTTACTGGTGGACCAGGGCAGGTGATCATGGCAGAATATTCTAGGAAAAATATGGTGATAGAATGAATAGGGTGCTACTAATGATGACTGTAAAACCAAGAGTAATGAAAAGGGTATTGGGAGCAAGACCGGGACCATATTAGCTACAGAATAGTTTTCTTACTGGTGGACCAGGGCAGGTGATAGTGGGAGAATATTCTAGGAAAAATATGGTCACTGGGATAAAATGAGTAGGGTGCTACTGATGATGACTGTAAAACAAAGGGTATTGAAAAGGGTATTAGGAAAGGGGTATCATATTTTCTACAGAATATAGTGTCTTACTGGTGGACCAGGGCAGAGATCCCCTGTGTCTCCAGGAAATCCACCACCTCCCCCAATACCCTACAGAACAGAAATTAAACATAGGAGTAGCATAAAAACAGAGAAATAAAAATAGCCTCAAAGTCAGAAAGCTAGAAGAAACTGAAGAGACAAGAAAGAAAATTTAGTCAGATAAAGCTTTTTAAAATGTACTCAGTATTTCAATTGGGCGGTCTCAGGTAGACTTAAAGTCATATGTCATATTAAGCATTAAAACAAGATATCATACAGGTTATAAATCATCAATACTTCACTCAAATATATTAAGTAATTTACTTGCTCAAGGAATAAATGAAATACTGCTGAACACCTGACATTCAAGTTCTAAGCATTGTAGTGCTATCTATCACCACAAATATAATCTAGAACCAGTTCCACGAAACTATTGAGTATTTAACTATAAAACATATATTTAAGGCAAGCGCGAAGAAACCAAAAGTTGTGGTCAAGAGTGAATATAATTCGACTTAAAGATTCAGTTTTGATATGAAGCCTAAAACTAACATTTGGAACTGATGAACTTTTCACCGATTCCAAATATAAGTTGTAATTGAAAGAATAATTCCATTCAACTAAAATGCCCATGTATGAGTCTTAACAAATTACACATTCTAAGACATTTTCAAGTATGGTTGAGGTAAATCTTTCACACATATTCATTTTCATATCTTTTTAAGAACAATACTTTTCTGAGTAATGCATTAGAACTTTATCTGACCCATTCATGCTTGTAATTGTCAAAGGATCTTTCTGATTAAAGCATATTTTAGTATTTAGAATGTATCAAAAATAGAAATGATAATTGGAATTGCATCTTCAGTTACTATGCAAACTTATATGCATTATTCACAAATTATCTTTGAAAATATTATGAACTAAGACGACACTTACTGATGGCTTTGTGGGCATGAATGGGTTGAATTAACTTTTTCCTGGAATATATACTATATAAACAATTAGAAATGATGATGGTACTTAGTTTCATCCAAAATATAAAGCCAAATGACTGTTATTGGACTTGCCACCGTTAGTACATTTTCATATTCAATTTAGCTCAATATTACTCAATGTCTACCTATCTATGGAAAATAAAAGTTGAAAAAGAAACGGCTTATGCTGTCTCTATTGACGTACCGGTCCTCCCTGGTATCTGATGCTCTGAATGGTCAGATCTCCTCCTATCTCCAAGGTGTTCACATCCTCCTTCGTCATCCTATGGTTGAACTCGCAGTAATGGTTGCCATTTACAGACACCTGCAATACGTACAAGATATGGAAATGTTTCATAAGATTATGAGGACAAGATGTATTGAATTCATGAGTTGCAATAGAACCAGCTATAAATACAAAGATAGACACTATAGACACCAGCAATAAGTACAAGATATGGAAATGTTTCATAAGATTATGAGGACAAGAAGTATTGAATTCATGAGTTGCAATGGTAGCTAGCGAGAGACACCAGCAATAAGTACAAAGATTTAATTCATGAATTCATGAGAAACGATATCGAGTAAATGAGTCACGAGCAGTCAGTAGTTATCAGTGGTGGATTTGTCTTGCTTATACAAACATATGCTAATACAACTTTCCTTTGAACATTAATTTCAAAATGCTTTAATGCTTGGTTATTTTAACATGCATCATAATTAACTTACAGACATTTGTTTCAAGATTAACATGTACGGGTGAATGATTAGAAAATGGATCAAAATTTATGGCTTAACCGTGATTGTCCTGCTGAACCCAGAAATATCCTAACTAACCTGCTGTGCATAGCCGGAAATATCTGTGTGCAATTTCTGAGCATCTAATATTTACACAGCTGCTCCATTTCGAAGAGTCCCCTTAGACCTTAATTTTGGTATATGACAAGTTGGGGGTAACTCCTCAAAATTCAAGCTGTGCCCCCAAAACCTTCAATGGTTAATCTTGTCCCTGGGCCGGGGGACCACTGCAATGCATGCAATTGGCAGGGAAGGTTACATTTAGAAATTCAGCAGGACAAAGGTTAAAATGAGAAACTCGTAGTACCTTGTAGCACTTGCTATCTATGGCCACAATGATCTCGAAGGAGCTGCCACGGTTGAAGGGGCTATCTCCATGGGTTTCCTCATTGCCCCAGCTGCCTCTGATCTCTGCATTGCGCACAACCTTTGGCCGCTCCCCACCATGAAATCGTGGGTTGAAGTGGAAGGCTACATCGCTCCCAGAACGGAAATTGACATAGAAACTGAAAATTCAAATAAGAGTATGATAAAAAAATCATCAGATATTGCAACTTTAGGCATTATCAAACAATACAGAAGATATGAAATTATATTTTTCCTATGATGGTGTTAGACTACTGAGTAAATTGTTGCTAACAGCTTCCTGTGATGTAACTCTCTCTCTTACAAAATCAATGATGTGGTTTGTTTGAAAAAAAAATGTTGCAAGCAAATGTAGCTGGTAATACCTAGGAATTCCTGGGAGAATGTTAGGAAATACCAGAACTTCCTAACCTGAGAAGTTACAGCTTCATTTCAGTAAGGATGCAATCTTTTGGTAATCTTGTGTTAGGGTGTGCTCTTAGTATAGTGGTCAAACAAACTGGGACAGTGAAGTTTGGGATAGTCTTAAATAAATTCACCCATTTTCAACGTTCATGAAAATACAATAATTAGCTGATTCACAATACAGTTTGATTTTTGTTTTTTTTCAGGTATGACAGAAAAAGTGACGAAAATTAAAATTCCTGGTAAGATCTTGGATGAAGAAAAGAATGGATATGTAGCGAGAGATCAATTGCTATATGCGCTATAGTGAGGTGCTGGACTCATGCCAGAAGTCACTGACTGGCAGCAGAGCGAGGTCACATGGGAACAAGGACCAATCAGGGCTCTCGTTTCGATTACATTACAGAGAAACCTGATATCCACCATCAGCTGGGCACCAATTTTGGGCTAATAGGAGGCTATTAGTTGACACTGGTTGAGGCTAGCATGTTCAGGTTGACCGGCTGGTTTCGAATCCACTTGTGTTTGGTCATCTAAGGTATGATGCAGTAAAGAAACAAGTCCATGAACTTGGCATGAAGAGATTCAGTTGAGCTAACCACACAGTTTCTGAATTCACTTTCCTTCAAGGCTCTTTCTTGAACCGTAATTGATTTAGACACACCAATACATTTTTGGGGAAAGAAACCTTTTCTAGAAGAATATAATTCATGAACATTTCATCAGATACAGCTCCTATGATTTGCATGTTTATAAAATGTTTGCATCTAGGTCAGATCTCCATGTTTTTCCAATCACCACTAGATTTAGAACTGACACCCTTAACGATTAATGAGAGGTGACTCATGTAAGGTATGCAGCTGTCTAGCTTCTTATCCACATTCCACGATAACCTGTTCATACCCCAAACCCAGGGTCTTAGCCAGGATTTTCAAATTACCTGTCCAAAATAGCAATGCCAAAATTTCTGCCCGTCCAAACTTAGCTAAGTACTCAGTTACCCAAAATTCTAACTTTATACTATCACTAACTACATTTAATAGCCTATTGTGTCAAAAAGAGCAATTTAAATTTCAGCAATGTTCTAGAAAACAGTTTGTTTGGAAGATAGCTGGCTATTACCATTCTGGGACTATACATGCACTATCGCAAACCTGGGATTCCATCTAGATTTGATCATGCACTTTCTAAATACTTCACATCTATAGCAGATCTGACCAAAGTGCCCACATGCATCTGGTTGTCTAGTAGACTAGTGTCAGCACTCAGCCAATGGTATGCAGCTAACTAGATGGACCTATGATCGCAGCATTTATTTTTGTTAGTACTTCTTGACTATATGAATATTAGACTAGGTTCCTAGTCCCTAAAAAGTTGACATCCCCTCCTGTGCTGAGACTGCTGACCAAGCAGTGTGGTGTTACATGTAGTACCAGGTATGGTAGATAGATGGCACCAGCCGCAACACCTGATCCTCTGATCTCTAGAGGTTTTAGGTCTTATTCAAACTGAATCCTGGTGAGATAAGTGTAAACTAAATTGACCACTGTGGCCACCTAGAATATTTGGTGCTTGGTAACAGAAAACACATATACCAGAAAAATGCATATGACAGCATAGAAATCTAGTCTATATCAATTATGCTTAACCTGGTCAGCCATTTCAGACAATTTAGAGAAAGATATTGTGTATGACCCTAATTGAACATCATCATGCAATTACTCTTTTATAATCAAAGAAATAAATAGATAAGGGAAATACAACCAAAGTGTCAGAGTAGTCTGGCAACCTGGACAATAATGTAGCAATAAATGTGTTAACCTCTTCTAAAGTTCAAAGCCAACAGGTTATCTGAATAGTGACCTGTATTTGACAAATATATTACTATATACTGACTCCTTAGCTCTCCATGCAAAGATCTACTTTCTACTGTGTACACATCTCCCTGTTAAGACTTCATCTGGAATGCAAGGAGGGCGTGTCTCATGATCTATGAGATTTTTTAGACATTTCATGGACAAGTGTGAGAGTGGGAGGGTTAGCCTACAAATTAAGTTGGTTAGGTGGGCAGGCAAATGGGGTCCTAGTACTTATTGAGAATTTGAATTCTGATGTTTACTTTTTCACCCACAATGTGTAATCTATAAAGCAGTAGTAGTATTAATAAAAGTTGAAAACAGTATACTTTCTAGGCCCTAAATGAATTCATAAGGTTATTGCTTTAATTACATAGTAGTCAGGCAATTAAAGTAAAGGAAGCCTAAGCTAACCAGGCTGCCTTATAATACATCCTACTACTACTGGTTTAGAAAATAAATAACAAGAGGGATATCAAATACCCCTTTATATTAAATCTATCATTTATCCAAATATTCAAAACATTACAGTTTATAGCTAAGAATCTTCAATTAACATCTAGCTACCAAAAGAAATTCATGGATGAAATAGGTTGATCAAGTGTTCAAACTCTTGTGGGAAAATGAGGCCAAACACATCATGCATTTTGATTATTGACGTGTTAACCAATTCATTGTCTTGTGCCCAAAAGTGTCCTGACTGTTTTTGAAATATCTTTCCAATCAGAGACTTTTTCAGAACGTATTTGAAAGAGCACTGACCAGAAGCCATCAAATTATTCTCCTCCAAATATGCTTGTGAATTTATGCCTTATTCAAAAAAAAATTAAATGTATAATGGATTTATTAAGCACATAAGAGGATCTCCAGGCATGAATGGGTTCAGAAGTAAAATCATATATACATAAACTGCTTTTATGATTCTGTGAGACACACCCTCTTTCAGCATCTTTCTTTGTGGGAATTTGATCACAATTGAAGTATGATAGAATCTCAAAAGCCCTCTTGAAATTCCAACAAACTCATGCAACCTTAAAATGCACAATGTATGATAAAATATCTGTATAATCAATCAAATAAATGACTGTCTGTGACATAGAGATTTAGAAAATCTGCTATGTTTCCTCAATTCTTACTGCATGTTTTGTATTGGGAGGATAGTCTAAACAAAATATTATACTGAAATCAAAATAAACAAAAAGACTTTCAAGGAATGAATCAGACCATTTCTATTCACAAGATTTGACTAGAAGGGTTGACATATTACTAGCCTTGAGAGCTAGTCCCTTTAGTTAAAGCCTGCCCCTAAGGCCAGGTAGAGAAACAATATCCTTTATTGATAGATGCATGACACTACAGTATACTTAAGATTAGTAATTGGTGAATGTTTACTGCATCAAAAAAACGAACTCACATGACAATAGTAGGAACTAAATACACAGATGGCTCTGACCAATCCAATATAAAGCCTAGCTACTAGGCCTTACTGTGTTTTACCCTACTAAATTTTAATCAATACTTGCACTTAGATAGGGGCATGTGGCCCACTATTTGGTCATCTAGCCCTCACAATTGCCACATGAAGAGTACAATTGATATGTAGTATATATTCTGTCTAATATATACTGCAGTGCCTTCCATCCTCAGAGGGTGCCATCTGAATCTAGTTTCACCCCGAGATGCCTGCTAACCTTGCAGTTAGAAAGCATAGTACGGTAGGTGTGAGAAATGAATTATATCCTAAGATAGATGGCCTTCAAATTTTATTGAGTAAGGTCCTGTGAATAATTGGATGCTACATACAAATAATATCCTGGTGTGTAAGTATATATGCTGATGTCTGTGTGGGTGTAAAGTCACACACAGAATGAAGTACAAGGGTCAAGAGAGAATATCTGATAATAATGAACATAGCGATAATGAATTCCATGATCTCTAGGTGTCACCTACCCACCATGCACTATTGATTCTTAAGATAACATGATAGGGTGTTCAAACAGTGCTAAGATAAACCTAAACTTTATATAACCTAGCAGTTGACAAACATAAATCAAATTGTATCAAAGCCCTTGTAATAAAATAAACTATTTTTGTTTTACTACTGTCAGGAACTACAGCTACATCTTCTTACGTCACTATCCCCTCCAATCTACAATTTAATTCATTGAAAGTATTCCAATAAGTGAAGTCCTTAATAACTTTCATGACAAAATGAACACATAAGAGTTTATTAAAAATAATATTGGTACATACTTGGTAGCCTCTGGTGTCAAAAAGCCTGAGATGAAAACCATTTTGCCATCTTGTACTCCACCTTCTATTGGTCCATTATAGGGCACAGGCTGAAATGGGCAACACAAACATGTGGTTAAATCAAAACATACCTATAGTTCTACTTTTTGTATTGTGCTGTTTAAAATCTTGGTACTAACTATAGTCAGGATTTGATAATAAGACCGATCATTTTTATTCTGGGATTTTATCTTTTAATACTGAAATTGTTCTCGGCAAAGGGACAATGTTAGGGGAACATTTATGAAATTGAGTTCCTAAAGCACTTGGCCAAGAAAAGACATTTTTCAAACAATAGTTTTGATATTATTTAATAGAAAAGCAATACAGTACAATAATTCAATAAATTACATGAGGACTATGAACTTAGATGCTTGATTTGATTCATTTGGTAGAGGCGATGATGGAATGAAGTGATCCAGACCAAGAGTGTTTCATTGCATAACAATTCTATACAGTTGGTACCTAGAGATTCAATTGCATTATGCAAGTACCACCCACTCCACTGCACTACACCTAAGATAGGAGCATCAATGATTTACCAAAATTATCAATAAAGTGAGTAAAGCATTGTGGCACAAGTGCCTTCTAACAATTCACAACCATTATGCCAATGAATAAATTGACTCTGTGATAAATAAAGCAAAAAATCCAACTATATCTCTTAAGCTTTACACGCAGAATTTAAAGGTGGAGCTTTATTTAACATGGTATCATAATATTAAGACACAATATTGTCATCACCTGTACATTAAACAGTATACACAGATATACCTGTGGCTGGTGGGCTGATAATATTCAAGCACTCAATAAGCATCAATATATTGGTGCCATTTGTGGTGACAGATGTGAGTCAAGCACACAGCAGGTACTGATAGTACCATGATTCATAGAATACACCTGTGCTGATATTACTCTATAGTCCAATTGTGCACTCTCAATAGAAGTTTGGCTCATTGGCACTTACGTTCTTCATATTCTAAGGCTAGATGTTGTGCATGATATGCTTTGTATACATGCAATCTAAAAAAATGTCATTAATTGGGACAATAACTGAATATTTTTGAGGGTGAAATTTATGAAACAATTTATAAACAAATTCTTACTTTTGCACTTACTTAATTGCCAACATAGTGAAAGTAAATACATTTTATCATGGAAATAGATTTCATATTTTGTAGCTATGGGGGCATGAAGTAAAATCTTACAATATTTGAAATGCACAAAAACTTAGCCTATTTAACTGACATGTGAGGCTTTCCAAAATTTTACAGATGCCTGTCAGAAATGACACTGAAAGATTTTGTTTATAATGGAGTTTAGCTCCACCCTTGGGATGAAGTTATTGAAGGTTTCCCTTTTCTGGATCACTTAACATCAATCCTCGGATCTTCGTACATCCCCCCCCCCCCATCCATACCCCCATTTCATATTTCTTAGCCAGCAAGGCCTTATTTGGACACCCAAACCCTCAAAAATCACCCCTTAGGCCAGCCAATTGTTTTTGTCAGGAATTTCTAGAAATGTCAACTTCAAGCATATAAATGAAAATTTTCACCTTAACATAACTCCAAGGATATTGCATAAGGATATTATGTCATAATCTAAATACGTGTTTATGGTTTTAATACGAGTATATTATGGTCTTCCGTGAAAAGTTGGATGCCCCCAAAATTTTACAATTGGCAATTTTTGGCACCCAGTTCTTAAATCCTGACTAAGACCCTGCCCCATTTAATTATTTGGTAGACCATAATTAAATCTAACATCAACAGCATCACCATCATGTGACATGTAACATTAAAGGGCAAATGCACCATCATGATTTAGCTTCAAAATGTGCCTATACGTGTCACCTTTCAGGAAGTGACTGCCACTGATATCTCGATCAATCCCGACCAATCAGAAGTGGTGCTTAAAATGTGCCCTGCCCTGATAATGTCAGCCTCCATGCCCAGACTCAGGCCTGTTTTTTTACTCACTTTCATAAGCCATATCTGAGGAGTGCTGAGGAGGACAGACTTGCGGATGGTCTTATTTGAAAGGTGACACGTATAGACACATTTTGAAGTTAAATCATCATGATAGCTGCATTTGCCCTTTTAAGAGTAGTTTAGACTTTAGTAGATTATTTGAATTTAGAACTCACTGGATTCGTAATTGGAAATCCTCCACCAGATCCTGGGTACCCCCCTCCACCACCTGGTGGGTAGGCACCCCCTGCACCTGGATATCCTCCTCCTGCACCTGGATATCCTCCTCCTGCACCTGGATATCCCCCTCCTGCACCTGGATATCCTCCTCCTGCTCCAGGATATCCTCCTCCAGCTCCAGGATATCCACCTCCACCTCCAGGAGCAGGGTATCCAGCACCTCCTCCAGGGTACCCACCCCCTGCTCCAGGGTATCCACCCCCTGCCCCTGGATATCCCCCACCAGGAGCTCCAGGATAGCCACCGCCTCCAAAGTTGGGATATGACATGGTTGATCAAGAGGAGAGTCCAAGGAGAGTCAGCAAGTCAGGCAATGCGGAAGTGAGGTCATGTTTATACAGGTCCAGAAATGGGTCAATAAACCATGTTACCACTGTCCTTACGCAGACAGCAATAGAGTGTACTTTACAAAACCATTTTATAACAATTTTATTATCTCTTTCGTAGAGTAGTAACTAATAACCTTTGAAACTAAATCAAAATCATACCATCAAATTATATTTATTGTTCGTTACAACTTCTTATCGACTTGACACTTATTCTGCGGCATGATATTATAATTGGGTCAATGTGAAACGTAAGCAAAAGTAGTCCCCTTCCCATCATGCACCAGTTTGTAATGGCGGCATATTTTGAAAGTCATAACGTAAAGCTTTGAGTACTTTCTCGATTTTCTTATTATTTTAAGACTTCTGATTTATGAATAACGTCAATATGAATACTTCTAAAGGCAAAGAAAATGTAGAGAGGCCAAAGCGCCGAGAAATACCTCGTCCATCTAAGACTGGGCCGACTAAACCAAGGGTATGGAACAGCTCAACAAATCCCAAGTCAAAGCTTGCATACATACATGCAGATCCTTTGAAGAGGCGAAGTGAAAATCAGAAGGTGTCTTCAGATCACAACAAATCCACAAATTCAGAGGCTAAGAGTGTCAGATCACCCATTCCAGTACACATTGATTTATCAAAGAGGAAGAGGAATGAGAGTGCAAGCAGTGCCAAGTCTGGTGGTGGAAATACTCCAAAGAGAAATCCCATGAGACCCAAGTGCAAAACAGATTTCATGCCAATTCCAGATATGAAATTTGGTTTCAAAGCAATAAACGACCCAAAAAAGTTCTCAGGCACATCTGGTACCACGCTAGGGATAACAAAAGGGTATGAGTATGATTATATCTGCATTAAAGTAATTGCCTAATTTCCTGGATGTGATACTCTGCAGAGAGTTTGTCCAGTACAGATTCAGATGCCTAAATACAGCATATCAACTGCCTTTAACGGCTTAACTGAAGTATCCTGGACCCACCCTAATGACCCTATAGAGAGAGAAACAGGCTATATATACTAGTATACAAATTCCCCCTATATATATATAGCCTCTTTCTCTCTATAGGGTGGGTCGGGATACTTCAGGTCGAGGCCCTTTTAACCATATATAGACAGCAGGGTGTAACTGCAAGTTGTAAACATGTTAGGGGGCCATGTTATCTCAAGAGCTATTCACTGCTTTCTCAACAAGGCAAATATCTATGTAAATCAATCATGTTTGAAGAAAAGAAGGTTTGGGGTTTTATGTCGCTTTCAACCGGGAAGAAATTCCCTTCTCTTTAAGAATAGTTCCAAGGGGTCTTTCAGTTGCAGAAAGACCATAGACAGTCCTGCAGAACGCCGTACATTTATATAGCGACCAGGCCAACTGGCTATTTTGGGGACCCAGCAGAGACTCGAACCTGCTTGACATTATCCTTCAGACAATACCCTAGTTAAGTCTTTCTCGCACAAGTTTTACTGGTCTGAAACAAACAAGCTACAGCTAATTGCATTTGCATCTTGACTGAGCACTTGGTCTGCTAAGTTAAAGTGCTAACTTAGACTATATCTCTTGAAAAAGAATTATATTTGAAGAGGAATATAGGAAAACACCATTAAATCAATTCTAAAATAATGAGCGTCAGAGTTTGAATGTTGATCAGTTATGTCCCGATGTATAAGATCATATATATGCCATGATATAAATGGCATTAAGTACTACAGGTACCTATATCTATCTTGGCTATAGACATCTTGTGTCATTATACATCTAGTCAAGATTTCTATTATCTCCTTTGGATCTGTATGAAGAGTCATGTTTTGAATCTTTTGAAGTGTCAAGTTAGTCAAAAGATTTCAAAACTAGATTGTTCTCTTTTCAATAATTCATGCCTTGTTTAAAAGAAAACAAACATTTTGTTTGTTTTAAGCAGTTAAAAAACTATGTTCTGAATTGGGCCAGTAACTTCTGACAAATATACTTGTGACCAGTTTCCTGTTGCGAACTTTCAGGCACCGACATAATTTTCAGAACTTACTTGCCATGCCGGGCAAGTAGTTAATGATTTTGACTTGCCCGAAATAAGATGTAGCATATGCTAAAAAGGCATGTATTGTTTATCATTGATCTAAAGATTTGAAAACCATTTTCTTATCAGTTATGTTGAATTGTTTGCATATTTCTAGGTATTTGGCCAATTTGGGCCATTTAGGCCACTCCAATTTAATTACTTGTCTTACAAGCTTTTTTTGGAAAAAAAATCCTGTCAGACTCCAAAAAAAAAGAAAAAAAAGTCACCTTTGGTGTCTTACAGACGAAAGTGGTTTTGAAATTTTCTGTCAGACTCCAAAAAAAAAAAAAAAAAAGTGCAAGTTTTAAGAATATTCTTTCTAAGGGTGATTCAATCAAATACAGGAAGCTATCATTGCTGTAGTAGAGCCTTAGACTTGATGAGGTATACATCCCACCCTTCAGGTTACAGGGATTAATTGATTGATTGATTTTATTTAGTTGAGAATAGGCTGGTAGAAACATATTGCTACCACTCCTACCAGTCCTAGTCGGCAGACTCTAAAAAATAAAAAATAATAAAAAAGTCACATTTTTCAACTTTTTTTTTTATTCCAAAATAGCTCCATTTCCTACCTCCTGAGCTCGTAAGACAAGTAAATAAATTGGAGTGGCCTTACTATAAAAGAAATGTGTTTAGTGTTCAGAAAATCAGCTTGCCCATTCGAGCAAGTGAAAACTAAAATGTACTTGCCCGAAGGCCTTATTTTCAAAAATTCACTTGCCGGGGCAAGCGGGCTAGTACTTATGTCGGTGCCTGACTTTAAATTAAAGATTTTCAGACAAAACAATATTTTACGTAAACTTTCCCCATACTTTGTGCACTCGTTGAAACTCTTCTCTATGATAAAATGTCATTGTGAAACTTCACCCTCTATGCAAAAATGCCTCACTCAAAATGATGCCCTTTAATTATAGGCGGGAAGCTAAAGGAACATACTCCACGAGACCTGTTGGAAAACTGCGAGAGCTCGAAGAGCAAATCAAGGCTTTGCAGCAAGAATGTCAGTCATCCAAGGTAATTAATGAAGTGCTAGAAAACTAAGCCATGACTTTAACTGTGTTGTCATAACAAAGTTTTTTTACAAGTGCAAAATGACCACTAAAAATCTGGTCTGTCAATTGGGCTTATTCAGAAATCAATACAAGAACTGTCATAAAACTAAGCAGATTAAAATTGAAATAGACTTACCACACCTTTGTTCTATGAACAAAGTTGATTTGGTTCAAATAAGGAATGTCACCACAAAGGATATCAAAATGTGGTAACTGGTAAGTAAAGTGTGAATTCACTAGATATTTGCTGAGGAGTTGTGGTTTGAGTTCTGATTAATATCTTACAGTTAATTAATATAAAGATTTTCTGAAACAACCATGGTTTGCATTTATACATTCAGAGCTTTACAAGGATTGTGCATTTGCAGTTCATATGGAAGGAAGAGAGAGGAGCTCATTGTTATATTTTACTTTACAGGCCAAAGTAGATGAGTATGAGAAAGAGAACAAGCAACTAAAAGACAGGTTGGAAGAGAGCAACAAGCTCTACACTGGTTAGTTGGTACTTTTACTTGTGTGGCACCAGTAAAGCCTTAATGACTGTTCACCAGGGCAGTATGCATATTTAATGTGCGCCTGAAGGCATCCTGGTCAGCCCGAGGTCTGTAAAGGATGCCTGAAGGCGCACATTTAATACACATACTGCCATGGTGAACAGTTATTAAGGTTTTTATTTTCGCTTCCCTGCATACAACGTTTCTTGTGGTCTAATTAATAGTATCTTGTGATATATAGTGTGCAGACCAACAATAAGCTCTGGGGGGCATTATGAGGTGACATTTAATGCCCTACATCACAGGGCATTATGGGAATTTAATGACCAGTCACATGGTACAAATCCTGATAGCTGATTGGACAATCCAAAGCAAGCAATACTAATTGTAGTTAGAACAGACAAGCTTTATTTATCACAGGCACCTGCTTTCTTCTGGAATTGTTGGTATTGAAGTAAGACACAACTATATAATCCACAAACATTTCAGTTTCTGAAATATATACTTTCTAAAATTTCTATTTTGTGTATACATTGTTTTTTGTGTGTTCACTGTGTTGTTTGATTTGAGAGCCATCAGAAAGACTTCTCTGAGCATTAGTTGCATATTAAAACAAGCTGCTGAATGAAGAATGTCTATTTATGGTAATAATTCTCAATGAGAACTAGAAATGGCCAGCCACAGCATTCTACCTGTCGTTCCTCTACTTTGTTTATAACTTTATACCATCTTGGAAATGCTGTGACTAAATGGTTGTTCTAAAAACCTGGTGAACATTATATTACCTAGGTGCTTAGAGCGTATAACTTGTGGGTTTTGTCTGGGCTTTTGAATCTTTTTGCTGGTAACACTACTGTCTGATCATAGAAGTTTACTAAGAGACCATGAAGGTCACAAACTGAAAACCACTATGCGATGGAATTAATGTTGGAAGATGAAAATGAGATGGATAAGGAATTTGTAATATTTGCAAGAATTGGTCAAGAGCTGCTTTGACTGCAAGTAATTGAAGTTAAAATGGAACATTGAAATTATGGTGAGTTCTCCAATTTGCATCATTTCATCCAGTTCTTTTCCTATTGTAGGCACAGTTGAAGACCAAGCAAAAACTTTGGAGATAACATCAAACCTTAAATCCAAAATGTAAGATTGATAGACACAGTATAAATATTGAATGTGTTTTATGAGAATTGTTCATGTTTTGTTTAATCCAATATGTAATAATGGAACACAACTTATGGAAACTTTTCTTTGCCTTTTTAAGATACAAGTTTTTAATTATCATAAGTTGTAACCCCCCTTCACCTTTTAGATTATTATGGAACACACTCTTTTAGTTTATTCGTAAACTGGAGAAAAACTTTCCCAACAGAAGTGGAAGAGTCTTTTTTACACCCAAGAGTTTTGGTCTTAGGGATTAACGTATCAAATTAAGTATTTGTGAACTTAGCCATTAAAAATCTGCATGTTTTGATTTTTTTTTACTTATTGTTACTCAATTTTGTTCCAGAGAGAAGTGTGAGCATAAGTTACACCAATGCAACATAGATCCAAGTAAGTCTAGTTAACACATCCATGCTCAAAGTTCCATTCAAAGGACATAGCATGAACCCAAAGTCTTAGCCAGGAAGTTGTGTGGGTGTCATTTGAACAACCAAACCCTTAAAAATCACCCATCGCATGGGACAAACATTTTTTGTCAGTAATTTCTGAAAATGTCCATTTCAAACATATAAATTGTTTTTTTTTCACCTCAATATAATTTCCATTAAATTGTATAAGGATATTTTGTCAGATTTCAATAAGTAAATACATCAGGCACCGACATAAGTGCTTACCCCGGCAAGTGAATTTTTGAAAAAAAGGGCTTTCGGGCAATTACATTTTAGTATTCACTTGCTCGAATGTGCAAGCTGATTTTCTAAACACATTTTTTATAGTGAATGGCCCAAATATCCAGAAATATACAAACAATGCAACAAAACTGAAAAGAAAAGTTTTCAAATCATTAAACCATGTTAAACAATACATGCCTTTCTAGCATATGTTATAGCTTATTTCGAGCAAGTAAAAAATCATTAACTACTTGCCCAGCATGGTAAGTTAGTTCCGAAAATTATGTTGGTGCCTGTATATGCTTATGGCTGTACTCTGAGCATACTGTGGTCTCCCTTGAAAAATTGGATGCCCCCAAATTCTACAATTTTGCCAATTATGGGCACCCAGTTTCTAAATCCTGGCTAAGACCCTGCATGAAATTCTTGAAAATAACTAATCAATACTGCATTAATAATTAAACAACACATTTTGAGATTTGATGTTGGTTTCTAATTGGGATGGATGGATCATTGTTTACCAGCAGTATTTCAATTCTTTGTCAAAATCTTACTGGCTTGAGTTATTCACTGCCAGAGAATTATTATCAGGTTTAACAATAAGTGTCTACCATTTGGTCATTGATTATCAATCAGTCCCTTAAGGTCTTATGATACTCTATACCGGTGACACCTATTGGGTATTGGACAAACTAAAATAATTTATTACAATTTACCTGACGTCACTGGAAATATTGATAACAAATTGAATTTTATTGAATATGTACCAATTCTGATTATACCTGCCTATTATAAATAATATCCTATGTGTTTTTTGTTTTTGGCTACAGTGATTTCCATATTCATTGAATTTGTTGTTTTGACACATTTTCAGGAATAATGTGCGATAATCCATGTGTATAAAGTGGGGTTCCCTTTCTTAACAATATCTTATATAAGTATGGGCATTAACAGTAACTATTGAGTAACTCTTTTCTAACATTTTCATGAAAATTTGCCTCAAAAATGTCCTATTTCACAAACTTTGACCATCTGTGGTTCGAAAACTAACCTGATGACCTATCATTTTCTTTGTGTCTTATTAAGAGCATTGTGTAGATAGTGTAGACAAAAATTGGTGAAAATTAAACTGGGCAATTCTGACTTATATCAATTTTGGGTTAAAAACTCGTTTCTCGAATTTCTTGATTTTGCCCAATATAATTTCAACACTGGCAAAACAGTATTTCAGGCAGTGTCAGTATTCTGAAGGGATAAATCTAGCAAAGAAAGACACCAATTTTGGAGAAAGTGATGTTTGTGACATAAATTGCATTAATTTTTCAAAAATCTGTGAAAAAAAAACTAAGTTGATGACCCCATGATTTTAAGTTGTTTTGAGGATCACTGTGCTATGTTCTTTCCTTATGCAAAATTTCAGGAAAATTAAACTGAGATTTCTAAAAGTGTCGTAAGACCTTAAGGTGACACATTCTAATTTATTATATCCAAATTTACAACTATGCTGAGAATTAGCAGTGAATAGTTAATGAGACTACAAATGAATACTGATATTCTACGTTGAGTGACAACCCCATCCTGTTTTATAGCAGCTGTAAACCAGGGTTACAGTTTTTGGCATTTTCTTGGATTTCTGATATAGCAACATTCTTATTCAAATTCTGCTGCAACTTAAATTTTTGAAGTCTTTCAATCTGGTATAATGGTGTTTATTTGGATTTTTGCGCGTCAATCTTTCAGTCTCCCTGGAGAACATGGAGCCAGGCGAGTCAGACAGAGAGGTCATTGAAAAGAAGAGAACTGAAGCAAAGGTAGGTGTTATTAGATGAATATAGTACTGTATTTAGTGTATTAACCCTTCCAATGCTAAGGCTATGTTTGTTGAATGCACAAGAACGCAAATATTTTAGAAACCCATTGAAACTCTGTCGTGTTGGTACTCCTTGGATAGCCCTCGTCCAAAACTCTCAGATGAGTACCTACATGCCAGGGTTTCAATGATTTTTCATTATTTTTGCATTAATTTGTGTTGGCCAAATTAGCCATCAGCAGCATAAGGATAACAGGCCAGCAGGTGTTTAGGCGTCATGAGGAGATCCAATTCATAGAGCACCACATATTAGGACACCCAAATATTTGGGTTAGGAAATTCTTAAAAGTATTGATTTCAAGCCAATTATTGAACATTTTCTTGTCAATGTAAAGGTAACTGAAAATATCCTGATCTGAATGATAAAAAAATAGGATGCCCGATTATTTTGTGATGGTCTTTTTAAGGCGCCCAGTCTCAAATTCCTGGACCTTGCTTTGTTCCATTGATTGAGTACAACTGCAAAGTGCAAAGTATTAGGAAACCAGTGTAACAGTAAATCTCCCTACTCCCTCCCCCCTCCCCCCCAAATCAAATTTTCAGGGGAGGGGGGGGGGGGGGATGCTGATTGGGTAAGTAGTTTGGAAATCTATGAAGGTCTTTCACTTTTTTTCTGGCTTGAAAAATTCCAAAACTACTTATCACACACCAATTTAGGTGAGCCACAATGTTCTGTAGACCGTTCTAAGGCACTCCTGTGGCTAGACAGGGCAGAGGAGTGTTTCCTTGTATGTTTTCAGATTTTATGTAACGGCAGTCTGATAGGCTGTAAAGTAGTATATCATTGGGGGCATGTGGATTGAGGTGCTGCCACTGACTGCTCACAGCCTCTCACCACCGCCTGGGTTTGAATCTACCTCAGGAACCGAGAAGGTTGCCAGTAGGTGACAAGGGGTTATGTGATGATGTTCATGGGTACACCAGTTTCCCCCTCCATAAACAAAGCTAGTCATGAATCTGCCTTGTGACGGTCACACAATCAAAATCCCATTTACAGAGATTTATATGTGTACTGAAATTTTCAACCATACCTCACCTGCAGACATACAAACATATCTGCCTCCCTTCACTATTGGCATCAAACTTCAGTAATACACTGAAAATGGATGCTTGGGGACATCTGAACACTTCTTGATATATTGATCCATATGTATGATTGTTGATTCTTTTGTTTTTCAGACGAGGGCATCAACCTTAAGGGAAAAGCTTGAGAGATTAAATGAGACGTCTCTCTATTATGTACACAATATTAAGGTATGGATACAGCTGAAATATTTGAGACGGAGATTGCCTTATAAATCTAGTATTTCCAATAGTCAATAAACATTTTAATAGTACTTTCCAACATGCACATGATCATTGTAATGAAATGTTTGTGAACTGGAATTAGGCTTTTCTATTGAGCTTCGCTTTTTGACAATAATATAAAACGAGTAAGTCATTTAAGCATTAATGAAACATTTGCAAGGACAACAAAAGAAATCTTCCTTTTGCTGAATCTGCTTAACTTTCCCTTTTAAATGGATGCTTTCAAAAGATAACATCTTCATACATATCCATTCAACCACAGATAATAAACATGCTTCATTAATAATCATTTAATCAAGTTATACACTGAAATTTATAAGGCATTGGAGTTCACCTTGATATTTACATGTCTTAGCCAGGATTTAGAAACTGGGTGCCCAAAATTGGCATCCAAATTTTTAAGGGGGACCACCATACACTCAGATTTTAACATTAAACATGTACAAATTTATCAAAATAAGGCATGATATGCTTATGTTATACAATGCCATGTGAATAATATGGAGATGAAAAAATATGATTATATGCTTCAGATAAACATTTTAAGAAATTTCTCACAAAGAATTTTGGACCATGAACATACATACAATACCTTCCATTGCAGGTCATGATTGCTTAACTATGGTTGTCGATTAATTCAAAGATTTCTCTATGTAACCACTTTGTGCTTATAGTATCAAAATATTAATATTCCTGATTCCTCTCTTTTTTGCAGGAAATAATACAAAACTTTGATCGGTAAAGACCCAAGCCATTTTGCCTATTTTCAAACAAAATAAATGACGTTTGAATACCAAACAAGAAGGTGAAAGCTGAATTGATGATAGGACAAATATCATTGTTTGAAATAATCACTGTATCCAGAGGAATTATGAAGAGCGAAATGTTGTGGGTTGGTATTGTGAAGATGATATTATATGAAGATAAAGATAGTGTCTAAACAATATGATGCTGCTGTTGTATGGTAGGATATCTAAGGGCATGTGGGAACCTTTTGTAAAGATTGTAATTCCTATTCTTTTATCTTTTGAATTTATGTATGAAAACTAAATTTCTGAAAGTATTTCAAAAGTTAATATATAAGTATATTGTAAATAGATATTATTTGTTGATAAATTGATCAACAGGTAAACGATCATTGGAAATAAACTGACCCGTCCTTTCAAGATAAATACAATCATAGGTTTATATTTTTCATAGACATGCATGTTAAGTAATTATTTCTTTATTATGTCTGCAAGTGTGGGGAGACATTTGCATGCAAATACTGACATTTTAGTTTCCCATGATATTGATTAAAAGATAGGGCTGCAACTTTGTAAATAGAACCAGCTTAAACTTGTGTTGTGCATGTTAGTTTGTTTATAAACATTAAATGAGTAGAAAAGGCTGTGCAAGAACTAGGGAAACGAAATATGAGTCTGTGTATGCTTCGAGCAATCCATTCTTTAAAGCATTTTGATAGTCTGGCAGGAATGAATATATTATACAGTGAAAAAAGAATCTAAATCAACACTTAAATAAAGAATTGTCTTCCCTCATAAAGTTTTACTTTTACTTGTATAGTGTCCCTTCATTCAATATGAAGCATTTAGTTAAGAACCTCTGAACACATTTAACCTACTACCTCTAGCCATTTAAAGCAGTCAAGTACTGAAGATGGTCACTTCGATTCTGAGAACAGCTCGCCAGTCTTTGACTGTACTAGTGTAAGTTGTATATACTTTCTTGCTTGTACCTCATTATCAATAAAAAAGTTTTGTTCATGAAATCTTTGTTTGTGTTATGGAAAAAATAGGCATCTTGTGCTGCTTGGTCAAATATAGTACTGGTATTTATTTGTTTCAGACCATCACTCTCAGTTACATATGCTTTCATGACATAGATGATAGATCACTTAAGTTTGGGTATAAATACAAAATCCTGAAAATGGTTTATGTGAATTATGCTGGTTTTGATAAAAGTGCATGGTGCTAGTTGCTAAACATTTTACATGTTTTTCTTTTATATGCTTTTGCTAAAAAGAAATAAGGCGATGGTTACTTGATATTTTGGTTCCCAGATCCAAGTGGAATAGACCCGACGGAAAAATTAATGCAATCTCCCCACTTTATTATGAGCTCTGCCACCGAGCCGTAGGTACCACCTACAATAAATTTACCATGGATGGTAATAAAACTACAAGAATATTAATACCAGAGCAATACAACATTATAATAGCAATGCAATACAGTGTTGTTGAAATGCATCATCTTATCGAAGATATCATTCTTTTAATATTCAAAAATATGGTTTAAGTATGTATTTTAGTACTAGCCAGAAAATCACTTTTTCTACCTCCCTCTCAACTTTTTGCTTGCTTAGATTTCTGTGTGTTAAAAAAAAAGAAAAAAATCAACTTTATTTTAAATACCTCCCTCCCGACCCTGTAAAATTGGTCTGGGATGGATCTGGAAACCAATAAATCAAGTAACCGTCGCCTAATGGTTTACAAAAATATTCATCCAACTCAATTCTGTAATGTAGATGTAGGATCAGGATAGAAAAACTAAAGGGAAGGTACTCATGTTTTGTGTGGTAGTGCTTGTATTAAAGAAAATGTTTTGAATTTTACTTGTTCTTTTTTTTTATATACCATTAAGCTATCGCATTGTTTGACCATTTCAATTAAGTTGGTAATATAGTTATTTTAGGAGACATGACATGTAGAGATTCTTGGAACCTGTTTATGTCCAGCTTGGTTGATCATATTTGGCATTTGGCCTTTATCTAACTGTGGTTGTAAAATTTCTCTAATCAACTTAGCGTCTTTGTGAACATGCCTCAAATAATAAAACGGTAAATATATTTTTTCTTAGGTTGCTATGTACCACAGGACAACTTCAGGTCTGCAAATTGATGGCTGACAGGCTTAAGGCTCTTTTCCCACTGGCTGGTATTGTATCAGGATGTGAGAAAGTTACTGGTGACTTGGGTTTCGTGATCTCCTATTTCCTCCACCACTTACAACTGGCTCGCCATAACTAAGCCTGAATTTGGCAGGAAAAGTGACAAAAAATTTAATTTCAGAGGATAACTTACATTGCCCAACTCTGTGTTTGATATCCATACCTATCAAGTGTTGGATACCCCCAAGTCCATGCCTAAACATAATTCTGTTGCACTGTCCTCCTCACTTATCAATCACAATGTGCAGTGGTAGACAATATAAATTGGTAAAAATCTAAGGCAGCTGCATTTTCATCCAGTTGAAAGTGTATTCAGGTCAGTTTTAGCTTGGGCCTAGAGGAACATGTGTATGAGGTCATAAAAAGAGAGCTGACATGTGCTGCCACCTATTACCACTAAAATTAAACTAAAAGTAAAAATAGCTTTCACACTTGTTTGTACAATATAATTATTTTATTGTCAAAAAATACAATGTTTTTCAAACAAAAATACTCTGCCTAGTTTTTACTTGACCACCTCAATCATCTGTGTTGTATTTCATTAGGAATTCAAAATCCTTGTAGCTGACTCTCCCATCTCCATCACGATCAGCCTCCCTGAAACGGAAACACATGCATTTGTATAATCCCAAAAAGCAATTCACAATTCTGACTATTTCACATCCTAAGAGCAATAGTTAGCAAGGTCACTTCCTTTCAGAGAACAACTAAAAGCAGAAACAAACAGTCACTATTATAAGAAAAAAGTCTGTACAGGTATGCCTGGGGAGCCGTGATCCATGTATGCCGAGACAATGGCCCTAATTAGATACCTTTATAGAGAAGTAATGGTGATATCTGAAGCAGAAATGTTATGCAGTAATGGTGACACATTTCTTATTCTTACTGCGACTAGATTACAAGCATGGCAAAAAGGAAAAAATGAGCAACCGCAGCTTGATTATTTGAATAGGTAGTGAAAATCAGAGGGTTCTTAGCTCCATTTTGTGGGATGCATGTGAACTATACCCAGCAATCCCCCCCGCCAAAATTTAATGTCTGCCAAATTGGAATGCTAAGTCAAATCAGAACAAGTAACAATATAAAAGAGCTTCATCAAAAGGCCATTTCAATTCAACCCATAAGTGCTTGCAGTGGCCAAAAGTAGGTCAACAATTCTGGTGAAATGTTATAGGCAAAAGTATATTCAGTAAAAGTTTTGAAGGGCCAATGATATTCAAAACTCTCCTTCAAATATTCTTACATTTATTTTGTAAAATCATTCTTAATTATCAAATGATTGTGAAAAATTATCTTAGAATCTGATGACTATTTCTTTAGCATGAATGGGTTAAATAAATCTAAAATAAGTATACTTATGTATTTATCAGTACAGACGGTAAAACTGAGTTTGGATTTTGAGGCCATATCAATCAAACTCAACTTACTATTATGATTTTGAACTTGAAAAAAAAAGACAGGAAGTCTATTTCAATGAGAAAAGACATGTTGAAATACACATCTATTTGCAATGGATACACTTAGTTTAGTTTGCAATTGGGCAGTCATAATTTAAGATTTTCAACTGAAAATAAATAATTCTCCAAAAAAGATACCTACCTTTTTTGTCTCCTTTTTGGCACAAGCACAAACTACCTAAACCTCTGAGGTGTTATTCTTTAACATATCCTTATTTACAATTATGATTGACCTTAATCCCTTTTTGATTAACCTTAATCCCTTTTTGTTCTACGTGGAAAGAAAAGGGTTTATTCAATACCTTTTATCAAATATTGAGAAGATATTCAGCTTTATACGTTTACAAAATTATTTTACAATAACTCGAGTTTCCCAATTTAAATTAAAACAAAATGGAGATAAGAGAACTTCACAAAAACTCATACACTTGTAAACAGTATCTTCCCTACATAGCATATCAAGTTATGCAATCAACTCACCTGAAAGCCATTTCCACTACTGGACATGAGATATGTGGCGCCACCTGTGAGATGACTCTTTTAAGATCCTCCAGGGTGAGGAATCCATGACCTTATATGGAAATACAAAAACAAGCTTTCTCATGTCTATTTGAATCAAATAAGCAGAACATTTTTATTACATGTATAAGGAGCCATTTTTCTTTCTGTTGCATTGTCACACAAGCTAGAGACTAAAAAGTGAGACTAAAACATAAATAATGTGATCAATTTTGATAGTCAAAATGATACTTACTATGCATGTGCACAGGGAATAACTGTACACCCATAACTCAATTATTTTGCTTAAGTCTACAACTAACTCAGTCCAACAATAACTGTACATCTGATTTTAAACCATGCAAGGAAATGGGTGGGGAACACTTCCTCGTCCCTTCCATGTGCGATGGGAAACAAACCTTATGTCAAAGAAGGGAATGGAAACATAATCAACTCAATACATAAGCCTGAGATCCAAATGAAAATACTAGTAGTAAGTGATAAATGTTTGAATAGTTTCGATATTAACTTGCTGATACCATGTGAAGCTATCCGCTTTGAAATATGTGTAACAAAAGAATGAAATAAACTTGAAGGCAGATAGTTTCACTATTCCGCATGGACATGAATGGATCAACATCAGAGAAAACCTACAATGTACATCAAAGGCCATGAACATCCCCCGGACCTCCTCATCTTCATCTATTGCAGCCATTTTGGTTGACATCATGTCAGTGAATTTCTCCACACATATTCCTTATGGGTAAAGAATAAAATAAGAATAAACAATTTGGCATTTTTAAAAGAAAAGAAATCATGGAAATACCATCAATCTATATCATTAAAGTTAGCTAGGTATACCCTTTTACTGCTCATATTAACCTAATATTTCATAATATTTCCCTTGTATGCAGGAACTAAAAATTTATCCATAAGGTCTTGTGTTACTTTGAATCAATTCACATGAATAGGAAACACCTATAAACAAGATCTCAAAAGTCAGGTACTTAGGGCATGTATTGGGAATCAATGAGTTAAGTGTAGAACACCATAGTGCATTGACCAGGAATGGACAGCATTTGACGAAAGTGATAGCCCTTTTGACCAAAATCACTATAATTATAGACAGGGGCTTTTTGGGCTAATAGAATTTGAGTCATATTGGCCCTACCAGACAAGCAACCAGAAATAAACAGTTAACAAAATATTTATGTGTGATATGATATTTTAAACATCACAATATTTCACTTGGTTGATTATTTCATTGCATCATTTTCTAATTTTATTTAGGGCTACAAATATGATTAGTAGGGCTTATAAATATGAGTAGGGCTTATAACTATGAGTAGGGCAAATGTTATGGGCTACTAGCCCTACCAGACCACAACATTTCTTTGTTGGTAATTGTAACGGGCTGCGGTAAAGAGATTCATTGTAATTACCTCTCTGTCCATCCTCCTGTTCTGATCCCTTAACCATCATCTCATTCACTTCATACTGGAAGAATACAAAAAAGGTACAAGTTGAGATTAAGATAGAATATATGTAGCCTAGCTACTAGGCATTACTGTGTTTTACCATATTACTATATATCAAAATCTATGCCTACATCTATTGTTGGCCATTTTGTCCACACAATTACCACACCAGGGGGTTGTACTGGCAGTACTTCCATCTACCCTCCTACTAGCATACTGCAGTGCAGTCTCTTAGCCAGGATTTAGAAACTGGGTGCCTAAAATTGGCAGTTGTAAAATTTTTTGGGTGTCCAAATTTTTAAGGGGGATCACAATATACTCATATTTCAACCATAAACATGTATAAATTCATCCAAATAAGGCATGATATCATTAAGCAATGTCATGGGAATTATAATGAGATGAAAAAATTCAATTATAAGCTTGATATTGAGATTTTTAGAAATTCCACACAAAAAACTTTGGGTGTCCTGTGGTGTTCTTTTTAATGGTTTGGGTGTCCAAAAAGGCACCCAGACACCCTGCTGGCTAACACCATGCTGCAATGCCATCTATCCACAAGGGATGACAACTAAATATGGCCTGGGAGGCAGGATACATAATTCTCCTATATGAAGAGAGTATTAAGACCCTTAAAACTGAAATTAGAGGTGCCATCTACTGAGAAGATCCGTAGTTAGATGGAAATAGAGAGCACAACTGGAGGAAATCATCATTCTATTGGCTAGAAGATTAGTTAAAAATCAATACTGTCATGTTACATTTTGCCTCAGCCACCAAAATCAACACCAAACCTTTTTTATGGTCCAATTCATTGTCATCTCCATTTGGGTTTTAGACCACTCAATTGTTGTACTAAGAAATAGAAAATCAACTGATACCTACCTTTGATGGTTTATAGCCAAAGAGTGCAACTATGGCAACTTTGACATCTTCTCGGTTAAGAAATCCTTTGCATCCTTGGTCGGTGCTGTGGAAAACCTGAAAAGGAAAAATCAAGTTTACACGTTAAATAACTCAAATGAAAACGTTAGATTCATTACTATTTATGTTTTGTATTTGTATTGGATAATATGGATATCTATGATGGTGCAAGTTGTGGTTAGCACTTTTTAAAACAAATTTATGCTATGTAAAAGATTTTTATTTTCTGTTTTGTGCTAATTTTTATTTTCTGCGATTCAGAAGTGTATTTTCTGCTGTTTGCAAGTTTTTTTTTATTATCGGTTGTTTGCAAGCTTTTATTTTGAGCGATTTGGAAGTACTTTCTGCTGTCACACTTACACTATCCTAGACATCCCGAAAAAAAAGAAGAAAATTTGAGTTCAGATTTTTTTCATGGGGGGGGGGGGGGGGGGGGGGGGGGGGTTGGGGTTGGATGTGAGGAGGGGTCCCTGTGTATTTATTATTGGGAGGGAGGGGGCATGACAGGATGTGGTCACATAGGACTTTTGGAAGTCACTTGAAATACAGTTTTCATCCCTCAAGAGCATCCTATGACTCTTATATTAAGCCGAGTTGCAAGCTAGTATGTAATACACTTCCTTACCTAAATATCCAACTTATTTGTGATTATTTCCACTAAAACTGCTTTTTTACTCATTCTTCTATGTGCAAGTTTCCTGCCATGGGTGTCCCAAGTATTTTCAATTGGGGGGGGGGGGGGGGGGAGGGATTCCTTTTGCCCCCCCCCCCCCACCCCGCCACCACTTTAAAAAAAAGGATAAATGGAACAGCCTTAAGTAAAAAAAAAAGCTAATGAACTAATTTTTGTAACTTTTATTTCAATCATAATTCAAACAAAAAATGTTGAATGAACAGGACCAAAGGCTCACCAGCCACTGAGGGTTAATCCACTTGTATCAATTTCATTGGATACTTTGTTGCTATTAAGATACTTAGATGCCATATATAGATAATTAGTTGCCATATGATTATTTTGTTTACATACATATACTTTGTTTCAATCTTCTAGTATCTATCTGTGTGGATGATGTGATATATACATACATGTAGATCAATTTGAAAGTCATCAAGTAGTAATCATATTCTAAAATATCATATATAAAGTCAAATAAAAGATTGTATTCTCAATGCTAGCCAATAAAAAAAGATAATCAAATAAAAATAAGAAAAATACTGGAATGGATGGTTTCAAGTCAACATTAAAAAATGAAAATTAGTTGTATACTTTTGAAAGTTATAGGTTATATACCAAAATCCATTGGATATCTCTTCTCAAGGTTAAATGTAAAATTAAAACAATTTATCAACTATTTTAGGTTTCACAAATATCAAAATAAATTTCCTAATTAATCCTAAGGAAATAGTGAAATGTTTTATTTCCTTTCAAATTCATCAAACATCTGTAGGAAACATGCTTATGCTTTTTTGGATTTTTGAAATTTCGCAATATTTTACTCAAACATCAGACCCATCCCATCATCATGGAACTCCCACGAGCACTGAATCAGCATGAGCTAAACAGCTGATCCCACACACAGAAGAAATCTACAACTTCCTACCAGCAAGTGCGTTCACACAACTTACGGCATGGATAATCTTCTTATCCTTCACAGTGATCGGCCTGTTGCAAATTGGGCGATGAGTTATTCCTGTAAGCAACTGATATATGGCAGTCATGATTACATTTTTGGGGTGTTAGTGACAAAATCCCAGGCATTCCACTAGGAGACCACTCTATTGTTTTGGCATTCAGGCCATTTTGGAATTTCGGGGCAATCCCCGGTCAACGGAAGTTGATTGGGCAGACAGGTCACATGACGAATTTGGAACGCTATGATTGGTCAAATCCGTTTCCCGTCTCAAAAATAGAACATTATCATATTTCAATATGGCTGCTCACTGAATCCTTTCTTTGCGTTCTTTGTAGAATTCCCGATAAATTAACCATTTCAAAACGGAGTATGTCTGCTATGTCTACACGAGCAACAAGAATAGGTGTTAAGAGATCACGTAGGAAGACTAGGAAAAGAGCATCGTCTCCTTTGCCGGCAGCAACGGGTAAGAAATGGGTGGCTTTGTCGTTGTGGTGGAGCCCGCCAGTAGACCATTTTGTGTGTTTTACGACAGACAACACCCAGCAATGTTTCTGGTCACGGAAAGCCTTTTCTCGAAGGTGGATACGTTGTTATGATGGTCAATAATGTTTTCTGTCCATTTATTGGGACACTGTGGATGTTAGAGACCGAACGCTGCAACAATATAAACAACATTGTTCCTTTGTTTGCATGCTTGTTCTGGCCTACTGTGTTGTTTTTCATTATTCATGATACGGGTTGATTTTAGCCTTCGCAATTTGGGTTGTGAATCCATTCACCATAATGATTTCCCCCTTATCCAATAGTATACATATTGCATTATTATATTGTATGTATTTTTCAACTGAGAGCTTATATAGAGTATAGTTAATGGGGTGGTTTACCATCACTCCGACTGCATGGCCTACATTTCCATCGCATTCACTATTTATTTCCAGGCCATGGGCTAATGGTTAATAAAGAATTAACATTTCAAGTCAATCCACATCAAATTATAATCATGAAGGAATGCATATTTGAACTTATCACTCATTCAGTGACATTGTTGATCCTCAGTAGCATGCACTGAGTATCAAAAATGATGCAAATGAAGCCATGTCAATGTCATCAATCGCCACCACTAAGTGTCCCCTAGGTCAGGCCTTGAACCTTCATAGAAAATCAATGAGAACATGACTAAGATTGATAATTATCCTGCAGCTCATTTAATGACATGTATCCCATATTCTAATTGCTACCATGGTGACAGGATATGCTCCATGATATCATAGTTACTTGGCACATTGATCATTATTTTTTGTTTATGTTAAACATATGACTTCAGGGTTTGATAATAAAGTAGTCAATTGCAACTGTCCGTTGAGTTCTACATACTAATACTTTTGGTAGAAACAAATTCAGTATCAGCTAGTCCTAGCCTTATTGTCACAAACACTTCAGGGATATATTAGCCGTAGGTTAACTGCAAATTTTATCTGTAGAGTAATTTAATATACACCCAAAAGGATCACAAGGGCATACCATTTCTCTATGTAGGTTATTATCAAGGGTTAGATAGTTATAAATGCTTTGTCATATCTGGCGACCAGACTCAGTCTATGGCCTAACTGAAGTACCCCGAACCAGGATTTAGAAACTGGGTGCCAAAAATTCTATCCTAGAATTTTTGGGCGTCCTACTTTTAAAGGAATACCACAACATACTTAGATTACAACCATTGATATGTATTTTCCTTATTGAAACAAGGCATATTTTCCTTACACAATGTCATGGGATCTATATTGATGTGAAATTAATTCAATTTCATATTTGGAAATGACGTTTGTCTGACTCTCCCAGAATTTTGGGTGTCCTGAGGGGTGATTTTGAGGGTTTGGGTGTACAAACGACACCCTGTTGGTTAAGACTATGTCCCATACCCATCCTAAAGTAAGGGACTCTCAACTAATGAACAAAATGGAATCTAGCCATGTAGACCCTACCATCCTTTAACACTTACAAGCTGGTGGTGACTAATTTTACCAATACAAAATCACGCAAGAAAATGGCTGAAACCCTGGCATATGGTTGCTCATCTGAGAGTACTCCATGGGAGATGAATACCGACATGACATGGTTTAGAAGGTTTTCAGAAATCTTTGTGTTCTTATGCTTTGGACAAAAGTAGCCTTAGCATTCGGAACTAATCGGAAGGGTAGGCAGAGACTTAGCCATCACCCGTCCAGCCTGTCTTTTGGCTGGGCAGTTTCCTGAACATCCTTTTTGGACAGGCCTAAATTTCTATGAATAGTTAAATCAATTTAACTCCTGGTTGTGATATTATGTGTTTATTTTATTTGAAACTTGCATCTTCTGCACATGGTGAAAACAGCAAGATTTTAGTAACCCTTATGCTGCTGATGGCTAATATATGGCCAATACAAAATGATGCAGAAAACCTGCAAAAAGTAACCTTGGCACATGGATACTCTTCTGAGAGTACTCGGCGAGAGCTATCCAATGAATACCAACAAGACAGGGTTTAGATGTTTTTCAAAAATCTTTGCATCCTTGTGCTTTGGACAAACGTAGCCATGGCATTGGAATGGTCAAGGTCACGCTGTACAATAAGCATTGAATACTGAATTGCACTATCCTAGCATAGTATAAAAATAGCATCTATATTAAAATAATTATTCATTTACATTGTATACTATATAATCAAGTTAAAACCTGTGATGTTTTAATGAATAATGAATTAATGATAAGGCCTAGAAAAATTGTTACTTTGTTTCCTGTCACCTTAACCTAACAAGTTTTTATTCAAAAAATCCCTAGGTTACCCTTAAGTTTTTTTCCGCCCTCCCAACTCCCAATCAACGTAAATTTCGTAAAACATGCATAAAACACACATTTTTGACCAAAAAAATAATGCAAATTATTTTTTCACCGACCTACCTACACAATTTTTTTCCAGACCGTTACAGGAAACAAACAATATTTTTTCTTGGCCTAAAGACTATATATATGTATTGTCAAAAAGTTAAACAGACTGAAGTTAATGACTGCAAATTGGAAAAAAATAAATGGAAAGTTGTGCAATAGGGTGGCCTCTTTGGGCCAACATTGGTCCCTTCAGGCACACACAAAAGGTGCTTAGTGATAAAATGGCACATGACACCCCATCATAATCTTAGCCAGCAGGGCATCTGTGTGTCATTGGACACCCAAACCCTAAAAGATCATCTCTCAGAGCACCCAATTCTTTTGTGCGTAATTTCTTAAAATGTCTTTTTTTTTCTAACATATAATTGAATTTTTTTCACGTCAGTAAAATCCCATGATATTTATTAAGGACATTTTGTCTTATTTCAGTAAGTAAATACTTGTTTATAATTGTAATCTTAAGTGATATGATTGACATTAATTGTGGTCTTTCTTGAGTATTAGGTTACTTAAAGGTTTTACAATTGCAAATTTTGAGCACTCAGTTTCTAAATCCTGGCTAAGACCCTGTGCCCTATAGGTGTTGTTGACTTGTTCAACAGTCGTGCTTTCTTTAATACCTTTGCGCACCGGGCAAATTAATTACCCATGAATGAAGAAATTTTATGGACGAAAAAAACTAAAATAAAGAATAGTGTAGGTATGCTTGATTGATCAACAATTTTAACAATTAAGTAAAACAATGGACAATTCCTAAATTGTCGATCTCCAATATTGCAGACAGGGACTTTGCTGGGCTACCTGTCATGCCTGTTTCTTCGAGAGGCAGTTTTTCTTTAAAAAAAAAACTCCTTTCTAGTAAGAATTTACAATTATGAATAGTTTTGGGCATCTGGTTTTGGGTACCTAATAACTATCTTTTCATGTAACAGTCAATCTGCTAATATATTGCTAAAAGGTTAATTGCCCTTTTTGACATAGTAGACTGAGAAATGTAGCTAGTATATTGAAAGTATCTGTGCCTTTCTGTGGTGCTAAATCTGGACAGGCAGAAATTTTGTAATTGCTGAATATGTTGTTTCAGACAGACATTTAAAAAAAATCTTGCCTAAGACCCTGCTTGCTAACCTCAGCTGTTTTGTCTTTTGAGCTGCTGTAAATTAAGTGATGATTTGGTTAAGAGTTGGTAGATTGATGTTGGTTTTATTTCATTAGGAACAGTGCATGTGCAGTGCAATTTGGGTTGTGAATCCATTCACCATAATGATTTCCCCCTTATCCAATAGTATACATATTGCATTATTATATTGTATGTATTTTTCAACTGAGAGCTTATATAGAGTATAGTTAATGGGGTGGTTTACCATCACTCCGACTGCATGGCCTACATTTCCATCGCATTCACTATTTATTTCCAGGCCATGGGCTAATGGTTAATAAAGAATTAACATTTCAAGTCAATCCACATCAAATTATAATCATGAAGGAATGCATATTTGAACTTATCACTCATTCAGTGACATTGTTGATCCTCAGTAGCATGCACTGAGTATCAAAAATGATGCAAATGAAGCCATGTCAATGTCATCAATCGCCACCACTAAGTGTCCCCTAGGTCAGGCCTTGAACCTTCATAGAAAATCAATGAGAACATGACTAAGATTGATAATTATCCTGCAGCTCATTTAATGACATGTATCCCATATTCTAATTGCTACCATGGTGACAGGATATGCTCCATGATATCATAGTTACTTGGCACATTGATCATTATTTTTTGTTTATGTTAAACATATGACTTCAGGGTTTGATAATAAAGTAGTCAATTGCAACTGTCCGTTGAGTTCTACATACTAATACTTTTGGTAGAAACAAATTCAGTATCAGCTAGTCCTAGCCTTATTGTCACAAACACTTCAGGGATATATTAGCCGTAGGTTAACTGCAAATTTTATCTGTAGAGTAATTTAATATACACCCAAAAGGATCACAAGGGCATACCATTTCTCTATGTAGGTTATTATCAAGGGTTAGATAGTTATAAATGCTTTGTCATATCTGGCGACCAGACTCAGTCTATGGCCTAACTGAAGTACCCCGAACCAGGATTTAGAAACTGGGTGCCAAAAATTCTATCCTAGAATTTTTGGGCGTCCTACTTTTAAAGGAATACCACAACATACTTAGATTACAACCATTGATATGTATTTTCCTTATTGAAATAAGGCATATTTTCCTTACACAATGTCATGGGATCTATATTGATGTGAAATTAATTCAATTTCATATTTGGAAATGACGTTTGTCTGACTCTCCCAGAATTTTGGGTGTCCTGAGGGGTGATTTTGAGGGTTTGGGTGTACAAACGACACCCTGTTGGTTAAGACTATGTCCCATACCCATCCTAAAGTAAGGGACTCTCAACTAATGAACAAAATGGAATCTAGCCATGTAGACCCTACCATCCTTTAACACTTACAAGCTGGTGGTGACTAATTTTACCAATACAAAATCACGCAAGAAAATGGCTGAAACCCTGGCATATGGTTGCTCATCTGAGAGTACTCCATGGGAGATGAATACCGACATGACATGGTTTAGAAGGTTTTCAGAAATCTTTGTGTTCTTATGCTTTGGACAAAAGTAGCCTTAGCATTCGGAACTAATCGGAAGGGTAGGCAGAGACTTAGCCATCACCCGTCCAGCCTGTCTTTTGGCTGGGCAGTTTCCTGAACATCCTTTTTGGACAGGCCTAAATTTCTATGAATAGTTAAATCAATTTAACTCCTGGTTGTGATATTATGTGTTTATTTTATTTGAAACTTGCATCTTCTGCACATGGTGAAAACAGCAAGATTTTAGTAACCCTTATGCTGCTGATGGCTAATATATGGCCAATACAAAATGATGCAGAAAACCTGCAAAAAGTAACCTTGGCACATGGATACTCTTCTGAGAGTACTCGGCGAGAGCTATCCAATGAATACCAACAAGACAGGGTTTAGATGTTTTTCAAAAATCTTTGCATCCTTGTGCTTTGGACAAACGTAGCCATGGCATTGGAATGGTCAAGGTCACGCTGTACAATAAGCATTGAATACTGAATTGCACTATCCTAGCATAGTATAAAAATAGCATCTATATTAAAATAATTATTCATTTACATTGTATACTATATAATCAAGTTAAAACCTGTGATGTTTTAATGAATAATGAATTAATGATAAGGCCTAGAAAAATTGTTACTTTGTTTCCTGTCACCTTAACCTAACAAGTTTTTATTCAAAAAATCCCTAGGTTACCCTTAAGTTTTTTTCCGCCCTCCCAACTCCCAATCAACGTAAATTTCGTAAAACATGCATAAAACACACATTTTTGACCAAAAAAATAATGCAAATTATTTTTTCACCGACCTACCTACACAATTTTTTTCCAGACCGTTACAGGAAACAAACAATATTTTTTCTTGGCCTAAAGACTATATATATGTATTGTCAAAAAGTTAAACAGACTGAAGTTAATGACTGCAAATTGGAAAAAAATAAATGGAAAGTTGTGCAATAGGGTGGCCTCTTTGGGCCAACATTGGTCCCTTCAGGCACACACAAAAGGTGCTTAGTGATAAAATGGCACATGACACCCCATCATAATCTTAGCCAGCAGGGCATCTGTGTGTCATTGGACACCCAAACCCTAAAAGATCATCTCTCAGAGCACCCAATTCTTTTGTGCGTAATTTCTTAAAATGTCTTTTTTTTTCTAACATATAATTGAATTTTTTTCACGTCAGTAAAATCCCATGATATTTATTAAGGACATTTTGTCTTATTTCAGTAAGTAAATACTTGTTTATAATTGTAATCTTAAGTGATATGATTGACATTAATTGTGGTCTTTCTTGAGTATTAGGTTACTTAAAGGTTTTACAATTGCAAATTTTGAGCACTCAGTTTCTAAATCCTGGCTAAGACCCTGTGCCCTATAGGTGTTGTTGACTTGTTCAACAGTCGTGCTTTCTTTAATACCTTTGCGCACCGGGCAAATTAATTACCCATGAATGAAGAAATTTTATGGACGAAAAAAACTAAAATAAAGAATAGTGTAGGTATGCTTGATTGATCAACAATTTGAACAATTGAGTAAAACAATGGACAATTCCTAAATTGTCGATCTCCAATATTGCAGACAGGGACTTTGCTGGGCTACCTGTCATGCCTGTTTCTTCGAGAGGCAGTTTTTCTTTAAAAAAAAAACTCCTTTCTAGTAAGAATTTACAATTATGAATAGTTTTGGGCATCTGGTTTTGGGTACCTAATAACTATCTTTTCATGTAACAGTCAATCTGCTAATATATTGCTAAAAGGTTAATTGCCCTTTTTGACATAGTAGACTGAGAAATGTAGCTAGTATATTGAAAGTATCTGTGCCTTTCTGTGGTGCTAAATCTGGACAGGCAGAAATTTTGTAATTGCTGAATATGTTGTTTCAGACAGACATTTAAAAAAAATCTTGCCTAAGACCCTGCTTGCTAACCTCAGCTGTTTTGTCTTTTGAGCTGCTGTAAATTAAGTGATGATTTGGTTAAGAGTTGGTAGATTGATGTTGGTTTTATTTCATTAGGAACAGTGCATGAGCTCAGACAAAGTGGTTCATGAATTATGTATAGGATTATTATTTTACTGCTCCCTAAACAGGAATCACCTGCAGTTATAAATTGAGCCTAATGAAACCTGCTGGTTTCTTTGACACAACCTCTAAAGAAAGTATATTGAAAGACAGACTCTAGTATACACATGAATATTTCAGCACATAGTCTGATTCTAGCCTTAGGAAGCAGTCTTTTATCTGTTATTGTCAACCAATAAATGATAAGTAAATGTGTGGACACGGATCCCACGCGCAAGTTGTTTAGGCATCATTTGAGATTTTTGAAAGGGATGTTCAAAATGGAATTTCATAAAGATCCCTTTGCGTCACTTTCTAGGAAGACCAATGTATACTCAGATAGCATCCATGAACATTTATTGCCTATTGATAAACTTTCTAGGAGTACCTATTACCAACTGTTCTACCGTTGATATTTATATAAAATAATTTAATTATGTGCTTCTAGAAATTTATGGCAAAAACACAAGCCCTGTTGTGTGGTTTTCACGGTCTCAGGTGACCCTGAAATGACATCCTGCATGCTCTTGGTATTATATGTCCACAGTTAGTACTTACAGTATGCAGGTGTTTGATGTAGGCTTTTAGCAAGGATTTAAAAAAGATCTTGTCTGAAATAACTACTTATATAATTTAGTCATGTCCAGGTTTAATATAAGCTACTAAACTTAATAGAATCTATTTCCATAGATAATTAACTGTTGTGAAAACTTTGATCAGTTATCTCCCCTTGAAAATCATGATAAAAATCATGGTAAATTTCCCTTTCGGGAGAAGTACTTCCTGAAAACTGCCTATCCTTTTGATGAGCTAGGGGTTGCTGGGAAATTCCCTGGTTCCAGTTTCAGAGGTCCTGTCTGTTTGTTTATTCAAGATACTACTAGGGAATGATACCAGGCTCAGTGTACTCAAACGTGTATACAATGAATTGCAGCTTTCACTGATTATGTACTTACCTCAAGGCCAATAAGTAAAAGAAGAGAAAAAGTTTGAAAACCTTATGAGAAGATTAAGCCAGGTAAATAAAAGCACTTGGAAGAGGCTTTATATTTATGAGCATTGCCTCTGGCCTTTAGCAGCTAATTTAACTTTAGAGCTGACTGGGCGGGTATTGTCCTGTCGCCCCTTGGGAAGTACTTATTTTGGTCTGTTTGCTTAGGGTTTATTGTGGGGCTGTGGTTGGTGATGGGTGGGCGAGTACCTGGTCAGAACTGAAGCAAGGTGGCAAGGGTCAACAACAGGAGTCTGTGCCGAAACCTTGACCCGAGCGGCCATGGTCTTAGCCAGCAGGGCTTCTGGGTGCCTTTTTGGACACCCAAACCATTAAAAAGAACCCCACAGGACACCCAAAATCTTTTGTGTGGAATTTCTAAAAATTTCAATATCAAGCTTATAATTGAATTTTTTCATCTCATTATAATTCCCATGACATTGCTTAATGATATCATGCCTTATTTGGATGAATTTATACATGTTTATGGTTGAAATATGAGTATATTGTGATCCCCCTTAAAAATTTGGACACCCAAAGAATTTTACAACTGCCAATTTTAGGCGCCCAGTTCCTAAATCCTGGCTAAGACACTGCCCGAGCCTGTCATTTGAACCAAGGTTACTAAGGAACAGGCTGCTTCTATACATTGAGTTCTTAGGTCCTAGTCTGAAACAGGGCTAGCTCTTATCTCAGAGTTAGGCAATATTGCCTAACTCTGGGATAAGAGCATCTATTTAAGGGTGTTAAGACTGAGGCATCTTCCAAATCTGAAAAAATGTTTGTAGAATCAACAATAATAAGTGTGTTTAGAAGCGGATGGTGCTTGATTCTGAATTAACCTAGGTATTCAAGCCTTGAGATCTAGACTAGTGACGTCTGGAACTATAATGCTATTATAGATAATTTTAGAATGTCAGTGCTTACAAAGTTAACAAATGAGGATGATTTGTGGTGTGTTGGGGGGGGGGGGGGTTATTTTATAAATCTGATTAAGGTGGCTATGTCTGAATGAGCTGTTAATGTATCCAGGAACAATATATGATACTTCCTGATGTATCGCACTAACTCTGCCCAGGTGAGCCTATCTAAAGTGCATCACAAATTCGCAATGCACTTCATTTTCCCGATGGTAGTGGCTAAAGAGTTGATGAGGTTATTTTATGGGTAGTCAGAGGTTTTCTAGTAGTTCTCAACCTCTGCAGTTTAGCAATGTAAAGGAGGGTAATACAATGCCAGGCTTTATTATTTGCACATAGACTGGCAGTTATTTTCAAGAAGCACAAGTATCCATGTAAATGTTTGTACACATCATACACCAAGGAAGATATATGAGCTTCAGTTTGCATTACGATTCCTGTTTACTTCATGATCTGGATAGATCTACAAATGCCTGTTGTTTGAGTTTCAATTTTATAACTGTCAGCAAGGCAGGTGAAAGGATTGATATGACGAAGGTGAGAGCATCTGTAGATCTAGATAAAGAACAGCTGACTATTGTGCTGATATCAAGCCTGAGGATTAAAATCAGTGTGATCTGATCCCCTCTGGCGAACTGCAGTGCAAGCGTTTAGCCTAAACCCAGACTGTAACCTAAGGTGCTTCAAAAGGGGCATGAAGAGTGTAATCCAACATTCCTAGAATAATAAAAATGTTTTGAAAAAAACATTCCTAGAATACATGTCGATTATATCAGAGGGTTCATATGGTACACAGATGCAGAGCACCTAGACCACAGACACCCAACCAGGCAGTCACCTTTTTAGACTATGGGGAATTCTCATGTTTACATTTTGGACTTGTCACCATACCTTTTCCTTACAAACTATCATATTTAAAAACATGGCTAGAGTGTTATTGCACTTTTTAACACAATAAGCTATGAAATATGGTTGGTATGTACATACATGAAAATATTTTCCCCTGCAGAAGACCCTGTTCCCGTGTTACAGTTTCTAGGTGTCCCTTATATTATCCAAATCATTATTTAGAAATAAGACCATTTTGACCAGTTAGGCTTAGTTAGGCGTGCCATTGAAGAGTTGTGTATTTGAGAGCATTTACTGTGAGTTTCGTTGAAACCAAGACAAAACACACAAACATATGCAACTAGGCAATCCTTATTTTCTTCTCGTTATTTTGCCATGCTTATTTCAGAGCTCTTTTTTTCAAGAATATGTTTGGTACAGATTTTAAGAGCATATTTCAACTTTCAAAACTTAAAAGCAGTAAAGATTATGTGAAAAATTTGAATTATTTCATAGTCAATATGTACAAAATAAAATCATATTCATTCCTGATATTAAACCTCTTAAAGATATGTATGTTTTGATCATGATTCCTTTCTTACTTTCAGCTGCTCAAGCGCGGCCAAATAGTAGCGATGGTGGAGCCAACATGCCAGTGTGCCATCATTACCATTTACGCCGCAAGGCGCCCCCTGCTGACAGCGTGGAGCCCAGCACCAGCACAGCAGTTATACCAGTGAAGCGCACAAAGAGAACAAAGTCAGCATTCGCTGGAACCGCCAAAAGTAAGTATCAATCAACATGAAATCCGCTTAATCTAAGACAGAAGTTTATTTTACAGCAAAAGCAATACATAATTACATATATATACATCTTACAGTTTATTTATAAATGATTTTGGTTCATAATGGGGTGTTAAAGGAGTATGCATATAATTGTATTATGTTTCTGATATAACTTTCTGAAATCACATTAGGAGAGTTACTGCGTTATTGTCAGTCAATACAATCTAAATGTTGAATGATGAATGTGATGAAAGATTAGATGCATCTGATTTCATAACTGCCCCCATCTCTCCTTAGCCGCTTTACCTCTGAACAGGGACTTAGCCAGGACCCGTCCTACCTGTCTTTTGGACAGGTAGTTTCCTAAAAACCTCCTGTTTGGACAGGCAAAAATTTTTATGGTGATTTTTCAATTTTGAATTTTGGGGTGTAATAACTAAATATTTTCCTACCAAACCATCTTTTAGAACATAGCTGAAGTGTAAATTGCCCTTTTTGTCACACTAGGCTATTAAATGTAGCTAGTATAAGGATTTGAAGTAGATAAGTAGCTAAATCTGGACGGGCAAAAATTTTGAAATTGCTGTTTTGGACAGGCATTTTTGAAATCCTGGCTAAGACCCTGCCTCTGAAGCATATTCTGAAGCTGTTTTGATATTACCCCCTTGAAATATTTTTCAAATAACTCTTTTTTATAAGAAATATTATGTTCAAGGCTGTTCAGACCTTGTGTACAGTACTTAGTGGGTGCAAATAGCATTAACAACACTTGCATTTTCCTCACCATCAACTAAATGTCCTGTTACAATTGATGACCATTGTTTATCAAGGCGGTTGTTGAGTTGCTTTCTGCAGTCCAGGTCTAATTTTCTCCTAACTTGAAGTTTCCCAAGGCTAACTCTGTATTGTTTTACAACAGGTGCTGTTGCGGCCAGGTACCTCCAGCAAGAACTTCCAGATGAAGTACTGCTCAAGATCTTCTCCTATCTCCTAGAATTTGACTTGTGCGCAGCGGCTCAGGTCTGCAAACGCTTCCACACTATATGTGCAGACACAGAACTATGGTGAGCAGATGTTAAAACCCTCATTTACTCTTTTGTGCTAAAGAGAACCCATAAAAATAATGGTAGGATATATCATATTTTGAAAATAGAAGCAGTGATTTACCTACATATTTTGTGATGCTTTCTCAAAAAACAACACTGAAATAGACAGGCTATTTTTGGCTGCTTTGTGCATTAATGGCCCAGAGGATGGTAAAAGATACCTTCTTATTGAAAGCAGATGGTTGTAATATACCAAGTAGTATAAAGTCTCTAAATCTTGGATGCAGTTTACTGTTAAAAGTCGCATCTCATCTACTGTTATGATGATTTGAATTTTAGGTTGTTGAAATGTCTGAGAGAATTTTTTGCTAAAGAAAAGCATTTGTTGATTTCAGGAAAAATCTCTACCAGTCAGTGTATGAATATGACACCCCCTTAATGAACCCAGAACCCAAACTCTTTGAGTTTGTCCAACCACAAGATTCTGAACATGAAAACCCATGGAAGGAGAGTTTCAAACAATTAGTAAGTACATGTTTTGTTTACATTTGGTGCTTAATAAAATGTGTACATTTTCAAGATAGAATTGAACATTTTATAGATCAATTAATCGTACTCATTTCCAATCAATTAACCGATTCTAATTGATTATCGTCAATGTCGATATGCCCACTTGCCACTGTCCGATATATGACTGATTTTGGCTAGATTTTGAATGTTAAATGGTCAGTTACTAGTATTTCATGTTTATTGCAATGATATTTTACTTTTATGCATGGTTTTCATTGTAAATAAGGCCCCTTTTGAATGGAAACTTAGACCATGTGAGCAGAGAACATCATGAAAATGACTGATCTTTTGTTTTAATGAGCGATTAATAAGAAATCATGGCATATCAATTGATTAATCGATTATATCTATTTTTCTACCCAGTACTAGTTTTAAGGCTTCAGAACCTTCTATGGTAAAAAAAATCACATATAATTTAATAGAGGGTATTTTTTAATTGTTGATGACAGACAAAAAGTGAAACATTTTTAAAACCTGCAATTCTGAAAATGATATCTTATTGCCTAATAATCAGTCCTTACCTCTTATGTCTAATTTTTTTTTACCTCAAATTAACCACATAGTACCCCTCAATCTAAATAAAGAAACAAGCACGTTCATGTCCATATCTTAGTAATAGAAACATTCTTATTTTTATTATTGATATATTTCAGTACCGAGCACTGCATGTGCGTCCAGGTTTCCATGAACAGTATGAAAAGCAGGTTGAAAGATATAGGGGTAGAAATATGATGGTAAGTTATAACCCAATACTTGAAATATTCAATTTCACGCCTCATCTTGTATGGCTAATCAGTAAAAAGATTTGATCACTATGGAAATGTTTATCCACACCAACACAGACTTGGTGATAAAAAATACAGCAACATCTCATTTTAGTAATGTTTCCTTGACCGAGCTGTTTACATTCACAGATTATACTTATGTTATGGTTGGTCCTTTTATTTCTGTATATATACTTATTTGTTTTCTATTGTTTAGAGCATGATTGCTCTTGCCAATTATTTGAATTTGAATTAGTGGTATTGGTCAAGAACAAACCCTTAACCTTGCTCTTCCTCTCTCTCTTTCCAGTTCTTCGACACAATAGAGCAAGCTTATAATTATGCGGACACGGAGGAGATGGAGAACCCGCTCATACTGATCCACAGCGGCGTGTACGAGGGAGAATTTCTGGTCATAGACACAAACGTCACCATGATAGGAGCAGGTAAGGACAGCACAATACACAAACATTGCCACATCTCCTCGGTGCGAGAAAAATATGGGAATTCTGACTTATGACTAAACATACCATCATGCATTTTTGAGAAAACTTAATTTCTATATTTGCAAGTGTTTGTGAAATTTGTTAGTTATAAGAGCACAGAACATAGCTGATGTGTGATTGTACAAAATTATAAGTAATTGATGGCTGGACTTAAGCCATAACTTTGTATTCGTGTGTCCAAAATGGACAATTGAAAAAATGATTATCATTTTTTAAGGGAGACTGATATTCTTTTGTATCTACTCCTTAGTGTATATTGATGAGAAACTAATTCAATTATTATTGAGATATTGCTGCCACAATTATTTGAGAGTTTGGTTTCTGAAGATGTAGGTGTCTTAATGATGCTCTAATTTCCTACATAGTTTGGTACAATTCATTTTGATGATTTTATGAATTAAGATATGATAATATGCTCCGAGTACATTTGTCATTTGATGTATTATTTTTCAGCTCCAGACAATGTGGTAGATCGCGTTATCATAGAAAGACAGAGCGAGTCGACAATCATGTTCGTAGAAGGTGCCAGGGAAGCATATCTAGGTCACGTCACGTTAAAGTTTGCACCAGACATCACATCCTCAGTGCCACATCATAAACATTACGCGTTAGAAGTTACAGAAAACTGCTCCCCAATAGTCGACCACTGCGTCATCAGAAGTTCCTCAGTCGGTGAGTAGTTACCTTCATGCTCATGATTAGGGCTGCATACCGCTAAGGGTGAAGCGGTACGGTACCATAACCGGTACCAACGAAACGATACGGTATTTTAACGGTACTGCTATCGGTATCTAGAAGTCTTGACTTTTGAACTATGCTAAGTACGCACTTAGCCTAGTTCCAGACATACATAGACAACATATCAATATCTGCCAAGCATGCTGATAACATCACATGAAAAGTTGTAGTATATGTACTTACAATACAGGTGCTGGCCGAACTTGTTTACTTTGAAGGCACGCTATATATAGCGAAGCGAGCACGACATCGCTGCTGCCATATGCACAGTTCTTATTGTGATTGCTATCCCCACCGCGTAGTGGCGCTGTAGTATATGCAGCGCCACTACGCGGTGGCGATAACAATCACAATGAACACCGTGCACATGGCAGCAGCAGCGACACGGCACTCGCCTCGCTATATAGTGCACCTTCGAAGCAAACAAGTTCTGTAAGTATGTAACTCCTATCTATGTATGTCAAGCACTTAGCCAAGTGGGCCGCCAAGTGCCTGCTTTGGTTGTGTTAATTGTTTTGCAAAATACCGATAAGCATACCGTTAAAATCTGAAACGGTATTTACCGGTATTTTGCGAAGCGGTATTCGGTACGGTGCTGGTACCGGGTACCGGTGTACAGCCCTACTCATGATACATTCTGTCAGGCATTCTATGAAAGAACACTGACAGGAAAAATTAAGAGAGAGCTTTGTGGGTTGCTGGAATTTTATTAGTTTTCCATTAGAAAAAGCAGGGTTTAAAACTAAAATTTAACTGACCTACTGCTACCCTTGATTTAAGTTGCATTTGCAGTTTGACTTTTATTTTTACATGCCCTGTAGGGTAAGTGACATCTATATTTGTTGTGCTTTTCTTCAGGAATTATTTTTATTGAAACTTTTAAATGCTCTCACTCAAGAAAGTACACTTTCATGGAATATATTGTGGAATATATATATACAAGATGGTATAATAATTGTGTGTGGGCCAACCTTGACTTGGATGATGTAATTAGACGGTGTGTTTTGTTTTTCCTTCTAGTTGGCGCTGCAGTATGTGTATCAGGACAAGGAGCCGAACCCACCATTAGACATTGTGATATAAGCGACTGTGAGAACGTTGGCCTGTATATAACAGATTATGCCCAGGTAGGTGCTTGATAAAGGGGCAAACTGTGCAAATCTTGGCTGTCATTGAACAGTATGGCTGAATAATGTTGAATTGGGTCAGACTCAAGATTTCTGTGTGGGGGAGATGTTTTATATAGGGGAGGGAGGAGTTTATTTAATGCTTAGGTATATCTAATGGGTACTCGGCAACTCTAAAGAAAAATGAATTCTTAACCAGATGAACATCAGCAATTTGAATTGAAGGTGGTTAGTTGAACATCAAATAAGTTCTTTGTATCAGTAGCTTTGTCAGTATTTTCGTCCACTTGTTCAACAATTTACCTTACCTTTTCATAGCAATTTCATTGAGAGAATTATTGAATTAATTATTCTATGAGCAAACTATACTTTGGCTTTTAAATTGTTGCTCGTCAGGATCCACAACCAGTCACCACTCCTTATGATCAACCATTCTGTTTATAAAAATTGCACTGTTTCTTATTCTCATTTGATGTGTGAAGGCTAATACCCATGATAACGTTGTTCCCATAGGGTGTATATGAAGACAATGAGATTTGCCGCAATGCACTAGCTGGGGTCTGGGTGAAGAACCATGCCAATCCTATCATGCGACGAAACCACATACACCATGGCAGAGACGTCGGAATATTTACCTTCGACAATGGAATGGTAAGTGTAATCTTAAGTATGTCACACAATTGGTGAAGGCTATTTTTTAATTGAGAAATTTATCATTTTACATGGATTAGATTTCAGGATAACCTTTTACAGTAGGCAGCTTTGACTTTGTACTTGTAAAAATTTGGGCATTGCCATTTTCAAAGCTTTATTTGCCCATCTCTCCCATGAAGAGAGAAGACTGCCTGCGCTTATTTGTTTATGCAGCATTGGTTTCACACATTTACTCAGAATGTGAATAGCACCAAATTTCCCTTATTTAAGGCAATATGTGCTAAAATAGTATCTCCTATCATTATCAAATTATTTGTATTTTTTAAAAGAACTCACAGATTTGCTAGTATAAATTACTAAGATAAGAAAATTGAAGTAAAAGGAAAAGAAACAAACAGGATGCTAAACCAATTACCTATATAATTATCTGACTGAAGACGATTTTGTTCATTGGTATTTATGTTCTGTTTTGATTTCAACTGCTTTTACCCACGTTGAAGTATATTTAATCTGTATAGCTTGACAATTGAACCTATCCAAAACTGTTTCCACTGCCATTAAGAGTTTGCATATAATTTTCTATATTCTCTTTCTTGCAGGGTTACTTTGAGTCAAACAATATCCACAATAACCGTATAGCTGGATTTGAGGTTAAGGCTGGTGCTAATCCAACAGTAGTCAAATGTGAAATCCACCACGGCCAGACGGGGGGAATATACGTCCACGAGAATGGCAGAGGGCAGTTCCTAGAAAACAAAATACATTCAAATAACTTTGCTGGTGTGTGGGTCACCTCAAACAGTGACCCGACTATCAGGTAAGTGTTGACAATGGTAAATGATGAACTTAAGTTTTAACTCTTTTCTCTTAAATTAATTGCCTATGAGTATTGTCATTTGAATGGCCACTCCAGATCTGGATGAGCAAGATAAATATCTTCATTTATTTTATTTTATTTTCAAAATACTCTTTGTACATGGTTATGGGCATGATAGAAAGTCTTTTATTTATTTTATCCATTTTTACTGGTATCAAAAATATACATGAAATTAATACCTAGTACTGTTGTTCACATTCATCAATGTTATGATAAGATCAAATCTTTTCACTTGGTATATGAGTAACAGAATTACTTTGATTTGAGGAAGTTTAACTAGCATGTAATTAATATTATGATTTTTTATTTCAGAAAAAATGAAATCTACAATGGCCATCAAGGAGGTGTATATATATTTGGAGAAGGAAGGGGTCTTATAGAACACAACAATATATATGGTAGGTTTTACACATATTCAATTTTCTAGAAATAAATGTAAACCATTTGAGTTGAATGTACATACATGTATATAAGTGCCTTTGTTTGCCCTTTTATATAGTGCTGACTTGTAATAAGGTTAATTAGGAGGAATAAGGTTAATGTGGGTGCCTCATGGCACTGAGAACTAGTTCTGATTATACTTAACCCTTTTATTCAAGGCTAAGTATTTCTGTTTTTGCAGTTATTATGAACTGATAGTGCAGTTATAAAAAGTCAATGAAGAAATCTGCCTTCTCAGTTTTTTGTAAAACCTACTAGAATAAAGAAGGGTTATTTTGAGAAAAATCTGTAATAGCCATTTGGTCGGGTGGAAAAATGTTTTCTTGGCCTTAGAGTTATTTCTAATGGCCTAGGACCTTAATTGACCAGTTAGTATGATAGTTTGTATAGTTCTCAGTTAATTGATGTGTATTGTTATTTTCAGGGAATGCATTAGCAGGTATACAGATACGGACAAATAGCAACCCAATAGTTAGGCATAACAAAATACACCATGGACAGCATGGAGGAATATATGTGGTAAGTAATAAAAACAAAACCGATCTCTTATTGGTAGTTATTGGCTATAAATCAACCCTTCTGAAAAAATGTGGAACACTAAGAACAATTGCAAATGACCTACGTACTGATTTTAACAAATATTGGGCTGATTAATCTATAAATTCTTGAAACTAGAGATGTTTGAGTACTATATTGTTGGTCCAATGGCAATCACATTCCCATAGATATTCATCACTGCAAGTTGCCCATTTTGCAAATTGATACATGCCTTCTTAGGTTCAGCACTTGCAGTAAAAAGTAAATGAATTAATTGGTGTTCAAGCAGCTACACCTTGAGATTGGCCCCTTCAAATTCTTATATAATGATGTTTAAGTTTGTGCTTGTGATTCCAAACTTGCATTGCATTTTCTTTTCATTTAGCATGAAAAAGGCCAGGGATTGATAGAAGAAAATGAGGTTTTTTCCAACACACTAGCTGGCGTGTGGATTACGACAGGTAGTACACCAGTGTTGCGACGGAATAGGATACACAGTGGGAAACAGGTAAGTTTTGGTTAGAATATGTTACTTGGCAATCGTAAAACAGTGTTGCTGGACCATAATCATGTCACCTTTTGCATTGCATAATGTCTCATTCTTCTATGAAGTTTATCTTAGTAATAAAGATGGAGGTCAAGTTTTAAGTTAACTTGAAGTAGAACTGTTTAGCTTATTTATTTTATTGAATTTTGTGCCCTTCGCATATCCTTTCCAAGTTTATTATGTGACTACCCCTCAAAGAGGGAGGGGAAGAAAGAGCTATAATATCAATTGAAATTTGCTTATTTTGCAAATGCATTTTTTATTCTCTGAAAATAAATCAGACTACTATAAACTTAGTGGTTGAATATTTCTTTCCTCTGTAGATTCTAATGAGTTTGTCTCATTGTTGTTTTCAGGTTGGAGTGTATTTTTATGACAATGGGCACGGGACGTTAGAGGATAATGACATATTTAACCACCTGTATTCAGGGGTACAGATAAGGTAAGAGAGATATAAATAAAGTGTAACTGAAACTACCCGCACAGCATACACAATCTTTGAAAATGATTTTTAAAAAATTATGTATCATCCAATTCCATAGGACATGCTTTGCTCCATTGGCATGAAGTGAGTTCTGTTAACCATAGTAGAATCAAACGGACTCTTCACAATAATTTTTCTTGTATGATTTCTGGATAAGTAAGAAACTCATTCAGCTTGAGGTGATAGGCAGAATAGTTGCACTATGATTGTGTCCCTGATATATTAATGTAAGTTGCTGACTTTAAAACTATTCCAATACATAAGTTTAACCATTCTACTATTCCTTTGTTTCAGAACTGGCAGCAATCCACTGATCAGGAAGAATAAAATCTGGGGAGGGCAAAATGGTGGAATCCTAGTGTACAATGGGGGTCTAGGGATCATCGAGCAGAATGAGATCTTCGACAATGCCATGGCAGGAGTATGGATCAAAACCGACAGTAATCCTGTATTACGAAAAAATAAAATCCACGACGGCCGGGATGGTGGTATATGTATATTTAATGGTGGCAAAGGTGAGTGATGAAGTCATGTAGGTCATAGATGAATCTTGATTTTTAAAGAGAGCTTTCTTACTCCCTTGGTTTATAAGAAGTCTGATATTTCCCACTTGTTTATCAACTTAGACATACTCGCATAGTGCATATTTTCTCTTTTTTTTTTTTTAGTCTTAATTTTGGTTGAGTAGCATGAATTTGATAAAGGGCCTTTTTCTCTTGTATACAATGTTAAGTCACTAATATTTCAAAGGACATTTCTGTGCAAAATTGTATGAGAAGGTATCTTCAAAAAATTATTAGGATCATTATGAACCAATATTTCTTATGTCAATTCTGTTCCTCGTTTACAGTTGATAAGTATTAACTGACCTCTTTATTTCTCCCTTGCAGGAATTCTGGAGGAAAATGACATCTTTCGCAATGCTCAAGCAGGAGTTCTAATTAGTACACAAAGCCATCCAACGCTGAGGAGAAATCGCATCTTTGACGGTCAGGCTGCTGGAATTGAAATCACAAACAATGCTACAGCTACCTTAGAAGGCAACAAAATCTTTAATAATAAATTTGGAGGGTTATGTCTTGCGAGTGGAGTGACGCCGACATTAAAAGGTATGCATTGATATTTCATACTACTCTAGCTTGTATTCACTGTTTGGTGTTGCAGTGCAAAGGAAAGGTGAAAGATCCTCAAAGAATCTTCTCTGCACACTCTAAAAGCATTATCACTTAATTTTGATATTTTGAGGTATCAATTTATAGTTCCTGGTGTTGCTTGTTGCTTTATTAAGAAGAAGGTCATTTCAGGAAAACTTAATTTCGTCCTCAAATTAACCTATGCACAAGTAAATAAAAGTTAACACATTTTCCTACAGTGTGTTCATACTTGCATGGTGGCAGGTGATTAAACAGATAGTTATGTAGCAGTAATACAGAAAGTTCTTTGCAAATAACCATCTCTAAATGTAATCATAACATAGTTTTAGTTTGTGAAATTTTGAGATGTCAATACTTTATTGTCAATGCCCAAGCCCTCTGATCTTAGCCTTTCTACCTCTTTTATTGAAATTATTGTTTTTCCATCTTTTTAGACAACAAAATCTATGGTAATCACAACATGGTGGAAAAGGCTGTGGCCAGCGGGCAGTGTCTCTACAAGGTATCCAGCTACACCAGTTTTCCTATGCACGACTTCTACCGGTGTAGGACGTGCAATACCACGGATCGCAACGCTATCTGTGTCAACTGTATCAAAACGTGCCATGCGGGACATGAGGTGGAGTTTATTAGACATGACAGGTAACCTTAAACTCTTCTCTCTGCTAGCTTCAAAATTCTAGCATTATCATGACGTGTGTGATTCTTTCCATTTTACTTCAAGATCTATTCTAGCGTCCTCTCATAGACTATCTAAGCACTACCTTGATTTTTTCCTTCAAATGTTTGTTTATTTGTGTTATCAAAAAGGCTGACATGCTTTCTATGTTTCTGTGATCATTAGTTGTAACTATTATGAATAGTTCAATATTGCTGATATGCTGCCATTCACTCTCATTTCACCTTTGGTTTGTTTCCTTGTATACAACAGTGGCCAAGATCACATTCCTAGTGTATAAATGCTCATTTCCAACTATATTCTCTAACAAATGACTTTCATGGTTTCCTTTTTGATGTGCGTTTGCAGGTTCTTCTGTGACTGTGGAGCAGGAACTCTAAACAACCAGTGCCAACTACAGGGTGAACCCACCCAAGACACAGACACTCTCTATGACTCGGCAGCCCCCATGGAGTCACATACCTTAATGGTCAATTGATAATGGCTGCGCCACAGACTTGCAGAGACAGTATCTGCGCTTCCAGTAGTCAATTCTTAAATTTAGCAGGGTACTGCTGCTCCACCAATCACGGCCCTGGAAAAGTGTCAGTTTTTGCCTGAGGGATTTTTAGCAGATAAGGGGATGTGCTTGCACCTAGATTTGGCTGGTGAAGGAGAGTCTTATCGTTCTTCTTCTTGGTGTTGGGCAATGATAACTGTATGGCTCACGTTTTAGTGAGCATCACAAAAAACATCAAATTGCGCTTTTTTGTAAATATTTCATTCATGATGGTAACTTAATGCAAACAGTGCTGTAATTGGATCAATTTTTTATTCTGGTTTTGTGAGCCTGTTCTATTTACCCTGGTTTTAGTCTGAAGTGAATGTGTTCTGATGACTAAGCACACATTGAAAACCATCATGAATTCATAGAAAATTTTAAATGAGAGTTTTGCCAGGAAGCAGTATCAAAGACTTTTCAGCCTGCTTATAAACTCAGACAGTAATATATTAGTACTCTCCAGGACCAGAATTGCTCCAGAGAGGAACCTTAACTTTATCCAGGTACTCAGCTTGGTTTTCATCAAATATGCTTTGACATCAGAAACTGTCTGTTAGGCAGGTATTCCAGGAATGATTTTTTTTATTAAGCATTGAATTGAACCTAACTGAACCCTCCTAACAGTATTCAGAATTGAGATTATTAACATATCAACATTGCTGCTGTATACATCCCAGTCAGATCTAGGTGTGTAGGTCCTGGTGGCCTTTCTTCCCCACAAGGGGCGAAAAGAGTGTCAGACTTCTAGGGAGATAGTTGCCTTGATCCTGCAAGATATTTGATCAAAAATTATTTATGATGTTGGTTGCAACAAATCACACTCAAATATCGTCAGAATCTTTCAATTATTCATGTGATATTTACATGATTGCCTGACACTCTCTTTGAGGCCCTCAGAAGGGCATGTAATCTAACTGACAAGTCAAATGACAGGTTTAATCTTGCTGAATCCCGCCAGGGGCTTGTGGGATTTCCTCTTTTTCCTGATCAGCGCGGAGCACATGTCCGCATCGCACAGCTAAGGATTCCACATCCCGCCTCGGCGCCAAGTATTGTGGTGAAGCAGTCTCAGGGGGCTAGTGGGAGGAGGGTGGAGAGGATGAAGTCCTTGCAGAAGAACCAGTCGAATGGAAGTCACTTTCCTGGTGAATGTTTGCCTTCCAACAGTATTAGGAGCCTCCTGCATGATGCAAATACAAGACCATACACACAGCGGGAGAAAGGAACAATTATCTATTGACCTTTGGAAGAAAGTGACTGTGCATCATCAGTACAATGGCATCCTATCTACGAGTGTTCACTCATACGAGGAAGGCAGTTTCCCATGTGTTGCTTTCTTTCTTAAGGATTTTTTATTAGACTACTCATTGTGCTTTGAATGCCCTGATGGTCAGAGAAATCAACACTGCAATGCATATGAATATAAGAAAGTTTACAGGTATATAAATTATAAAAAAAAATAGGAAAAGTCACCACCGGCTGATGGTCAACAGCTCATCAAACAATGTCTACAAGTGTTTTTTTTAAGGAAAATACTCATTTAACATGTGAAAGCATGGCAGTTAAGGTGTTGATCGATTCAAATTGTTATTAGGGAAAACCTCCTCCAAAAATATGCAAGAAGGTTATATAATGCACTAAAATCCAATCTTGGTGACTTTTCCAACTTTGTGCTGGAAGGTGTCTTGCAACTTATCTTTTACCACCATCAACTCAATTGTAAAACCATCTCCAAGATGACTGTTCAACAAAGCAAGTCTCTTGAAAGATATATTTGAATGTATCATGTTCACACTCAACTGACCATGGTTTCAAATTAATGGGTTCTGAATTTTCTGGGGTTTTTTTTTTTTTTTTTTAGAAAACATTAAACATTTGGTGTACATAATGGGTTGAATTGCTATAGCAATGACGTTTTAAGCAGTATCTTACAAGATAATCAAAACTATAGAAATGGATCACAATAAATGATGTAAAGTTGTATTGTATTTTCCTATCAATCCATACTTAGGTTGAAAATACTAATAGGAGAAATTTGCTTAACCACTCACGATTTTTCAACACAACATTAAAGCAACTAAGAAAGTAGCTATGAGGAGTTTTTGAAATGTTTTGATCTTTTTGAAGAGATGCTCATACCATTAATGATGCTAGGACTTAGAAGAGTTGAATGATAAAATATAAGAAGTGATTTGGATTACAAATATAAGATATATATTGAATTTTAAAAGAGGATTCTATATTGACTTTTGATGATGTCCCTTTCTGAAATAAACATTTTCTACAGATTTACACTTGAACTGTTCATATTTATTGTAAAATTAACTTTAAACAGATTTTTGACTTTATATTCCATACACTCCTATTAGATGGTTTGAGTAGTCTGAGCTATTAATAGCGAAGCTTCTTGTTTTGCCTCCTAATATGTTTTAAGGAGAAAAGAGTCACTAAACTTGCATCAGTAAGTGCAAGTTGACTTACAATGTTATCATACTGTTTATGTATGAGGTTTGTCTGGTCTGTTTCAAGGGGCCATCAGTCCTGGGATGGAATTGGTTTAAATTGGTACAAAATAGAGAAGTATGATTTGATCAATGAAGCTCCTTAACCCTGTTCTGGTTGGGCTGTTGGAACCAAGCCGGATTGGGCTGCATGGTTGGTGGTGTTGAATAGTTAGCTATGAATCTATCAGATTGCCATATGATTATTGTACAGAAAAGCATCTGTAAACTCTATTAATGGTGCTCAGTGTTTTGTTGTATTTTTTTTCTTGCATTGACTGCAGTGAATCATGGCTGCTCGATATAGGCAGGTAGGGCATTCTGGTCTACACTGGTGTGCATTTGATCAGCAATTCCCTTTTCTGAACCAGACAGGGAATATTAATTGTGGTATAATGGGAACAACTTGTAGCTGTTCTATATCCCCTCTATGTTCACGTATTTGTGATCTGCCAAATCTGTGCTCATTTAGCAACATGTTTCTGGGAGTTGAATATTGCATACATCTTTCATTCAAAACAAAATTTGATCTGAAATTAGCATCAGCACTTTCGACAACCAGGTTTAAGGGGGCATTGAGGTTGTAATGAACATGCCAGTGTAGACTAGAGAGCTCACTACATCCTGTGAACGAGTTGACAGAGAAGGACGGACAGACAGATAGGTAGTTTGGGTACATAGAGTGTGCTCTAGCGAGTGTGTATGTTTTATGGTCTATGTTCTTGTTCTTGTTCTTGTGTCTCAAGTCTACAAGAGTAGAGCTTGCTGTTGTTTCATGTGTGGCCGTATCTCTCTACTAGTACCACTACTACCACTACAGGTTTCAGTGGCCCCTAAAGGCCCCACCCGGTGGATCTCAGATTTCCTGGACAAGGAAGCTAGCTTATGAATACACCCTTCTTGTGCTACTAGATTGGTCCTTAAACATGCAGTTTCTTTCTACTAGTACATTGTAACTCAGCATTTTGAAGGTGTGGAAAACTATCAAACATGAAATATCTCCCAGGTGTGTTTATATCGTTTTGACCATTCAGTAGCCTAAAGATGGTGGGTTTTCCCTTGACCTTCTAGTGATAGCATCGCCACACACTTAAAGAGGAATTTATTGAGCCTCTTTCTGAAGTATTTGAAGTATAGTTGATTGTAAGAACCACAACTAAATTTCAACTATCTCTGACAATAATTACTGCTTTCCTCCAAATATGTGCACAATTTTGAATGCTGGTGTGCCTTAAGCACAAATAAGTTATGAAAAAGTCCTCATTTCACTTCAGCTGTTCATCATTTTCATGTAGTTGCTTTTTTCATTGAAACTTATAATTCCATGACATAATTATCCCCAAGTTGTGCTGGGACTAATGTTATTTTCTTTCTAGTCTCTTTGCACGATTAGTACCCATAAAGATTTGGTTCAAAAATTGCCATCCTGAAGTGTTTCTTACAGAACATATTTCAAGTACTGCTGATCCCGCTTGTTTCATTCATTCAACAAACAGGATTTCATATTAGAGACAAAATGACAAAACCTTGAACTTATCTTGTAGTCAAGTGAAACATTCATGTACATTTCTCTCATGTTGCTTTGTAACCTGTCCATTGCCAGATTACCAAGATGGTCTGACTAGGAATGTAAGCGTAATTCTATGCAGTAAAAAGAGATCATGAAGAAATGTATTCATTTTATATAGAACATCTTCCATTCTAAACTTTTTTCTTATATACACTTAAATGACAACAATAGTGTGCCACATTGACCAATAAGTTACCTTGTGGAATTCTCATGCATTAGCTTTTTATGGAAAAAGTAAAATCCAAGGAGTCGCAATTTACATGAAAGCAACTTGCACTGTCCTTTAAATGAATTGCGTTTTTATCAATACTACTTTGTCTCTCTAGCACTGAATGGGTTAAAACGCATGACCACATGCTCCTTTTGTGGAGTACATTTTAGTGCAACTGGCCAGCCAGGCGCCTAATTCTATGACAGAGTGCTTCATGTGCAACCATCAGTCACTCAAGAGCTGTGATATAGTGATGTGGAGGCATTGGCTTCAGAGCCAGAAAGGTTATGTATTTCCAAATATGATTTTATTGTTAAGAAAATTTTTGTACAGTAAATTGTTCAAATTTATGTGTAAGTAACTACGGTGTTAGACAATTTATTGCCCTCTAAGAGAAGTATACTTGTTGGGATTAAATGGTTAATTTATGTTGTAGTGGTCCTTAGCTGAGTTGGATTTTTTGTACAAGCAATGAATTGATAGGTGTTTTGTGTACAGCGTGAATGAATGTATAAATTACATATAAGCGAGATCTTTTCAGGAGAAAAGACCCTTGATTATTTGCGGGTGCTGCATCAAAAACAACACCTAATAATGGTTGTTTAAGGTTTAATTTGTTCCTAATGAACTATGGTAGCACAGATATTTTCATTTAATAAAACCACTGGGGTTTGATTAAGAAAAAAGGGATTATTACGTGTATGTTGTTTCTGTTTGTTATGTTATACTAGCACAACAGAACTGCTTTGACAAGGATGCTGTTCAAGGTCAACCACTTCATGCTTAAAGCACTCAGAAAGGATGAATATAAGAAAATATCTGAACGTAAATATTTTCCTTAAAATAATTTTGAAGCATGTGTACCATCTACATTTTCTAGTTATTTCTTGAGTGTACAAACCACCTGAGCATTTTAAGCATGAGTGATTTACCCATAGTTAGTTAGTCATGTGGGAAGGATGGATTGGGTTACATTTTGAATATATCCCCAACACAACCACATTCGCGGGACAAATATGCAAATACAGTTGTAATAAGATCAGTATTTGAGATTTCTTATAATATTTGTATTTAGCTGAATGATAGTAAGCTCTTGCTTATATGCTACAAATGATTGCTTTTACAAGCAAACTGTCTGCATGTTGGTCTTGAGATCTTGTGATTGCGAGGAAATCTGCCTCTTTAACTACATGCACCAGAGTTATGTAGGTAATTTTGTATTTATGACAACATTTTATTGGCGCATAGTAGTCTTGGCAAAAAAATGAAAACCTTTAATCAATCTATCTCTCTTCTTGTGTTGTTCAAGTCTGGTCATCCTGACATAGTCCAGGAAAAGATTTAACCTGCAGTAGAAACATGTTTCTGCTTTTCTTACTCTAAGACTGTTTGCACCTATGAAATTTTATCTCGTAGGATGTGGCCATTTACATGACAAACCTACATGCATATTGTGTTGTTTATTCTGAAGACAGACATATCCTCTTTAGCCAATGCTTGATAACAGCATTGTACCAAGCATAACAGCATGAGTAGGTTTTAGAAGTATTGTTATTTGGAAAGTTTCGGTGCTGTCTGCAACCAGTTAAAAGGGGTCCAAAATGAAGTTAGTGTGTGGAGTGACATAGTCATATGAGTTAGGGTTTTTTTAATGCACAAGGTATTGTATTTTTCTTTTCTATTTTATGCACATTCTTAGAACCCCAGACAAATAGAGCAATGGTTTCAGTTTCAACATTTCATTTACAAGGACCACATTTTCAATTTACTTATCTCACACTTTTGTACTTAACTCCACTTAAGAAGTGGGCTGGCAATAGAAGTCTGTTGAAATTTTGGAAGGATATTCAAAATAAATTCTGCAATGATATTAGAGAAATGTTTGAGTGTATAAACATCTAGTAAATCTCTTTCCATTGTTTCAACACGAAACTGTAGAAACCCATTGTAGTTGTAGATATCCTCTTTATTTATTTGTCATTTCATATGGTGAGTTCTCATATCAATATCCTTTTGTATTTAGAAGCCAAGCTCCCTACTGTTAAATCATTGTTTTGCAGGTTTGAGTACAATCTGCTGCTTCCTATTTAGAATCACATTCACTGCCCAATTTTCTATTACTAAGTTTACACAATAAGTTTCATGCTAGTCACTTTCCAATTAATGGAGCCTTATAACCAGTTTGAATTTTTACCTTTTTGACGTACAACAAAGCAGAGCACATTCACCTTATTCCCCCTGGTTACTTACCTATGAAAGAGATATGAATGTAATGTTGCAATGGAACAGGTTATTGGGATTTTAAAATGGTACGGAATTAGATAGCATTGCCAAGGTAGATCTCAATTGTATGCTTCTTGTGGAGGAAATTTTAGTTGCCAATATTTAAGTTAGCGAAACCTAGTTTTACACCACTAGAGTCTTACAGGAATCAAATAATATCTCAAAATCCTAAGAGCTTATCATGCCTTCAATGGAACTTGCTGAGGCCAGCTATGCTCAAGATAGCCATGCATATGAAAATAGTTCTTTTATGACAATAAGTCACTGTTGAGAAGTACAGCATGTTGGAATATTAAGGGAAGCTGCAATTGTTGAAGACAACAAATTGATTGAATGGATTTGTTTTACTTAAATCTTATTTAATTGCTAAACCATTTAAACCTTAAGAATGTTTTCATAGGAAGCTTATGGCCAAGGGGAATATGGTAATGCAATACTCTCAACACATTGCTACTCAAGTGTCAGTTAACCTACTACTACTTAAAAAGACAAGTCAAAATTTCCAAGAAGTGCCAATGTCAGTTAAGATAACTTGTTTCCTCTTCAGTAACTTGTTTCTATTTTAGTTTCAAATGTAAGATATACCTATATGTGATGAAGTACAAGGCCTCTTTGAGTATGATTGGTTTACTTATTCATTACCCATTAAAAACATATTGGACCAATTGATTGTTTTATGTACATAGGTTTCATTTGTTGGGAGAAAGGGGTTTGTGTGAATGATGTCCAAGGACCATAACATAGAAGGCTTAGTATAGGGAATGGGCTTTTTTTTTGCTGACTGGGAATGGGTCGCTTTGACTTATTTATGCACACTTGTACAAACAGGTCCCTAGCTTGTGTAATAGTCTACATAGTATATGTATGTATACACCTCGGCTCTGCTTTATTATTCAGAGTAATATAATACCAGTGGTACTAACACAACTGTTAATTGTAAGAATATACAATTGAAATATATGTTATTATCAACTTTTTGTCCTTGTTTTGTGTTGATCATTTCTTTTTCTTACCACCGTCTTCCTAAAGTAGAAGCATTAAGGACAGGGTCTTCGCCAGTAGGGTGTCTATTTGGCACCCTGTTCCACAAACAATTCCTATTTTTGGGGGAAAAGGTCAGAATCTTTTGAAAATACTAATTACAAGGAGATATTTTAAAAAGTTTAATTCTTCGATGATAACTAAACATTTGTTGAAGAAATAAAGCATATAATTACTTGATTTGTCAATGTATATGGTCAGTATGATGACTTATTTTTTTCAATGAGGGGGTTTGGACACCCTGTTATCTTGAAACCCCATTTTGGACACCCTGTTATGAAAATCCTGACTAAGACCCTGATTGAGCAGCTAAACAAATTGCTCTTATTATTCAGTGAAACCATAGCTAGCTTTTCAATAATTATTATGACCTTTTGTGATATTCATAAATAAGAGCTTTATTGTGTGATTTTGTCAAATTATTTATTTTTCTCTGCAAAAATTCTTTTGATGATGGATCTTAATAGGGATGTATACTTCATGTTGGAGAGTCAAAATTGGTTACTCAAATCATGTTGATTCAATTAAAAGGAATATACACAAGCAATTAGAAAGGTGGATTTGCAACACACCTGTCCTGCAAGGTATGTAGACTTCAGTTATTGCTGAGCCCTGCTGACTTTAACTGATTCCTCTCAACTATTCCATTCTCAAAACCATGTAAAATAGCAATAGTATGTTAAGAAGCATGTACAATACAATATTTGCTTTCTCATACCAGGGAATAGTATCAAGATTGTCATATATTGGCTAATATCCACAGTAGCAT
>OZ012686.1:54873330-55218040 GCA_963942565.1 Maea johnstoni
TACAGTCATCTCTGAGTTGGAGGTCCCAGCATTTAAAAATAAGCAGGTGCGCCAAGGGAACTGGGGGCTCATATTTTTTGCTTGAAACAACCCCCCAAACCAGTACAGCTCGTATTATACCTAGTTTATTAGAATAATCCTGACTTAATGTTATTCAAATCTTTTGTAAGAAGCCTGTTTGCCATATTTTACAATTAGAAGTGAACCAAAGTCATGAAGAACTATTGCCATATGCGCATGTACACACAGTAAACTTTCGCTTTTTTGTTATGTTTCAGAATGCGAAGAAGGGTCGGCGTGCGAGGGCCGCGTCCCCTCCCCCAGAGCCAGCTGAGGACATCGTGGGCGAGGAGGAGATGATGGCAGCTAACGACACAAGGCCCGCTAACAATGTGAGTAGAAAGCATGACAAGCAGATACAGGTACTACATGCGCAAGGCTGAACCTGGACAGTAATCATACAGCCTGTAATTACTATGTAGTCAACCTCTTAACTCATTCACACTCTAAGCTCCACTAGAAAGTAGCGTCTGCTACTCTCATACTTAAATAACTTGGGAATGAAGCAAAAGTTTATAAAATATTTGAAGGAGAGTTATAGTTTGTAGAGCTGTACTCACGGAGGGAGATCAACTCGTGAGCTCACCACCTTTTGACTCGTGAGCTCATGAGCTCACAGACATTCCAATTTTCCAAAGAAATACTTATTTTTAGCCCAACTATTGAAAAATAAATATTTCTTGGCAGAGATTTATTAACATTGCCATGTTTATTTAATTTTTAAACGTGCTGACGAGGTACAGAGGTCAGTATAACACTCAACACCATGTGAATGTATACATTGGAGATTGGAAAGAAGACATGACAGCGATAGGCAGTTATGTATGTTAATAATGTGTGTTAGGTGCTCTGTGTTACGTTTGAGTTCCCAACATAGACGAGCTCACGATTTAAACATTTCAGCTCGAGCTCGGCGAGTTTGCCCCAGGGCTCGAGCCACTCAAGTTCGTGAGTGGTGAGTGCAGCTCTAATAGTTTGGCTATTGATTGACATTTCTCCTTATGATAATCCAAAAGAATGCTTTTGTTAGAAAAATATTACCAAAATAGGTCATGCCTGTTTTGGCCCTTCTAAGTGTGACTGGGTTAACACACACTTTTTTCACACAGTTACTTGCTTGAGCTCTGAACATCAATCATTAAAGTATGTAAGGAAGCAAAGTAATTATAAGTTAAGCTCAAATGTTTAAAGGATACACTGTATTGCCTCACTACCCTGTATCATAATTGATAATACATTCAGGTTGCACTTTTATGAGTGGATCCGTATTCCTTAAACTACACTATTACGAAATGTTGGGTTGGGCTAGTCAAAATTTGATGAGGAGTAGGTTTCTGTTGCTAGTACATAGCCCTTTCAATCCAGTAGAACTATTTGGTATTGTTGTACCCTGACTAGAACTTGAAAGAGTCCAAGCAGACAAGACAGGTACAATACTGTTTAAAAGTTGATTGATTCTATCATGTCTCTCTGTCAGAGTCGTCACCCCTTTATGGCACTGGTGAGTTGATTTCACCCTTGAACCTCAGACCACGCGGGTTTGTGGTAATTGTGAAATCACATGTGGTAGCAATATTTTATGTACAGTTTGTGGCTGAATTGACTAATCTTAGAAAATCCGACTGTATGGTGATATATCGTTGATAATTTTTTTTAAAACCCTGAATTTTCTTATTCTAGAAAAGTGGCCATGGTCAAATAAAAGTCATCTTTTTGGTGCAAGTTGATTAATTAACATGGATGTCATTTTAAATTCAGGCTTTGGTGCCATTTTTACATCACAAATTTTTTTGTTTCAAAAAGATGCTTTTTCTACTGTAAGACTTGTATTTTTTGTCTCACATCTGTGAATGAAATATCTCTAAATTCTATGTGATATTCTTTGCATCCTCCCTCGACTCAGCAGACAAAGATTGTGCCACCTGTGATAAATTGTAGCTACTGAAATCTCATGATTATCTTATAACCTGGAGCTTCTGAGAGTGAATGGTTTTAATGCTTATGGAGATGATGGAATGCTAAATTCTCCCTATAACTCCCATGCAGGCATGTTTGGCTAACCATTTGCTGGTTGCGCTTTTCCAAGCAAGGTATATATATATTGATGTAGGCAAATCACTGCGGAACAGGTTACAAGCTCAAATTTGCATACGGAGATGGTAGAATATTCTGCTGTGCAGTGCTGTTTAAATTCAGAAGTTTAAATTTTCATCCAATCAGCACACTGCACACCTGTCAATTTAGTATATTAGATTAGAAGAGATGTAATCTGATTGGAAAGAATTCTCAAGGTATGCTAGAGATTATTTTGTGTAGGGCAGGTGAAAATTCAGAAGGACAGTACAGTACTGAGCAGTTAATGTAAGTTGAACATTTGGTAATTCCACCATTTATTGAGACTTATAGGGGTTATTTTGCTTAATGAAGGCTTTTAATTCTGGCCAAGTACTAAAACTAGGTATCAGGTGCAATAGGTAATAGTACCCACTTTTTGCCTTATGGATGGTATTCACTGCTTTGTCCTGCCGGTCTTGACTCACTAGATCTACCCTGAGTTTTGTGATGGGAGTGACCACCCCTTCCCTTGATCATCATATTATCTTAACCCATCCGCTCTTATAGCAGCTAGAATGGCCTTTCCATTAAAAAGAAATATATCAAATTTTTTTGAAAATATTAGAAAGAATTTTTTTTAATTGCTTCTCCACCCACATCTGTTTGCAAGACATTTTGCGATATTTTTGGCATGATTTTAAAGATATATTCAAAAGTATCAATAAGTCAATACCACATTTCAAGGGAACTTTATTTATTAACGGATTCAATTCCCTTTATCATAGACTTTGGTATTAAACTGTGAATTTATTTTGACATCTATGGGAAATGTAGATACAAGCTGCTTGACTAAATCCTGCCATGAAATTGCATGCAGTCAGTCATCTAATCACTGGAATGCAGTTTACAAACTAACAAAAGTGTGTTTGTTAAAACCTGTTGTGCTATGGAATTTTCTTTAATTTACATTTTGTGTCAGTTAAGGTCTTTATTTATCTATTTTTGTTTTTGATTTCAATGTGACCCAGCTAAGATTATACAGTGAAACCAACATGTATATATGTGTGTTGACCTCTGAGTGTCAAAAAAAAACACTCATGAGGCACATCCACACTGGTTGCAATGACCAATCATAATCACTTTTCTGTATGCTTCCACTACAGCCTGAAGATCTGTAGGTCTACTAATTAATGGTCTGGCCACTGAAAAATCAGTCTTTATTGGTGACTAAATAAGTTGTTTCCTTGTTTAAATGTTATATTGATCATATTCCAAGCTGTATGCTGTTTTTGGTTATTGGCGTGACTGTTATAATCATTCCAGACTCCAGAGGACATATCTAACATTGATGACTTTTCCAATATTTGCTTAGGATGCTCCACCGAGACCATCACGGAGAGTGGGAGGCTGGGGTGAAGAAAAGACAGGTGGAAAGTAAGTACATGGATACTCAGGGTTGGCGATGACACCGTCCAAATACCCTATTGATGCATAGTAAAGTAGTATGGATGCAGAGGTATGAAATGCCTGCATCACAAGTGGGATTCATGAAATCTCCATTAAGAATTTGGTAATTTTCCATCCTTGAGCTGCTCATTATGTAAGCTGTAGCACAGGCTGGGTAGAGAATTCTTCTCATTTACCCCCTTGACCATATCTGTTGAACTAGATAGTTAATGCCCATTTGTGGCACGTGATTTTCTCGACCTTGGTATGGGTGTGCTACTTTTTTGATCCTATAGCTAAAACGGATAACAGCTCTGTCTGCATTTATGATACTTTTGGAAATGACTTAAGAATAAATATTAGATTCACAATAAGTTTGACTTCTGTACATTTCTGCATTAAATATTTTCCATAAGATGGTTTTATAAGAGAGATGTCAAAGAAAGAATCTGGCTTTTGAGAGTTGCTACAGCCATGCAAGTGTTTAAAAAATTGTTCTCACCCGAAATCAGACAAAAAATGCTCTTAGCTATGCCTTAACATTCAAACATTGTTCATGTAATATAGCCTTAATCTAGACCCTCAAGGGCAGGTTGTCTCGCTGGGCATCACTCGTACACCCTGATTCTTATAAGGCACTCCAGGATATCTGTATATCAAGGTCAGGAAATTTTTAAAATGTCAATTTGAATCAAGCAATAGTAAATGCTTTGTGTGTTCAGGGCTCGACGCTAAGGGTGAACCTATGGCCCCAGGCCAGTAAAAATTCCCCAAAACAGCTTCGGGCCAGTAAAAAAAGACCTCAACTGGTCCTACAGGGCCAGTAAATATATGGAGACATTCTTGTTCAAAAGTTTCCCCCTCAGAATTTACCCAATTGTTTTTGAAATAAATGAAGATACAATTTATAAAGATAAATGTTGTGGTGAATCTTATGCAATGTTCTTTCTTGTTATGTTAAAGAAAAAATGTAGGACCAGTAAACAATTTGCAGGACCAGTAGATACTAGGTGTTACTGGTCCTACAGGGCCAGTATCATTTTGAGTTAGCGTTGAGGCCTGGTGTTATTTATGCTAGTAATCAACTTTATGACCTTATTACACTTATGATTGCTATCTGAATTCAATATGACCTCCCTTTAAAAAAGGCCAGCAAATATGTTATGATTATGGACATCCAGTTTCTAAATCCTCTCTAAAGCTCAGTTCTGGATAACTTATAGGATGATTTGTTTTCAGTGTGGTATTCCATATTCATAATAAGTATGTATGTTTTTGTTTTACAGGAAGAAGAACATGGACACAGATATTGATGAGTAAGTATGAGTTGTTCTGTATATGATCACGCTAAAACTCCCCCTTGTCAAAGTGTCAGTAGTGTTTGTTCACTGTTTGTGAGGAAGTTCTTGTTTAAGATTTTTGTATGAGAAATATCTGTAAACCACTGTCATGTTATAATCAAGGTGTATACTTATTGAACTCCTTCCCTTGTGTCTTCCATTGCCAATTACTCCACATCCTATTTATTAGGGTTACTGGATCTCTCCTTGCATGTATCAGTGTGCCAATTGTTATGTTATGTTAACATCATAGTCTTAGCCAGCAGGGCATCGGGCTGACATTTGGACACCCAAATTCTCAAAAATCGCACTTCAGGATACCCCCAAAATTTTGGGAGTGATTGTTTAAAATGTTAATTTTAAGCATATAATTGAAGTAAGAAAAAATCAATAAAATTTGCATTGCATTGTATAAAGAAATTTTGCCTTATTTTACCAAGTAAATACATGTTTATGGTTGTAATCTGAGTATATTGTAGTCTCCCTTGAACAATAATAATCAAAATTTTACAATTGGCGGTTTTGGGCACTCAGTTTCCAAATCCTGGCCAAGACTCTGGTTTACATTGAAGTCTAACCATATGTTGTCATTACTATTATTATTGATATATGTGTGATCAAAAACGTTCAGATAATGAAAAATAAAAATCAGTTAATACCATACATGTGTTTGCCTTTTCACAATATTGTGTTGCAGTAAGGATGCATATAGCAGTTTTTCATTATTCATGCCAGTATTTGAGTGGGTGGTCTGAGTAGTGAAATTGATTAGGTGTGGGATCAGGCATTGGAGCTTACTGGTTTGATTCCTGGTCTGGCTAATTGGGAATTGCCCCTGGACAAGACAGATCACCTTTTATTACCTCACCACTCATATCTTTGATACCTTTGTCTAGCATAGGGGTGTTGTATGGTAGCTTCATTCTAAAATAGGCTTTATGACTGAAATGGCTGCCAAGGTTGTATATGTCCAGGGAATTAAAATTGTTAAAGTAAATGAACAGACCTGTAGAACAGACCTGCCAGTAAAGGCATCTTAGATGGAAAGGTAGCAATGTAATCTATCAATAAACTAATCAGTGATATTTGATTGAAAATGATGCATGTATAGTTCTTACTAAATGAAAAGGATACATGAATAGTACTTATCTATTGAAAATATTGAGAAGGAAATGTGTATCCTGAATGTGAGGCATGAATATATACTTAGATTCCTGACATTTATGAACCTCTAAAAAGGATATGTTTACGGTACTTACCTACTGAAAAGTATGCATGTGCAGTACTTACCTTATACTGAAAAGTATGCAGGTTCAGTACCTACTTATTGAAAAGGATATGTGTACAGCATTAATATCTACTGAAATTTGCAGTATTTGCATTAATATCTATTGTAAGGTATTTGCAGTACTTAACTACTGAAACGAATACATGTGCAGTACTTACCTACTGAAAAGTATGCATGTGCAGTACTTACCTTATACTGAAAAGTATGCAGGTTCAGTACCTACTTATTGAAAAGGATATGTGTACAGCATTAATATCTACTGAAATTTGCAGTATTTGCATTAATATCTATTGTAAGGTATTTGCAGTACTTAACTACTGAAACGAATACATGTGCAGTACTTACCTACTGAAAAGTATGCATGTGCAGTACTTAACTATTTAAGGGAATGTGAATGGTACCTGAAGACAAATTCAAATACCTGAAAGATCTTTGAAAATGTATATACTTAAAAGTATAAAAAGGATGACATGTGTATGGTACCAGATATCTCAAGACATATCCAGATCCCTGAAAATACTGTTAAAAAGGACATGTGTAATTGTGTATACTTCATACCTCAGGGGTGTCCAAATATTTTAGTCCCGTAGCACAGCAATTTTTGGTGACCATGTTTCGATAATAGCTATCTGGTGGCATTAGTTATTACAATAGTTAAGACCAAGACCAATCAATAGAGAGTATTACTCAATGGAGCTCGATGGTTTTTAAATACAATTTGTATCAAAAATAATTCAAGTGCAATATCTGATAGGCTAGGCTCAATTGGTCATGTTCGGCAAACATTTCCCAGTTAAACAGTGCTTTAAGTTTTTGGTGTGTGGCACGTTTTGAAGCCCCTGTCGCACGCTGGTGCGACAATGCGACAGTTGGACACCTCTGTACCTACTGAAAAGGATACATTCATTGTACTCACCTGTTGAAAATGATATGTAAGGTACTAATCCATTGACAAGAATCTTGAATACCTGCCTATGTAAAAGGATGCAGGTATAGTTCTTTCCTACTGGCAACAACACATCTGTTATACTTACCTATTTTGGAGTAAGTATGTGTTAAACAAATCTTTAGAAAAGCATACATATATCAAATGTTCCTGCAGTAATTGATACATGTAACTAAAACAAGTATATGCCTTCAACCTAAAATGAGTTTATCTACTTCATAATTATTTGAGATTTGACGTTTTTGCAGTTCCTCGTGCTACAATATAACTTGCTTGAGTTTTCTTACTGTAACATTCCGTTCTGTTATGTGAATGATCAATCAGTGCACTGTGGCGTTTGAACTATTTGTCTAAATATGTGATATCTGTGTATACTTCAATCAATTTAGCCTCATGTCTTTGATACATACACCAAAATAAAAGTTTGATTATGGTTCTTCAGCTGAAAATAACCTCTATTAGAAAAGCTTTTAGTTTTATCCTATTGCCATATATGTTTTCTTTGGATATAAAAGTATTTCATTATTGTGAGCTTTGTTTTTAAGATTGAATCAGTGTTAGCATTTTGTTTAGAGAAATTGCACCAACCTTGAATAGAAATAATGAGTTATAGTTGTGTTAAAATGAAATTTGAAATGTAATTTTATGTTGTTGATTAAGCTGTGTCTATTTATTCAGTATTGTGTTAAATGATTTATTTTCTCAGTGATTAACTATTTCATCTCCTACAGTGAAATTGGTGGATTTGAAGGCATATCAGGGTATGGTTCTGGTTAAGATGTGCCTTTATGCTTCTGTGTGCAACTCTTCTCAATATTCACTCACTTTCATACTTCTCTTTAAGCAACCAAGATAAATTAGTCACCCGTGATAGTCAAACTCTTTTTGTGTATGATGAAATCTTTGCCTAAGGCCACTCAATCTAAAGTTAAAAGGCAACCCAACAGCTGACAGCTCTATAAGGATAATAATAACAATTCAAGCACCCCTCAATCTTCTTGGGGTCTTTAAGCCGCGGCACAGAAATAAAAGTTGCAGGACTTGCAGAATCTGGAAGCAGCCAGTCCGTCGGACTGGCGAGATAAAATTTGAAAGTAAACCTCTGATTACAGGATGGTATTTTTGCTGTGGCCCTCTGATTTAAGGATTCATACCTTTCAGAAATCTTTATTACTTTTGAATTGGAAACTTTGGAATTAATGTAAATTTTCTTATTTTTTTTCTTAAATGTGCTATTGTTAGAGAGATATCACTAAAATAGTCAGGTTTTTTTTTTGGGGGGGGGGGGGGCACAGGTAGGAGTACTTTTAAGGTACTGATAATAAGTTTTATAATGTGACAGTAATGTGACCATCATGATACCTTAAAGATATACCTTTAGGCCATCGCTGCTGAACAAAATTGAGACAGCCCTGTTTTAAGTTCTGTAAAAGAATTCTGACCAGAGAGTATAATCAAACAATCAAGAGGAGAAAAAACATATTATCTACAAATAACATTGTTTTTCAGAATTTAGTTCCCCCCAACTGTTATTTTCTCCAGGCCTTTTAAAAGAGATTGGTACAGAAATATGCTCAGTCTTTGGACTAGCATTTGGTGTTTTGGTTTTATCATGGAATATCTGATTTGACCCTGAGTGCATTTCTGTCTCAGGCAAGGTAACTAAAGTGTGCCCTCTTTAGCACCCTAACTCTTTCCCACACAAGTGAAACCATTTCAGTATTAACTGAATAATTAAAGTGTTTATAATAAATAAAAGTCCCTCAAATAACTCATCATGTGATGCCACAGATATATTTATCACTATTATGCTTTTTGAATAAATCACCTTATTAATGTTCATTAAAGTTTCAACCAATAAATTTGCCGCACTAAAACAATGAAAAAAAATAATTCCAGAAATAAGACATCATTGTTTGGATGGAAGTGTAATCTAAAACTGAAATATGGTAATAATTACTTAACTGCCAAAAAGATCTTACCTTAATGCATTTATTACATTGAAAATGTCAACAACATAATGCTTCTTATGGGTAAATAAATATTGCGTCAAAGCTTTATGCTGTGCTGAGCAGGAATGGGTTAGGCACTTTAACTCAAGTACCTGGAAATATTCGCTGCCTTTTAATGTTGGTGGTGAGAGCAGATATTAATCAACACATCTAAGGAGTCATTGCTAATTTGCTAGACACTGATATTGTCTGTTATTATGAAATCGGAAATGAAGAGTTCATTCCAATGGAATGATGGGATACAGGGATAGTGTATGAATATAGATAAGATAACTACATGTACATTTTTAAAAGATAATTTAAAAAAAACACAGCCAATGTACCCATTATAAATACATGCAAAAATGTATTTCTTGATAAATACAATAACCTCCTGTTAACATAAGGTGGGAAACTCTTGCTGTATTTTGAATAAGGATTTTGTTGTGAAACCCTGCACCTTTTGACCTATTTATGCCAGATTTGCCATGGGGAATAGCTCAAATGTTTACAGATATCAAAAAGAATAGTATTCATCAAAAATGAAATTTACTTTCATTCTGGTCCTTCTTTAGCTTCACCATCGCTTTCAAGATGTCTGCATCTGTTTCCATCTTCTCGGTCATGATGTTCAAAGTTGTCGTACCAATTATTCACTCCAGATGGGAATGGGTTGTAGAAATATATTTGCCAGATAATCTGAGCATGAATGGTTTAGTGAAAATCTTTTGTAATATGCCATTTACCTTTGTCTTCTCAATTGTATTTATCAACCTCCTATTGTATTCCAGCAGGTGCTTTTCTAGCATTTTCTATTTATTTTAGGCCCTTAGGGTATGTAGTGATACGATGTAAAATGCATGCTGCTTTTGCAATATAAAAAATGCATGTGCCATATTTTCCAATTAGAAAAGTACTCAATATTTTACAGTATTTGGAGCTTTGGAATGCAGGTGATCCTGTTTTATTAGTACTTCATTAATTACTTAATTGTGTTCCTTTGTTTTCAGCTACGTATTCTGCATCATATAAATTCAACACACATTTAGCGCCTGCTATATGTTTAAGAGTACTTTTTTAACAGCAACAATCAAATCAAATGATTGAACATAAAGCCATGTGCCAATGTCAGTATATCTTTTAAACTGTATTTATGCCAGTTGATAATACATCTAAGGGGGGAGGGGGTGGTGGTATAAGGCGTGTGACTTACCTGTCTTGTCTCGCCAAGAATCCAGATTGATGTATGTGAGAAAAGATTGTCTTGGACTTTGGAGTAATTGGTGGTTTCCCCTGGATACTCTGGTGTCCTCCACCATTATCTACTGACTAGAAACAGTTCAACCTTCAGTGACAGAAACGCACCAATAAACAAAGTATTCTGTTAATTTTGTTATCATACAGCTTTTAGGTATCTGTGTGTAATGTGGAAGGGTCCTAGGGTGTTAACCAATTCATCACCACAGTGCCCAAGAAAGGCTTGCACATATGAGGACATTTTTCTGGGGAAAGCACCATTTGCAAAATATCTTTAAGTGAAAATTGAAATTGCATTGCAACCTACTACTATCCTTCAAATGCTATTCCAATATCATTTTCATGACCAAGTTTATCTCTTAAGTGTCACAGAATTTAGATCATACAAGCAATGCAAGCGTAAATGGGGTTTCTATATTAAACCCTTGAACTATTTGATTTTAACCACATTTTTTACATGAAAGCAATATGTCTAAACATTCTTCCTACCAAGCTTAGGAATAGATTTTGCTGGAGTAATTGATCATTTCAGCCAATATTTCATTAGGGAGGAATGGGGATTTTAACATTGGTGAATGTTCTAAATTAAATGGGCTTTCTAATTAACCCATTAATTAATGCTTCATTATGCTTGACATCCATGTAGTTGGAAACTGGGTATTATATATCTTATTGTATTTTGTACATAAACATCTTTATTTAACCCATTCATGCCTGCCACATATCATCTGGACCTATGATACTTTTAAAATTACTTGGGAAATAAGCATTACCTTGCAAAATATTTGAAATAGTGAAATAGAGTAATCAGTTGGGGACTGTTTCACATTTCTTCTTCTGACATTTTCCAAAATAAGCTTGTGATATTGCCAAACTAGTCTAGGTATCGTAGCTTTTGGTGCTACATGTATAAATCAGTTAATTAGTCATACCTATATCATATAAAGAATTTAGTCCAAACACCCTTCCTGCTAAGGCAGTTGTGTTATTTATAGTGACTGAGTCATTGCATCTCCAATGATTAATTTGAGCTTGTAGCTTCACTTTGAATTCATGAAGAGTGATTATGTTCCATTATACATACTGTTTGATGATTTGAGATTAATTTTTTAGCAGGGTGTTTAGTTTCTCTCATGATGCACTTTAAGTTAGTAAAGTTCAATTGATGAAGTTCATAGGAGAATGGCGGTAGGAAATAAAATTTGTGTGTTTTGTTCACTGTTTTCTTGTTATTGATTTTCAGTGCCCGTCTGCGACCTGGTAGTGCACCCATGGATGACGATTCAGATAATGGTTGGTAGAAATATATAATTATTTACTTGATTTTTCCCCATTTTGCAATTTTCATGTGTTCACAGATATATCACTTGCAATGTGTGATTCTATCTTCTACTTTGTTAGTTATAACTTAAGTTGATTTAGGATTTTCATTTCCTGTATCAGTTGCTAGAAATTGGAAGTATTTAGAATATATAGCACATTTGTTTCATACCAAATATAAAACCTTTAAGAAATCTGTAGCATTCTTCCTTCATCTTTAAGACTATACTTTCGAGTGTATTGCATATTTTTTGTGTGTCCTTTTGTTTTATTCTGCGATGTATCTTGACTTGTTGTCTCTGATAATTGTTTTGTTGTGTACATCTTTCAGTACCAGGTAACACTCTTCTCTCATGTCTCTGTTCAAAGCTTTAGCTATAATATTTCATGGTATTTGTTAACCCATTCATGCATTAAAGTTCCATTTAAAATTGGAAAAAATCAGGACCTACTGGTACTTTCATAAATACTTTGGGAATTAAGTATAGAAAAACAAAATATTTGAATAAGAATTTCAAATTGGGTTTCAGTTAACTCTTCATCAAATAGTTAGCAAAAGATGCTTTTGTCAGAACAATATCATCAGTTAGTCTGGCCTTCAAGGGTCATTTCAAGACTGAATGGGTTAAAATGCACAATGGACTGGTGGCTGATTTGCATGTTAATTACTTAAAGCACATCTATGGACCAGGGTAGGGATAAGCACCTTGTAAACCTTTATGATATGATACAATATTGATATTTCCTTAAAGATATGATATCTGAATGATATTATCAACAATACTGCCTGCCTCCCAGGGTCCTAATTTTGTTAGATTTAGCACTGTCAGCCATAGAAATTTTGCTGATAAATGGCAAACTACCTTCTTATGGAGAAGTCCTGGTGGCAATTAAGTCAATTTTGCATACATTATAAATCTTAAATCATATTTTTTTACTTTCTCAATATGATACTTCTTCCCATTTGAATTTTGTATTAGGTATTGAATTCACTTTCTATACAATATATATATTAAGGAAATACCTTGAAAGAAACAACAATTTTCTAAAAATATTTGAAGATTTCATCTCTGATTGTTTTCCTCTATTTATTTGTATTTTCATTTTTATTTGTTTTTTGATATGATGATAGTTCTCACTGTTTCTATATCTGGTCACCTGATTGTTGTAAGCATGTCTGGCTAAAGCAAAGATCTGCACATATTTATCTCTGACATTTCATTGGCTTATATGGTGAAATAATTCATGTCTAACTTTTCATTACTCGATATAATCCTTTGTCATCAACTATAAGCTGAATTTTGAATTTCCATCTCAGTTTTTCGTAAGAGAGAATTTTAATACAATTTGATACCATTCAATTATTTCATGCAAATTAAAAATTGAGTAAATAAGTAAATAAAGAGTTGATTTGTGTGATTATTTTTTATGTGACTATTATTCAATTCATGCATGACATTTGGTGGATTAATTGTTTGATACTTTTGGAAGTATTCTGCATATACAACTTAAATTCACAAAACTTTTCAAGATTTCAAAGTTCACTTCTTATTTACATTTTTCTTTACTTTTTTAAAAATTCTTTTATTCCAAATTATGGTTTACATACCATAGAAGAAATGAATGGGTTCATTTGATTGGCTAATGAAAAAGGTTATATTCTGGTGGTGAGGAACAACAGTATGTTTGCCTTGTGATAAAGTGCTTTGTTTAGGATAAAGGGAATTGACACAATAGGTGTTGTATTCAGTTTTGCATTATGTGTTAACGCACATGTCAGCCATTGTCTCTTTCAACAAGGTACTGTCACGCAAATTGAGATTGAACTATAAAGATATTAACGAGTCAAGAAAATTTTAGAAACCATGGTGCTAAAATGGCCTGAACTATTGAGTTATGTCAAATTGAAAGATATATTCTTTTTGTTTGAATAAAGGGTATCTACATATATTGTAAGAAAAGGCTTATTGGTGGTGCTAACACTGCTGCAAATAAATATCAATTTAATGTATGTTAAAGAGCTAGTTAAGTGTTGACCCAACTATTGATATTGTCAACCTGCTGGCAAAACATCTTTTAATCAGCCAAACAATTTAGTATCAGTTTTGGAGAAAAGTAGAAATAGATTCATTTGACGAAAATCCCAAACCTTTTTGTGCTCCCAGGCAGTTTGTTTTCCAACATGTTTGGGTCAATATGTATGATATTTGCAAGTGCTGCATAACATGGTTCTACCTGTATAATTTGACCATGTATCTAAGGGCCAAATAAAAGTGCTTTGATTTATGAATATTCTCCTTAAAAAGGGTCGGTCTCATTTGCACTTACATAGCAGTAAAGATAGATTTATATGGGTCTCAAGTAAACATTCAACTTAAGGCGTTAAACTGATAGAGTTGCGTAATTAATGGATCCTATTGTTATGTATTCCATTGTCCATTGTTCTGTGTGCATGGATATTAACATTGTTATTGTTGATCGCTGCTGGTCAGAATCTGGTGGCCCGGAAGGTAACAGCACTTGATATTAGCATGTCATACTAGTACTTAAGCCTATACTATGCATATCCAATGGGTTTCCTGTATTGGACCATAATTCATTCATACTGGTAGAGCCTTAATTTGCCTCCCTATTGTGATGATAAATTTCTTACAAAAACTTCTTATAGGAAAATATTTGAAAGTGAAATTTGAATTAGAACTCTGTCTGTAAGGGAAAGCTTTATTACCAATTTATTTTCAAAAATGCCATAGATACAGATGGCATTCCTTGGATATTCTTGGCATGAATGGGTTAAATATCTTGCTCAGCTGCCTTACAAAGTACATCAGAGAAAACCTATGGGCCGGGAAAAGCCAAAAAAGGCATCCTTGAATCAGCTAAATTTTGTTCAGTTAAATATAACCGATAATTCCCAGAGTGCACTCAAAAGGCTATATAACTCTATGAATGAATCTTGGTGCATCATCTGAGGACATTACGTGTGAAACAACCAAATACTTATCTTTAAATATTTCGTTTTATCATCCATGCACTTTTCAAAGGAAACCATGTGCAAAAATGGATTGAACCAAGTATTGATCCAAATTATTTTCAAATTGAAAAACAACTCAACCATTTCTTAGTCATAAACATTCTTTTAAAGTATCAAATATGTTTATGATACAGGTAAATCAGTTTCTTTTGTTTTTCAGAATTGATCTGAAAAAGCATTTTGTTGAAAATTCATTTTATTTAGTATTGTCAGGAACTTTAGAAAAGTCTAAACTTCCTGGTATTGTTCAATATTGACAACTTGTCTTCAGAAATAGTATAGTTCTTTACAGGAAACTTGTCCTTTATTTTTGGACCTTTTATCTCCATGCTTTATAGTGGTAGTCAGTGGTCTCTGTGTATATGTGGCCCTTTTCATTATCTAACCATGTAATATGTGATATGACAAATATAACATTGTTGAGGTGGCACGAGAAAACTTCTCTTAGTTGTCAAAGATTTGAGTGTAACATTAACCCATTTATGCTCACAGCGGCCAAAAACAGCTTGATGTTTTTGAAGAAAACTTTACAGCAAAGGCATACTGAGGGCGAAATGTCTGTAAGAACATTACAAACAACTCTCCTCCAAATACTTTGTAAAATCAGTTACAATTCCAATTATATTATCCGAAGAATCATAGATCCAGATGACAATTCCTTAAGTATTAATGGGTTAATTTAAAATTAAGTCTAGTTAATAATCCTAGAATGGACTGATACTGAAAAGTTAGAATTTCATGAGTTAAGTACTGAGCTAATATTTTGTGATTGAGAGGCGCTGTTGAAGTATTGCTTCTAGGACCTAATGCATAGAAGTACCATTAGTTGCTTAGTATGCACACACCATGCAAGTATATATCAACTCAGCATATGGGTAAACTGAGCCCTGGCATATGTATCAATTTATTTTTTATAGGGTTCTTTGCAGTTCATGCATACCACCTGGATCTTAGCTAGGATTTTAATAGTATTCACATTATTTCTGCTCAACCAGATTTACCTGCTCAGCTTCTTCAAATTCTTACACCAAGTACACGTGATAGTTTATTGTGTCTAGAATTTACAATTTATAATTCAGCAGTGTCATCGAAGGTGATTTGTTAGGAAAACATATGGCTGTTATTTGTTACCCACAGAGTGTGGCAAATGGATTGGTTGACTTGCCCTGTCTCCATGCACCCTCTGTGCATCTATCTTCCTGCTGTTGTTAAGCCTACATTCCCTCTTGAGATTTAGTCATATTATAGAATGAAAATGTCATAAGCTGTTCCATAAATCATGTTTGATATCTGTATTTGGAATTATTTTGTTTCATGTAAGTGTGTGTATGTTGTCTTGAATGTTGATAGCTGAGTAACCTAAGGCATTGCCACTGACTGTTCGCTGTCTTTCACCACTACCTGTGTTGGAATCCTGACCAGGGCATGTGAGAAATTGCCAGTGACTTGGGGTTTGATGGTGATTTTTTGCCCACCTCTAACCACTGGCTAGTCACAACTTAGCCACAACATAGCATAAAAAGTGATGATAAAGAAATTCCAAATTCCTTGAAAGTGGAAGTTTGTGTCTGACTTTTTAAGTAATCTATTTTAGATATCCCTGTCATACCTGACCTGGAGGATACTCAAGATGAGGACATGACTGTCCAAGTGGCACAAGCCCCTAAGTAAGTAACCCTTTCATTCTTGAAATATGCAGACCTCCAAAATCCCTGTCGACTTTGATGAAATCTTCCTGCTGAAAACATTTTTATGATAGATTTGAAAAATAAAATTTGAAGAACACAACCAATATATGTATATTCAGATATTTTGCAAATGTATGCTTTATTTTGTAAATTGTTTTCAAAATTATTATCAAATTGAGTAGATGCTTTATTTTGAGTTTGAGTATTCATACGTCTTTCATTCAACCTAGTGCACTAGTGATCAAACACATATCTGAATATATCAAGAATGAAGACTTTTACTACCTTGTATTTTGTAAGCAATAATATTGTTCAAATGGTGTTTAAATAAACAACTTGAACAGTTTTCTGATTTTTTGGAAATATTTTAATTTCAAAATATCAGCATGATTATTATTTACTTTTAATTGTGATGAGTTAAATTCTATTATCCACATAATTTCATTGAGTTACCTAAGTATGAAGATACTGAAACCTTTTTGAAATAGGAAAAATACATGAGTTAATTCTGATAAGTTTTTCTCAGACATCTTACAAAGTCCTACTAATTCACATGTTCTGTGTAAGTGTTGTAATTCAGCCTTCAATTGCCCTTGATATATAGTTTTCCAAACTATCCTTTGTTGTAAAGGTTGTCCTTGCCGCACATGAATATATGAGAGAAGATGAAACTTATGCTTCAAATGATACAATGTAAGAACTGAGTATTCCCCCATCAACAAGTGTCAATCTTTTTGTTATGAACTTTTTTCTGAGCATTCGTTGTGTGTTTCAGTGTGGCTGTGAACAGAGTGGCTACCTATAGAGAGTTGGATAATGATCTCCTTCGCCATGCAGCTTTTGTCACACTGGTAAGACAGCTAGCTGCCTTCAACCATCTTGTTTAACCCATTCATGCCTGGAGACTTCCTTCAGCAAGCATCCTCTGGACCTAGGATATTTGGAAATAACTTTGGAATCAGGCCTAAATTTACAAAGTATTCAAGGGAGAGTTGTGGATTGGATTCTGATTAACACTTCTTCAGATAATTTTTGAAAAATACTATGGTTACAAAGATATCACTGAAATAGTTTGGGCATTTTCAGACACTACAGGTATAAATTGGTTAGACCTTTATAACCATGTTTAAACAATTTTTCACTAGTTCTGACAGTGTTTATTTTATATATATCTCAAATAATACTGCAAAATAAAATTCAGAATTATCTATTCAACACGTAAACATGATGTGCAATATAAGCCAAAGCAGGAATTTTAGGGCACACCTTTGTATTATTTATCTCCAATATAGAAAAAAAGAACAGATTGTTCTTCAAAATCCTGTATTTAAATACACTTGTCAAGTGTTTTCAATATAACCCACAGCAGGATATTTTCAAGGCTGTAATAATTTATCATTCATCACAATAATTTTAAATATCAATGGATTATCTTCAGAAATCAAGTATGTAAACAAAAGAACTTAGTACATATATTTGCAATATAAACCAAAGCAGGATTCTTTTCTAGTGTAATTGTGTATCATTTCAGGATAACGAAATAGATCTGAAATTGCTGACAAGAGGCCTAGCATCTGAGTCAGAAGTAGTTGAGGTATGTACATTCAACTTTTATTTTCATTCCCTTTCACCGATGTGTATCAGAAGTTCACACATAAACGGACTGCTTTGAACATCTCTTAGAAATCTGGAAAATATTTATTAGATACTCAAAGAGGAATTGTTAAACCAAAGAAGCAAAATAACCTTCACTGAAATATTGCTCAGAATTGTTCTTTGATTTCAAAATGTAGTGAGTTCACCCATAAAAACATGTTTTATATTGTTCGAAATCCGCTGAACTGCATACATCATATGGACGATGCTTTTTGCTCTAAATTTTGTGTTTCTTGAATACGGCAACATAACCCACTCACTTAATGCCACTATCAAATGCTTACTAGAATTTTCCATTTGTTTCTGAGATGAAATGTTTTTCTGTTTTAAGGATGACAAGCCATGGGATTGGGACCGACTTTTCACAGAGGTGACATCACAGTTATTGACAGAATGGGAGAAAAAAGAAGGACCTGCGGAACTAGAGCAAGCAGCTTAACGATACACATGACAGGTTTTCATCATTCACCATCTCACTGTTTAACCTTGAAACATGATTCCAAGAATACTAACTGTTGTGCTGTTGAACTTGAGTCAAGCCATGTTAGATTTGTTTTTGATTCATTAGCCAGTTCAGTATCCATTCTAATTGGAAAACGTGCAAGGTTGGACTGGGAAATATATCATCAATTTATCTGAACAAGTGCACAAACATTTAGAGTCAATTTAAAGTCATCAGAAACATTGGATCAGTGAACATTTTCATTCTTTTTATTCTTGTGAAAAAAACACATTTTATGTATGCATTCCATATATTTAATCATACAAAGAAGTCTTTTCAGTTTGCTATGTTTGGCAAGAGAGTAAGGATCTCTACATGGCGATTGCTATTTTTACTTGTAATAGAAAGTGTGCACATTGGATGGCCAAATGCCATAACTGGTCAAATAGAGAAAAAAACATGAAATATTTGATTAGGTATTTTAAAATCCCTATTGGAAAATGACTATGCATATACGTAATATGTTGTATGCACATACATGACATGCTATATACACATACATGACATGTGGTATACACATATATGACATGTGGTATGCACATATGTGACGTTTTATATGCACATACATGACCTATTTTGTATATGAAGAACCAATATGAAAAACTAAAGGTTGACAGTAATCCTTTCTTTTCCGTTTATTTTATCTTGTCAACCCATCTATGCCTGGCAGTCTCTATGAGTTGTATGGACTCATGATACTTTTGAAATTATCTTTGGAATCCAGCATGAATTTACAGAACATTTGGAGGGGAGTTGGTTAGTTTTATACGAACATTTCTTTTTTTCCAATATTGTTTGAAAAATGCTTTAAAAAGTCAAAAGAGTTCTCAGTGCTACAGGCATAAATGTGTTCATTGCTTTCCATCATGTTTAAGTATGAAGAAAATTTGTATTTTAAGACGATCTTAGCCTGGGTATCATATCCTAAAGTGTTGCCTAAATGCCTGAATCACACATACAATGAGTATATTTATGTTATAAAGACATCACTACAAAAATCAGGCCATGTTTAGTTGCTACAGGCATTGATGGGTTATAGGTCTTGAGATTGAGCAGCTTATGGTTAATTTCAGGCAGTAAGTTCATAAAAGAGTGTGTAATATCAAATTCAACAGAAAGTGATTGTGCACATATGTTCTATTTTGATTAAGGATAAAAATGAACACAAAAGCTAACATATTTTTGCATATCTGAACATTTTTCTGTTTGCTACATTGTGTCAGTTCACCTATATATTGTATTTTGTAAATTTAACTTATTTATGACTTCTTGTCATAGTTTCTGGTCCGTCCATTGGTTATGCAAGAAAGTAATGCGGGCATGTATATTTTCTTCATGAGTCGATTTGGAGGCAAATAAAATGTATATAACAAATCAAAAACATGCTTTAATTGTTTTATTGTACTCTGAATGAATGGGATCAGGAAAATCTAGCCAATTCATAGCCAGTCAGTACATTGAAGCTATGTGGAATAAGAAAAATTACTGCTGCACAGTCAACTGGTCCCCAAGTCAACGCTGTGTCTATATTAAGTCAAATGGCCTCAGCCCCAATGAGCCGACTAGCCCATTGGATCCTGATATGTTGATATCCTGCATCTTGTTTAGATGTTTATATACATATTTAGTATCTTAGCAAAAAACATGAAATTTTGACATTTAGTATGCATGTTCTACAAATGTTGGCCCAGGTATTTATCATGAATAATCCCATTCCAGAATTGAAATGAGCACTCATGTATACATTTTACACAAAGCCCTAGATCTTCATCCTGGATGATGTTGCTGTGAAAGGATAGCATTTGACCACAGCTGCCATTCAGAAGCCGGCTTCCACTTGACCATGTGGGGAGGAGCTAACCAGACCACCAGTTGGAATACACTTCTATGACTGACATAACATCGCCAAACCACATCGCCTGGAGTTGTCTCTAAAATACTCTAAATGAATGATTCATTATATAGCAGAATACCCTTTGGCTTGTAGTGTAAAACTTGACCACTTAACTTTCTGCACTTGACAATGGTGGGTTGGGCAATACATCACGGTAGACCATAATCCATTCCTGTAAACCTGCATTTTCTTGATTTAGTGACCTCAATGCTGATTTCAAACTAACAGCATGGAAGATGAAATGGTGACTTGGCATGCCCAGCCATCATGACAGCAAACTATCAGACAGTGGGAGTATCTACATGACTTTGTTACCACTCTCTTTCATCCTACTCCCAGATGATATACCTGAGGTGCTGCAACAGCCCCTATACTACAATCCAGTAAACACAATTACATTTTTAAAATCCCAATTGTATTAGTTTCTTATTGCTCCCCAAAATTCTCCGGTCATATGAAAGTGCAAGTATTTTTCTTATTATTTCAATGTCACAACTATGATATTCTCTGTAAACACAATGACGAAAAATTATGATTGTATAGCATGGCGATGATGCTTGGCAAGCAGAAATATAAATGATAAGTTTCCCCCCCCCCCCCCCCCCCCCCAATTTTCAGCATTTTTTTTTTAGTTTAATGAACTGCACTCTTCTATTTTTCATTTTACTAAGTTTTTTTTGTGGTTTTGTCTAATATTTTCCGACATTTCTTGATATTATTTTCGTTTTCATAGTTTTTCTTTCTTTTCTAATTTTTATTTCTATGCTCATTTAAAAAAAAAATATTTCTACTTTCTATTTATCGTTTTTTCGGTTATTACTACAATTATTATCATAAATATCATTTTTATTTTTATTATCATTATCGATATTTTCATTATTATTGTTATAATAATTATTATTATTATTAATATTATCATTATTATTTCTTATTATTATTTTCATAGATTTTATTTCTTGTCTCACATAGGCTCTATCGTATATGTAGTTTTTAAAAATAAAAATTTTTTTTTTTTATTTTTTTTATTTATTTATTATTTTTTTTTATTTCATACATTTTATTTTTTTTTAGATTTTTATTTAATTTTTTTTTTTTTATAAAACATTTAGAATGGCGATAAAACACTTATTGGGATACTAACATTGACAATTAATGAAAGCAATGCTAGGATCCCAATAAAGTCCAGTACACCACAGCTATTGACCAATCAGCTGCTAGTATCAGAGTGGAGCTGATGATAAAGCTCACGTTCCTTTACTAACCTAGGTGAGGCCTAGGTGAGTTACTCGGGTGACCATAGACATGCGCAGTGAAAGCCAGTAAAAGAACGGATTTCGTGCTTACCCGAGTAAAGTGTCATGGCGTCTGCCAAACAGCCTTCACCTTTGCCCATATATGGCAAACCGTGAAATTGTCTATGTCTAAGCCGCACTTCATCACGAATGTCAATTTCAATTCATTTACTTAAGACTAAAACTATCATATTGTTTTGCGCATGCGTACCGCACGGACGTAAATTTTTTCTCGGCTCTAAGATCCTGTGTTTTTCGAAACAAAAATGCATTTTACTCGTCAAAACTTTAAGCCAAACCTGCATTGTTCTCTTAATTCGATCTTAGAGAACATGCCTATTGCATCATCAGTAAACTGTGGCTGCTTATACTGGAGAAATCTTAATGCTCTCACCGGTTTTCTGATCAGTGGCCACACAGTCGCCATTTTCTTTTTGAGGCAATTTCAAACCCACTCAAGATGTCAAGGTTCTACTTCGTTTCCTGCCTGATCTTCATGGCTACAACGCTGTACAATCTACACTACACTTCAGAAACTCAGGAAGTCAGACAACAGAACAACAATATGGTAAACTTAACAAGCTTCTTGGTGCATGGAAACAGGAAATCAACAACACAATATCAAGGTAGGACCTCTCTATTATACCTCTCATTGGTCCTTCTGATGAACGATGTTGAAGCCAACCCTGTAACCAGTGGTATCATATTGATTGCCAGGCAGTACACAGCAACACCTATGAGGGCCTAAATGCATCAAACGTGTCATGCCACTGCATTATGTGTAATGCCCCTAACTACAGCTCAGTGCTCTTCGACCTCCATGGTATAGAAACTGAAAATCCTTTCAGCCCCCTTGATGATACAAGCTTCTGCAGCTTAGACTCCTTAAATTCAACCGACTTGCACAAACCAAGATACACTTCATCTCCAGTGAAGCCAAGACCAAAACCAGCCTGTAACCAACGCCCCCTACGGATAATTAACGTCAACTGCCAGTCCCTGGTGAACAAGAAACCAACTTCACAACCTACTTGACAGCTCTAAACCAGACATCATAATCGCTACAGAAACTTGGTTCAGCAGTGATATCAAGGAAGCCGAGTATTTCGACTCCAACTATACTGTCTACTGCAGAGATCGAGTAACAGACACTACGGGAGGAGGAGTGATTATTGGTGTAAACAGCGAGTTGGTGAGCTCCAAGGAAGAGATACTGGAAGCTGGAACATCAGAACTATTGTGGACCAAATCTCTCTACATAGGAGCCTGCTACCGCGCTAAAATAGACGACACAGAAACACTGCAAGCGATCGATAGATCACTCCAACGTATCAACTGCGACAAGAGCTCTGTACTACTAGGTGGCGATTTCAACCTTCCAGGCTGGGACTGGGCGAACAACTGCATCAAGTCAAAGTCGCCGTTCCCTGGAATCCACCAACACTTTGCTGAAATCATCGATGACCATGGCCTTCCCCAAATAGTGACTGAGCCAACCAGAAGCAGCAACACACTTGATCTGCTAATTACCAACCTTCTGGTCAGGTAAACAGATCACAGATCCTGCCAGGAATCAGCGACCACAGCATCCCCTACACAGAACTGGATATAAAATCAGCCAGGAAGAAGCAACCCCCACGAAAAATCCCGCTGTACAATAAGGCGGACTGGGAGAGCCTGCGCACACATGCTAAGGGAATTGCTGACACGATCTCCCAAAAGGAATCAACCTCCAGCACGGAAGAGTTGTGGCAGACACTAAAACATGGTAACCTTGAAGGTGCTGAGACTTTCATCCCCCAGAAGATGACAAAGTCCAAAGACTCGTGTCCATGGATTGATTGCGGTCTCAAGCGCCTCATTCGCAGAAAGTACAGAGCCTTCAAAACCAGCAAGAGGACAGGCAGGATACAGGACGAAGAGCGCTACCAAAGCCTAAAGAATACAGTCCAACGAGAGCTCTGACAGGCATACTGGAAGTATATAGAGGGAATTGTCACCCCACAAGAAGACGACCACAATATCTATAGCAGCATGAAGAGGTTCTGGACCTATATCAAGCACCAGAAAACAGATCACAGTGGAGTGGCCCCTATTAAAGTGGATGGAAGACTCGCCAGTGAACCGAAGCAAAAAGCAGAGGCCTTTAAACGCACAGTTCCAATCGGTATTCACCTGCGAGTCAGATTTCAACCCCACATCACCCCAACAGAGGACTCCACCCATGCCAGACATAGAAATCTCAAGAGAGGGTGTAGAGAAACTCCTCCTTAAACTCAAACCAAATAAAGCGGCAGGGCCTGACAACATCAGCCCCAGGATCCGGAAAGAACTAGCCGACGTACTCGCAGACCCTCTTTGCATAATCTTCAGGAAGTCGCTGGCAGAAGGATGTGTCCCTTCAGACTGGAGACACGCCAACGTCGCACCCATCTTCAAGAAGGGGGAGAAATACGATCCTGCGAACTATCGTCCGGTCAGTCTTACCTGCGTAATCAGCAAAGTCATGGCGCATATCATCTGTAGTAGCTTCATGCACCACGCCAAGAACTATGACCTACTATACAATCTCCAACACGGCTTCAGAGACCAGAGATCCTGCGAGACGCAGCTCATCGAGTTTATACAAGACGCTAACACCAACATGCAAGATGGCACCCAAACAGACGTCTGCGTGTTAGATTTCTCGAAAGCGTTCAACAAAGTTGACCATCAGCGACTTGTGGAGAAGCTCAAGTGGTATGGCATCGGAGGACGGACGAATAGATGGATACAGAGCATTCTATCCGACCGTACCCAGGCAGTCGTTGTGGAGGGAGTGACCTCAGACAGTGCACCTGTCCTCTCAGGGGTCCCTCAAGGCTCAGTCCTAGGGCCTTGTCTCTTCCTCTACTATATTAATGACATCGCAGAGGGCCTGGAATCATCTACAAGGCTGTTCGCCGATGACACCATGATATACCTGACCGTGAAGAACGAAAACGACGCACAAATCCTGCAAAACAACCTGGCAAGACTGGAGAAATGGGAGGCAGAATGGACGATGGAATTCCATCCCAAGAAATGTGAAGTGATAAGCATCACAAGAAAGAGGAACCCCATCATGTACCCATACAAGCTCCACGGCCACCAACTCCAACATGTCAAGGTCATTAAGTATCTAGGGGTTTCTATCTCCCAAGACCTACGCTGGGATGCCCATGTCAACAACACTGTCTCCAAAGCAAACCGCACCCTTGGATTCCTTCGTCGAAATCTTAGTGTTAGATAAAGCAACAAGCATATATGTCACTTGTCCGACCAGGGCTAGAATATGCATCTACCGTATGGAACCCCTACACCAAAACTCTTAAAAACAAACTTGAAATGGTACAGCGTCGGGCAGCAAGGTTCGTTCTCTATCGCTACCGGCGTACATCAAGCGATGGGACAATGCTGGAAAACCTGGGTTGGCAGTCCCTCTCAGAGAGGAGGAGAAGAGCAAGCCTCATCATGTTCTTCAAGATCCACAACAGCCTTGTAGCTATAGACATGCCCCCTACGCTCACACCCAAGCTACCTAACAGATTGACCCGGTCAGAAAACTCTCAAGCCTACCACATCCAAGGATCAGCAAGGGAATACCACCGTATGGCCTTCTACCAACGAACAGCCAGAGACTGGAATACCCTCCAGGAGGCGCTAGCCAGTGGAGGCTTTCAAGAGTGGCCTGCGAGCATGGTAGGATGCTCCAAGGGTACCCCCCTGATGCATGAGCGATAGGGCGTTGCAACCCTACCCAGGGTAGCCGTGGCTTTGGCCTTTTATTTAATGCAGTCTTAACCGTGCGGTGCGCTAGCGAAATCCCCTTGACAGAGTCTTCAATTTGATGAAGTTGTCAAGTCACATGGAAGAAGGTATCATATGTCATAATTAGCTATGTCAAAGCTCAATAGGTGGCAGCACTGTGCATCTAGGTCAACTGAAGGTCAGGAATCTGTGACCTATGACATGCGGTTTTCTAGTGGCTGGTGCTGCATGGACATCCCATGATTCCGAATATGATTACTGATTTTAGGTCAAGGAGAGGTTAGGTCATATCAGAACGTGCTGGAAGTTGAATATGTTAGACTATGTTAATTTTGGTGCCAAATTTGGAATCTACAGTAATTTTTACCATAGAAAAATATGACTTTCTTGATAGCTAAGTGACTTTACCCAGTGGAAGTTGGGGAAAATGGGAAGATGTTCAACTTGAACACAAGATCTGGGATGCAGGTGGGCGATAATCAAGTAATTTCACCAGCAAGTGCTTTGTGGGTCTTGGAAACTGCTTGAAGGAGGGTAGTTTTTTAATATCATAGACATAAAGTATGTGAAAACCAGTCTCAATTGGTCTTTTGAATATGTAAATATGTTCCTACGTGGATGTTGAGTGGTCTGTGGTTCTGATTTTTTATATTTTTTTCTGGTTTGTTTTTGCTATTAGTTAGTATTCTATTGCAATTACATTGTGTACTCAGGCCAGTGGCAGTGTTTCATGACTTGTTATTATTTCACATGCTTGATTGAAGATATGTCTTTAAGGATTTTCATTTTTATTTGATTCTTGATTAATGTTTTATTTGACTGATAATAAAAAGAAAATTGCCTGTGTTTACCAATTTCTAGCCAGGGTTATCCAGCTTATTCCTTAATTTATAGAGTAGATGATGCAGACAGCACACGCTGATCCTGGTGCTAGCTGCAGTGCAGCCCATACAGACAGCATCTCCTTCAGAGCTACTTTGAAATACTTTTCTGACACCAGAAGACTACGCAGGAAAAAAAACAAGTGTTCAGGGATTGGCTGGCGAAGTATGATGGAAAAGTTATGAATATCCCATTGCCCACCTTGGTGCACAGAATGGAATCTCTCTCATCCTGGAAGGCAGACATGCTGAAGGCACGCAAGAAGGAAGATGTGGAAAATTTCCTTGATAGTGATTTTGATCTAACTGTTTCAGCAGGTCAGCTCTCTGCAAGTAGTGATCCAGAAGGGGAATGCTTGTCACAGTCATCTCTGAAGAGGAGAGGTGGTGAAAGAGATAGCAGCATACCAAGAAAAGCAAAACAGTCTGGTTCCTTTGAGGCACAGTTTCTAGCCAATCTAGGTGTACAATTGCTGCAAGAGACTGCAGAAACGAAAGCATTATTGTTGAAATCTGAAGAGGAAAAACTTGCTTTACGTGAGAAGTTGAAAACGTATGCTCCAAAAGTTAGAAATCAACGCCACAAAAGGAATTTGAAGAAAATTTCCCAACTGAAAAATGAAATCAAGCAGACCATTTCCCAACTGAAAAATGAAATCAAGCAGACCAAGGTGCTTCTACAAAAAAAAGCAGCTACTTTAAATAAGTTAGAGATGGTGTCAGAAGTCCACAAGCATAGGTCAGGTGAATATCGGAGATTTAAAAAAAAGTATTTGTCAACCAAGAAAAGTAAAATGAATGTCACAAAGTCTCTACAAGAACAGAAAAAAATTGTGTCAGACATGAAACAAAAATTGGCTGGTCTTCAAAATCTGGAAAAGCAGTATGAAGATATGAAAATACGACAGAAAGAGCTCTGCGATCGGCTGAGGGAACTAGAGGTACAAAATTCCATGCTACAGGAGGCCAGTACTTCCATTCAGACTTGGGTTGGTAACCACTCAACTGCAGCGTTTACTGATGATGTCAGGAAAGTTTGCTATTTTTTGGTTTCCAAATATGTGGCAGCTGGTAATATAGGACCGGTCATCAAATACACCATTGAAACCTTGGCCAAGAAGCAAAACAATTTCTGATTTGCCCGGGAAATCTCAGGTCTGCAATATGGTGAGAGAGGCAGGCAAACTTTCAAAATTACAGGTGGGAGAGACCATTCTGGAAAAGGAGAACTGCACTATTCATACAGATGGTACATCAAAAGGAGGAGGGCGTCACTATTCTGGGCTGCAGGTTTCCACAGATGCTGGGTCTTTGAGTGCAGGCCTTACCGAAATCGTATCAGGCACTGCTGCAAACTACTTTGATGCAGTAAAATCTGTGTTTGAGGAATGTGAACGACTTCTGGATCTTAGAGCAGATGACAACTCTATAACCTCAACGTTAAAACAAATGTTGGCTAACTGTAAGAATTTAATGTCAGACAAACATGTTGTTGAGACAAGGTTCACAGGGCTCTTCAGGGATTTTCATGAACAATATTTGCCATCAGTAATCAATGGTTAGGAGGCCATGACTGCAGAAGAGAGGGAAGCCATAATCGAGGTGAACAAATTCCATTGTGGACTCCATGCTCTGGCCAATACAGCGACAAGTGCTGAACAGACTATCCGAAAGTGGGAAAAAGAAAATGATGTTGAGTCTTCAGGATTTAAATTCCGTAATGAGTCGGCACCTTACAGCTGTATGCAACTTGTTCCACAAGGAAGGTGGTGGTTGTCCTGGGGAAATCCAGCTCTATTTGAAGAATAAAAGCGACTTCAAGAATTGTCCAGTGCTTCCATTCAGTGGTTCAAGATTTAATGTTATATTCCACAATGCTGCAGGTGTGTACAGCACTGCTGACGTAGGTTAAGACTTCATGAAAGTGTCCGGTCGTCAAAACAGGCTGATCTCAGCTGTGACAAGGGACATCAAGAACACAGATATCCTCGTAGCATGCAGAGCCTTAGGTCTGGTTGATAAAGTTCTCACTGGCCCTCTCTGGAGGAAAATAGAGGCCAAGGGTGTATCTATTCTTGAGCTATCAGAGACATATACCAAAGTCTATTATCAACTGAAAGAGTGGGAGAAGGACTCGAGTGATATTGTTTCTGGCATGGCATCTCTGTTTCATGACGTCCAATCAGAGCTAGAACAGGCAAAGCTGATCAGCATTGTGCGAACAGACACCCCAAAGCGTGCCAAATTTGAGACTGAGAAGAATTGAAGAACAAAAGTATGAAATCCAAAGAAAGAAGGAAGAAAATGCTGTAAAGAGGGAGCAGCGCTTACAACGTCAAAGAAAGGACCTCCTTTCAGATCTTCAGAAGAAGGGTGGCCTATGGAACTCGGTTCAAGAATTTGAAAAAGAGCTTGAAACTACACCAGACAGACAGAAGTTAGGGATGTTAAAAACCCAGATCAAGGCTAGAAAGACACTCCTCAATCAAAATGCTGACAGCTCCCTTTTTGCATTTTCCAAGAAAGGAAAAGCCTTCAAAATAGAAGAGCTAAAACCAATCTGATTGCTCTTATTAATTGCTGTGCGGAGAGCTCAGAAAAAGAGCAAACATCAGAAATTACTGGACTTGTGGAAAAAATCAAACCGAATCCAAGAATACTACTGGAGAAGCAAATCTCCCATTTATATGAGGATAGTGGTCAGAACCAGTGGTGGGAAGGACAAGTTCTTCGGCAAAAGAAAGGTTCATCTATATTTCTTCTGAAGTACTATGGCAATGAAATGGAGTCGGAACTTGACCTTGATGACATAATTGAAGATATCACAGTTGGAGACCTCATCATTCATTAGTTGCCTTTTCATGTAAGAGAATTCATTTATTCCTGTAGTTTGCCCATGGCCTAGAAGTTCGATGTTGGCCTCTTGAGCTGGGCATTGTTTCACCTCTGTCCAGGCGAAACTTCCGCTTTCATGGTTGCAGGTTTGAGTCCTACCTGGGGTAAGTGGGAAGGCTGCCAGTGACATGGAGAAAGGCAAAAGGTGGTGGTTTGCTCCAGGCCCTCCAGTTTCTTCCACCAATAACAACTGGCTAGTTACCATAACAGCAGAAAAAGTGACAATAGTCAAGTTTCCAAACTTTGACCCTGTAGTAGTAGTAGTAGTAGTAGTAGTAGTAGAAGTAGTAGTAGTAGTAATAGTGACAACTTTTCTCCATTTTTCCATACTGTAGCATGACTTGTATTCCTTTAGATAATTTATTTTGAGTAAATGACCAACAAAATCATGAAAAAAATGTTGATTTTGGGCTGATGTACGATTTATGTCTTTCTTTGGCATCTGGCAGCCATGTTGTTTCATCACCAGGCCTCTTTAGAACATCCTAATCTTTCCATTTCTAATTCTTTTGTACAATACTCAGCTCTGAAATATGTGGCATTTCTTATTTCTTTGGAAGTATGTATTTATTCCAACATTTTTTGGCCACAGGGTGCTCAAAAGGCTGATTTTTGGTACCGGTGACCTTTGACCCCAGATGACCCCCAGATGACCTTGACCTTGAACCTTCATCGGAAACATTTGACTTCAGTAATCGTCGATATCAAATATGAACTCCCTGGGTGCTAACAGTCTCACTCTATGGTGCATAGAATATGAGCTTTAAGGACCTATGCAATGGCTATATTGACAATATATACCAGGAAGTCACAAGAATTAAAGGGTGATCAGGTGTAAAGTATGGTCAGAGACAGCTATAAAGGACCGATATTCATTTGGCAATATCTTCAGTTAGGAGAATGGTAGACACATTCTGGAAAAAGTGTTGGAAAAGTCTCAGGGAGCCACATTCATTTATGTACTTAGTTTGTTTCTTGGGTGAGTGCAAAAAAAATGTTTTGGAGTAGCTATGACATAATAAATATTACCAAAATATTAAGGCAGGGCATGTTCTCTAAAATTAAAAGAGTATATTCCAAAATGCTGGTAATAAAAGTGAACGATTTGATTATTTTTAAAGGTGCTTACGAAAGCATCAAATACAAATTGATAGCGTCCACTCTGTTTTGGTCAAACAGCATAGATACATTCAATGGACCAATTGTACTAAGAATACACTTTTAGGAAATTAAATAACCTTTTATAAATCAGTGAAATTAGCGATTTTACAGTTTTGATGACGTCACAAGTAATTGGAAGCTTATTATAATACGCGAGGGTGGCGAGTAACAATTTTTATCAATTTTCGGACCTTTATTATTACCCTCTATATTAAAAACACATTTTCAGGAGAAGTCACTGGTTCCTGCTGACTCTTCTCCAGCCATTTTAGTTATGCTTGAAATGAGATGAAGAACCAGCTCTTAACATTTCACAACAAAAGTATTACATTACAACAGTTATCAACACTTTAATAGATAGATAAAAATAGTATACCACTAACTGACTTCAAATGTGTTTTTATATCGTGGCATACGCAAAGTAAATAATTTTCGAAAATGTGACCCAATCAGGGTCGACGAATGACAAATGCGGGACTGTGCTCTATTAATAGCCATGACCGGCGATAAAACAAGATGCAAATACACCCACAGTGGTGTAAAAGGTACCTAATTCGGTAATGTGACAAAATTATGAATATTTCTTTCAATAGAAATATTTTAAACTATTTAACAATTTCGATAAAGTTAAAGTTGAACAGTTTTATTCAATCAAATAACTTGCAAAAGTTAATTTGGTCAACTACTCTAAGCACATTACTGTACTCCACTCTACCTATATAAGTAGCATCATTCTCTTCCTTAGGTCAAGCACAGTCGATGAATGTTGCGCTCTCCCCGTCTCCCTCCCCATTTGTCATCAGATCGGGAGCGCGAGGGGAATGCTATTTTTGGGTAAGGGTGTGTCGGTGGTTCGCCCCCATATCCTCCACTGACCTGGACCACGGTATTGCCAATGACTGCTAGCTGTCGCTGCCAAAGATAATATTTCAGTTTGTGAACGATAGCCATTTAATCTAGGGTTGTCCTGCCACTGAAGAATCATTGATATTAATATTTCATATTTTCCTTTGAATATAACTCCATTCTCTGAGTGCAGTTTAACTGCCAGCAGACTCCCCGCAGGGCTTGTACGGATACAAATACCTGTGGTTGGGCCAGGCCCGAGTAAGCGCCAGGGTGACGTCATCGCCTAACTGGAACGATCTCGCGCTTACCCAGCGCTAATTACTCGCGCAAGTAAAGGAACGCAGTAAAAGAGAGATGTCGCCACCAGTAAGCCGAGCCGAAACGTCGATGCAATCACAGCGGTTCAAAATCACGAGCCCCTTACTCTGCATTCACGGAAAATCCGCCAGATGACAGCACAGTGTGGTCATCACTGGTCACTGTATCCAAGGCCAAGCCAGTGGCGCCAGTGCTCTTAGCCAGTAGTGACCAAGCGAGGCGGCGGTCAGACACAGTAATCCAATCTCGACCAGCCATTCAGCTTCATCAATACTGACAATAGTGCTCACCGAGTATCTTCAATCATGTGGGTATTTGGATACGGTTCACTCATTTGGAAGGTTGACTTTCCATACAGAAGAAAGCTTATCGGGTATATTCAAGGATACGTTCGTCGTTTTTTGGCAGCTGAGCACGGACCACAGAGGTTTTCCTGGAAAGGTAGTCGAAGATGAAGTCTTGTGTTCCATATTTTGTTTCCATGGTTTGTGCTATGGGGATTATAAATAGATGTCATTTTGTACCAGAACCAGCAGGTATTGTACCTGGCCCAACCTGTCTTTGTCAACTGGGTCTACAGTCTTCTCTCTCTCTCTCTCTCTCTCTCTCTCTCTCTCTCTCTCTCTCTCTCTCTCTCTCTCTCTCTCTCTCTCTCTCTCTCTCTCTCTCTCTCTCTCTCTCTCTCTCTCTCTCTCTCTCTCTCTCTCTCTCAATGTAAACATGGTAAACTGATGGTTGCCAATATTGGGAGAGAGGTAGGCCCTAATGGGGAAGTAACTATATATATATATATATATATATATATATATATATATATATATACAGTCAAACCTCTATTAAGCGACCGCTCAAGGGAAATCTCAAAAGTGGTCTTTTGAAGAGGTGGTCTCTTAAGAAGGGGTTGAGGGTCTGTGCGAGGTTATGAAAAAACAAAGAATTTCCAGCAATGACCTGGAATTATTGAGGTTGTTAGGTTTAGCTGCGTTTGTTGAAATTTCTTCATTGAAAATTTAAGAATAAACAATACAGAAAAATAAAAGTTTAACTATATATCATTAATTGAGGACCCTCAGAAATGATATACTTTCAATTTCTTACCGATTATTTCATTATTTTATTGTGCCCTTTCCAATATACAAGGCGTCTAGGCGTTCAAGTGGCCGTTGAACAAAGGACCATTTACTCTTAGGGATAAGAATTCATGGTCGTTGGTCGCGTCAAGCAAGTGGTCGCTTATTTACAGGGAATAGGCTTGGGGGTATTTGAAACGGTCGTTCAAGGCAAGTGGTCGTTGAGGCAAGTTTGACTATATTTATTATATATATATATATATATATATATATATATATATATTTATATATATATATGTATGTATATATATATATATATATATATATATATTTATACATATATATATACCATATTTTCTCGATTAAGCGCACATGCTCGAATAAGCGCACAGGGCCTATTTTTTACGGTTAGATGAGGAATGGCCAGCACAACTGTCATGATCGAAGATTACTTCCCCCCAGAAGAAGTAAGAAAAGCGAAATCACATACCTTTCCTCTTGCCTTGTCTGCAACCAGCGCTGAATTCCGCAATTTCAGCAGTTCCTTCGCGCTCTTACTGTTCATATTTTCCGCATGATCGTACTATTGACCAATTAACAATCTTTTCACATGCGACAAACGTCTGACTGACTCTAAGCAAACTGAACAGTGAGAGCGCAAAGGTGCAATAACGGCTGGCCAATACTCTCGGATCGGCAATCATTGAGGTGTGCGGTAAAACGGAAGATTGCCAACGTGCCTCCTGCAGAAAATTTTCCAAACCTCTACCCGCACGGTGCGGTTAATCAGAAGAATATGGTATATATATATATATATATATATATATATATATATATATATATATATATATATATATATATATATATATATATATATATATATATATATATATATGTGTGTGACTGTGTGTGTATATAAATTAGAATATACATATATATATATATATATATATATATATATATATATATATATATATATATTGCTGATTGATATTTTCACTTTTGTGTTTCTTGTTATTGTTTCAATCTCCATTGTTGATTCTACATATTGATACCCTAATAGCCCACTATCCACAAACTGGAAAGACTATTGCCTTCAGAAAGCATGGCACTAGCCTTATCTCAAACAAATTATGAACTGTATACCTTGATTTCTCAAAAAAAATCAAAAAATCTAAGTACGAAGTATCAAGTATTTGTATTGAGATTACTTCATCACCTTAAATATGCCATATAGGTTTTGATATTAATTCCCCATTTTACATTTTTTCATTAGATATTTTCATATTCTTTCAGCCAGGAAGGGTGGTCACTCTTGTTCCAGCAGAAAAGCCGGAGGTAAGTTTTGAGGGAGACCAATGATTAACATTAAAGCAGAGATAAAGGATGTCCAACTGTTTTAACCTTGAAGTTATGACTTTAGAACTTGATATTAAAGGCAGTTTGAGTTTTTTGTTGCTACTATGATAAACTAAGTCCTTTAACCCATTCATGCTCAAAGCGCCCACAAGTAACTCATGCAGCAAACAAACTTGATGAATGCTAAATGGAGTGCACTAAAGTGTGGAAGTTTTTGTCTTATTTTTTTATGTAGTGTGAGTGACCAGCACAGACTGCTGTTAGAGTATGGAATCATGATCATCTCCAGCACATTTTTAAAATAGATTTTTACCTGTCTGCAACAAGTTCACCTTTTGTATCAATGCTTGCTAAGGCGTTAAAATGAAATAATAGTGTAAAATTCTTAGTGATAAGGCAACCCATAATTGAATTGTAGTTTCCCTGATCCTCTGACCAAAAAGAAAACCACCCGACTGAAGAAAAAAAATTAGTATTTTATTTTATTTTATTATAGACGACCGACCCAACTTAAAAGTATCCGATGAGAAATAAAAACAGTTAGAAACCTCGCCGCAACCGATTTGTTGTTGTCAATATATATATATATATTTATATATATATATATATATATATATATATATATATTTATATATATATATATATATATATATATATATATATATACATATATATGTATTTATACAAATGTATACTTTGATAGTAGAATGCCTTCTAAATAATTAAAAAAAATGACATGATAACCTCACACTTAAAAGTTTGAAACTGAAAAGAATGTTTTAGTTATCTAACTTGACCTAATAGCCTTATTTTATTCCCCGACTCATTAATGCTCGGGTTCAGAAAAAAATAAAAAAATAGGATTTTTATTTTATTTTTATTTACCTCCCTACCGACTCTGAAAAAATGGTCTGGGAAAGATCCGGGAAACCACAAATCAATTAAGGGTCGCCTAATGTATGCTTGTATGACCAAGCAGCTTCAGGCAAGTTGGCTTAAAGGTATGAGTTGACCTGCTACTCAACATGCACCTGTCTGAGGTATACTAACATCAGGGTGCAACATTGGTTCTAAAACATTAGATGCTTGCCCAATTACCATTTTTTGCTGAATTCACTTGTAACGGGGCTTGTGGTTATGTTGCAAGCTGAAAATGGTAGAGAGGCAACCAGCTCAAAAGTCTGATGGATGGGAGGAGTATTGGACTGAGTCTGAGATAAGTGACATAAAAACATTGAAGTAGATAGGAATGATTTGGGACCATTGCTTTTGTCCTGTATACATAAACATCTGAGGTAGGGGAGTCCAATGTAAGCAAGGTTTACTTTACCTCATGTACAGCTACTCTGTTGGTGGAACTGTTTTAGGTAATTGAGTTTTTAGAAATCAGCTGATACCATATGTTTATACTCTTTCCTAAATCCATAAATTAAGTTTGTTTCATAAAATGATTTTGGCGAAACATTCTCTGATGTTCATACCATCCCATTTTAATGATTTTACCTTTAGGGTGTTATATAATAGTAAAATCAAAACTAAATAAAAGTCAGCATATCCTCCATCAATGATCCAATCAGAACTATTGAAGGTTCACACCAGGGTCTTAGCCAGGATTTAGAAACTGGGTGCCCAAAATTGGCAATTGTAAAATTTTGGGGCGTCCAGATTTTTAAGGGGGACCATAATTTACTTAGATTTCAACCATAAACATGTATAAATTCATCTTGAGTAAGTCATTTTATCCAATGGTATATACAATGTCATGGGAATTATATGGAGATGAAAACGATCAATGATATGCTTGAAACTAACATTTTAAAAAAATCCTCACAATTTTGGGGGGGTGTTTCAAGGGGTGCTTCTTTAAGGTTTGGGTGTCCAAAAAGACACCCAGACGACCTGCTGGCTAAGACTGGTTCACACACCACACTAGTTGTACCATATGCAGAAAATACCTTTGGCCAACTTAAGGATTGAAAAATCCCCATTCACTCTGAACAAAAGGCATATTGAGAACCACAATGGTCAATACACCACAATGCTCTGAACTAACGGACATTGACAAAGGCTTAACCCTTTATCACTCAACGCAACAATGTTGCCATGTCCCCTGCACTGCATGAGGGGTTACTCCTCAGAGACATTGTTGCGCAGTGCGTAGTGCACTGCAGTGCATAGGGAGCAGTGCTTTAAACAAGTTAAACGAGTAATTTCCATTTTTTATTTGTATCTTTCATTTCGTTAAATATGATATTATTTGTGTTTAAAATATATTAACTTAAAAGTTGATTTTTTGTCTGATTTTGCGCTTGACGCACTGTCAATAACGCACCTCGGCAAGTTCGTCTTCGTTGAGTGGTTAAATGAGTGGGATATCATCGTCTGATTCCCATGGATCGTGAAGGGGACGATAGTCGATCCTCTTCCACTCTTCATCGGAATTATCCTGGTTTAAACTAGCCATTTGATGGCAGAAACAACGAAAAAACACGGGAGAATATCAATGGTTTTGTGTGTTGCTAAGGACGCCACAACACGACGACGTCACTGGCGGGAATTCCCCATGACTTCCATATTTGGAGGGGGTTTTCCTGTAGTTTTCCCGCCGAAAATCACGGACTTCGAGTCCGAAAATAAACATTAAATAACTATAGATTATGATTAAAAGGTAAGGGCAATAATATTGTATCTTTATTTAACAATCATTTGTGTACCAGCGATCTTAGATCGCGGTACCCAAAATACGCCAAAACTCGCTTCGTAGGAATAAGTGCACAAATACAATGACGCAATAACTCGCTACTGAGGAAGTGCAGCTGCACTCATGTTACGAGTTATTGCGTCATTGAGTGATAAAGGGTTAAAGTCAACTCACTGTAGAGGTTAATGGGTTGAGTCAACCATGCTCTGGTTTTGTTCAGTGAAGTGCAGAGAAAATCATAGTCGTAACTCGTAAGGACCAGAGTTAGTGCTTTTGATCACAAAAGTAGAGATCATGGTTCAAGATCTTAGAAACAGAAATGAGAAACTGGGTGCCCATAATAAATAATTATTTAAAATTTTGGGACATCCTATTTTTCAAGGGAGTATATTCAGAATTACAGCCATAAACATGTATTTGCTCATTGAAATAAGACAACCTCATACAATGTCATGGGATTTATATTGGGTGAATTTTAATTATATGTTTGGAAAAATGACATTTTTAGAAATTACTCACATAATATTTGAGTGTCCTTAGAAGTGATTTCTGAGGGTTTGGGTGTCCAAATGACACCAGGCACCCTGATGACTATGACTATGCTCCAGTTGCACAAATATGCATAAACAAGCGAGCAAATTTCCACACTTCTGTACTGAGTCTGAGCTATTCACATAACCATTTAAGGGCAAGTAAATAAGTCATTCAACTACTATATATATATATATATATATATATATATATATATATATATATATATATATATATATATATATATATATATATATATATATATATATATATATATATACATATGGTCATGCATTTTTACGTGGTGGAAGCTGTGCTTGAACCACGTAAAGCCACTGCTTGGGTCATTTTTGGACATACTTGGTACATTTTTCAAGGCAGGGCTAGATGCTAAAAAAATTCCAAAATCTGCTTTGGGCCAGTAAAAAACCTTAACTGGTCCTACAGGGCCATTAACCTATTCAGGACATTTTTATTAACAAGTTTCTCCTCAAGAATGTACCCAAATGTTTTTGAAATATAAAAGAAAAAAATAGATAAAAATAAACATTGTTGGTGAATTTTATGCAATGTTTTTTCTTGTTATGTTAAAGAAAAAATTGTTGGACCAGTAAAAGTTTTGCAGGAGCAGTAGAGCAAAGATGTTACTGGTCCTATGGGGCCAGTAACATTTTGAGTTAGTGTTGCGGCCTGCAAGGATTTGGCTGATCAGGATTTTTGGGAGCCTCAGTATTTCCATCCAGGCGCCTTTCTGACAAAAGTTTTCCTGGAACAATTTCTGCCCTTCCAGATTTAGCTACTAATCTAACTCAAATCCTTATACCAGCTACATTTAGTAGCCTATTGTGTCAAAAAGAGCAATTTACACTTCAGCTATGTCGTAAAAGATGGTTTGTTAGAAAAATATTTGATTATTACCCCCAGAAATCAAAATTGAAAAATCTTTATATAAATTTTTGCCTGTCCAAAAAGGAGGTTTTCAGGAAACTGCCTGTCCAAAAGAGAGATATATTGGACAGGTCATGGCTAAAGTCCCTGTGACCCTCCTCCTCCAAGAGCCATCTTTAGTCGTGTTGGCATAAAAACCTACGCTCAGTACACGCACATAGTTCAAATGCTGAAGGACCTCCTATTTTTGCATAATCAAGATTAAAATCCTAATCTGCTGTTACCAGGAAAGCACAGGATTTACCTAGAAGGCATTTAAGCAACACAATACAGTTTCTCAGTGTGATATGAATAACCAAGCGGTAAGCCAATCTTAAGCTGGGTTTAGCACTAAGGTCATGAACTAGCATTTTTGTCATTTACAGCTTGTAGGGGATTGTAACACCGAGTAAACTAGATATTTTCTGAAAGAAGACCTTTTTATCTACCTCTCCATGCTACTTTGATTTAATCGAGAAAATTGTAAAATGTTATTTCAAAAAGTGAATCACTTTCAGCCCGCAGTAGCGGCTCGGAACACCAATTCAACTTGGATGGATTACAAGTTCATACATGTACCTAGAAAAAAAAGGTGTCTTGGATTTATAGCATTTGCATTCCTATGGGAGATATTTAGTGTCAAAGCCAAGTAGGGGTGGTCTTTCTTTAGAAATGAGTTAAGTTCCCTCTTATCTCAGGGAGTGTGCATCCTATTGAAAATCCAAGACATCCTTTTCTAGGTACTGTATGAACTTATAATCCATCCAATTTAAATTGGTGTTCTCACCCACTGCCCCAGGCTGAAAGTGATTTAATTGAAAAAATAACATTTTACATTTTTATTAATGAAACTGACATTGAAGAAAAGCTAAATCAAAGTAGCAATGAGAAGTAGCCAAAAAGGTCTTCTTTTAGAAACTATATAGTTTATTGGGTGTTACAAATTTAACAATCCCCTAAAAGCTGTGGAAAATGCTAGCTCATGTCCTTAGTGCTGGACCCACCCTAACCCTTATGCTGCTAGTGGCTAATTTGGCCAATACAAAATTATGCAAAAAAAACTGAAAAATGATTGAACCCCAGACACATGGGTACTCATTGGAGAGTTCTCAGCAAGAGCTATCCAATGAATACCAACCTGACAGGGTTTCCATGGTTTTCAAGAAATCTTTGCATCCTCGTGCTTTTGAGCCTTAGCATTGGAAGGGTTAAGGTGGTCTCGATATCATGTGTAATGTAATGAATCTTTATTGACTGAACTTTCATACACAAAACACATTTAATTATCGGGAAATACTAAGTTAAAGAAAGGGTTACAAAATTACAAGGTGACAGGAAACTAGAAAAGTAAGAAGGCCGAAATCCAAGAACCAAATTGACCAAGTGCAACATGGGATCCAATACAACTGTTCAAAATGCTTTCTCTCTGAGCTGGCTATACGCTATATCAGTGAATAATAATCAATTAAGAACATATAACAGAATTTACCATGACTTAAAGTCAATCAATTATTCCAATACCACAACCATCCCCTAAGTCACATGTGCACCAGCCAAAGACAAAACATGGAACAGCAATATTTTCAACAAAGTCATTGACAAACATCTCACTTTACTATGTTAATAACTACTGGTATTATTTCAGGAATGTGTTTGGGGAGTGGCCTACGAGATAGCTCCAGAAGACTGCCAAGCTGTGACAGAGCACCTGGACTTCCGCGAAAAGTGTGGATACTGTACTGCGGAGGTTAGCTTCCATCCTGAAGACAGCGACATCCGAGCCTTCCCGCTGACGATCTACATCGCAACAGAGGGAAACCCCCACTATGCTGGACCTGCAGAGCTGGGGGATATTGCCTTGCAGATATCGAACTCTGAGGGACCTAGTGGTCCTAACACGGAGTACCTCTTTGAATTGGCTGAAGCGGTACGGGAGACCATGCCTCATGTCCAGGATTCTCACCTTTTTGAATTAGAGAGAGAAGTGAAAAAGATCGCTCAAAATTCACCATCCAGCAGAGATATAAGATAAAAACCAATCAAATCCAAATTTTCCAGGTGTACAACTGTACATAGACAACTGGGTATTTTATAGTACCCAACCAAGAAACTTGTTTAAAGGTCACATCGGAGATGTACCATAAACCCCTTTGTGAAGGCCTGGACACACCTAATCTCGTCTCAGTGTGACAACACTAGAAGACAGACAAATGAGGGCTCTTGTATTTATTTACATGATAGAGGAAGTTGCTCATGCACATGCGCAGAACGTACCTCTTGAGTGGTTCCCGCCAACACCCGGGCTAGGGATCGTGCTGAGGCTGTTGAACAAGATCTGCTGGTTGTGTATCCAGCGATCAACATTCATGGTTATGTACATCTTTAGTCACATATATGATTGTATGCAAGGTTGGCCCATATCAAGGGGTAGTGGGTATTAGCTATTAGGTATACTCTCCTGAATGTATACTCTCTCCTTAGACTAAAACTCTGCGATAGGTGTAGAAATTGTTCAATACATTTAACAGGCAATGCTATCAGGGAATTAAACTTTAGTTTCCAATTTTATTCCGCCATTAATGGCAAAGGTCACAGTGTGTGGTGTGTGTGAGTGAATGAATGCACTTTGGTGTGGATAGGTATGTGGTTTGTTGTGAAACCACTTTTTAATACCTTAGAAAAAGGGATTGGTACTGGTAATTAATAGAATATCAAATCCCCATTAATGAACAGGAACAAGTATGGTATCATTTGAGAACTGGAACAGCTTAATGATATATAATTGACTCGCTTCTTTGATGTCACTGCATGCAAATCGTTTAGCAAAATTACATAAGCTGACTGTTAGTTTAAAGAAAATTAGGTGCCTGCGAGGAAGAAAGTATCTTTGAATATTTCTTTAAATACCTCTATCATAGTGTATCAAGAAAGTTTTAAAGGTGCTAATCCCTACTTATAAACCAATCATTATATTTTAACAAGATTTGTCTGGTAAAGATGAGCCTTTTTCATATTTTTTGACCTTGGTACTTAGTTAAAATTAATTGATGCTATTGCATGCAAGCTGACAATCTAATATCAATTAAATTTGATAAATATTTATACATTGTACATATGGGAGATATTTTGGGGTTCTGTGTTTATTGAGATGTCTTTATTATGAGACTCCATTTCTTGTGTAGGTTTATTTTGACTAAACATCACAAACTAATGGTTTGATCTTAGTCATATTTGACAACTGAATTAGTTAATGTCCAGATTGACCTGAAGTCATTGCGTTGAAGTTTGAAGTGTTTCTACAAAGCCTACGAGATTGACTGTGTACTGTTTATCATTTTCTTTGTTTCAATATGGGAATTAACCTAAAACTATCTCTGCAGCCTGGGCATGTGAGAAAGTTGCCGGTGACATGGGGTTTGGCTGTTGTTTAACTCAAGTTTCCTCCACCAATTCCAACTGGCAAGTCATTCAATAAGGCAGAAAAAGTACAATTAACAAAATTGGAAATAATTTATAACTAAAACATTGTAAAGGGTACTGAAGTCTGCATATTTGAATGCCATGTACATGTGCTGATTTTGAGTTTTACTAAATGAAAGTTATATCTAGAAGAGGTTACATATGCTGACAGGCTGCCCCTGCTTAAAAATGTTTTTTGTCCTACATTGGGCAGGTACAAACTTAGGACACTCTTTCAGACAGGTTTGTAGATAGAGATTGTATTCATTAATTTATGTCGTGTACCAGAAGTCAATCCATACCAATCGATAATTGGTACAGCTGTCCTGTACCAGAAGAGTATCGACTTCTAGGACAGCTATTAGCTGTACCAAAACTTGATCAAATTTTTGGGACAGCCTTTAGCTGTACCAAAAGGCGATCGACTTCTGGTATGTAGCAAGAGCTGTACCAATCAACGATTGGTGCAATCATTCGTTTATGAGGGTTATGTACCAAAACTTGATCTGTACCAAAATTTGATTGTGAAAATGGCAGTCAGTTCAGTGGAGTGTTTTAAACATGCACGTTTCACAAATAAACAGATTTTAAAATTTAACACATTTTGTTTTATATTTACTGAAGATAATTACAGTTCCCACTGTAATGTGTATGATAGATTTTGAATAAATTAAGAAAGCGAAGTTTTGATATTGTGGCATAATTGTGCTAGGTCAAAGTTTACCCTGCTACCTTGAACATTCTGGAGGGATATATATAAACACACACACGCACATATATATATATATATATATATATATATATATATATATATATATATATATATATATATATATATATATATTTACATGTATATACATATATACAGCTTAGCTGGTACTCCATCATACGTGAGGAGAAAAATTACCATTCCACAGGTTCATACTGAAATGATATTTATTTAGTTATCTATAAACAGTGATTTCCATAACTGGTGACATTAAAATATAAAAAGTCGAAGACATATCAGATTGTGTTATTTACACGATATTGATTCAAAGTTTTAGTTATCTACATATTTTCACATTCTGGTAAAAAAACAAACAGGGTGAACATAATGATTTGCCCTCTGTAGCATACCTGAAACTACTAGTGCATGATATATCCTTTGCAAATAGTGACCACACAAATGAAAAACAGATTTGAAATATTTGTTTTACAGTAAATGCTAATAATTTCTTACCTTCACAAGGCATTCACTTTAGTGAAAAGCTGCTTTATCAACCTTCATCTTTGGATGTCAACAATTCCTTTCCTAATTTTATATAAAGTCATCAAGGTACACTGCAGTCTGCAGGTATATACACAGTTTCAAACTGTAACAACTAACAAAGCAGGAGCAAGGAAATGTCCAATAACCATATCAATGTAAATGTGATATTGTTATGCATTCAATTAACTCTTACAATGATATTCATATGCAGGGGTGTCCAACCGTCACATTGTCGCACCAGCCTGCAACAGCAGCTTCGTAATGTGCAACAAACCAAAACCTTAAAGCACTGCTCAACTGGGAAATTTTCACAAAACATGACCAATTGAGCCTATCAAATATTTCACTTGAATTATTTTTGATACAAATTGTATTTAAAAACCAGTGAAATCCATTCAGTAATACTGTTTGTTGATTGGTCTTGGTTGTAACTATTGAAATACAGGTTAATATCGTAATGCCACCAGGTGACAATATTCATAGGTATTATTGAACCACAGTCACCGAAAATTGCTGTGCTCCAGGACTTCTTGACTGTGCTACGGGACACCCTTGATATACCCTGACATACCTTGATATAGTATTGTATGTGGAGCAAACTTGAAGCCATTTTATTGTAGAAACATATAACATAGGTTGACATTGGGCAGTAAATATAAAGCACTCATCATAAATTACTTTTGTGTGTTCATTTGTCATGAGAATGTTTTCACCATCCATGAAATCTGGGAAGAATCCAATCTTGTTATGCCATCCTCTTCCGTACAACAGTCTTTCCGCCCACTCTGAGGCATTGGTGGTGGTGCTGGAATTCCAGGTGGTGGAGGAGGTGGTGGAATTCCAGGTGGCGGAATCCCAGGTGGTGGAGGTGGTGGAATCCCAGGTGGTGGGACTCCAGGGGGTGGAGGTGGTGGAGGTGGAGGTGGTGGGACTCCAGGGGGTGGAGGTGGTGGAATTCCAGGTGGCAGAATCCCAGGCGGTAGAGTAGCCATAACCTGTTTGGATGACTGACAGCAGTTTGATTTTGATTTAGTTTCAGAAGCTGTTGGATTAGAGTTTATTTCCTGACTCCTATTTGCATGTACATTATCATTCCGTCTGTCAGTTTGCTCAACTTTCATATTCCCAAACATCCTCTTAAACTGGAATTAAAGAAACATTTTTCATACAATGTCAAAACAACAATTGAAAAACCTAAATGTCAAAAAGACCATTATGAGTAAATATAAATATAAACATAACATGAATATAAATGATAGTACATAACAAATTCAGATATCAAAGTGTTACATAATAAGGACTGGCAAACCTCATTAGAATTAAAAAGAAATGTAATCACTAGGGTATTCACACTCAAATAAGTTACAACTTATTTGAAATTCTTAGTCACTGAATTTAAAACCCTATTCTTAGAATAAGATTTTCTGGTTTCAAAAAACTTTTATACTTATTTTGCGTGGAACAACAAAATATTATTGCATACTCATAACTCTGATTTCGTCACTTACCATTTCATCAGTAATGAGATTTGAACTGACACCCATACAGATGATTGGCCTATCACAGAATTCATAACCAATGTGTTGGTAGAAGCCTTGCTTGTCATGGGTGGACAAGTAGGCCTTTTTGAACCCTAATCTGCAGTGAGAAAAAAGAAATAAAACAAGATTGTATTTGATAATCCATTTACAATGTTTCATGAAAAAACATGATTATTGATTCAATAAAATCTTGTTGCACTGGAAACAATTATTTTCAAAGTATTTGTGTCATCTAAGAAAAAAAGGAATTGAAAAGATATTTCTGTCTGGATATCTTACTTGGTACTATTATTTGGACTTCAAGCGACCAAATGAAGTCTTACACTGTGTCTTAAGTTCATAGATGTTTTGAGTTGAAGTCATTAGTCTAGAAATAAATCAAATATGTATGTTTGCCATATACGTATGTTTGGATATAAGTATAAATGCTTTGATCAATTTGGTTAAGGTGACTGATATGAGGGTATAACTATCAATATGTGGTATAGTTAGATTGTTCAATTCCTTGTACTGGACTGAATTGGGCTTCTAACATCGCTTTGAACAATTGTCAATGTTGGGAGCCCAATATTAATTCTGCATTGGTATCCTAACAAAGCTGTTAACAACTTTCATTGTTAGGACCCCAAAATCGTCATATAGTGCCATGGCAACCATAAAACCAACAGAGGTCGCTTTACCATAGCAACATTTCCAAAGTATTTCATTCTAGCTATATAGCTACTAACTATCAAGCTACTAAGTGCCAAGTAGAATAACTTACTTTTCAGCTTGTACCTCAGCATCAAGCATTAATTTCTTTCCTAGTCCTTTGCCCCTATGACTCTTCCTTATCACAACTACAAACAACATAGTACACAGAAAGTGAGTGACAGAAACAAGTGGTCCCGTTTCATGTCTTTCTAAATTATTTTCATTTGATGAGAGTATGTTAAAAATAATAGCGATAAATATTTTGTATAATCATGAAATTACTCCCAATGTTAAATGGTATTATTCAAAAACCATCCAACTTCATTTTTACTTTCATAGGACGAATATGTATACATGTATTTCATGAAAACAGATACTTTTGAAATTAATGAATTAAAGTGGAAATATGACAAATTGTAAACAAAACATGTAAATGTTTAAATGGGTTAGTAAACCTAAAATTTATTATCTACCCTAATGGATGAGCCTGTTTCAAGCTTTATAATGAATCCTAATTTGCTGCAGTAACCATTCTAGAATTGGAGGTTATTTATATTTGATTAATTTGAACATGCCAAATTTAAGCAATCTGGGCTTCAGTTCTATGCCTGTGGAGGAAGCCATGTTGGCAGCTTAAATGGTCACTTCCTGTGGTGTGTCTCCGACCATGGCCTCAACAAAGAAATTAAACCAACTTCTGGCACAGAATGAATCATACTCATAGAAATCAAGTAAGCCAAAGTATCTCTATGAAAGGTATGGACCAAAAAGTAGTATCTATTAAGATGCTTTTGAGTTTAGCACTGTAACTTAAGCTCCCCTTAACTGACTTTACTCACAAGCCACTCAGATTCAGGAGTAATGTTCAATGCAGCCTACCTAGAATCTTAGAAGACCAACACATGGAATGGAAACCAGCCGGTCAACCTGAACATGCTAGCCTCAACCAGTGTCAATTAATAGTCGCTAATAGGTGCTCTGGGCACCCCCAGCAGGTGGTGGAGATAAGGTTTCTCTGTAATGTAATCGATGCGGGAGCCCTGATTGGTCCTTGTTCCCACGTGACCTCGTGCTGCTGCCTTATCTGCTAGTCCTGGCATGAGGCTAGCATGTAACTATAGGGCATATAGTAATTGGTCTCTCGTTACATATCCATTCTTTTCTTAATCCAAGCTAGAATGTATTTAACCTATTCATACCTGCGATGCCCAAAACCACATGACTTTTTTTGTGATACCTCTCTTACAAAAGAAATATTCCAAAACATATTTGAAGGAGAAATGTAAATCAAAAACGAACTAAAAAATACCTTTAAATATTTTACAAAAATCATGCTTAATTTCAAAAGTATCACAGGTTTAGACAACTTAAGTCAAGGTAGTCTCCAAGCATGAATGGGTTAACTCCAGGGTTTTTTCAAGATGACAGAATGCACTCTACCTGATTCTATTAGGCAAGCATCACTAACAGACTGGACCCGAGATAGTCTGCAGTAACCTATGACTGTTTCTCCATTCTCATGGGATGTTTCAACTAGTGCTATGGACCAGGGGCCTTTATCACATGTGCGTTCCAGCTGCCTCAATCTGAAATACAAGGGAATCAAACCAAGATTAGCTGTGCCTCAAAGACTACAATAGCCTTAAACTACTCAGTCGAAAATACACTTGTTCTTGGGATCAAAATTGGGGCAAAATTTTCTTTGGTCTGCCCTCCCTCCACTTTTTTTGAATGGAGCCACCATAATATAAGATATAGCAAAATGTTCAACATGGTTTAACAGATCAATGATAGATAGTTTACAATGCATGAATACAAACGCTAATAGTGATGAAGGCAAACCTTGAAAAAAAGAAGTTTCATCTAGACTCTACACACTCCGGGATTCTTTCTGATCGTTAGTTGGATTCCCATAGTGCTCATGATCTGGGTTGCCTGACTCTTGCCACACACAGTGCTTTGTTTACAGCACTGAACTTTTCTATAACATTTATTGTGACAAGCAGATGAATAATAAATATCTTATTTTTTTGAAATATAAACTGTTCAAAATCTGTTCAAGGTTGCTGGGGTTAACTTGTAAATATAGGGTTATTTGAATATTTACCTATGTTTAAGCCGATGCACTATTCCTCATAATCAATTGTATATGTTAAGGTTATCATTGGGGAAAGTCAGAGACCTGCCTCTTATCTGCAAAGGCTCTCATAGGCTTGCACATAATCAGGAAAGTTTTTTTGGCCCTTTTCTCATTATATAATTTCATCAAAACATAATCGCTTCAGTTAACATCAAATATCATCAGTGTCAAATTTTAACAGATTTGCTTTAAAATTTGTGTTCAAAAGTAATTTTGAAAGTAGTAAAAATTGGAAAAATATGATACCTTTCCCTCCACATCTGAGAACAGGTTCCTGGTTCATATTTGGTGGTAGGTGCACTAAGCATGTTTTTTTAAAGTTTTAACTCCCAAAATCCTGCACCCCAGTAGGAGGGTAGGCCTACTTATATGTTATGCTGATGTATTACCCTTCAGGAGACCTTTCAGGCAATACATTCTTTGTATAGGTCAAAGTGTCAAATAAAAGCAGGATAGAGAAAAAAGCGAGTTAAAGAAATTAACCTGATGTGCTACTTTTATTTCCTCTTGGCCAGTTTTAATTAATTCACCTGATAGAAATATACAACTAACATGTTTGTGCATTTTAACTATCTATAGATTAGTATTAGCATGCCAGCAGCAGATTCAAATAAGGTATAGACCCCTATTTACCAAAACGCTCAGAAGATGGTGTTAGAACCCAACAATTCATTCTAGTTGCCTTTTAATTCTCTTTTAAAGGGGAACTAAAGGCTCACATACATATTAGATTATATGAAAGAAATACACTTCAAGAATAGGATGCTGTCCTCCTTTTTCTCTCAGTGATCCCATGAGGGGAGAATTTTGCATATTGCCACCATTCAGCCTGCCCAGGCTCTGGCAGCCCTGCTAGCAGCCATGTTCTCCAGTTGCTATCAGCTATCACTGAGTGGCAGCCCACATGCTGTCCCCTACTCTCTGAGCAGTGTATCATAGACTGCAGTGCTTTACACACCAACTCTCTTCGAAAGTTGCATAAAAACTTGTATGAGTATAAAACAGGTAAATGGTAAAATCATGAGCAGCAATTGGCTGTACAAAAAGACAGGGTGGTTTTAAAACGGAAAACTAAGTTTAGTGAAGACAACGGCACTTAATATTGCTATTGTAAAGGTTATACATTTCATAGGCCTCAAAATAACTAACAGCACATGATTTACATAGTAAATGCTGATTTTCAGGTCCTGTCCAAATGCAAGGTAGCTGTGACATGACCTTGCACCTAGAGGGGGTTCATATCTGTCATATTCTAAAATACTGGCTTCGAAGACTGTATCGTTATTCACTTTCAGCCAAAAAATGAGATGAAAATTTTGGTCAAAACGGTCTAGCTTGAATGAATCTGCATGGTTAAAGCAGACAGCCATGTCGTCTGGGACCAATCTAACACAAAAGGCCCAAAGGGGTCTGCCTTTTGTTCTCTTGACCATACCACAATAGAAAGTTGCTAGGTCGAGGATCGTGGCGAGTGAACACGGCTCATGTGTAATCTTTTGTTTTGATATCCATTCTTAGGGGCCAGCTAAGGACACTTAACCTATAGTCATATATAGTGGTGATAATCTAGGTGTACTAAATTATCACCTTAAAACATCACAAACCTCATCCCCTTACTTCTTGACCATTCCTCATTCAGTACATCACAGCACCCATCAGTAAGATGGCGAGCTTTGTAAAGTAAAACAATCTCCATAAAGCTGAAATGAAAATAGCAGGAAAATAACTTCCCCACTCTTGTGCATTTGTAAGCTCCACAGTCAGCTTTACTAGATTGGACCTTTAAATGAGGGAACGATTGACACTGCGGCATTCTCTGGCCTGGAACCTTTTCACAAGTAACGGCGAATAGGCTAGTACAAATCGGTCGCCCAATTTACTCAAGTTTACAAAACGTTCAGAAGCTTCTTTAGCTGGGGCGCTGTTGCTGGAGCCGTGAGAAGTCTGCAAAGATGGGTGACTTTGGGGTACCTGAGCCTCTCTCTGCGAAGTTCACAGAGTATGTCAATGTTTTTCGTCTTGCACTTTGAACCATTTTCGTTGCGAATATCAATGCATATTTGAAGAAATAAATTGTATTCAATAACATCTAAAACGACGAGGAAAGGTTTGGTCACAGCCAGGGCCAGGCATCTGATGATCTGGCACCTAGCCTAGGTACTGGTACTGGTAGGCCTAGTGCTAGATATTCAATCAATACATGGTCAGGACATGCATTGATGATGGTTGGTGGTACTGAAGAGAACATTGCAAGCTTGGATTAAGAAAAGAATGTGTTGGTCTTCTAAGATTGCAAGTATACCTTAGAAGTGAAAGCAATTTATCATAGGTTTTGACCAATGTTATTACCTTTTCATTTCAGAGTATTATTATTAAAACCAAGAGGGTCCACCCCCTTTTGCCTCAAGTCAATGCCCTTCCCTAACAGCTCCCCTAGGTCTTTCTCTATCCCTCCCAGTTACCACTCATACCCTCTTGACCCCCCTCCTCACTCGTCTCTCCCCCTCTTTCTCAATGACACATTCACCCCCCCCCCTTCTGCCCCTGCCCCTCTTTTTCCCCTTCATCCTTTTCACCTTCTCCCCCCTCTACTCTCTCATTTCCTTTACTTCCTCCCCTTTGTTTCATTTCATTATCCCCCTCTCTACTTCTATGCTTCCCTTTGCGACTGGAATTACTCCAGCTAGGCCTAAAAAAAAGTTAATTGTTTCCTGTATTACCTGTAACCCTACCCAAACAAGTTTTTATTTAAAAAAATCCCTACCCTAAAGTTTATTTTCACCCTCCCAACTTCCAATCAACGAAAAACATGCATAAAACACACATTTTTGACCAAAAAAATAATGGAAAAAAAAGAATATTTACCGACCTACCAACCCTATTTTTTTTCAGACCGTTACAGGAAACAAACAATTTCTTTTTTTAGGCCCTATATATCTGTTATCTTGTCCTTCGCTCTCTTCATCCAGGATTTTACTGCACAAAAGTAGTACACTAATAATTAACAATTAACCCTATGATAAGGTTAGTTATGATAGTAGAGTTTACTCTTGAAAGAGCTAAATTGCCATAATGATTGTAAGCATACTCTGTGTTATTAAACACTACCTTCTTTGAGCCTTACAGATACTATTTTAAAATGCATCTATGTTTTAACATCTCTGTGTGATATGTACTATTAACTTGCTTTAATGTCTCTCATAACTCTTTTAAGAGTGGTCAGTATATTGAACGTGCATGTTTTTATCTGTCTGTAATATGTTTATCCATACTGAGTGAGACTTTTAATAAAGATTTTATTATTATTATCTTGGATTAAGAAAAGAATGGATATGTAACGAGAGACCAATTACTATATGCCCTATAGTTACATGCTAGCCTCATGCCAGGACTAGCAGATAAGGCAGCAGCACGAGGTCACGTGGGAACAAGGACCAATCAGGGCTCCCGCATCGATTACATTACAGAGAAACCTTATCTCCACCACCTGCTGGGGGTGCCCAGAGCACCTATTAGCGACTATTAATTGACACTTTTTGAGGCTAGCATGTTCAGGTTGACCGGCTGGTTTCCATTCCATGTGTTGGTCTTCTAAGTTATTATTATTACTGTTAAAAAGCACCTATTCTAGACCCTCGTCACCCTGCAGTCCTTTAGAAGGTATAACTTTACCTGTTGACGTGGTGGTTGTCAGGTGTGTGCTATGGTCCAAAGTATCCCAATAATCCCTTGCAGCAATATGGATTTGTGCAATAACAGGAAATGGCCAGAAATATCCGCCACTGTAGGTCTAAGAAGGAATTCAAAAGAAAGTATAACCCAGGATTGAATAGGGCAAAAGTAATCCAGAAAGTTGTGTACTTATTAACCCTGGGCATGCTTAAGCTTTGTAAAAGATAAACACTTGCATCCGCAAGTTAGCTACAGTAGAGCTGATTACTACGTAATATCCTCCTTAACAAAAGCAGGCCTCCATTCAACATTTTAAATCCTTACTGAAAGGGTTACTCAGATTTTTCTAGAATTTGTCATGAACTTTCCACCAACTACTTTCTGAATGATGAAGCCAGAGACAATATTCTATGTATTTAGAGTTCTTTTATAATACACTATGATACATTTAGATATAATATACGTTCTAAAGACAGATGATAGGCAATAAACAGTTGCAAACATCTATTGTGAAAAGTCACCATTTTAGTTTTAATATCTATATAATACCTTTTTGACATATATTTGATATGTATCAACCTTTACCTCAACATATACACGTAATATACTGCCTTTAGGAAGTCTGTTCTGTTAGAATTCTATTTCAGGGGAGGTCACACTTCAAGGTTCATTCATGCAAAATATGATACTGTTAGTAGTGAATGTGACACTCCTATGGTTGTCCTTGACATCTTTATTGGTAGAGGTGTTAATTTTGTGTTCTTAGTTAAGAATCAGACAACATTCTCCCTGTTGAGGGGCTAGAATAAACATAGCGGCAACACTGTATATCATATATTTCTGCTAAAACAAATTAACCCAGGGGAATGCAAACAAATAAAGGTACATATGTAAACCGGCGACTATCTGTGTAAACCACCCTCATATCAACGCTCCTATGGTTGTCGCTCCTCTGTCGCCACCAAAACTGCTATAGCCAAATTTAGAGAATCTGTCGCCAAATCTGGCGACAAGGGGATAGTTTGGACAGCCCTGACTACCAGCACCAAAGCCTTAAATTGCAGTTTCAGTTTCTAGCATCTAACTACTGAATAAGAATGCCTATGTTTGCACTAAAATCACAATTACTATCAGTGGTTCTGAGGTGATTACAATCACATAAGGATTGCCATGATCTTATCTCCCAGATTTCACTGGTGTCTGGTCACTTAGATCACGGCAGTTAAGTCATTGGGTTATCTTGGCCACTATTACTTTTGCTTTGTCAGTATAACCAGAAAACATGGGCCACCCTTAACTCATGATAATCATAGTAATTAAAAAGTGGCCTAGATATCCAAGAATTTATGATAACTTGCGGATGATTTTTAATATTAGGGCAGTATAATCACTATGCAGGGTCTTAGCCAGGATTTCAAAAATACCTGTCAAAAACAGAAATTTCAAAATTTCTGCCCGTCCAGATTTAGCTTCTAATCTACTTCAAATCCTTATACCAGCTATATTTAATAGCCTAGTGTGCCAAAAAGGGCATTCTACATGCCAGCCATGTCCTAGAAGATGGTCTGTTAGGAAAATATTTGGTTATTACATGTACAAAAATCAAAATTGAAAAATCTTTATAGAAATTTTTGCCTGTCCAAACAGGAGGTTTTCAAGAAAGTACCAGTCCAAAAGACAGGCAGGACGGGTCCTGGCTGAGTCCCTGTCGCTATGTGTCAGGCAGAGGGTCTGGTTTCAGCCATTGGTCAGAAGTAGCCGAGAGTTCACACTAGCTAATGGGATACCCAAACAAGACAACCTGTTGTATCTTCCACTGTTAAGTAAAGAAATCAGACATTTAGAATCTATCTTTCTTTGTACAGGTCCTTTGCGTATGCCACAGTCAAAGATCGTCTTCCTGCAATTTTAACGAAGGTTATTGATACAGTTCATCGACAGAAAGATACTGCCATTGCAGAGCATGGTGAGGTAAGTCTGTAGAAAAATCACTGATAAAAAAACAAAATATAAATTAACATCAATGCATAATATCTGTAAGAAAATCATATTATGGCCTAATTACAAAATAAATGAAAGCCAACCTATGCACTGTATAACTGGTATTTTTTACAGGCAATTAATTTTCGCTATTTTCACACTCCCTGTGATAGCGCCAAAATAAAATTCTTCCAATAAATTTTTGGTTTTGTTTTGGTTTAGTTTGAGTGCCTGAATGCAAGAATTTAAAGTACGCACAAATACCCTCCAGCAGGGCTGTAAAGCGAAATTTCTAGCTCTTCCAATTAAAGCCTTATACAGTATCAGTATTTTTCAGCTAGTAGTTTAGATGCTATGTATTGTATATTAACATTATTTCAGTCTCAATCAAGGATCTAACTCTTACCAAAAGGTTTTTGACAGCTACATGCATGATAAGGTTCAGGACATACTGGATATATTGATGAAACAATGGGGTGTGAAGTCCTGTGATGTCCTTAAACTCTATTATGGTCGTCGACTAAATTTCAGTTTTATTTATTCTAAGGATGGCGGTAATGATCAGAAAGAGATTGTTGGTCGACTTTCCAAATTACGCAATGAGCTGATGACAGATAAACCCATCCTCCACATTGAGGATGGAAAGTTTGATGCGAATACCTGGAACTCTTACCTGGACAGTTACCTGCAGGAGAACAATGGGGTGGCCCCTACCTGGTTCTCTAGCCCATGGCTGTATGTGGAGTGCTACCTCTATCGCCGCATACAGCAAGCATTCAATCTCAGGTAGGACTGTTCTCATAATGATGAACTGTTAGTTCTCATAACAGCTTATATTAATAGGCCAAAAGCAACCTGAGAGTTTTAACGAAATCCTGGTGGCAGAAGTAAAGTTGGGAAAATATTTGAAATATGAATGTTATTCAAAACGTTACCTTTTACTTTCCTTCAAATATTGTTCAAATTCATTCTTGATTCCTAAGTTATTCTCAAAAGTATTGTAGATCCACAAGACAATTTCTTGTTGTGTTTAGAATGGGTTACCACCTGTAATGTAATGTATGCCAATAGCAAAATCCCCTCTTAGCCCAGACAGGCCAGACTAGTGCAATTACGCTAAGGTATTAGCAAGTACCGGTAATGTTGATTTCATGTAAGACTGGACCTGAGACACAATGCAGGACATAACATAACATAAGGTAATGTGAATTTTCTACATTTGTAAAAACATGTCTTTGAAAAGTCTGTGTTAATAGTCTTTCTTCAAAAAAAGGGCCACCCAATTATTTTATGACTGCCCCTTTGAGCACCTATTGTCAAAATCCTGTTGAAGGTCCTTACCACAAAACTCTGTTAAGTGGTTTCTGCTGTGGATGTCCCACTTGCAGTAACTTAAGAACAATGTAATGAATGGTGCTCCCTTTCTTAACCCATTCATGCCTGTAGCACTCTAAACCTGTTGAAAAAAAAAACCTCAACATTCCTTCAAATATTTTATAAAGTCCCGACAACTCTTGGCAAGAAGATCTCCAAGCAGGAGAGGGTTAACCCTTTCAATGCTGAGGCTACCTTCGTCCGAAGCACAAGGATACAAAGATTTTTGAAAACCATTTAAACCCTGTCATGTTGGTATTCATATGATAGCTCTCACTGAGTACTCTCAGATGAGTATCCATGTGCCAGGATTTCAGTCATTTCTAAGGGTTTTTTGCATCATTTTGTAATGGCCAAATTAGCCACCAGCAGCATAAGGGTTAATACATTATGCTAAATATAAGCCTGCTTTTTTGTATTTTCAGCAAGTACCAGCAGCAGTATGACCCCTTTCAGGAGCAGAAGGAGAGCTCGTTCTGGGCCTCCCTGGCCCCCACTGAGGTGCTGCTCTCCTACCTGCACAAGATAGTGGACAACGCTCCCAGCATGACTCCAGAGGCGCGCAGACAGAAGTTTGGAAAATTCATTATGGTTTGTGAAAATATTTCCGCAGCTATCAATTTGAGTCCTTTCTCTTACCAAATGAAATTTAGAATGCCCAGTTTTTCTCAATAGGAACTGGGAAGTCTCCGCTACATTCAGTAAGGGATCGTAGGGAAAATCTGCTGATCCCTAATTCAAGTCATAACCCTGGGTGGCAGTTCAGTAGAATATTTCTTTAAGTCAACATATTTTAGTCAGTATCTCTGGCTGGGAACACCACTTTTTAGACCTACCGTCAAGGAAATGAAATGTTATCAAGCAGCTCATATATAATATTCATGTGATTCATCAAAAAAATTGGATGGACTTTTTCTATTTTTCAGATGAGTGTGAACTATGATGATGATAATAATAATAATAATATTAATAATAATAACAATAATAATAATAATAATAATAATAATAATAATAATAATAATAATAATAACAATAATAATAAAAATAATAATGATAATAGTAATAGTTATAATAATACTTATAGAATAGTTATTGGATAATAATAGCATAATGAAATTGACACTTATGCTGACATTCTCACTTGTACTTCCTACACAGGTAAAAGTTGACAGGCCTGTACATGCCCGTTCAAAACATGCCCGTTACATGCATAATGATGCACAGCAATGTAACGGGCCCGCTCAAACAGGCCTGTTACAGGCCTGTAAATTCAAAATATCAAAAATCTAAAAACAAATGGATTTTTTTTATTTTTGATATCTACATTTCGCAAGAAGAATGTTCCCAGCATCTTCTGCTGCCAATTGGTCCCAGGCAATCTTTTTAGGGCAGTTTAGCTTAGTTATTTGTTATGCTGCTGGTTTTGAGGAGGTAACCACGCAACCACAGTTATTAAAAAAGAAACAATGCTTGCAACAAAAAGAATCTGCTCAATTGATTATTTGAGGTATTGAATATATTTAAAACATTTATAAAAATATTTTCAAAGTTTTATTTGAGAAGAAAAAATATAAATTTGAAAATATGTTGCTCTTTATGATGAAAATATGGCTGCCAGATGTCTGAAGGCCCAACGGGCCTGTAACGGGCCTGTTACGAGCCCGTTATGGCATCCTTAAAAAATAAAAGTTCTAGCCTTATTATTGTCCATTATGGGCGTATCCTCTGTGGGCCCTGGGCATGGGACCATTCCAGTCCGGATACGGACCCGAAACTTATCGGCAACCACAGAGGCCCTAAAGTTTCACAACGGGCATGTAACGGCCCCATTCAGACGGGCATGTAACGGCCCCATTTAGACGGTACAGTTAAATTGTCTTCAAAGTGTTAAATACTGGGTCTGTTAGCACAATTATGCCACATGGTGCAAAACCAACACTTATGTATATGTGTATTAAATGATGTATCAACAGGCTCCCAAAAAGCCTGTCGCAACATGCCCGTTATATTAACGGGCCCGTTTATACCTGTGCATCATTATGCATGTAACGGGCATGTTTTGAACGGGCATGTACAGGCCCGTTAACTTTTACCTGTGTAGTATTTCATTTCTATGTCCCATTGAGTGTTATCGTATCTCCTTTTGTGACAGCATTCCATCCTCTTAATTGTTCCCACATTTGTACATACTGGGAAATCTGATGTGAACCCCTCTGAGATTTGAACACATTGGAACCAGATAAAAGTATTTAGATTAGGGGTTGTTCAAATCTCAGAGGTCTTTTCATGAAGTAATTGAGTATACATATGGGACTCTGATACTGTGTGATTAATGCAATATGTGATTAAACATCTCTATATATCTTTCCAGGTGGCATTGTGGGGTAACAAGTGCGACCTCTCAATATCCGGTGGAGCTGAGAATGCCCAGGAAAGCGACCTGCTCGGTCAACTTGGAAAATTCAAGGAAAATATACTGGTGGACGATACTCAAGCATTGTGGGATACCCTCTCAGCTGCAGCCAATGACAAGCCAGGAAAAGTGCGCCTGGATGTAGTTCTTGACAATGCTGCCTTTGAGCTGCTGACTGACTTGTTTCTAGTCGAGTTCCTTCAGTCAACAGGAATCGTTGATACTGTTCATTTTCACTGTAAGTGTGTACCATGGTTTGTTTCTGATGTGGTACAGAAAGACTTCATGTGGACTCTTAAGCAGCTCCAGTCTTCCAGCAATACTTTCTGTAAAGCTTTTGGTAAGAAATGGGAGGAGAGGTTGGAAAATGGGTCTTGGGTGCTGAAGGAGCATGCTTTCTGGACACTCCCCTACGGTTTTAATGATTTGAAAAAGATAGCACCTGATCTGTACTCAGATTTAGGTCAGGCTGACCTAGTTTTGTTCAAGGGAGATCTCAACTACAGAAAAATAGTTGCGGATCGCAATTGGAAAACGACAGACCCCTTCGAGGTTGCTTTGCTGGGTTTTCATCCTGCACCTTTGTGTAGCCTGAGAACTCTCAAGGCAGATGTTCAGAGTGGGTTGAAGGAGGGGCAGGCCGAGGAAACAGCCAAGAAGTGTTCTGATTGGATGATAAATGGCAGCCATGCTGTAATCCAGTTTTGTGGGAAGAGAGTGCAATAAAATGCTATTTTTAGAAATTAGTTCCACTTGCCAGTGGAGTCCATCTGTTAAAGTCACCCATGCAATATCTCTACTCACTCCTTAATAACATTTTAATTGTCGTAATCGGTTTTTATTCATTTGGCCTTCTCCCCTCTGCCACCCCTCTCCCTCTATCTCATTTGAAAAATTCTAATGGGCATTGCGGTCGGTGAACCAATCTGTCTGACACTGAAAGTGCCTCTCTTGTCAAGGTCTGTCTGATTTATGTGCTGTTATACATATGCAATTGTCTTGACGAAAATTGCAATAACACCCTCAACTGCAGGCATTTTAAACTCAGCAACCTCTCCTGAAAGAAACATCATTACCTGTTTCTTATCCCTCTTAAGGTAGTGTATTCTGTTTTATACAAAGACAGTATTTGTACACTGTGTCATAATCCCAGTTAAAGTCCTTATGATGAACATTAATTTTTTTGTAGTTTTGCATTTCAAGGAACATTGTAATGACCTAAGAAAGAATCTGTATAATTAACATATATTGTATATTAACTCAAATCCCAATTTAAATTTAAATCATATGACAAACCAATATCTGATTGAATAGCAATTCGACCCTATTTTATGTACACTGTACATACATGGATTTATTGCGTCAAGTTCAATTTTGCTCAACGCACACTTGGAGGAAGTAAAGGAAAGCTTTCTGTGAACAAGTTTACACAGCAAGTCAACTTGTAACTGATGGGAGGAATGGGCACATAATTTTCTTTGCATGAAATTTTAACATGCAAATTCACAGTTGCCTAAAGAAATTTTATAACATTCAGGCCTTTCCAAGATGTTGCAATGTTGCTCTATTATAAATATTGTAAAACTTGATCAAAGCTGATCAATCAACTCATACACTCATGGGAGCACCTGCTGAATATGCTGAGCAGGTTCGACGCTGGCCACGGATTATCAATAGCTTTCAGCTGGAATGCAAATGATAATCCTTACCAGGCGAGCAACAGCGATTGGAATTATTTCCGTCAAAGTGGAATGCTGTAATAACCGTTGTGTCGTACAAGTCTTCCATAAAAGCAACCCTTTCCTTATGTAACAGGCTTTTAAATCCAATTTTCTTTCAACCTAAGCAGTTAAGACTCTTGAAGAATACTAAAGCTACAGATTCAAAACTGCTCTCTCGATAGGTTAAGAACACCAGGAACCTGTGTACATAATGTTACATGCATGTTTCTATTTAGTCTACTTGGGAGCTTGTGCAATAACCCTGGCAGAAATATGTGTTATCAGATCTTATGTGACCTTGGGGTAACAGTTAGAAAGGTTATTTTGCGACAGAATTTTCAAAGTGCATGAAAGGCACTTTGACCTGGGGCAGCCCTGCCACTAACATACCTCTCCAACGGCCTGTTAAATATTATGTTAGTAACAGGAACCCACCCCCCCCCCCCCCCCATTAGATAGAGTGGGAGATACCACAAACAAAAAGGGCATGATTGGTAAGAAATTTACCCCCCACCCTCCCTCCTTTATTTTAAGGGCTATCATAAGATGGGAGGAAGAAGTGGGAGATACCACAAATAAAAGGGCATGATTGGTAAGGGATCATATGAATAACTAGATCTACTTTGATCTATTGATATACATAATTCAGTCCCAGAAGTTCAAGCTCTGACCAAAGAAAGAGGATCGTCTGATTATGAGGCATTGATTCCAAGAAGTTGGATGCAGGTTTCTGTCTCCACTGGATCCTCATTAACAGGTCGGCCTGGTCGCTATACTAATGTGCAGCATTGTGAAGGGCGCTATATTATTGTACTTACTATGTGATTGCACTACAGAAAAAAACAATCTTGGTTGAAGTCATGAAGTTATTAGTCATTGTACCATTTCAATCATTGTGTGGGTTACTGCTTTTTGATAAGGTATTATTAAACTTGATAACAACTCAGGTGATAATGCTTTGAAAAACCGGGTTTATGGTTTGTTTATCAGGTATCTAAAGGATATCCAAACCATGTCTATGTGGTTTTATACACCTCATTTAGCGCAAATAGGCCGCAATATTCGTTCTTGTATTTATTTTTTGAATTGGGCATTTATTTTTTTATGTGCGGGCTTCTTATGAGTTATATTGCAGTACTTATCTGTAGTTAGATGATGTGATTTGAACTGTTTTATCTGTTATATACATTCATTGTAATTCATTAATTGTTGATGTAAGTGTTGGAATTGTTTAGGGGTTTATGCTCAAGATGGTTATGCACAAGCATGTTTGATGTGAATAAAAAAAGGTGCAGTGTATTTACAAAGTGTAGAAGCTTAATCTGTTTTGTTTTTTTGACAGAGTTATGACTCCTCTAATGTGGTCAATGTTTCATTGAGTAGCAGCAGGATAGCCTCTTATCCAGCTTTGTTTTTGTCCTTAATTTTATGCTGCTGGTGGCTAATTTGGGCATTACACAATGATGCAAAAAAACTGTAAAATGACTGCAACCCTGGCACATGGGTACCCTGGTACTCATCTGAGAGTACTCAATAAGAGCTATCCAATGAATACCAACATGACAGGGTTTTAGTGTTTTTGTGCTTTGGACAGAAGTGGCCTCAGCATTGGAAGGGTTAACATGGGTTAAGAATATCATTATCTTTGCTGTATGTGAAGAGAAAATCAACGTATTAACATGTTGCAGATTAATTGAAACAAGCCAAATATCGCTCTGAGATGGAAGTTTGTAGATATGTGATTTATACCAATACATGATACATCAATTACTTTTGCTACTGTATAATTAAGTTTTCTGTTAATTCATGGTCTCATTTCCATATCTTCAAAGCTATTTATTGTTTGCCTAATACAATTATATTATACATTTAATGAATTATTCAACAATCAGAATTATAAACCTATCAGAATTATGAAATGATCTTTGTCAGGTATGGGGATAGCGGAAATGAAATATCTTGTTTTAACTCTCTTCAGAATGAGCTCATCATTTGTAGTTTGTTTGAGACTACACACTGTTGCAATCATTCAATGCACATATATGTAGGTTCTACCTATAACATTGTGTTAGCAATAGTGGAAGCACTGTAAAAATACCCTTTATATACTTAAAGCTTACCCTTTTATTTAATTGGAGGAAATCTTAAGATAAATGTGGCTCTAGTAGCTATATTGATTGAAGGAATAATATATAATGTGAGACCTGTAGCGCTTGCCTTTTCATTTCTATTAAGCATGGCAGCATAGCAGACAATAATAGCTTGACACTACTCACATACAGTTTCTTGTTAAGGAAGGGGTAGCTCTGGGTCATCTTCAGATCCCATCTATTTCAATTGGAGTGCAGGAAAAATCCTGAAAAATAATTGAAACCCTATGAGCTATCCCATTAATACCAACCTGTCAGGGTTTAGAAGGTTTTTAATTTTTTTGGGCCCCTGTGCTTTGAACAAAAGTAGCCTCTACATTGGAAAGGTTAAAGGTATAAACCAAAATACTGTTTTTCATCATTATGACTACTAACTCTGTTGTATGTTGGTAACTAAAGCATTATACTAAACACAAATCAACATATATTAATTGTTGTGTGTGTGTGTGGCACTAACAGGGAAGAAGAGGGATAGGGTTTTGTAATGAAACAATTCATGTTTGTCATTAGTATTTGTTCACTAGCTTTTGCTATGTACCTTTTTATGAAATAAATATGAAGCCTGGGATGTTACAGCCGACTTAATCTTGTTATTTGTGCCCCTGTGACCAAAACCTTAAGTAGAATTTTCCTTGATGGCTCCAATACTTGATTTAATAATGACATATTTTATAAATTACCTTATTATATATAGAAAAGTATTGATAATGATAATAATGATGATAATAACAATAATAATAACATCAAGAATATGATGATGATAAAAATAGTAATGATATTGATAATAATAAAATTATGATAGTTTAATATTAACAATAATGATTAAAGTTTTATCTTTATTTTTATCATTTTTATTATTATTACTATTATTATCATTATTATCGTTATTATTATTAAACTGACAAAAAATAAAGATAGTTATATATTCATAACATTAAAACTAAGGCCACAATAGATAGTTGCCTTTATTTTGATCAACCTGCATGTATCACATATATCGCATCGTATCTCCAAGTCACTCAGGTTCTCAAGGGTATGATAAGTCATTATATATATATAGATACATGCATTGTAGATTGTATTTCAGGTCGGTAATAATTTTACATAGTATCAGGGACTTTCATACTAATATGTATAAAATTCCCTGATAGTATACACAAGCTGCTAGGGCTCTAATGGCCGACTAAGTCTTTATCTGATGTATGGGTGTATTTGCCTACAGCTAGCCTAGATGTTTAGGCTGCCACGTTTTTTTGTGTTTTTTTTCTTTTACCAGGCACCAAATGGCAAATGATCAAGGTGGCCACTTTAGTTTACATTTACCTCACCAGGGGAATAGAGGGATCTGTTTGACTATGCCATGGCCACAGATTGGATGACCATGTGGTGCTATCTATCTGCCGTATTTGGTACTACCAGGGAGTTTTACCTAAAGTCTATAGTCTATATATCTCTGGTACTACACCACAATTGGGTTACTCAACATAGAAGGGAATGATTACTTTTCCGGGACTATTATCCTAGTCTGAGTTCTGTCTGCAGATGGCGACATCTTTTAACGGAAATATTACCTATTTCGGTTCGTTTAAATGTCCGAGCTACTTTGGAAGTTTTCACATTCGGCTGGGCCACCTGAAACGAATCGTCCTGGTATAGAGATACCAGCCATTTTACTCTGAGGCAAGCCAGTGTTTATCTTTAAGTTGGTGGACTGATAAATGGAGTATTTTCTAATTATTGGTGGTAATTATTGTCACTGATGTAATATTCATCCAGGCATCAGGTATGTAGAGGAATTCTAGGAACCCGATCGTCAACATATTCGTCGCTAAACAACGTGTTGATGACAGAGCACACTGGAATTTGACATCCCTACTTTAACAGTTTTAATAGCCCTTCTGACTGTACACTAACTTCTGTGGACCGTACTGCAATCATCGCAGCCAGTGTACGGCTTATTGACTTGGCTTCTAGAACCGAACGGTGGAATCATGGCATCGTCTATTTCCAAGATGTCAGATGAAGAACTTGCCCGTCTCGGGCTGCACGAACTGATACGCGTCGTGCGGAGGGTCGAGGCGGAGAAATTCAAACTGATGCAGGAACACGGCAACATGATGAGAGACGTGAACAAAAGGCTTCAGACACACCTCCTCGAGATCAGGGGTCTGAAGGACGTCAACCAGAGACTCCAGGATGACAATCAGGAGCTGAGAGATCTGTGCTGCTTCCTGGACGATGATAGACAGAAGGGGAGGAAGCTGGCCAGGGAATGGCAGAGGTTTGGGCGCTACACTGCCAGTGTCATGAGATCTGAGGTGACAGCTTATCAACAGAAGCTAAAGGATCTGGAAACAAAACAGGAAAATGTTGCAGGAGAGAACGGAGAGTTACGCGAACTCTGTCTCTTCTTGGACCAGGAGAGGATGACGAGAGGAGAAAACCGTGACCAAGGCGATGGAAGTAGCAATACCAGTCCAAATGAAGGAGAGGAGAATTTACCCAGAGAAAATGATATGAACGAAATGAATGAAGCAATCAATCGACAAAGAGGATATGTAAATGGTGAGAGGCACTTATCAATAACTCAGAATCAGATAAAATTATTAAGTTTGAGTAAATTCCTGATTATTCAATAGTCATAGATTAATAAATCTAGTCAAAATTACTTGGAGGACTTAAGATTCTAAAAGAGTTCTTCTCAACTGCATTAAGAGAATGCAAATATGGTAACTTGAACCCCCTAGCCTCCTGCAATACAAACGGTTTGTATTGTGCTTTTGAGTGAACTGCTGCAATACAAACGGTTTGTATTGTCGGCCTGACTCAGATTTCTCAGGGCTTTGCAATACAAACGGTTTGTATTGTCGCTATGAGTCAGCACTGCAATACAAACTGGATGTATTGTGATGTGACAGAGGATGAAATATCATGTGTGGTAAATAAATAGACAAAATTAATTCAAATTCGATAATTTATTCAGATCATAATTCAAAACAATGAACATGGTTATAATGCTTTGAAACTTGTTTTACTTAGTGACTGGAGGATCATATAATGGTTAATTTATTAACCGACACATCCTGTAATTAAGTCATAGTCTGTATAAGACTATCTAGAGACAACAAATAAAACACAAATAAATAGCTTGTAACAATAGTACAACAAGGTACTAGGTAGGTACTAGGTAGCTGGGACAATTACACCTTACATAATGGATTCTAATGAAACTTCACTGTTGTGATGATTTCTTCTCACTGGATCAAGTCCACACTTTGTTTTTATATCATAGCATGTATAAGACTATCTAAAGAAAGCATATACATAATAGCTTGTACCAATAGCACAACTAGGTGGGTAGCTGAGACAATTACACCTTATACAATGGATTATAATCAATAACTGATGGGCTAAGCACAGTCATTGATCAAGCATAAAATAACTTCAAATTTCCATCATAAATTTGACAACTGTTTTGAAACTTCACTGTTATGATGATTCCCGCACACTGGATCAAGTCTTTCAGCGTCTTCGTCTGCATTTCACAGTAGATTTGCAAACGGTACATTTGAAATCCTTGCGTTCTAGTCTAGTTGCGTCCATATTGTAACAGTTAATGTGACTCCATAGGTGGCAATTATATCACACTCTACCAGAGGTTTGCCATCATTTTGAGTTGCACCGCAGATGCAGTCTACAGTTGACAAGGCTATCAGAGAAAAAATTCCTAGCCGCAACTAATACATGTATCAGTCATACATGTACCCCCAACGGCTCTTTTCAGAGCCACCACATCCTCACAAAGGAGCTAAATACTCACAAGTGATAGTTTTAATATCATAATTAAGTACATATATAGTTTTATAATCATAATAGATATACACCTGAAAAAGTATTTCCTAAGCCTTCTTAATAATTGACCAAGTTATATTTGTAAATATGCACTGTACCTTTCACCATCTTCCATTCAAGGTACTTATGCCATCAAAGTAATGAGTGCTACAAATGCCTACAATACAAACCGTTTGTATTGAACCACTCAATTTCAGCAATACATACGGTTTGTATTGCAGGGGGTTCAAGTTACCATAGACAATACAAACCGTTTGTATTGCAGGTGGTTCAAGTTACCACCCACAATACAAACGGTTTGTATTGTCATCGACAATACAAACCGTTTGTATTGTAGTTGGCTTGCAATACAAACTGTTTGTATTGTAGTTGGCTTGCAATACAAACGGTTTGTATTGTCAGCTCCACAATACAAACCGTTTGTATTGTCAAGTATGCAATACAAACTGTTTGTATTGCAGCTGAGGGCTACAATACAAACGGTTTGTATTGCAGGGGGTTCAAGTTACCATACTTGCTAAGAGAATCATTCATTTATGTGAAGCATCTTGATAACCTGACCACATTCATTCAGTTGTTTACTTGACTATGATTTGTTTGGGTTAACCTGATTATGGGACCATATAACCTTGCTGATCCAAATAAACTTTACTTAGGTGAACTATGGGCATGAGCCAAAGTTAATTGGCACATTGTATCAACTTTTGTAACAACTTGTCACTATTTTGAGTTACTATGTTGCCATAAGTATCCAACATCTTGTTTGGTACTGTTGACTTAGGCAGCCATCTCCATGTAACAAATAAAAGATTAACATATTGCTTGGGCAATCAAATCTGCAATGCCTCCCCCACTCATTTGGATCAGAAATATTAATGACAATTTAAGTGTTAGCGATAGGGTCAAAAAAGCTGCATCCACACTCATACCAAGGTCTAGACAATCCTGTGTCCTGACATTGGCCACAAACGAGTGTTTTCCATCTGAGTCAGCAGTTAGGCATCACATACAGGGTAAGGGGGCAAATGGATAGATTTCTTTATCCAGCCTGTGCTGGCTGTGCTACAGCTTAGAAATCTATGAGTAGATCAAGGAACTGACATAAAAGGAAAGTTACTGGGTTCTTAACTCATTAAAATTTTACATTTTTTGCATCCCCCAAGGACGCAGACATTTCACACCTCTATCCATACCACTTCAATAAACTGTATGTGTCAAAAGGATATGTGTACAGTGTTGTTAGCCGTAGTTACCAGCCCTGAATTTATGTAGTTCAAGCAAATATTGTTTATTTAAGGATTTATGTATTCTTAGTAATGTTCAAGTGTTAACAGGGCTCGTAGTTAGGGGGTTCCCAGGAGCCGAGGGCTCCCCTGAATTCTGTGGCTCCCTCAAATTTCTGCAGGGAGCCCAAAGATGTACTGGTTTCTATACACAACATCTCTAGGTAGCTTTAGAAGATGCAATTTGGCTCCCTGGATAAAATCTCAGTGTCAAGCCCTGGTTTAAAACTTTAGACTATCAGGTTACAGTGAAAGTGTGGAACCTGAAACCTCTATCAAAATCTCTAGGGCTCACTTACATTAAATAGCAGGAAATGCTATATCTGATCTTGAAAGCGATATATCCATAAGTATGCTATCTCACACTGTGAAGTACCAACTGGTGCTCACAGGAAATGGGAATCTTACAAGCTGTTTCTCTATTACTCAGCTTGGTATTCCATATAGCACCAGCTTGAAAACTGGGTACGGTTTCTTGAGAGTCTAACACCTCTATAGGTCTCTGTAGCTATGTTGCTAATTGTGTTCAACAATCATTACATAGACAACTGAATCGAAGTTTAAGATGTTTATACTAGAAACTGGACCCCGGTGTGTATCTCAACAAATGAGAACTATGTATAGGTTAGAGGATGGAAAGAGTGTTTTATGGGAATTAAAGCACGAGCGCAGCGAGTTGCTTTCCTAGTTGGCCAATCAACCTGCACACATACTAAACCTTACTAAACAGACCAGACAACATCTCCTTGACCAAGCTGCTCTTCAACATCAGTGATGACTACCAGGATAAGCTAAACAAAAATACCAACATTCTAGAGAAAAGACAATTCAAGGTTTACCAATGCCCATGCATAAAACACATGTTTCCACTCAGAAATCACCATTGCCTTGTAATGTTTATTGGAGGGAATTGATCAGTCAGTCTGATCATCTCTTAAATTACAAATACCAAGCTGGGGAGTGATATTTTGGTGACTGAAGACTAGTGTTTCATGCATGAAACTTGATGAGGCTTTTAGTTCTGTTCTTTTGAATTTTGGTATTTCTGTTTGCCTTATCCTCAGTTACTCTACACTGATGGTCTAGTCCATCAGGACCAGCAGCTATCAGAAGCCAGCTTGTCATCTACTGGGGCTCATGCCTCTCAGAGCCCCTTTGTATTACTATGACTTTCCATAGTAATACAAAGGGGCAGTGTGGATTCTCATAGAGCACTCCTTGCAGTATTTTATGAGAAATAGAGCACGGCAATGCTGGCTTCTGATTGGTCCAAACCGCCTAGCTGTGTGCTAATTGCATGAAAGATAGTTGACAAAAGAAAATCATCCCATCTCGATATCCTGTCCCCAACATGGGGGATCTCTCCAGGGCTTCCCAAAACAAAAAATGCATCCTGCAGGACCTTAGCCAGGATTTAGAAACTGGATGGCCAAATGGCCGCCAAAGTTGGCCATTATGAAATATTCGAGGATCCTATTTAATATCAATGGAAAACAAAACATTCATATATAACAATCATAAATATGAGGTTATTGCTTAAATATTGAGAAAAAGACATATCCTTTATCATCCTTTATGCAATGTCATGGAAACTACAATGAAGTGATAACATTCAATTATCAGCTTGAAAATGGCGTTTGTAGAAATCTTTAAGAAGTCTCTCAAAAATGGGGTGTTCTGATGTGTGCTTTGATGGTTTTTTTTGTCCAACTGATGCACCTACAGGTAGACACCTTGCTGGTGGAGACACTGGCATCAATATTGAAAACAGATTTAGTGTTCTTTGTAGTTTGGACAAAAGTGAATTACTAAGTACCATTTGTAGGTTTTGGACTTCTTCGGTTTCCATAAAGTTTTAAAGTGAATACAGGTCTTTATGTACAGAAATAACACTCGTCCTAGTAACTTACTTCTCTCACATTTCCTAAGTTGTTTCATACTGTTACTGGTGATGTATTTTGTTAATGGCCAGGGTAATGGTGTAAATTGCCAAATGTATTAGGCATGACAACTTTGTAACCTCTTGATCTACTATATAGTAACAATGTGTTTATTCATAACATGTAAGGAAACAAACTTACACCTATTAAGAATAGGGATTGGCATCTTTAAAATTTGCATGATTCAATTTCAATACGAAATTGATATTTCCTTAACAATGCAATACCATAACACTATTTAAATGGTAATGTCGGTATTGCAACCTAATATTGTTAGGTTTTGCACTGTCAGCTTAGGAAATTTTGCTCATAAATAGCTAACTGCCTTCAGACAGATATGAGTTAATTCAGTTTTATAACTATTTTGAATCTCAATATTAAAATACGATACTTTTCCCATTCAATTGGTATTTGGTACCTATCCTTTATCAAAAGTGTCACCTTTCCTTCAAGTGTGCATAGGCAGATCCTGAGGGAGAGCAATAAAGCACCCCCTCCACACTCACACACACCAGTCCTTATCCCTGCACACTATTATGGGAAATGAACCTCTTATAATAATATCTATCTGAGATCCTGTCTCCTCCACTGTGCCAAACAGTGGTGGTGGTACATTTTCCTTGTGGCTGACCTTGTTGGCAAGGAGAAAGGGTATTGACCACTTCACTGTTCCATTGATACCCAGGTGCTTGAGAGACGACAGGGGATCAGTCAGATTCCCAATCTCTGCTTTTAAAACACGTTTAGGCCTGGATTGTCAAGACAAGTGTCATCTGCATCTAGAATAGGTTTGAAAATAAATATTTTGGGTGGTCGTAGATTGGGTTCTGTTGAACACTTCAAATACTGGAAAATGCTCTGGTTTAAAAGTAGATATGGCCAAATTGGTGAGAAGGTTTTGGATATTCACTGCATGAATGGGTTAAACTGTCCTAAACATGGCTATTGTCCAAGACATCTACCTGGCTGCATTCTTTACCTGGGTTACAGGTACACAAGGGAGATTTTCTTAGGATGTCAAATATTTTAAAGACATTCCTGAGCTTTTCATAGAGTGCTCATGTCGGTAGGGTGTCAAGGCATCGTTTGGACACCCAACCAAAATACTGGATTAAGGAATGGCGGACATGCTTTGGATAGGAATTTCTGAAGAGTCTATTCCACAAAAAAGTCACTAAAATGGGAATGTTGTGTCAGAATGGGAATGGTGTGACATATTTATGGATATTACCATGCATTTCCCTATAAGTTATATATGGGTTTGTGATAATTTTCTAGTGATCTTAATATCTCACAATTTTCTCTGAAAGGAAATTTCAGACATTTTATGACTTGTCCGATTTGGACACCCAGTTCTGAAATATAAGCTGGCTGCAAGGAACACAGCCCTGGGTTTTAACAGTTGAAGTAACAGATTTTTTTTAATTGGCATAGGACTTAAAACGACACTCGTGAATTGCATTTAAAGTTAGATTGTTCGAGCATTTGCCAAGTTATTTGATCTTAAGTACTGAGTACTTTGGATGTCTGGTTACTCAATTAAAAGCCCAGTGTCTTGGTTTAGGGCTGAAGAAACAAAAGAAACACCTGCTTCCATGCAAGGTACACTGATTGATAACTTAGTATGGTAAAACCTGCCATGTCCGATGTTGGTAACTCACTAATATAAATATTAAGTGCAGGACGGGATCTGGGATTTCTGTTTTAGGATTTGGTCTGTATCTTAATATCTGGTTCACTTTAAAAGAAATGTATATATAGGTAGGAGAAGTAACAGTTCTTAGCAAGAAAATCAACAATTTGAATCGTTACACCACTTGAACCCCTGATGTATCCACAACTTTAATGTGTTTACAGAAAGTAAGTTAAAATCCAAATGAGAACACTTGAGATGTTAATAGTGAACACCTATTATGACCACAATTTCCTTGTCTCATGATATGTCACATTGGGTGAAACCCAAGAGATATTAGCACCTCCCAAGATGTATCACACTCACTCAGTCAGGATTTCCAATGTAAGTTATTGTTGGTTAAAATACTGGTGTTGAGCTAACAGGATTAGGATGCTACTAAGAACAAGATGTTGGTTCAGGACTTGAGCCCCTTGAATCCTGACTAAAATTCTTCAAGACAAGTGCTTTTATTATATTTATCAGAGGAAATTTTGATTTTAAAGGCGACCAGAATTATTATAAAGTTCTGAAAAATGTAATATATAATTACACTAAGAAATGAAGACACAGATGCACCTTAACAATGTACATTCTTTTGTTGTGAACTCCCTCAATCAGTATGATGACAAAGTATGAAGTTCCCAAAATCATGTTTTTGGTAAAAGAGAATTCCCACTTTCCCTACAGATTACCACTATTTCAATACTCAAGTAAATAGAAATGAATTAGGAACTTATAAACTTGTTTTATTTTCAAATGAGTGCTGTCATGATTGATAAAGTACCATGGCAGTTACTCATCCATGCATCACCCTACATGTCCAAACTTTCCAAACTATTTTCAAATTCATATAACATCTTTTTCTTCAGAGCTTCATTCTGAAAATATTTGAAGGTAAAAAGTTGATCTGAAACAACCTCAGAACTCTTCTTCAAGTATTTTGTGAGTTAAAGCATAATTTCAAAGCTATTTTCAAGTATAAGACTAGCAGACGACACATAATTTTAGGAGACTAAAATAATTGCAGGGAAGGTTAAAATTCTGTACGAAAATTGGGCCCTACTGTTCCTGAAGGGCAAGAAGTTGATTAGAGAAGGTTAATTAATCCCAAGTCTCCAAATAACACTAGACAATACCCTTCTGGCTTCAGCGCTGGAGATTTTTATTGTAATTCAATGTTTTATTTTGTCTTTGTAGAGGAAGCTCTGAGGTATATCCGTCAGTTGGAAGATCGGGTGAGAGGTTTGGAGGATGAGAAAAGACAACTAGCACAAGTAAGATTTACATTCATTGCCTTAAAATAGTTATATGCTGGCACATATAAATATGAGGACTAGAAATGCTACACGCTATTGAAATTGAAATTGGTTATTTGAAGTTTATTTAGCTTTTTTATTTGATTAATATAGCTCTAGTAACTTCCTAACAACTTCCACTGTTTTCTTATCCCAAATTCTTGCTCCTTGCTTCATTTGATGTGTATTGTTTACTATGTTCTTCTTTGATTTTCAGAGAACTGAAAGAAATGGTGCTGAAGGTCAAGGTCAAGGTCAGCGTAATGAGCGTAGGTTCTTCACTAATCCACAGAATTCTCCTCCTCAAGAGGCTCAGCAGCAAGGGAGGCCAGAGACTTGGACGGTAAGATATAACTATCATTTAACATGAAATTCTTCATTAGCCGGTTGCACCAAAACAGTTGCATAGAGTCAACATCAGGCCCCGAGGAATAATTGTCTATAACAAGCGTTGCTAAGGCGACAGTTAAATTTTAGGCCTAGTAAGTCTAAGCCTTTTGGTGCAGCCTGCCCCAGGAGCAAATATTGAATAACTTGAAATGACCAACACATTTTGCTGCTAAACCAGTATGGAAAACACTCCAGTTGAGTTACCAATGTTGTCATGTATTCGTACACACAGAGGATATATATATATATATATATATAGAGAGAGAGAGAGAGAGAGAGAGAGAGAGAGAGAGAGAGAGAGAGAGAGAGAGAGAGAGAGAGAGAGAGAGAGAGAGAGAGAGAGAGAGAGAGAGAGAGAGAGAGAGATGTAATATGCATTTGCCTATTGTGAGTTGGTAATCAGCTTAGGACTGACTCCCCATGTGTGATTATTCTCAAAGTGATGGATACTGTTTATTTGAACAGTCCAGTAGATGAAAGAAGTGGCATATTTGAGGGCTCCTAACAACTTGGCTCAGACTGTTTATTGTTATAAGGCCCTTGAGCAGAGCCCACACTTAGCACCCTGCTAATCAAGTCACCATCCTCTGTTGAGTATCTGGACATGCTGTTTGCATTACTACTACAGATAACTCTCAGCTAAGATGAATACTGACAGCTACTACACAAATAAATACCTAAGATAAATGGCATCTTATGTATACAATGCCAGTAGAGGTCCACTGTATATTGCTGCTTAAGATAAGCAGTAGCAGTTCACAGTTACAGTAGGGCGGTACAGATTAGGTGTTGCATATATGTTAGCCTAGCCACTAGGCGTTACTGTGACTCGCCATTATATATACATCTACACAAGGGCGTTTGACCTACAGTTGGCCATTTAGTTCACACAATTGCCACAGATACTGGCATATTTCTAACTACCTATCTATCCACAGGGGATGACAACTAAATATGGCTTGATAGGCAGGCTACAAATATGTAATGATAATAATTGATATTTGATATAGCGCCCTTTCCACCTATACTGTTCAAAAGCGCTTTAAATGTAAGACTATCTACAATGCTGTACCTTTTCTGGAAGGGTCCTAGAGCCCAATACACACAGAACTATCCACACTTAATTGCATTTGATGTGCTCATCAAGTATAGGCTGCTAGTACTATTATATCATGATACCTCTTTTGAATACTAGATAAAAGTGTTGACACTCACTGGATGGGGTAGACTGCTGCAATGTAGCAGTTGCAAATGTAGGACTATTTTCAATCTGTGTACCTTTCCTGCAGGGTTTTTGATAGCCACTAAATCGACATGCCTATCCATTGGAGTACTGATAATCACCTCTTAATATATACCTAGCATAGATATGCAGTCAGTGGGGATGAGGGTCAAGATGGCAAAAGTTAGGTGGAATCAGTATTCTCTTATATATCAGGATGTAGGCAGAATATAAGCATGTAAGACCATGTTGCGTAGTTTCCCATGTATCAGGGACTCTTTTTGACTCCCAAATACCAGATTTTAGGCAAAATGACACCCAGTTGTATTTTGTAAGAGTGTTTGTGGATTCAAAAGAAATATCTTATTTCACTCATAGAAGCAAACTTGTCTTGCTATGTGAATATATAGGGTTGGTATGATTGTTCTTGTGAATTGGGGTACTGACTTATGCCCCATCTCCACCCCCCCCTCATAAATCCTCAAATCCTGGGCAAGACTATGTATAAATGTGTTAATACACTGCTGTTCATGTGGGCAACTGTTGGAGAACTGTGTTTGGTTAATTGGTAGGGTAGCTGAGGGTTGAAAGGAGACATGACCTCCAACTGAGTCACTAGTGAAAGGGGTTAATCCCACAACAATAGACTGAATCCTTTCATCATCCTGAAGCAACATACACGGTGACAGGCTTTTCACTAACTTCTCTCTCTATCTCTGCACTACTGGCGAGAACTTAGCCTAGCTACTAGGCTTCATTGGGTTATACCCATAATATATAAATCAAATCACACACACACACACACACACACACACACACACACACACACACACACACACACTACACTGGTATGTGGCCTACTAGTTGGTTACTTAGTTCATAAAATTACCACAATTGGGGATTGTGCATGCTTATTCACCACTACCCACACACAGCATTATCTATCCACAAGAAATGACATCCAGAAAACACATATAGTGAATAGATATAGGTGTGCAGTACACAGGTATAGAGTATGTGATGATCTCAGTAGTAAGCAGGACCTACAACACATAAACACAGCCACACAGGAACCTGAAATTACAGAAGGCATAACTGCTACAACTGCTACAAAGAGCTACACCAGTGTGTAATTTGTAACTTTTTGGTTGAGTAGCCAACTCTAAAGTACTCATACAGTTCATAGTTCACAGGTTACCCGATACACTGTACTGATTTCTAAATAGCTCTATTTGTAAAGCACCCGCATGCTGTCTTTGTTGTATTGGCTAATCGGTCCCGGTGTCACAGGTAACGGGCCCTGAGAGGAAATGGAAGACGTGTGCGCTAGTTTGTGAATAACATGCTATGTTCAGGTCTAACAAGGCAGAATGGTTTCTTAACACTTTCCTCTTGAAATTATCCTATTTATTTTGTAACTCATGAAAAGAACGCCATAATAAAGCAAGTATTCATAGAATATTTGAAGGCGAGTTTTCATAGAGTTGTGACAGACATTTCTCATTTAGGTATTATCGGAAAGATATTTTTGTTTTAGAGGTATCACCAAAACAGTCAGGATTTCCATTTGATGTTATAGGCATGAGAAGGTTAAAGACATATTGGTGCTACCTGTAGGCGCTTTCTCTGGCCTATAAGAGGACCGTTTCCCCATAATACTGTCAGGCCTCAGTGTTTGTACTCTCTCACCCAATACAGGAAATTGATTAGCGTGTAACGGGTAGGCTACTCCAGCACTAATTGGGTAGAAAGGCAAACAATAAAGTATTGAACTTGCATTAGCCTAGACATAACCCATGCTTTGTGGGGCAGCACAATAGGTAAACAGAATAACATACGTCTGTGCTAGCTTTTCAGGACTGGTTCAACAGGTATGCTATAGACAATGAATAGTGAGCCAGGTGTTGTAAAGAGAGCCCATTGTTACAGAAACGTTTACCTGTGAGGTTAATTAGGACCTATTGTAAAGTCTGCAGTCCTCACCAGCAGAGGTAAATAATGGTTTGTGTAAGAAACAGGTCTATGAATGACTCCCAAGATTACAAGCAGAATGATATTATTCAGGGCAATAGTTGTGGTTACAGAGTAAGATTCCAAGATCCCTCTCCTGTAATGAAAGTCTTTGCTTTATAAGGGCAACCCCTTCTTTCTCTGATAATCCATGAAAAAAAGAATATTTGAAATCACAATTAAGTTGCACTGATTCCTCTACCTATCTACCTAACCCACAAATACCTATAGCAGCCGAAACTACTCAATCTTCATGGATTCTGGTGATAACCGTGATATGCAGAATATTGCATAGATTTTCTGAAAAAGAATTGTTATTGTCAGAACTTAACCCACTCTCCTTGAAATTGTTCTTGCACTATTGTTTTATTTCCAGGTTTTGTCAAAATTTCATAACATCCAAAAGACACTTTCTGTAATCATTTGCCAGCAAGAAAGGGTTAAAAAGAACTCCCGCAACTTTAATACTGTATCCCTCTCCACAGGAGACTTTACCCTGGACCCTTCCAGCCTGTCTTTTGACAGGCACTTTCCTGAAAACATCCTTTTTGGACAGACAAATAATTCTCTGACAAATTTTCATGTAAGACTTTTTTGAGGTACCAGTAATACACAAATATTTTCCCACCATACCATCATCTTAGACATGGCTGAAGTGTTAATTACCCTTGTATAAGGATTTGAAGTAGCAGAGTTGCTAAATTTAGGGTGTAAATTTTGTGATTGCTGTTCCAGACAGGCATTTCAGAAATCCCGGCTAAGAGGCTGACTCAGACTCCCCACTGTAATTTCCTGTGGACCAGTAGAGGAGGCTAGCCTGTGTATTCCCCTCACCCCATCTGACCGCTGCCAGATAAACCCAGTCTGCTGTCACTGAATACCATGCAACAGGAAACAGACTGAGGTTGAAGTGATAGGGCTCAGTCAGGATGCACCCTCCTGTCCTCGATCTGGGCCCCACTATGAGGTTGACTGGCGAGGCTCTCCTGGGGTAGGAAATGGGATTCTGGGGGTTGACAGTAACCTCTTGATTTAGGAGCCTGCTGGGCCTGTAACTTGGAAAAATTAGGGGCCCCACAATAATATACCCATCATCTCCTTTGACCCCTGAATCTTATAGACAAGGAAGTAAATAATGCCAATCGGTAAAAGCAGGATATAATCCTTAAAGGAGTTTACAGAAACACCCACTGATGTATGTAATGTATGACACCCACTTATAAATCCTATGGAACTTGGAAATCCTTATCCTTGGTTTTGCAATATCTTTGATGGCAACAGTCATGATCAAGGTCCATGTATGTACTTAGGCTCAAATAGCAATTGACATGAGTTTAGATATTCACAAGAGCAAACTGCATGGAGACACTGTTCCATAGAAACCAATCATGCTGTCTAGACTACCGCTAGAAAGAAGCTTTAACCCTTTCATACCTGTAGGGCCCTTAGATGGTCTGATTATTTTAGCGATATTTCTCCAATGAAATATAATTTCAGAAAACATTTCAAGAACAAATGTCTACCAAAATCAACTAATTTTCCCTTAATATCTAATGAATGATATTTTCCCACTAAAATCTAATTTCAGAAAACATTTCAAGGACAATATACCATTATTTAATCAACTTACTCAAATATTTAAGGAATACTGTATTACATGCTTGTGTGAAGCTAAGTAAATGTTAGATTTATCAAAGATCCAGACAGTGCTTTTCCAAGGGAACTGTAGTAAGAGTGAATGGGTCAGATGAAAAAGCTTCCACAGTCCGGATGCCATGGAGCTTCAGCGTGTATATATCTCATGCTAGGTATCAACACTCCTAAGTAGGGAGATAGCACCAGGATGAAGGAAATAAACATTGGCATACCTAGCTGTCTGGGATGACAAGGAATAGGTACAGACAGAGTCTTAGCCAGTAGGGTGTCAGGCTGATATCCAAATCCTCAAAAATCACCCCTCAGAACGCCCAAATTATTTTGTGGGGAATTTCTTGAAATGTCATTTTTCACCTCAATATAATTCCCAAGACATTGTATACTATAAGGATATAAGACCTTATTTAAATAAGTAAATACATGTTTATGGTTGTAATCTGAGTATAGTGTTGCTCACTTGAAAAAAAAAGGATGCCCCAAAATTTTACAATGGCTAATTTTGAGCACCCAGTTTCAAATTCCTAGCTAAAATTGACCCTGGGTACACAAGTTCTGCTGAGAGAGAGAACCTAGGTCCAGGCCAAATCTGTTGAGAAGATCTCCTGGCGTGATTGAAGGGGTTAACACATGATACATGTGGATGTCTTGTGGTAAAGGTGATGGTGCATTCTGCTATTGTCATTAGCTGGGGTGGTACCCTATATTAGCATCTGTTTTCTTTAGGGATTTAGTTAGAGCACTCAAGGAGCCTGTTTTCACTACATAAGCTATTAGTGACCATAATGTGCTAGGTGACTGAGATCTCTAAGCAGGTCCATTTATAACCCAGTCATGCCTGTAGCAGCCTAAAACAGCCCAACTATTCTTGCTATGCCTATCTGACCAAATCATTTTTCAGCAATTATCTAAAGGAGGAATGTTATTGTGAATTTTGGGAATTCATAAACTATCCCTAAGTTCATAGCATTCAGAGAGCCAGTATAAATTCCAGGTATGATTGGGTTAAGGGTTTTGCATTGTCCTTGCAGCTTATACTTAGCTAACCGCTAGTTGTACAGTGGCTTATGAGTGTAGAACAAAGGTACTGTGTTCCCAATGACAAAAACTAAAACCCCTACACCTTTGAGTTACCACTCAAGGAGAGGATTTCTCTAGTTGGTTGTAGCTGCATTGTTATTGAGGTCATTGTTTAAATATGTCTGTAGGTCGGATTGGTTGCTTTTGCCTTAAGGTTTGACATTGTTTGAGTCAAAATATCCGACCCCTTTCGTGCCTGGAGTTTCTCTGTGAAGTGTTGTCTGGATACTATGATTCTTTTGAAAATATATTCCTAATTAGGATTTTACTATAGATCTACAATAAGATAGCTCAGTATTTGGTACCCAGTATTTGATGTAGGGCTGATAGCTGGTATCTAGATTACATTTCTTCTTAAAAATGTGTCTGATAATACTTTAAAAGTGAAAAAATTGGGGAAAAAACTTGTCAGGCCTCTTTTGATAACTACATGCATGAATGGGTTTAACCAATTAATGCTCACAATGGCCAAAAGCAGCTAGACAATTTTGATAATATCTACTTATTCAGGAAATATTTGACTGAGGAATTAAATTCAGAAAATTACCAAAAAACTCTGCTTCAAGTACTTGCTAAATTTTTCGTTATTAAGTTATTATCAACAGTATGGTGTAACCAGGCAACAATATACAGAGGAAGTCTTAAGCATGAATGGGTTAACACTTTTAATTATCGTAGGTGAATTCTTGTCAGTCATTTTTATCACCTATATTTTCTTCCCCTCCAGGCTGGAGGCCGCCCTGTACCAGATGGGAATGTACCAAGCAAGCCCGAGGCCGTGGTGCACGCTATGAAGGTGCTGGAGGTGCGCGAACAGCTAGAGCGCCCTCTGCAGGAGGTCGAAGACACCACAGATCTCAACGAGAACGAGAAAGCAATTGTCCGAGAGATGTGTAATGTAAGTATTAAGATAAGTCAAATCTGTCACCGTGGTCCATCCCTTTCTTAGCCTTAATTTCTGCTTGAAAAATGTCATCCGGTTCTACATTGCTTTTTTAAATATGATTGGTATGCACTATGACCCAAAATTGAATGTTAGGTTTTGATTAACATCTCTCCTGTAAATATTTTCCAAAAGATGTTTTTGTTTAACAATTAGAGTAAATGGGTATTTCTGGTGTAAAATCATAATCTATCATTTATAAGTTGCTCTGTTATTGGTACCATCTTGAGCAGAAACCTTGGAATCTAGCTTATGTGTACTATGATATGTGAATGTGATTTATGACTGTAGAAAAAGCAGCATTGCACTTGCCATTGCAATATAAGACAACAAAGAGATTCAGGTTCCTGCCTGAAGTAGTTGCACACAAAAAAAGAAGCAATTAACCACAAAAACGTTATCGTGCATCACATATTATATGGAGAAGCTTTGTTCCAAGGTGGCCACTAAAATGGCAAGTGATGAAAAATGCATGCCAGTACTTTAATGAGCACTTGATGGTATTTCCTCACTGATTATGAAATAGTAGCCTAAGTAAAGGAACCATTAAATATGCATTATCATGCTCAGTTGATATTTGAAGCATAGCATGCAAAAGCATTACAAGCATAGGGTGTCCTGTTAATGACAAGTAACGCAGGCCAATTGTATTTGTTGTATTACACATTCTGCAGATGAAGGGCTTTTGTCAAATTGAAAATAGGCAAAATTGCCAGATAGTAGACTTTTTTCTATTTTTTGCATTTATGTTTCTTAAGGCACAAAACAATACGTTTGCAATGATAATGCTATCAATCAAATGCCAAACTTAAACACAAATCAAATTGAACCGAATTTGTTGACAATGTCTAAAGAATTTTTCGGATTTGAAAAAAAATGTGATTTTTTACTTAGCTTTTAATTTTACCAACAAAAGAAATTGAAATAAAAAATGGATCAAATTGATTAGTCCCAATGCATGTAATGATATGCTATCATGGTTGATAGGTTTACCACACGTACATTTTTACCAGCATACCAGCATGCCTCATCCACCTTTGACTCACAAAGGTATGAAACAGAGTGGAATTTCTGTTGTGTTAACATTTTTTGACATTGAAAGCCAAGGCGGGTCCAACCAGTTATTAACCTATTTATAAAGATAGCATCCAAAGACCTTACCTTGAGTGATATCCAACAAAGCTTTTTCTGCGAATATTTGAAAGGGAAATGTATAGTTTCAAAAGTATGGTGAATCAAGATGGCAGTTGTAATTGAGAGCTCTGGGCATGAATTGGTTAATTTGACCGTGAAAATTCAGGCAATGATAAAAATAGTAGCGTGGAAGTTACACATTAAAGGACTATACACTCCTCCCCACCTTGATATCTATGCATAGCAATAAAAGGTGGCTTTGAGAATCCTATCATACAGGTACCGCAATAGCAAAAATTTAAACCCAGTTTTTAGAATTAAATCATTGACATCTGTATTGTTGTACATATTTGCTTTTTCTGTGAATAGGTTGGTCATACTTTGATTGTAAATTTGGTTTGCATTTAATTGAAATATTCCATAGATGTTTTAATACTTATTCTACTTCTAGATGTTATATCATCACTTCATTTTGCAATCAAATTAGTATTGAAATCAATTGTAATCATGGGTTTTACTTTCAGGTTGTGTGGCGCAAGCTTGAAGATCTAGCACCAGGAAGTCAACTGTAGCTTTGAAGATTGCGACCTGCAGAACTCTTGCCTAAGATCAGCTCCTAAAGCATGCATCTGAGAGATAGATCCAGAGAGCAGTGGCCAGAATTTAGTAGCAGAGGTGTTTTACTATCGCATTGTGGCACCAATATGTGACAAAGGTTTCAAAATGAGTGACAGAACAAATCCACATACCACGCTGAAACTCGGCAAATTCTCAGACCGTAGGCCATTTGAGCCTCTCAGATACTTGGGGTATACAGATAAAACTCAAATTGAATTCTCTATTTTCTGGCCCAAGCCTTTATTATTGACATGGAGGCTTGTGAAATAGTACTATCTGATGAGTCAATTCTTTGAATCAATTGTCTTGTGTCATTGTTAAGCCTGATAATGCTATGCTTCAGAAATTATTTTTCTGTGGTCCAGGATTCATAAACCTGAACGTTCGAACACCCCTGCAGAAGCCAAAATTCCTTTTGGGTGCTTTTTGTACCAGAGCTGCAAGCGTATTACCAAGTAAGGGTTTTAGGTACTCTAAGGATGCTGTCTGTAAAGTATGTTACATGATGAAGAGTGTGAATAAGATATTGGCATATATTTTACTTATTTGGTTAGATGTTTGTAAAGGTTTGGGGCTCTCTGCAAGTACAATGCCAAGACAAGGTTTGAGAGGGTGATTTGTTGAGCATATCATTTATACATTCTATCAGTTATTGAATGTGAAAGTATTGGATAAACATTCCTATACATATTCTGGTAAAATAAATCACTCTATTATGTGAGTCAATTTTAATTCAAAGATTTATGCAAACATGGAATTAGTCTTTTTTTTTCAATTTAAGAATGGAATATCATAAACATAGCTCACAGCCTGCTGATCTGCAAGCTTGTTATGGATATTTCTCTGTCATTCATAACCAGACCGCAATTGAAGCATTCCAATATTCTGACACATATGGAAATATCTTATCTTGATCACTAGTCCATTTTTCAGAGATATTTGAATAAATACCTTTGCTACTATTTATTGAAACAATTTCTCTTTGAATATGATTTTCAATAACGCTCTGTTTGATGAGTCATGTTCAAGTTGACAGGTGGTATGCACACTCCAGATGCAAATGTTTTAAATGTAGAAATAGTGTAAATAGAATTATACATATAGTTAGCATTATCATATCATTGCCATTGTCTAGGTATTATCATTGGTACAAAATTGCATATCATTTACATTCACATTCCTAGGTGGATTGTAGTTTGGTACTTTTGTTTGATTTGTAGAATGCTGTCATGTTTCACTTATGTCAATTTGTTGGGTATGGACCTATAATATACTGCATTTATCCACAAAAGAAACCCCTCCTTCAAACATATATTTTATGTAACACTAATGATGTAAAAGCTGTTTTAATCTACATCCTCATTATTATACACTATATCATGAAAACATATTTTAACCATATTTGTGATTTGTAAAAAGGTATGTGGTATGTGAAACATCCCTGTATCATGACATTGACATAATTTGTTATATCCTTGTTCTGTGGTGAAATCAGTTTTATCTCATTTCTTTTTTTAAATACTCATCATATCTGTGTGTGATTATAATCTGTAGTTAAACGGGGGGATGTAGATTTCTACAAAATCTGATTCATATTTGCCAACTTAGATATTTCTACAAAAACATCAACTATATTTAAAGTTTTCTTTCTTTAATTTTCAATTAAGAAAAGATTTCCATCTTTCAAAATTTGAAAAATTCTATGAGTTATATTGTTCTATAAAGGGTAGATTGAGTTCCCGAACAAATAGATAATTCATTCGTTAGCAGTTACTTATTGATATAGTACATAATTCATATTCCTATTGGAACACAATTGAATGTGTGTTTTTTGTTGTTTAGTGTATAGGGTACATATTTCAGTCCAAGGCAACATCTATTTGTGAGACATTGCAAAGCTGCATCTTGGCCAGAGAAATCCACTCGTGTTTGAGTGCCAATGTGGTCAGATGAGCATAGGGATAGGTGAAAGCTGTAGAAGTTCAGTAAATAACCCTTTCCATATAGTAGCTATTTTGGAAAATCTTTCGCATCCTTGGTACATATCTTACCAAGGACTCAAATAAGACCAGCCCTTTCATAAGTCAGTACACGCCATTGGTATGTGACGAGTGCCGTGCTAGAGACTGCTATAGGTCATGAAAACCCCAACCAACCAGGGCCTCAAAAATCACTTGTGTCGACCATCATTGGTCCTTCCTGATAGGTATGATTTAACTATTTAGATCATGGCCAAGTCTCAATCTCTTATATGCACTGTTTACCAGATCCTTAGATATGAGGTAAAAAAAATCATGATTATCAGTACCCTAGGAAGATTGCAGCTTTTTCTGCCATTCGCCTTATGTTTAAAGGCACAAAAGGGATGCAATTTACTAATGGATTAAGATCAGGGAAGCTCATTTTAATGGGCAATCCTCTCAAATTCAATTAATGAAAGGGCTGTGCTTATCTTTGACCCTCTTGACCAAGATGCATCTTTGGCTTGCTAATCTTATTGATGTATTAGGGGAATTCACTCCAACTTCATCCTTGATGGTTTCGCAACTCGAAAATGTGGTAGGTGTTCAATATGTGTAGGTGTACCAACTAAAGAGATTTTTAACTTGACAGGCTCCACTGTATATGGACAAATCAGATGTATATCTTTCTTGCTTAGTCTTGTGTATAAGTGATTTACATATAAATGTACACCATTCAGTATTGATCTCTGGGAATTTCATCCTTAAATACACCATGCGATGACTGGGTTTTGAAAGCGTTCTACCAACTTTAGCCTTTGAAGCTCAGTGTATTGTCCTCTACGTCCCTGCATGGAGAGTGTGTTCTTGTTTTGAAGGGTCATTTTATAACATTATGATAATGTAAGTTTGGGGATAGAAACAGACAGGGATCTACAGTGTATTTTATCTTTAGTTACACAGCGTGGTATTCATAGAGCAATAGTACCTATATCACAAAGACACACATTACAAATAGATAGTGGTTTTGGAGCTAATGGCAGTAAAGATTTGATTGGCTATAAGAAAAAACAATCTTGAAATAAGAACCAATCAAAAGTAAGCTACAATTGATTATTTGTAGACATGACCTGATCACTTGCCTGTTTCTGTTCTCAACATCAGAAAAGACCTACTGGTGCACATCGTCCCTTTGCTGAACAAAATAAAGTTTGGTATCACAGTACAATAATCAGTAGAGAAGGTGCTGGGTTGATTTTAGATTGTATCATCTACTTGTATATAGAGAACCATCAGAGAACAAACAACCTACATGCTGCGCCAAGGGCAATGAATCCAAAACCGAAGTAATGAGTATTGTTAGTAGGTCCTTTACATTAATAAATCTGGTATACTGTAGAATGGACATTTCTTGTGAATTTGAAAATTACCAAGTTCATCCTTTTATATATTCTGCTAAAGCATTCAGTGATGATGAACAGTTGTGATGGTAATTGTTTTAGATTTGTTAAGTAGAAATAAGAAATATCCCCAATATCAACCTGAACATAGATACAGGCAAATATATGTTCTTAAATCTACAATATTAATCGGCACCCGTCACACAAAAAGTTTTATTTAAGATTCAGCAGAATGAAGCATATCTCTTCTGTCCATTCTGGTTTAAAACACATGGCAACCAGATTGTGTATATATGGAACATCATTATGAAAATTCATCATGTTATACTTATATTTATTGTAATCCTAACTAACAATCTCTCATATCAATAATTAATAAAAAATGTTTGATTTCAAAGCCTTCGACACTCCTCTCATTGAGGAAAAATGAACCAGGAACATTTGCAAGACCAGTGTAACGTCCTGCATACCATATATAGTGTATAGTTATTGACTTCCTCAATTATTCTTTTGCAATAACTACACATTTTGAGTGAATTGTTGAAGTGACATTTGCTGTTGAATTCACCGTCTTTCTGAGACTTCAGTCTTTTTCCCTACATTATGCATACACAAGGAGAAGGGTTGATTTGTTTTACCTGTAAATATATTGATTTATTATAACCAAATATATTTTATATTAAATGAAAATGTTTTAAAAAAGGCTGTGGATTTGTTTTTTTTATGCAAACACACACACACACACATATATATATATATATATATATATATATATATATATATATATATATATATATATATATATATGTGTGTGTGTGTGTGTGTATGTATGTGTGTCTGTATGTGTTTTTGGCTTTCCTTGTTAACCCTGTAGATATCTACCTGTTGGCTCCATCTGGTGTCAAATGAACAAACTATTGCTTTCATGGTTAGTTAGTTGCTGACAACGTGAAAAATAAGCTTGTGCTAAGCCTTGCACTGAAAGGTTTGCAATATGTAGACCATTAACATGAGGAAAACAGCTCCCAGCAGAGTGGTGATAATCCTTATATTGGTTGCCTATATCCCTTGGATTGAGCAGCTTGATGCCTACAGAGCATTGGCCTCTTCAATCAAACCCTCTGCCATCCACGGTGCTTCAATATGAGATAAATGCAAATTTTCCAATTCCTGGTAATGAAGCATCAAATGTGGGAAAAATTTAAGAAATATTAATTCCCCTCACCCCCCCCCCCCCCCCCCCCCTCCTCTACCCCCAATAAAAAGTATAATTATATTGTTTTCTCATGGCCTGTTAAATCATGCCCAACCCACCCATACAAGCCATGCTTCATCACAGGGAATTAAACTTCACTGTAATTTAGATATATCTCTCACTTTTTGAAATAAAAATCAGTTGACTGTTAACCTGGTTGATTTGAACTTAACAGATCATAACTACTTAATGATTGCTCTTGGTCCTATGAACGATTTCAGCCCAGGCAGGCTCTGCATCTCTGCAGGCCTAGCAGGCCTATCTAACCCTCATCAGTGAGACATGGACCACTGGCAGGGCCTGGCACTGACCATTAAGGAGATCAGATTTCTCAATCAACTCTTACTATGTTTCTCCTCCATGATGCACAAACCAGCTGGAAGCACTCCTAGTAACAGTCCTAGTAGGAAAACCTCCTGGTAGAAAACCATTCTAGCGGTCCTGGTAGACAACCCTCCTGCCAGGGTTTCTGATAGAAAAACCCTTCTACAGGCCCTGGTATGAAATCCTCCTGGCAAGGTTTCTGATACAGAACCCACATTGAAGGCATGATTGGAAACCCTCCTGGCAGAGTTTCTGGTAGAGAACCCTTCTAGATGTCCTAAAAGGAAACCCTCCTAGCAGGGCTTCTGGTAGAGAACCCTTCTATAGGTCCTGGTAGGAAACCCACCTGTCAGGGTTTCTGGTAGAAACAGCATTCTAGAGATCCTGGTATGTAACCCTCCTGGCAGCGTTTATGACAGCAAACCCACGTTGAAGGCATGATTGGAAACCCTCCTGGCAGGGTTTCTGATAGAGAACCCTTCTAGATATCCTGGTAGGAAATCCTCCTGACAGGATTTCTGAGAGAAATCCCCTTCTACAGGTCCTAGTATGGAACCCATTTTTCTGGGTTTTTGATAGAAAACTTATCTCACTATCCTGGCAGTGTTTCTGACAGCAAACCAACATAGAGATCATGGTAGGAATCCTTTCTGGCAGGGAGCCCTTCTAGTCCAGGTAGGCAACCCCCTACCAGGGTTTTTGAGAGAAATCCCCTTCTATAGGTCCTGGTATGAAACCCTACTGGCAGGGTTTCTGATAGAAAACCCTTCTTGAGGTCCTAGTAGGAAACCTTACTGGCCTTCATAACCCTGCCTTGCTTGGCACAGGGTGCACATAAACCAGAAGATGTACAAGTGCCTTCTGGGAGAAAATGAGAGATTGTGAGGCATCTAAACCTTAGAAGACCAACCACTGGAATGGAAACCAGCCGGTCAACCTGAACATGCTAGCCTCAACCAGTGTCAGCTAATAGCCGCTAATAGGTGCTCTGGGCACCCCCAGCTGGTGGTGGAGATAAGGTTTCTCTGTAATGTAATCGATGCAAGAGCCCTGATTGGTCCTTGTTCCCACGTGACCTCGCCCTGCTTGCCTTATCTGGTAGTCCTGGCATGAGGCCAGCATGTAACTATAGGGCATATAGTAATTGGTCACTCGTTACATATCCATTCTTTTCTTAATCCAAGATCTAAACAAAACCATGACAAGTCAGAGCATTGAATGATTCATTGAAATGTACTTGAAAGTCTTTCTGATCTCCTTTGAGGTTCCTTCAACCACACACAGGCTGATAGTTTGTCATGTCTTGGGGTAAGAGTAGGGTTTAGAGAACCAATAAAGAAAGCATTTTAAGGTCACGTTAGAGAACAGCTCCAGCAACATTAGCCCATTAATGCTTAAAAGATCCTCTTGAAATTGTTGTCTGGATCTTTGATACTTTTGACAATAAGTTCAGAATTAAGAATGATTTTACAAAACATTTGAAGGAGAGTTGTTGGTGAAGTTCTCAACAACATTTCACCTTCAAATATTTTTTTCTGAGCTTTGCTTTTGTCTGCAAGATGTCATTGTAAGGCTGCTTTTGGCCGCGCTATAACCATTAATGACCTCTATGACCATTAAGCTCCTTGTGGAGTGCTTGCACGAAGTTACTCGGGTACCTTTATTGAATTGACTGGACATATATTTTGCTCATATTCAGAGCACTGGTCATAAGCAGGCTTTTTGATAGACCCCTTTACTATCATTGATACTCACAATTGTGCAAACTTGTATTTGTCAGCAACCTTGGAATCCTGTGGGCATAGGGTGGACGTGAACCAGTAGAAATGAAAGTGCTTTTCTAGAGAGGATGAGAGATAGTGTGGCATCTAAACAAAAACATGCACTGTCTGGAATGATACATTGGAAATGCACTTAGACATCTCTCTGAAAGGTTCCTGTCTCTCTTAGTGCAGTGCCACCAACAGACCAAGTCAGACCTAGTTGAGTTAGCTAGGATAGACAGAATTTGAGTAGGGGCTGTAGAACAATAAGGGAAAGGACTGTGTTGACTAACCAAAGTGTGCTTCCAATGATATACATGGCCTATAAAACCCAACTGTAAAGGAAAGGACTAGAATTGGTTCCTAGTCCCTATTAAAGGGCAAATGCACCATCATGATGATTTAGGTTCAAAATGTGCCTATATGTGTCACCTTTCAAATAAGACCACCCGCAAGTCTGTCCTCCTCAGCACTCCTCAGATATGGCTTATGAAAGTTAGTAAAAAACTGGCCTGAGTCTGGGTATAGAGGCTGCCATTATCAGAAGTGGTGCTTATGAAGTGACTGCCAGCCCTGCTTCTGATTGGTTGAGAGATATCAGTGGCAGTCACTTCCAGCCACTGATATCTCTCAACCAATCAGAAGCAGGGCTGGCAGTCACTTCATAAGCACCACTTCTGATAATGGCAGCCTCTATACCCAGACGCAGGCCAGTTTTTTACTAACTTTCATAAGCCATATCTGAGGAGTGCTGAGGAGGACACACTTGCGGGTGCTCTTATTTGAAAGGTGACACGTATAGGCACATTTTGAACCTAAATCATCATGATGGTGCATTTGCCCTTTAAGTAACTTCTCCTCTATGTTGACTAACCTAAGTATACCCCCAATGACCTATATAGGTGGCAGCAAGTGATCATCCCGTTTGTAGCAGGCAATGCTTGATGCTGGCTCCACCCAGTGAGAAAAATATAAGCAAACCTAACCACCTGAGATAACTGCCCCATGTCCAGAGTAAAATATACATACTACTACTTCTTACATTGAATATATCTATAAAAATCAGTTCTAGGCTATTGAACTATATTGTATGGTTTTAAAAGTGAGACCAGCAGCATGAAGACAACAGCCCTTGAGGAGCACAAGCATTCCATAATACAAGTCAGCTGCCTGCATTTGATTGACTGTACGGCAGTTAACAGTCTTTAGAGCACTGGCTGTAGGCAGGCTCTTAATGGTCTGATATTTCCTTTTAATCAATACCAATCATAATGGTGCAACTACAGGTATTTCTCTCCAACCCCTGCTACGGTTGTATACAATCTTTGACAGAGCCCAGACGCCAAGTAGGGGATACAGTGGTGGGCAAGTTTCACTTTGACTGCTTGTTCCTCTTGCTTTAAGGATACAGGCATGTTTCTGCCAGAATAGGGATCAGGTTACTTGTATATCAAGAGCAGCCCACGCTTCCTGCTATTTCTAAACACAATCATCAGGACCTACAAGCATATTACCAATGGCTTTAAAGCACTTACACTTGTGGCTCATGTTGATCAACTCCTTTACCCTCATTAGAAAGATGATTTAGAGAGGGGAAATGGAATTTCGTTAATGGTCACTTTTTGAATTTCTGTCATGTTGTGGCTAAGCTGTGACAAGACATCTGTAAGTTGTAGAGGTGACCGCAGTACCTGGCGAAAACCATACCCTAGCCCAAACTCATGGCCACTTTCAGGGTTCACTGCCAGGAACCCACCTACAATGTTTTCACAACAGGAACCCTCCTATCAGGGTTTTTCAACAGGAACCCTCCTATCAGGGTTTACTACCTGGAACCCTCCTATCAGGGTTTACTACCTGGAACCCTCCTATCAGGGTTTACTACCAGGAACCCTCAACCAGGGTTTCCATCCTGGAACCTGTCTATCAGGATTTTCCACCAGGAACCCAGCTACAAGGTTTTTCAACAGGAACCCTCCTATCAAGGTTTACTACCAGGAACCCTCCTATCAGGGTTTACTGCCAGGAACCCTCCTATCAGGGTTTCTCTCCAGGACGCTGCCTACAAGGTATTTCAACGGGAACCTTGAGTTCATAGTAGTTTCCTAGCAGGAATCCTCCTACAAGGGTTTCTTATCAGGAAACCTCCAAACAGGATTTCCTATCAGAAACTCTCCTTTCAGAGTTTCCTTAGAAGATCCCTCCTAGAAGGGTTTCCTACTAGATACCCTCCAAGCAGCTTTTCCGACCATATGTTTCTTATCAGGAACCCTCCTATCAAACTAACTTTGAACCTTTGAAAGTAATATATTTATTATCACATGTTAAACTAGTGAGCAATCCCCTACAGATGGGAGGGTGGGCTGTGATTGTATGGAGGGATGATTTGACTCAGAGCAGCTGTTTTAATGTGAGACTATCAACCCATGCACTCACTCAAGGCAGCTCTGGCAGCTGCAGCCCTACACTAATTCTACCATAAACTCCTACCAAACATCCCATTTGTGTCTGGAATCCTCAAATGATCCGACTTCTTCCAACAAAAGACAATACATAGGGTAATGTCTGAAAAATATGTTGAAAGGAATTGTCACAGCCACTAGGAACAATACCTGAGGTTGCTTTGTTATCACTATATTTCATATGTGCCAAACCATACATACCCTAAAAATGTGAATGGGTAAAATAATGAATTTGAATATGTCACTTAGTGCATATTTTACAGTACAGGATCCTAAGAAATTAGGAGGTAAAGAACATCTCACATTCAAAATATAACACATGTAATGGCTCTTGACCCTACAAGTCCCTGGCCTGCTCAATGCCATATCCTAATTAGATTCGTAGATAACTAAATACAGAAAACCTTGCTCACCTCAGACAAATAGGGACCAGGCAAAAGTGTCCGAGCTAAATAAAGTCTGAGTTACCCAGTACGTTATAAACATTTAGGTAGACATGAATGACATGGGACCAGTGACTCTGTCCAGGATACGGGAAAATCTAGGTAGGCTAGTCTGAGTTCAGCAAGTTTTGGGTTTGTGCTATTGTAAGACCCTTCTGTAATCTTTTATATACAACTTATCTAATCTTCTGTATTCTATTCCCTACACTGCTCTACACTGAAAAAAAACTTTCTTAGAGCTTGAGATGTTACTTCACAATGCATTTAGAAAAAGTAAAATAAGTTCCGTCCTATAAAGATTGTAATTGAGGGTCAATGGGTTCATATAAGGCCATGTGCGACATCTGCCTAGCAGCTAATTGACAACATGTGACCATAGGAAAACAAGCAGCAATTCATTCTAATTAAAACAATAGGTCCCACCCATTTCCCTCTGAGCAGCACAACTCATACACTCATGAGCATGCTCCTTTTCTAGGCTAACAAAACAAACAGAATAATTACTGGAACAGAGCAACTAGGTTAAAACAATTCATAACCAGACCACCCACACTTTCTATGAACTTACATTTTTACAAAGTGAAAGATTCAGGGATTCATAACCGCAGTGCCCATAGTTTCTATAAAATGGTAATACTTTTTTACCCAGTGTTGCATGATGAAACAGGGAAACCTACCTCTTCTTTCCCAGATATTGATTCTAATCTTTCAGGGTCAGGTATGAGTAACATTAAGGCAGGTTAGCAGGATCCTGACTAATCCCACTATGTGACATAGTGAGATTTGTCTATATAGGTATAACTAACATTTTAAAATGACACCTTTTTATCTGATAATGAACTTTATCAGGTCTCTATAACCTTACTGGAATTATATACATCTTTCGCTTGTTGCAGAACAGACAGGAAAATAACTGAGTAGTCATCATGCTTTTCTTTGGAGTATACTTTAACCAATATAAGATCAGCGGACCATACTGGTCAAAGGATACTTTGACATCTATGAGGATAAACTATTGAACATGAATTGAAAATAAATCTTGAAATAAAACGGTAACAATCAGACCCCTGAAGAGAGTTTTGTCTGTACCTAGTAGGCTCTAACTCTAATGATAAATCAAGAAAAGAAAATTAGTATTCCAATCAATATTTTCCTTTCAAGTATTTAATAAATGAATCTTGTTTTTATTGGGTTGATATTCCTCTAGATAATCAGGCCTGTTTGGATGACAAAGTATGATGTGAAGATAGTCAACAATTCTCACTCAAAGATTTCTCAAAATATTGCTTTGTTTTGAAATTCTAGACATTTGCCTCAATGGTTTCTGCACATCAATAGGGCTTTTAATACAAAACAAACTATAACAAAATCAAATCATCTAAAAAAGTGAAAGATATTACATTTGATTTAGATTGATATCTAATTTAGATGAGAAAAGTTTTTTGAATAAACATAATTATCATAATATGTGGCCCTAGCACTAAGGGTATAAAAGACATGCTTTGTTTACTAGGTCAACCAAAAAATCCTGATTTCCATGCATTGTAGGTTTTTTCTACAGCCCACTTAGTGGACCGTTCACTGATATACAGTATACAGGGCACAGGAAGCGACCCAGATTTATGATATCTTTCAACATGAACATCCTTTTCTCATAACCACTTTTTCTTTTGTAACTCTTTAAGTACCACAATGTGGTTAACTTTAATTCATGTGATCTCCCTTTGTTTTCTGTCACAAATTTCTATGGAAAAACAGGTTTAGAATTTGGGCTACCAGCATCTGCAGCTAGCTAAAATCATGTGACTATTTACATGTTACTAATGCTTCCTGCCAGTGACAAAATCTAACAACAACATTAGGGGACAATAAAGCATAACATGAATTACAAAACATAGTGATTTTATTGGAGAAATTCCTGAATCATGCCACTACAGATATTTCTGTTAATGGCAATGTTTTATTGCATATAGTACAATGTAACCTTAACATAAGGCAAGACTTGAAATATGCAGGTTATTAACCTATTCATGCTTGGGTATCCCTTACTATGCTATAATACTTAACCCTTTCATGCTTACAGCTCAATTTGATGTATTTTGTCAGGATCTATAATACTTTTTGAAAATAACCTTTGGAAAAGCTTATGAATTTACAAATATTCAAAAAGGATACGACCAAAATAACCAAGCCTTCTTGGATGCTACAGATATGAATGGTTTATGAAAATAACATGAATTCACAAGATATTTGAATAAGAGTAATAGAGAAAGTATGACCCTTTCCTTCTTTAAGATATCAACACAATACTCAGGACATTTTGGGCTACTGCAAAGATAAAAGGGTTAATGTTAGTGCAACAGTGGAGGAATATAGGTGCTTATGTTGCCCTTAGTTAACAGATACATGATTCATCATTATTCTTCACAAGGTAAATAAACAAATAAAAAATATTCATTCAAGTTCAGACAAACAGAACCTTCATTTCAGTGAACAACGTACTCAATCAAAAATAGTTACTGGCATGCAGATGTCAGCATGGACGGAGCGAGGAAATATTTAATTATATGCATAGAGTTCACTCATTAATGCCTGAAGATCTCTTATATGTGTGTTGTCTGGACCTGCAACACTTGAAAATAATCACTGTGATGGAGGAATGGCAATTGCAACACAAACAACAACTCTTTAAAGTAATTTGACTTCACAGGCAAAACTATGAACATTGAAAACTGTAATAGATCCAGATGACATTCATCAGTAGAAAGGGTGTCTTGAGTATGTATGGGTTAAGCCTAATATACATGGATAAAGGCCTCCAACATCACTCCTTATCTACATAACACAAGCAGGGCAAGGAGTAAGGCTGTTATCATCATGTCTAACAATCACAGCATTATATTTCCACATAAATTTAACCTCTCTGACAGCTGGAATTTAAAATACAGGTTTAACCTTCTTTTTTTCTCCCTGCTATCAAAGGCCATGACACGCTATACATACTGGAGGGAATGTCTAGCTGCTTGACATTGATATGGAGTTTACACAGTGAGAAGAATAGAAAAGTTGGTAAACACAGCGTAAGTTTTCATTGACAAGTCAGCGAATTAAAGTGCGCTCATATTCTCATATTTCCATAAAGGGGACACCATCTTCAAAACACAAGAATATTTGCCTGTGCAACAATGCACCTCATGTCAAGTCATCTTGAAGATTTAATACTGACTTCATAACTAAAATAGATCTGAAAAATGTACCAACTGCAATTTTTTTATTTTCTTGGGGGGGGGGGGGGGGAATATATTTCTTTCTTAAATGTTACATAAAAAGTTCATATCTGATAAAGATTAGATAAAACTGACTAAAATACAGTTCAATACAAAAAGGGGTGGGTGATTGAGGGTTCAAAAAACTACATTACTTTCAATTTCAGCTATGGCATCAAAAATATGTTTTCGGATGTAACCCTACCTTGAAAAAGATCCTGTTTAAAAGTATAAAAGCTAACAAATGCATTTTTCATATATTCTGAAGTCAACACATAGAAAAAATAAAGTTGGCCCACTGAATCAATCAGGAATCAGTATATCACGACACCTGATCTAATTAATACGCTGATAAATTTACTTAAACAATAACTTAAGTTATATCTATACATGTTTATCCTTGGCTCTGAACATTTTCGAACAGTCGGTTTAAAACTGCTAGAAACTGATTACAAACTTTTGAATTGATCTATAAATCAAATATCAACTTATAACGAACATAACTGCCTCTAAAAGATAGGAAAACAAAGCACTTGTGTAAGAGAAAAAATTATCATTACACACCGACAGGATATCTAACTACAATACACAAAATTCAAAATAAAATAACACATTCTTTTAAATATCTCATACAAAACTTCTTCATTTCAAACATACTTGCATAATTTTCATGTTTATATTTGGAATCTCTGGACATAAAATGGGTTCATATAGATCTATTCCTAGGCAGAGATTTGACTAATATCAACAGAGAGATTCCTGACCACCGTCCAGTCTCTTTATTCCAGTAGAGTTCAGATCTGCGATATTCTCTATCACTACCAGTCTGATAATCATTCATCTAAATACCTATTTGCTATCAGTGCTATGGACTGATATCAGCAGGGAGATTCCTGACCAACCGTCTCTTCATTCCAGTAGAGTTCAGATCCGTGATATTCTCTCTCGTTACTGGTCTGAAAATCATTCATTCAAAGATCTAATGCAAACATTCTTTATCATCAAAATATATGCATACTTTTTAGGTTATCTGGAACCTCTGGACCTGAATTGGTAAATTATTCCTAGGCAGTGATTTGACTTATATCAACAGAGAGACTCCTGACCACCTTCAATACGTCCAGTTTCTTCGTTCCAGTAGAGTTCAGACCCGCGATACTCTCGCCTGCTACTGGTCTGCACTGTCCTGGTGGTACTGGTCGTACTAGTGGTACTGGTGTACGTAACCCTCTCCTCCTGGCACTGCCCACCATGACCATAGCTAACACGACTGTTACTCCTATTCAAAATGTTCTCCTCCGACACTATGTTATTTGACCTCCACCGGTTTGAGAATTCCTCAGATTCCTTCTCCATTTCAATGATTTCCGCCTCTAGTTCCTCGGTATCGTGAATCGTCTCCAATCCATTCTCCTGTGAGCATTCAGAGTTAGTTTCAGAGAACTGCCGATCCACTATGGCAGTTTTGTAATCTTGGATAGACTCATTTAAGGACCATAGTTGACAAATTAAAGATATATCCAACTGCCGAAGGCCAACCTGAAAAAGATAAAAGAAACATGTTTTTTTGCACATTTTCTATGATGTGAATGCATAGAGCACACTGATAAATATATAGGGGTTGGCAAACAATGGATGCTTTATGTAAATAATACATGTTTAAAGATACTCTTAGACAACCTAGAAACCAGCATGTATGAGAGACAGAGACAAGAATACACAATTCCACATGTGCAAAAACAAGTACAATGTACATATAAACAGGCAAATGTCTTCAAAAGATAGGCCTGCACTTAGTGCGAATGTAGGATTTCATAGGGTGTTTTTCAGATAAGGGGGCTGTTACTTTCAACTAAATTTGGAGTCAAATGGTATTTTGAAAATAAACATTGAAATTTTGTGTGAGATGGGTGTTAAATCAAGGATAAAGAGACACCTTTTACATATAAATGTAAAAGGATGAAGGGTATTTTTTATAATAACATTGTAACATATCTGAGTCATTCTAAGGGAGAGTTATTTGTTTGTTGCTGATGAACATTTCTCTTTCAAACAAAAGTCAGGCTGTTTTGGCTGCTAGATGTATGAACGAAAGTGTTAAGACAAATTAAGCAAAGATTCTGAACTTTGGAAAAATGTCCCAAAATGTAAACCAGTATCTGGTAAGCTAATTAACATTTACTGGCACCATGAGTGAATTTGAAAACCATCTCCTGCTCAGCAGCTCAATACTTGGCAACTTTCCGAGTGAGAGAGTCTAGACCAAGATTCTCAGGGATGTCAACGCACAGTGAGAGCTTAGCATCAACAGCCAGGCCCTAAGGCAGCTATTCTTAGACACTGACCAAGTGCCTCCCTGCATGTTCTCCACCACACAACATGCTGGGATAAAGGCCTCAATCTTGTTGAGGTTTTGACAGGACTGGTGCTGGCTCGGTCCATAGTATAAGGCCAAGGCCTTAACCAGAAACAAGCCATACCAGTTTCCTCCACCACTTACAACCTTATCTTACAACAAAAATAAACAACGTTGTAAGTCATAACTTAGCCACAATATAGTAGAAAAAGTGACAAAAATGATCCATTTCAAATTGCCTTTGGTTCCAAACAACTAAATCCTTGAAAAACACACATTGGACAGAACACCAAGGGCAGGGATGAACAGTAGCCTAGCTGATTCTCAAACTGAGTTATATAGGTACAATACCACTACTATAGAAAGTGGGTATGATTAAGGAAAGCTATAGATGGCATAATGGCAGCACCGTTATCAGGGGTTGCAATACAGTACTTAGCAGCTACAGAGGAGGTTTCACATACCTCCCTTCACTATTCACAATATCGACTTTCCTGCCAAGAGTATGCCACTTTTCTTTAGTTTTGCTTAAAACAAAGAGGCAGATCTAGTTGAAATGAACCCCTCTCATACAGCACAACCCCCGACATTATATATCCTGGATTCAACCCTGCAATATAGACTTGAAGCATCTCTAAAATGAACAAACTTGTACGCCAATATCTAGGTTGGTTGTGGCACCTGTCCAAAATAGTAAATCCTCCACAGGCTGCACTGGCATGACATGGTACACACAGCAGCTGACACATAGGTGCATCATAAGAAAGAGGGAGACAATCATAAAGATAAAAATAAAACACAAAGCCAATTATAGGTCTTCCAAGATCCCATCCTCACTGCCACGCTGAACAAGCAAGCAATGTTGAGGATCTGCATGAAGTTTTCATTGACAGATACAGGATTTTAGAAATGGTTTGTTTTCAGTCAAAATAAAAAGTACCAAATGGGAAGGAAGGGAACACCTCTCACTTTAAGTTTTATTTACTCAATGTGAAAATCATGAATAATTCATTTGTAATTTCATTTGGATCTTAACTAAATGTCTTACTTATGATATAAATAGTTGTGAATAGATGGATGGACTTTGAATTGAAATGGCAAAGATTATAACTTCCAAGTATGTTTTTCTTGCCATCATACATGTATGGCCAATGTATATACATGTACATATAAACATATTGATACCAAACAAGAAGTACTTACAAAAAGACAGGGAAACAATGTCAAGTTCAGTTACTTTTCAATTTTCAATCCACAAGATGTATTTAAACCAATCAGTATATAGTTATACATTTGAATTTATTGTATAACTTCTTTTTCTACAGAGAGAGTACATTGGCAGTCAAATAAATGAAAAAACTGTAACATACAAAAAACTTGAGTGAAAGCTGGGTGTTCTTTCTTTTAAATCCTCCATCCCTAGCATAACAATTCTCTAATTAGCTTTATGAGTCAGCATAGTCAACCACTTTTTTATAATTATTTATATTGTTTCTTTGAACTCAAGCCGGATGGAAGACGAGCACTTGCCTGCATGCAGGCTTGCCTATAATACTGGAGGAGCTTCCTCCTCTGGGTCAAATACCAAACAAACAGGAAAATTTATGAGCACGAAGTATCTAGGCTGTTAGTCAAGTGTTCAAGGAAAATGATTAGCAATGCATACTCTAAATCTTTTTCTATGTGATTTGGGTATTCATTTTTCAGCTTTTTCCTGGTGGTTAATTATCTTCTAAGAAGGGCCAGAATCATACAGATGACTAGATTAATTACATTTTACACTGCTCAAGGTCAGATAAGCTAATTCAAATATAAGATTTCTTATCTGAAAAAATACATTGTATCTACAGAACAAGCTTGTACCTAGTTGATGATGTTATATACATTCTAACCGCTCAAAAATACAAAGTAGCCATTCAAATTTGACAAAATTACAAAGGGTATTTAATGTAGCTGTATTTTCAAAGTCCAATGGTCTAAGCATGTGAAGATGGTGTCATTAAACATAATTTGGTTTCTCAAACTGAAAATTGAAATTAAATAAGTATTATTGAGTGAGAACTGTACACATTAATAAATATATTTATATATATATATATATATATATATATAAATGTATGTATATATATATATATATAAATATGTATATATATATATATATGTATATGTATATATATATATATATATATATATATATATATATATATATATATAAATGTATATATATATATATATATATAAATGTATTATATATATATATATATATATATATATATATATATATATATATATAAATGTATTATATATATATATATATATATATATATATATATATATATATATATATGTTATGATATATACTATGCATCTAGTGCTATAAGATTAGTTCTTAAGTTCGCCACTAGATGTCCTCTCTTGTATGTAAACATATACCCTGCATTCCTTTAAGCAATAAAAGGAGCCAGCCTCTTGACTACCAGCATGGCTGCGATCGACATGCCGTGTTCACGTTGTCTATCATCAAACAGTATTATACATACTATATAAACAAACATGGTGTCAGATTAGGTGAAATCTGAATGGAAGGATCACCTAGAACCCCTACAGAGCATTTATAGGAAAATCACACCCCACAAAAAGTGGATGATATAGGATTTACTTAGGATCACATGGAGTACACATGTTGACAGGATACACTAGTCAAAGAAAACTGTGAGTAGAGAACTTTTTCCAAGTATTTCCTGAGGAAACATAGAAAATGGCAGCCTACCAAATACCTCCCCCACCAGCAATGAACTGCAAAGGTGATGTTTGCACAAATTGGAAAAGTTTTAAGCAAGCATGGGATTTTTATTGTCAAGCTACTGAGCTTACAATGAAGCCAGAGATTGTTAAGGTAGGAGCGCTCTGCTCAGTCATGGGTCCGGATTGCAGAAACATAATGATGCACCTCGCTACACTTAGCGAAGAAGACAGAAGAGACTCAACTCAGATATTAGAAAAATTGGGACAGCACTTCACCCCTCAGAAAAATGTGCTTTTTGAGAGATTTCGTTTCAATAGTGCCAGTCAAACTGAAACTGAAACAGTGGATCAGTATGTGATGAGGCTCAGACAACTCTCAGAGTCCTGTGAGTTTGAAGCATTACGCGAAGGACTTATCAGAGACAGAATTGTGATGGGAACAACTGATATCTCAACAAGAGATCGCCTATTGAAAGAAAGGCCCGTCCCTGACCTAAATAAATGCATTGACTTCCTGAGGGCCAGTGAAATCTCAAGAGTTCACAAAAGTCAACTAAACATAGACATTGACAACGACGCGTCAGGAAGCGTACATGCAGCTTTGAAATACAAGCCCAAATCAAGCCAGAAATCAGGCAAAAAGTCAAGTAATGAGAAAACCTCAGTTCTATCAAAATGCAAGTTCTGTGGAAATAGCCACGTGAGAGACAGGGATGAATGCCCTGCATTTGGCAAAACCTGCAAAAAATGTGGAATTGATAACCATTTTGCGACAGTCTGCCGAGCCTCGAATTATCAGAATAGAGCAAGGAAAGTGCATCAAGCAGATGTAGAGCTCTCCGATAGTGATTCGGAAGATTCAATCTACGCATGTCACCGAATTGGATCAGTCGCTAAAACCAAAAAATCCAAATTCATGACAAAAATGACATTCAAGACTGCATATCCAGCTGATGTTACAGTCCAACTAGATTCAGGAGCGACATGCAGTGCCATGTCAATGGGAAACCTGCAAGATATACTGCAGTCAGGAAAAGTTAAATTAGATCCCCCAAATGGCCGTGTCAAGCTCTATGATGGAAGAGTGGTAACACCACTAGGCCAGTACACTTTCGATGTAAAGATAGGAGGTGGAACATTGAACAGCATAACATTTGACATACTTGAAAATGCACCCTGGCCAATTATAGATGGAAACACATGCATTAAAAATGGATGGCTATCAATGAATGTGGAAAAAGCCGTGAATGCAGTAGAGGCAGAAAATGAACCTCTCAGCAAGTCCAAGATCCTCAACGACTACAAAGAAGTCTTCACAGGTTTAGGATGTTTACCTGGGGAGTATCACATTGAAATTGACCCCAGTGTGAAACCTGTCCAGCATGCACCACGTAGAGTGCCAGTACCATTGAGGGCAAAATTCAAGGGAAAAATCACCGAAATGGAGAAGAAAGGTGTCATCGCCAGGGTTACTGAGCCAACAGACTGGATATCAAGTGCAGTAACTGTGCAGAAAAATGATAAACTGCGTATATGCATTGACCCCAAGGACCTTAATGAAGCCATTAAGCGGCCAAAATATCAAATGCCAACAGTAGATGAGGTGCTTCCGAAATTAGCACAGGCTAAGGTGTTCACGGTGCTCGACGCCAAGGATGGTTTCTTTCAAGTCAAGTTAGATGCCGAGAGCTCCTACCTCACCACATTTTGGACACCATTTGGCAGATACAGATATTTACGATGTCCATTTGGAATCAGCTCTGCACCTGAAGAGTACCAACGCAGACAAAAAGAGGTGCTCGAGGGTCTAGAAGGAGTTGATGTCATAGCAGATGACATAATCTGTTTCGGATCTGGCGACAGCAAACAAGAGGCCGAGAAAGATCACGACAAGAATCTAATCGCCCTCCTCAACAGAGCCAAAGAGGTGAACCTAAAGTTCAACAAAGAAAAGATAAAATTCAAGCTTCAAGAAGTACGCTACATGGGACACTTACTCACCGAAAATGGAGTAAGAGCCGACCCAGCCAAGATAGAGGCAATACTGGATATGCCAAGACCAGAGGATGCCAAAGCAGTTCAGCGACTACTGGGCTGTGTGAACTACTTATCAAGATACCTGCCAAAGCTTGCGGAAGTATCTGCACCACTGAGACGCCTAACAGAGAAAGATGCTGAGTGGTTCTGGGAATCCCAACAAGAGGGAGCCTACCAAACCATTCTCAAACTTATGGCATCTACACCAGTTCTGCGGTACTATGACATGACACAGGAGGTCACTCTCCAGAATGATGCCTCCGAAAGCGGGCTTGGAGCAGTTCTATTACAGAATGGTCAACCTGTAACTTTTGCCTCGAAGGCCCTAACTAAAACAGAGCAAGGATATGCACAGATCGAAAAAGAATGTCTTGCGATTGTATTCGCATGTGAGCGATTTGATCAGTACCTGCATGGGAGAGACCTGATCACGGTACAAACAGATCATAAGCCGCTGGTTCCGATTTTCAAGAAATCAATTCACAATGCTCCAAAACGACTCCAGCGTATGCTATTGCGACTCCAGAAATACAACCTGAAGATAGAATACCTGCCTGGACCACAAATGTACATAGCTGATATGCTATCCAGAGCATATCTCACTGGCCGAAGCAAAGATGAAATACCAGCTTGCCATATATTCCAAGTGGAGAAAGAAGAAGCACTATTTAGTGATATAGCAAGTGTAAAACAGCTTCAATTCATAAATGTGTCAACAGGAACACACTCGCAGATACAGAAAACCACTGCCGCTGACCCAGTACTGCAAACATTAGCAACCGCTATTCTTACTGGGTGGCCTGATGTGAAAGAAAATGTTCCAAACAGTATCAGGCAGTACTGGAACATGAGAGATGAACTAACAGTTCAAGATGGAGTTATCTACAAGGGTATGAAAGTAGTAATACCCACAGTGATGAGAAAACAAATGATCGCCAAATCTCATACCAGCCACCTTGGCATCCATGCATGTGTTCGCAGAGCAAAAGATGTACTATACTGGCCGGGCATGACAGCTGAAATCACTGAGGCGGTAAGGATGTGCGCCGTTTGCAGCGAGTTTTTGGATAAACAGCAGAAAGAACCTCTGATGACGCACAAAATTCCAACCCTCCCTTGGTCGAAAGTGGGCCAAGATTTATTCACGCTGAATGGCAGAGACTATCTAGTAACCGTGGATTACTATAGTGATTACTTTGAGATCGTCAAACTAAATGACACCACTGCTAGAAGTGTCATTAAAGCCACGAAGGATCACTTCGCATGCCACGGGATAGCTGACATGGTGACTGATAATGGTCCCCAGTACACAAGCCAGGAATTTCAACAATTCAAAAGTGAATGGAATTTCAACCACACCACCAGCTCCCCATATCACAGTCAGAGCAATGGAAAGGCTGAATCGGCAGTTAAAATTGCCAAGAAATTAGTGAAAAAATGTAAACGTGATGATACAGATCTCCAGATGGCGCTACTAGAATGGAGGAACACCCCAGACATAAATGGGCTAAGCCCAGTGCAAAAGTTGATGTCTAGAAGGACAAAAACAACAATGCCAACAGCAGAAGCTCTACTCAAACCACTTACAGCTGAAGGAGTAGATGATAGCATCAAACACCGCAGGCAATTAACCAAACGCCACTATGACCAACATACCAAACCGTTGCCAGAATTGGACATTGGAGATTCAGTAAAACTTCAACCACTGAGACCTAAAGAGCCATGGTCAAATGGCTCATGCCTAGGTAAAGTAGGACCCAGATCCTATCTTATTCGCACCGAGGATGGTAAAATATGTCGCCGAAATCGTAAATTCTTACGAACAACCAACAGCATCCCTGATACATGTACAACACCAGAAGGCATAGAAACACCTATGCCGCCTATACAAGTCAATGGATCACCAAAACAAGCAGATCCTGGAGTAACTTCAGCAGAAAACAACGAGATATTGCCACCTACACCAAAGAGAAGTGCTACGCCACCTAAGGTGCCAATATCATCTGGTCAATATATCACCAGGTCTGGAAGAACAGTGAAACCCACTGTAAAAGCAGATGTGTAATATGCCATAATGATGAAGGGTGTACGACGTGCTCTGCCCTAAATCATCATAGGATTACCCATATCCAGTGCCATCATCCGATAAAGAGGTGTTAAGGGTGTACGACATGCTCTGCCCGCAAACAACAAATGTGTATAATAAATTCAAGTGACGATTTAAGTACCAAGTTAAAATATGTACCACATCACAAACCATTAATAAGACAGAGAGAAAGCAAGAACTATATACTGTGTATTAAGATGAACAATTAGCATGAGCATCGATAGCAACGTAGTTATGAAAGTAATGCAAGGACTCATACAGTGACATTAAGAGCTACCTAGTCATCACTGAAAGTGTCATATCGATAGGAACTATTAGAGTTAACTAGTAGAATACAATCTAGTCAGAGAGTAATGATAAAGGATAATAAGGCTATAAACAATTTGATAAAGAGGGAGATGTTATGATATATACTATGCATCTAGTGCTATAAGATTAGTTCTTAAGTTCGCCACTAGATGTCCTCTCTTGTATGTAAACATATACCCTGCATTCCTTTAAGCAATAAAAGGAGCCAGCCTCTTGACTACCAGCATGGCTGCGATCGACATGCCGTGTTCACGTTGTCTATCATCAAACAGTATTATACATACTATATAAACAAACAATATATATATATATATATATATATATATATATATATATATATATATATATATATATATATGTTACCTGAGAGTTTTTTCCATGTATGTACCAAATTTGTCCTATCCAATTTCTTTGAAACATGGTTTCCCTATTATAAATGTTAGGGCTTGACTGGTCCTTTCAAAGTTACTATTAGCCAACTTAAAACCTGAGACTTCATACATAAGAACTCGGCTATTCAGGGTAAAACTAATAGGCTGCATTCTTACCATTTCTTTCCTGAGAGTTGCTAGGGCACCATCAAGTCCGTTGCTATGATGCCTTGGAGAGCCATTATTGTGCTGGCTGTTGGCATTGCGATCTTGCTGTGTGGCGGGATAGCCCAGGTTTTCTCTGGATCTGTTTAGATCCTGCTGGATCATCGTCCTCATGGCGTGGATCCTCTCCGTCTCCCTCCAGTTAGCACTAGTCTCATTAAGCAGAGATTTCAAACTTTTCGGCAACGTTGGAAGTCCTTGTAAAGATGCCATGATTTCACTTAAGCTTTAACAGTTTAATAGTTATGTATACTACTTTCTCGCCCCACTATCGTAGTCGCCAGTATCCTCGTTGCTGAGGTGACTATCTCTACTGTAACTATGTGAACTGGTGAACTCCACCGTCTCCGGGCCGCTGGCTTGCTAATCACTTGATTGGCGGTGTCAAATAGAAGATGCTCAGTCCGGGTGGGAGGGTCACTACGAACTGAACTCAAGTTGAACGCTTTCCAAGAGCGAAGTTTACAAATTCCGAGTACTGAGCAATGCCAACATTACGACGACTGCATTGTATCTGTAAGCTGCTTTCCTCGTGAGCATACAACCACACATTCCACTACGAGAGAGCGAGTCGTGCGATGGGGATAACTGACTGCTGGTATCCTGGTGAGTCAACTGGGAACTTCCGAGATGATGTAGGTGGCCAGGGGAGGAGAAGGAAGCCGCGGGGAATCCGGTGCAGCATCTCAACACACAGCGCGTTTATTTCATAGTACGGCTCATGTTCAAGCCGGATGATAACCAAACTCAAACATAGGCGTAAACACATGCATAACTTGAACTTCAGATTAGTAATGAACTATTGTTTAATTACTCTGAGGTATAAACTTAGATTTGGAATTTCGTTTATCACTACATTGCCTGCTATATCAAAGATGCTCAGACCAGCTTTATTTTTGTCCAGATATTTTACTTCATTTTAAGATGTGTTATACCTTAAGGGATAAACTAAAGAAAATGTAAAAAAGTGGGGTGGTCAGGACGACCTTTTTCCGCCAGATAGCAATTTTGCCTAAGTGGATAAGTTTGGATAATGGAGGCCATCACATAGCATATTTGATGATTTTACCGTCATTCTGGACGCTAATGTTCATGCAGCGCGCAGCGCCCCCAAAGTGAAACGGCAGCAGATGTAACTAATTGAACCTCAGAATAGCAAGTTCATAGCACTAGGAAAATTGGATTGCGAAGCTTGCGATGCCACAAAGTTAACGACATGTAAGGAGGTGACGTCATGATGTAGAGGTGAGTTCATGCTTTGAATAGTCTCCGTAAAATCTTAGTAAAATCATCACAAATACTCCCCATCTAAGAATTTAAATATGACATAGACATTTATAAAGATGTAAAGAATTTATTATATACTTTATTTTTGTACTATCTTATTCAAATACGCACTTAGATCGCTTCTTGTTTCGCTTTCGATTTTCAAATCAAGCGCCATTGAAAAAAGTTCCATGAAACGGTAACTCATACTCACAGCATCATAGAACAGCTACATTAAAGTTACTTTTTCTTCTTCATCAAGAATTATTGAACATCTTTATTCATTCCCTCAAACAAAAGCTCCTTCAACATTAATATTTTTCCGGTCTTTTGTATCTTCACAAAATAAAAACACGTATTCATACGCACATCCGGGCACTTATAGAATTATACTCGTGCTACGATAGCGAAGGCGAGCATCGCACAGCGTGTTCTCTTACTAATTGCAGAAAATTCTCGCACGAAGACCATCATCCTTTACCCAAAACACGAGGAAGAAGGAAATACCCAACTTAGAACTGGAATCCTACACCAAATACGCCAGGATAGACCATTGACGAAAATTATTCTGCACGGCCGCCATTTTGTCAGCAAGAGCGACGACAGGGTGAGTTCATTCTATCTTTCATTCTCAAGTAATTAATCAAAACACAATTCACATTAGAATCCACATGAAACGTCGGCCCCTTACACTATGAACAAAAGATCCACACAGACTAAAGGTAACAAAAACCCAGATATTCGGAAATTATTGAGTGTCGAAACAAGATCTTTACGGTCGCGTTCAATGGCAGGGACAAACGAGATGGAAGCAAATACAAACAGTGCAGAAAATACAGCTATGTTGCAAACACTCGCTAAAATGGAAGAAGGCATTAATGCACAGTTGACAGAAATGAGGAAAAAAATGGATGACAACTACACGGATGTCAAAAATAGCTTGGCAAAAACCGACGACAACATTTTGAAAGTAATGACATCTTTTGAAAGCTTCTCCTCTGATATCAAAACTCTCTCGGAAAGCAACAAAAAACTAGAAATAGAACAGATTAAATGTACTGATAAAATTGCTAGACTAGAAGAGTGCCAAGTAAATACTGACACTACTTGTGATGACCTCAAAAAAAATGTAGAATTCCATGACACAGAAATAGTGGCGATGAGAGCAGAAATAGAAAGCTACAAGAATTTAAAGGTTGAAGTAGCAACTCTTAAGAAGGAAAATGTAGAATTCAAAATTTACAAAGAGGCTGCAGAACAACAACACAGAAAATATAACTTATGGTTCTACGGAATACAAGAAAATGATCCAAAAGAACATGTATGGACCACAATTAAACACTTCTGTATCAAAGTTCTAGGCCAAACACCAGAAAACATTGACACCATTTACATCAAAAATGTGCACAGAGTAGGGGACACAAAGGTAAAGGACAGACCAATTATTGTAGTGTTTAGTAATTGGGATGACAGGCAATTTGTTTTGAGAGCTGCAGGTAAACTGTATTCCTATAACCAAGCAAATGGTACAAAATTCTCTGTGAAAACAGATCTGGCCCCTCTCGCAAGAGCAAAGAGAAAGCAATACTATGGTGTTTCTAACAGGATGAAGGCAGACACAGGTTTGCAGGTCAAAGTGTGTGACAATGAGAAAGGCAGAGTATGGTTGGCATCTAGAAAAGATGAAAACCAAGCTTGGAAAAGAGTTGAGGATAAAGAAATTAAACCAAAATGGCTTAATCCCCCACCAACCACTGCCCCAGTAACTAACTAGATAGCTGACAGTATAAATACACCCAACAGCATCTTTTCTATATTTTCTCTGTATGGAGGTAGGTTAAATTATATATAGCCTTCAGGATAGCAAATACTATACCTTTATATAATGATAATCTTAAATACTCTCAAATTACATTATAAATTTATTAAATATAAACATACTTCAATCCTTATGTTCTAAAAAATTATTTTACTGATTCTGACAGATAATAAACATACCAAAAACTATCAAATTATGCAAAACATCACTTAATTCACATTACATACACACAATCTTCTGTAATTCCCTATTACCATTCCCAATGGTCCAAAACCTATCACATTCATCCTGACATGTAATAAACTTACCAAACCGATCAATAATATGCATACATCACATGCTATACATCATATACACACAATCCTATATAATCTTATATTATTAATCTCATACCACATATTCATCCTTTCACTATTCCATATCATATAATAAAAATGATACTTTCCTTCTACTTTTTTATATGTTTGAGTGAACAGATAAATAGTTTGGGCTAGATGCCTAGATTAGATAACTTGATACTTGTTCATAACTTGGTCTTTAAAGATATACAAGAACCATTTTAATTTTGGATTTTCAAATGGTAATTTCTAATTATAAATCCATTCACCAATATATACTATTTTGTCATCCTGTACAATATCTTGCCTTTAATTTTTACATATGCGAAATTTATTGTCCTAAGATACTGCTCTTGATTACTAAACTACCTTATAAGATATAGACTTTATATATTTCTATTTCTAAAGATAGATATTTCAAAAAAAAAAAGAAAAAATTTATATAAATATTTTCTTACCTTTCCATATTTTTGATTGAGCAGATAAATGCTTTTAGTTTATGCAATTTTGCCTTATAGCTAATACATGCCTTCTTGTTTTCAGATACCGACATATATATGTAATATTATGCTTAAAAAAAATCTTTTATCACAATTTATCAGATCCAATTTCATTATTCAGATACCGACATATATATGTAATATTATGCTTAAAAAAAATCTTTTATCACAGACTTATCAGATCCAATTTCATTATTCAATTTAAAACCATCAATCCATATAATGAGTATACTATTTGTAAAATTTTATTGCCATTGCAAAATAAATGTAAATATAAATACCAAGCTCCACATATTTCCTATTTTTTAAAAAAAAATTACTAGATACAATTTCATAAGTGCAATCCATAACTATAAATTCTTTTGATGATAATAACCTTGTTAACAACTTGTCTCTTGGCCTCTAGAAAATACACTTAATTATAATAATAAGCTATAAACACTCTTATCATCCATTAAAAAAAATTTTTCAAGCCGCACTGACATATTCACTTACTTTTAAAATTCACAAACCTCTATGGAATATTAAAAATGCCAACAATTTACACATTTTTGAACAAATAAAATAATTCTATGACCTATAAAAAAAAAATTTCTCATTCTTTTCTTTTTTGTGATTTATTTTAATGAAATGGTATGATATCTTACAGAAAATGGATGTTGATTACAACATGGACCCTGATGAAGCCTTAGACCTTTCCATCGGCGGCAATCTACCATGCGACTTGTCGATCACAGCAATGGACCTGATGAATATTCAGATGGGGAATTGCGGCACACAATACCTACAAGATCCCAGTCACATCCAACCGGATCGATTTCCTTCCTACATAGCAGCATCCCTTCCAGTAACACATCTGGACAACTTGGGGCCCGATCATAAGGCCACCTCCTGCTGCTCTCAACCTACATCCCTACTTCAAAGCAGCATGCCCGGACATCCATCGTTTTCTCATCAAATCAGACTGCCCTCATACCAACCAACGACATCTGCAATCAACCTCCATGAGTGTACACAACCTCCAGCAGTGAACCCACAACAACCAACGCAAGTAACCACAGATTGCAGCAAATTCCAAAATGTACAAACTTCAACACAGTATGCCGCTAGCTCCCCAGAAGACTATCTTCCAGCAGGTAACATAGATATCACATTTTCTCCTAGGTCGCCATCCTTTTCAGAACTGGGAATGTCAAATGCGGGTACATCTCTAAACTCAGGTGAGCTTGTTACAAATGATTGTCAAATGCCTAACCTGTCGAAAGCCGAAATAGGTATGGTTAAACCTGAGGTTGAAAATGTTGAAATGCCGGTACTTGAGAAGGCGGTTAGTGACTTATCTAATCAATGTCTTGATCCACTTAACAACCTAGACTCACACAAAAATCCTGACTTCCCTGTAAAACTATTCGACCTGTCTAATCGCACTAACCCAAAAAAGGCACATCAAAAAAGAAAGCTATGGTTACAAAACCTTTTGCAATTAAGAGACAACTACGGAAGAGGCCTACTCTTTCTCAATGGTAAGGTAATCTGGAAAGACCCCCCGAACCCAACAAAAGATAGATTCATGGTTGATCCTTCTGAAGAATTATTGGTGAAAGTCAAAATAGATAGTGTCGCTACAACCTCTCCACTGTCAAAAAATTCAGACCCTCCCATGTCAAATTCTTCTACTGAGGAAAGAGAAAGTGTCAGATCAGTGTTCATAACTCCCAATTCTGGCAACAAAGAGACCACACTCTCTAATATCAAATCCACCCATAAAGAACTAAAAACCACAGACCTACGGTCTAAGCTAGACAACAGTTGGTACAACTATCAGAATGTGAAACGGAAATTAACCTCAACTGATCTTAATAGTTCTTCAGACAGCATAGACCCTAATAGGTCTAACATCAGTTCAGATTCTATTAACTCCATAGACTTTGACGAGTCTAATCAACAAACAGCTAAGAAAGATAGCAGGCATCACAAGCATAAAAATTCAACTACCTGCGCCCTGAGGAGGCCTGCCTCAGAAAGTTTTGACACTGATCATGACACTTCGAGAAATTACTCAGATTTAGACTCCTCCTTTGATCATGAGAATACCTCTCATAGCCACACAGTGGAAAGTGTAAATAGAAGGGTCAAAAAATTGAAAATTCAAGAGAGCGACCAACAAAGGTGTGAAGAATTAGTCCCTCCAGAAGAGGAGGAAGACGTGTATTATCAATTAATGATGTTAAACATGGAGGAGAACTCAGACCACACTAGACCAAACAAAATCAGTTCTCGAAAATGTAAAGTATGTGGTGAGACAGAGCGTAACTTAAAGAGGCACACAATATACGAGCATCTGACTGATGTCTGGTGGGGAGTGGTGGGCGACGCAACCAGCTGGAAGTGTCAAGCGTACCACTCTCTGCCAGACATCACTTTCTGCGATGGCTTTTATATCCCTCAGAGAGATTACAGAAGTCTGATCACCAGACATGCTGAATTCTTTGACTATCTCAAAGACGACCTAGATTGTACCACTGATAAGGACCTAGTCGAACTGGTTAACCGTGAGGGTCTAAGCATACACAGTCTGTCCCCATTCTCCAACGTCGAAATAAATTTCATGAGGGATATCGATGGGTCTAAAGGATTGACAACAAATCACATATACTCAGCACAGCATCCTTCAAGGGTGACTGAACTTCTGCATTGGAGGACCCTAAGCGAGATATTTAGTTATGTAAATCTGAGGGGTAGAATCTCGAGCGAAGCCATCTGCATTAGGCCTATAAAGTATGTAGACTGTTATTGCAATGTTATCGCACTGTACAAAACCTTCGACTATCGAGGACCACTAGCAAATCTTCCCATCCTCACTCACTCCCCATCATACCAGTACTTACACAAAGTCATAACAGATATTACAGAACCTGCATTACTGTTCAGCCCCTGGTCCCAACTTCTATTTAACGACAGGGACATCAAAATTTCGATGGGAATACATCCAAAATTGGCAAACTTCTGTTCTGCACAATATCTGACGCAGGTAGAATCCCTCATGACTAATCCATCGGTGGTGGCAGTGGGTGGGGTCGGGTTAGACGGACAAGACAAAGACTCTATGGAAATACAAATTTCAGTCTTTTCATCATTTCTGAAAATCGCAGCTAGGCATTACAAGACATTGCGTCTGGCCAGCACTGGTGCACATACCATAAGTATGCATCTTCTAAAAACCAACCTGACCAAAATGCACATGGTGCACTTCCTGAATTTCAACGGCTCCATTAAGGAGGCTGAAGAGTTCATGGATGAGTTTCCAAACGGGTACTTTGGCATATCCAAAGAAAGTTGTATCACTAACCCATACACAACCTCCCTGGTAAGACAAATACCCCTGGACAGATTACTTCCTGGCTCTAATGCTCCTTTTAACAGGCTCAGTTCCCAACCATCTCTGCCTGTGGACACAGGCGAGGTAATCCACCTAGTTGCACAAATCAAAGTCCTGCCAGTACAAACTGTAGCAAAACAGTTCAGGTATAACACTACCCTGTTGTATGGAGTATAACAACCTAACCAGACAAATATGATGCCAACCCTAACATACCAATATTTCCCTTAAAAGTTGATAACAATAACATTAACCCTTTACAGTCAAGTACCACATCTCAAGGGAACCTATTGCCTCTTCAAAAAAAAAAAACTTACTTTAAAAATCTCAAAATTATACACTTCAGAATTTTTTTAGGTTATATACTTTCGATATTTCTCTTAAAAATCTTAATACAATACTTTTCAGAATTTTTTTGATTTCTTTTAATATATCAACTTTTTAAGTTTAAAAAAAATATGGAAAAAGAAAACTAAAGGTACGGCATCATAACTCTTGGTAAAGTAAAGCTTGTCTCACATTACAAAGGTACAAGATAATGTCTTGCAGGCATAGACCTTCTATTTTTATCTATCTGGTCAAATATTTACAAAACATTAATATATTATATGTATAATGTACATTTAGCAAAACCTAAACAGTGTCTGTGCTAAACTGTTATAAGTATGGTATATCAATACTAATATATAATGACATTACTGATGTCTAAAATATGGTACTCCTATTTTGTGCTGCAGTATTACTATGGTTGTAAACCTCAAAATATACTATATGTATTGTAGAATTATATGCAACCCAACAAGTGTCTGTTATATGTATGGCATACTGGATGGTATCCAAGTGTTAAAACAGGCTTAAAAGACAGTAATTTTTAATTATTGACCTTAATGTTGCTGTATTGCAGTATTACTTTTCTAGTCTTGGTTTACTGAAAATTTTGTCCTCTTATGGAACATAAGAATTAATGTTGAAAAATATATTCTCTAACTATAAAACTTATTTTATTTATTTGCTAAGAATTATGATTACAAAATTAAAATTCTAAGAATTTTAAAATTCTATTCAAACCATTTCTCTTAATTTTCACTTCAGTCTCCATTAGTCTTTGGTTTCTCTTTTTCCTTACTCTCTATTCATATTTTACTTTATTCTTTTCTTCCATGCTAATATATGGAGACTTTAAAATCTTATGAACATTTAAGCCTGTTTACGGTCCTAAGTTTGTTGACTAATAACAAGGCCCTTTGCACATTGTTTATATGTTTATTGTATTTGTTCTCGGTTATATGTTTTATACTTTGTTTGAAAACAGTTCTGGCAGCTGGCTTGTCTCCTCAGACACTTAAAAATGTACAACCAAATGGGTGAAGGAATTAAATACCTCAATATAATATCTAGTAATATTAGAGGAATAAGAGATACAAACAAGCGGGGTGATATGTGGCTATTTTTTAAAGATATGAAGGCAGACATAGTATGTCTTCAAGAAACTCATTTAATAGAAAGTGACATTAACAGATTGAAACTAGAATGGAATATAGAGTATATTATAGGTGGGAGGTCCTCTAATTCTAAAGGAGTCGCTATCCTTATTAACAACACCTTTGAATACTCAATAACTAATACTGTAATAGATCAGGGTGGCAGATACATAATAATAAATCTCTTAATAAATAATCTTATACCACTTCAATTAATAAACATATACGGCTGTAACAATGATAATCCAGATTGGTTCACCTCTCTCTTTAACTTAATCGATAAACAAAGTTCAGACTACACTATAATGACAGGTGACTGGAATACATCTTTAAGTGAAAAAGACACTTATAATTACCAAGTCCAAAGGAATTTAAAATCAAGAGGGATAATAAACTCATATATTAATAAAAATAATTACATTGATATCTGGAGAGATCAAAATAAAGATCAAAAAAGATTTACTTGGGGAACTAAAAAACCCTTTAAAAGATCTCGTCTGGATTATTTTATTATATCTGAAACAATTCTATCCTTTAACCCGAAAGCAGAAATTAATACTGCATATCGCAGTGACCATAACAGTATTTCTCTTAAATTAAATATAAATTCAAACCCTAGAGGAAAGGGCTCATGGAAACTAAATAACAAACTATTAACAAATAAAGACTATATTAAGCTAGTTAAGGACATAATTAATTTAGCTAAACACACCTACGCCTTACCTGTCTATTCCGAAGAGTTTATTGACCAAGATCAAGGTGAATTATTAGAAATATCAATAGAAAATGACCTATTTCTAAATACTTTATTATGCCAAATTAGGGGAGAGACAATAAAATTTTCAAAAAATTTGACTAGAAATAGGAATAAACAGGAACAAGATTTATTAAACAAAATTTCAAACATAGAAAAAGAATTGGATGAAATACAAGAAACAGATAAAACAAAACTGAAAGAACTAGAAGAAAATAAATTAAGATTAGAACAACTTAGAGAAGAAAAATTAAAAGGGCATCAAATCAGATCTAGATATCAGCACACAAAGGATTGGGAAAAGCCCTCTAAATATTTTTTAAATCTTGAAAAAAAAAAACTTTCTAAATAAAAATATAAACGAATTAAAAGATGTAAATAATAAGATAATAAATAATCCAAAAACAATCCTAAAAATGCAAGCTGACTTTTATTCAGATTTATTCTCTACCAAAAATATAAAATTAGAACATCACACCAGATATAACCACTTTCTAGATAACATCCCTAAAATAAATAATAACACTAAAAATAACTTAAATAAACCAATAACTTTACAAGAACTTGAGATAGCCATTAAAACCAGTAAAAATAACAAAGCCCCTGGTCCTGATGGATTTTCTAATGAATTTTTTAAAATGTTTAACGTAGAATTAAAACATTGGCTATTCAGAGTCTATCAGGAAGCTTTAGACAGAAATTATTTAAATAAATTAATCTTAGAGGGTACTATAACATGTATTCCCAAATCAGGTAAAAGCAGAGACTCCTTAAAGAATTGGCGACCTCTTACACTTCTTAACTCAATCTATAAATTTTTTTCTACTATAATATCAAACAGAATTAAAAATACCTTGGACTCTTTAATAAACCCAGACCAAACAGGCTTTATTTCAAATCGATTCCTGGGAGAAAACACTAGACTTTTATTAGATACTATGACTTATTGTGAACAGAACGACATGGGAGGCCTCTTAGTAGTGGTCGACTATGCTAAAGCCTTCGATACAATCGAATGGCCTTTTGTGGAGTTCTGTTTACAATTATTCAACTACGGAGAATTTATTATGAAATCTGTTAAAATGCTACAAAAAAATTCATTCTCTAAAATTGAGCAAAATGGCCATTTCTCAGAAAATATACCGCTCTCAAGAGGTTGCCGTCAAGGTGACCCCATATCACCCTACTTGTTTGTTATCTGCGCGGAGGTACTTTCCCATGTTATTAGAGAAAATAAAGACATAAAGGGTATTTTGATTGGGGATGTTGAGTCTAAATTATCTCAGTACGCCGACGACACCACTCTCTTTTTACGAGAAGATAAAGAATCCTTGCGATGTGTATTAGACGTATTGAGATGGTTTGATAAGATATCTGGGCTATCAATAAATAAAGAAAAAACTAAAGTCATCAAAATTGGGGCGTCAAGGGACAGAAGGATACCTTGGGAAGGTCAATTTGGTTTGACCTGGACTAATAATTTTGAAGTGCTAGGTATTGAGTATGATGTATTCAGATTAGAAGAAATAACTGAAATAAATTTAAACTCGAAAATCACCAAAATAAAAAATCTCATAAGAACATGGAGCACTCGAAAACTAACTCCTTATGGTAAAGTTACCATAGTTAAATCTCTTCTTCTATCAAAAATAACTCATATCCTTCTGTCCCTCCCAAGTCCCAAGCTACATACAATAAAGCTTATCGAACAAATGTTTCTATCTTTTATCTGGAGCGGCAAGCCAGCCAAATTTAGTAAAGCAATTTTAGAAGCAGAAGTAATCGATGGTGGTTTAAAATTACATGATTTATCTACATTTGATAAAGCGTTAAAACTAGGATGGTTAAAGAGGTATTTAAGATCAAAGGGTAAATGGAAAGTTTTTCTAGATATGGAAGATTTCCATGAAATTTTTAATTTTGGTAATGACTTTGTTGAAAGAATGTATGAGATCATACAAATTCCTTTCTGGAAAGATGTCCTAGAAAGCTTGAAATTATTATTCAACAGTGAAATTTGTACCAATGTTAATTATGTATGTAATACTCCTATATGGTATAATAGCCAATTAAGAATACCTCTCAAGCACAAATGGTATAAAAAAGGTGTCAGTACAGTGGGAGACATTCTAACCGAAGACTGCAAAATTATGAATTTTGAACAATTTCAAACAAAATTCGAAATTAAAACAAATTTTTTAGAATATGGTGGTTTTGCCTTATCCATCAAATTATTTTTAGACAATTCTGAACTGCCAAATTCAAATCAAACCCGACCAACGAATTGTTTATTAAACAATATATTATGCAGAGACTACACAGGAGTCTCAAATCTGTATAAAGAACTTTACAATAAAAATCCAAATATTACTCAAAATATCTGCAATAAATGGTATGAAAAGGCTGAAATAGTAATGCTTCCTCATGACATTAAAAGATCTTTCACAATTACAAACAAACAAGTGGAAGACACTTACTTGAGATATACACATTTTAGAACACTCCACTATAGATACTACACCAACGACGTGCTTACAAAATGTAAAATATTGACTGATAACACTTGTTCTCAATGTGAAAATTGTGTTGATAGTAATTATCATATGTTATTAGACTGTATTTATACTCGCCAATTATGGACAGAGGTAGAACAATGGATAAAAACTATTGGTAATAATGACTACATTCTAACTGACCGTAGAAAAATATTAGGCGATTTAGAAAATAGTGACACTATTAATATTATTATTTTATGTACAAAAAAGGTATTATATCTATGTAAGCTAGAAAACAGAAAGCCATTTTTACTGCGTGTACAACTTAATGTCAAAAAGGTATACAATCATGATTTATACAAATTGTCCATAAATAACAAACGAATACTTTTTGAAAGAAAATGGTCTTTATTGCTCAACTTCTTTCAATACAATCATCAATAACATTTGCGAATATTTTTATTACAAAAAAAGAATAAGAAAAAAGTTTTTTTTTCTTTCTTTTTTACATATACTCCAAGATAGCATTTTAACAAAAAAATTAACTTCCAGTAACACTTGAAACTATTCTTTTAATCCCAGTTTCCAAAATTATTTATGGACAAATAATGTGTTGACAATTTATATGTAACTTCTTGATACCTCAGTCATTACAAAATTGCTATACAAAACAAAGTACCTATTTGCAATTTATATTTATACCTACACTGTTCTGACAAACTACATGTCAATTAGGTATCAAACTGCTTTACAAAATAGTGTAGAGTAAACATTGTCCTTATAACCAATCACATGTAAATAATAATTCAAACATCGGTTAACCAAAAAGGTATATCTCCAATAATTACAATCCTTTAATTCTCTTTTTCTTTTTGCCTATGTAAACTATAATTGACAATACACATATCAATGGTGTTTTAAGTTGTATTCCTCAAAATCTCACATACATAATCGCATGTAAATACAATGCTGGCCATTGTCTCATGCAACGGTCTCTCTTAAACAATTCTTATGTCTTTATGTTTGCCTATATACAACTACAAATGATTCTATATTATTATTGTGTTATGACTTGATATTCCATGCCAGAACTGAATAAAAATGTTTTGAAAGATAAAAAAGTTAACGACATGTAAAGGCGTATTGATATAATCATTATTTTTTATTTATTTGAAAAGGCATTAGATTAAAAGATCAAAAACAATTTTTCAGCTATTTTGGCGCTCCCTATTGGGTTCTAACGTCATTCCGGCTATCCCGAGCCGGTTTGGAGTAGTTAGATAACAGGCGCCAGATTTGATTTGGATATTTTACTGGCTCGCATGAGGTAGGTAGGTCATAATCAGTTTCGGGCCGTATGTAAATATGTGGGGTCATTGATAAAAGTGGCCTGGCGGTCTTTTTCAAAGATTTACTCCGGTATTCAGTCACGTAAATGACAGGACTAAACTCGGAATGCAAGGAACGATCCCAAATAGAGTTACGGGATTTCATCAATATAGCTCTCTTTTCAAACCTCCCCGTCATAGAGAAGGCGCCGTAGCTTAATGGCTAGAGCGCTTGCCTGCAGGGCAAGAGGTTGCGGTTTCGATTCCATGTGACCGCAAGTAGCATCATCTTTTCCACCTGCCCAGTCCTTCGTGTGGCACTTTGAAACATTTCCTACTCTAAATAACGATGTCTTTATTTTTATTATTTTTATTTTACTTTACTAAAATGAATTGTTGGTCAAATCCACTGATCCCAGAGAGAAGGTCTGCCTGAATTGGCGTTCGCTATAAGGGCCGATTTGATTAGTGTATGAAATTCCCTGGTTATAATAAACATTTCCACAGTTGTGAAGTTAGGAATTTCTTCGAGAAAATCTATAGTTTAATGAATGTAAGTAATGCCTAGCCTTCATATAAAAATTGAGCTCTGTGAAGTTTAATGGGTGTAAGTATTAATTTATATATGTTGATGAAGGAAATGTTCCATTAAGTTCCCTATGACGTTGGTATTGTCACTTTCATGCACACTTGCTGCACATGACTATTACTTTATGCAACTCCCACCCATTTACCTTCTATCTGCCCTTTCACATATCTCTACGTGCTGATCAGTGCCCTATCCATGTACCTTCCACCTGCACTTTGGGCTTGGATCCGTGCGCCCGCCACTCACTTTTTGGGCGCACGGATCCTTATTACATCGACAACTTCTACTCCTCCTGCGGCCTTAAGCGCCTTGCCGCAACACTTGCTTCCCCCTTCTCTGTAAGTGTACTCCTCCCAGTACCTCTTTCAACGGGGCCCTATCTGGGTTATTTGCGCACAGCAATATACAATATTTCAAAAGCTACTACAATTTTGGCACCGCACAGCTTTGAATTTGCAGGGTTTATTTGGAATTGGACAGTATAGTGCAAGTATAGGGCAGTATACTAGTATCAACTGTACTTGATTATAAAAAGTCTAGTCCAGAAAATATCATTGATTGGTTCATGCTCTGTATTTCTTGTTATTTCGTATGCGCATGCGGCCATCAACGCAATCTGGTTGCAAAAATAAAACTTTATTTTCACACAAGTGTTGACTACCGACAATGTTTAGAAACAATGATGGACGAATACACCATTGCTTTCAAGGCCATGAAAAAATACTAGGCAGTCTGTAATGTTGGAGGAAACCGGACTACCCAAGAAAAACACTGCTTAACATCTAGTCACTAGGAATTTATTTTCTCATGTGCCTTGAGCCAGATTGAAACCTATGCGGGAGTAGAAGAGGAGGCAGAAGCAACGCCTTGCATCTCTGATCCAAGCTAACTGCGATATTTGCCAACAAATGAAGGTGATTCCGTTAACCAAGATCTGCCTTGGGTATATAATCATATCAACATCCAATAATTTATTCAGTTTGGATATTTATAGGCCATAAGTAATCTGGCAAACTGCGCTTTTCATCGTAGAATCCATTAATGATTAGCCATTTAAACATGATAGGGGGATTCAGATGTCAAATATTATAAATCGCTCGTTTCAATAACTATCATAAAGGAAAATCTGAAGTATTTTATCTCAAAGTAAAATCATCTTATGTTACGGATATAAAGGTTATCTTCACTTGAAGGAAGTTCATCTCAAAGAATTGTCCATGACACGTTCACCGGATAATTGGTTTAAATAATAAAAAAAGTTTACATCGCACCAACTCCTTACATTTTACGTTATTGTGTGTCTTACATTTTGGCAAATCTCAAATAAAAGAAAACTTGATTTTTTGTCGAACATGTTAAAAATGATTATTCAAACTATAATTCTCTTATCTCCATACATGTACTAAAGCCATAGTTCTGATCTAGAATGGACTTCATCATAGGAGTGTGGTGATAGATAGCCCCCATACCAGGAACCGGGATGTGACATACCGGTACCCGGGGACCGAGGATCACCGACAATCCAGAGGGACATCTCACACACTTCTGCTTTTGACAGGTCTATGTAGTCTACAACTCTGATGGTTGAGCGGTCTATGTCGTTGCCTCTGACCGCTAGCTGTCTCTCACCACTGCCCAGGTTCGAATCCCGACTAGGGTATGTGAGAAAGTTGCCAGTGACTTGGGGTTAGGCGGTGCTCGTTTTCGCCAGGTACGTCCCCCCCCCCCCCCCCCCCCCCCCCGGTTTCCAAAATTCCTCAACCACTAACAATTTGCTAGTCACGAATTAGCCATAAAATGCCAGAAAAAAAGTAACGATAACCAAAATTCCAAATTCTACAACACCACAGGTGGTCTTTTATTATTGTGCAACCCATGATGGACCGGTTCTGTACCATTCTCCAAAATGAACGCGCCTATGCGACGGGTTGTTTGCCTTGACCTGTGACCTCTCTATAGGCGCATATACTAAATAGCAATGCCCTTTTACAGTAAGCATAGTTAAAGTATCGATCGCAACAAGAGAAAATAAAACAGGCTGCGTTGAGGTATGCACCACTATTTGGAAAAGGAAAATCTCGAGTATAATTACAATCATTGAATAAAATTAGTTATCAAAAAGAGTATTTTTATTGCAAGCTTTTTTATAGATGATAGATAAGCAGACAAATAATGCCGAGAAATAATGACCGTAGTACTTACTTCTGAGAGAATAAAACGCCCTGGTTTTTGGCGTACGGTTACGTTATTTTAAACATCTTATAACCAATCTAGAACAATTGACATGGAAGAGTTTGTCTCTTTCACATACAATCTCTTTTTCTTTCCTTTACGCGTCTGTAACAACTGCTTATGTAATAACTACAGCTTATGTAATACAACCGCTTGCGTAATATGATGAGAAAGCAAAGCTTTAAATGCTCGCGCAGCTCGATGATATTTCTGCATTCCCCTTCAAATGCAGTCACAAAGTGTTTGTTATTGTTATCCGTGACGTCATGCTTTACTTGAACTTCGCTGAAACATATTGGAAGCCCCTTCATATGAACTTCATATTTGTGCAATAACCACACACAGTATGCGTAGCGATTGACCGAAAATATGGCATAAAAATTACTACGACTTCAACCTGTTGCAAAATCGTCATTTCACATCAGATGTCAACTAGAATTAAGAGACATGTATAATTATATTGGCGGTTGTAGCGATATAAACTGCATTGAAATCGATTCACGGAAAGACGAGTAAAGTCATTTTTACCGTGAACATCGAAGTTACGACTTTGGAATACGCGGAATTCCATCGTAACATGACGTCATTTCAATACGTCAGCATTTGTCGCACGTGAGCATGTATGTTTCAGTTGTTGCATAGTTCGGCGTGTGTTGCACGATAGTCGGCGACCAAAACGCTATTTTGACACAATTTAAAGGAAACAATCCAAATTTATTATTTGATTAAGAAATATTTAAAACATGAAACGATCTGGCGGCAAAATGTGCTCTTAGAGCAAAAAGTTATGCTCATTTTTCCGAGGTAATCGAGCGAGCAGGGTCGAGCGAGCGAGCCCGACGAGAGACGAACAGACAGACGTCAACACCAAAAATCCTGCCATAGTGTGTATCCTGCCATTAGGCATTACACTATATATATACCGTAAATGCTCGCTACGCTGAGCCGGCCTGACGGCCGACTCACTACGCGAGCTAATAAGAAATTGACTGCGTATGTAATAACACAAAACAGTTAAACGACTGTAACAACTGCTTATGTAATAATCACGGCTTATGTAATATTCAACCAGTCATCCATGAATAATTGATAAAAACACAACTAATTACCATTATTTTGAGTTGTGAATTAAACATCTATCAGTACCAGATTTTCATACCTGTTTTGCTGGAACATTCCCCCCCCCCCCCCCCCCCCCCCCCCCCGTTGAACATCAAATGTTCACAATGAGAACTGAACGATGATATCCATTTACCAGTCATCCATGACCAATCGAAAAAAAAAAAACACACAACAACTTACAACTTATTTTTCCTGCATTCCTTAAATCACCTCTATCATGTATTAACCAGTATCATAATACATGCATCATCCACATCATCATCATCATCCACATTCAGTGTCATTCATCATCATCATCATTGATCTGGGATCAGGACCACCCCTGACCCTGTTGAAAAATGATTGGGTCAAATTCTTGCCTGTATTTACTCTTCTGTGTTTCTGATTTTAAATATATTTTTCTTTTTCTACAATGAATTTGGCCCTACTCCGTGGGGCATTGCTGTGTTAGTTATTCTATCTCATGGATGAATAACTAACACAGCAATTATATCACACGTATGTATAGACATGCTATCAATGCACGCCACTAACCCTAGTCTGTAACCTCTTGATCCACCTTAAGAGATAACTATACTGCGGTGTATACTGGACCTCAACCTTAAGTACCACTAAGAACACAATGGAATAAGTTCAGCTCCTCTGTGTTAAACGTAGTGAAGCTCGTTACGTTACGTAAGCGTAGTCACGCTTATTTAGACATTTCCGGTTAAGCCCCTTTTTTAATTCTAAGTATTATGTAACCTACGGTGTTTTCCTCCGCAAGGGGCATTTCTGAAGTGAATATTTATCAGTATTTGTAAAATCATGTAGACCAATTCTTATGTAAATGTTTTTGTTTGTGTCACCGCACCTTTTAGTTACATTATATATTATATTATCAGTTGCTATAATTTTTTGTGCACATGTTTGATTTGTAATTGTATTTGATATGATTTTGTACCGTCAACGTACAGTCAATAAACATACTGAATTAGCATATCTTCTACATTAACCAATAACTAATTGTATAGCACAACTGGTAGACTTGTCAAATGGGCCGGAGAGGACCATTATTACCATTTCTGCATTGGTGTGAAGGCATCATACTCTTATGTACAAAATGTGTGCATTCACGATATGCAAAACGACGAAGAAAGGCATGGCACTCATTGAGGCATGTCAATCTAATTAATATCTGAAAACTGGGTTTAATGAAGACAACGGCACTTATGCTATTGACAACAATGCAATTGGTAACTATTTTGCAATGCAATATAGTCTGTCTGAACACAGGCATCTGTAACCGAAAATATAGACCCATAAGAGCAATAAAACGGTGATTAAAGGAGTTTCAAGTGGTCTGTCATGTTTATTTACTATATAACCAGCCTGACTAACCCAGTCTAGAGACATGGTCTGAAAATCGCACTAGCCTGACTATCCCAGACTAGAGACAGGGTGTGTCAAGAGCACTAGCCTTATAACCCAGACTAGGGACAGGGTCTGTCAATAGCACTAGCCTGACTATCCCAGAACAGAGACAGGGTCTGTCAACAGCACCAGCTTGGCTCTCTCAAACTAGAGACAGTGCCTGACAATAACACTAGCCTGACTATGCCAGACCAGAGACAGGGTCTGTCAATAGCACTATCCTGACTAACCCTGACCAAAAATAGGGTCTGTCAATAACACTAGCCTGACTATCCAAGACCAGAGACAGGGTCTGTCAATAGCACTACCCTGACTGTCCCAGTCTAGAGACAGGGTGTGTCAATAGCACTGCCCTGAATATCCCAGACCAGAGACCGGGTCTGTCAATAGCACTAGCATGATTATTTTAGACTAGAGACAGGGTGTGTCGATAGCACTAGCCTGACTATCCCAGACTAGAGATAGGGTCTGACAAAATAAAAGCCTGACTACCCCAGCCTAGAGACAGGGCTTGTCAAGAGCTATAGCCTGACTATGCCAGACTAGAGACAGGCTGTGTCAATAGCAGTATACTGATTATCCCAGACTAGAGACAGGGTCTGTCAATAACACTAGGCTGACTATCCACGACTTGAGACAGGATGTGTTAATAACACTAGCCTGACTATCGCAGACTAGGGACAGGCTCTGAAAATAGCACTATCCTGACTATCCCAGACGAGAGACAGGGTCTGAAAATAGCACTTGCCCCTTTGTCCTAGACTAGAGACAGAGTATGTCAATAGCACTAGCCTGACTATCCCAGACTAGATACAGGTTCTGAAAATAACACTAGCCTGACTATCCCAGACTAGAGACACGGTCTGAGAATAGCACTAGCCTGATCCTTTCAGACTGTAGACAGGATGTGTCAATATAGCACTAGCCTGACTAGCCTAGACTAGAGACAGGGCATGCCAAAATCACTAGCCTTGACTAGCCTAGACTAGAAACAGGGTATGGCAAAAGCACTAGCCTGACTACCTCAGACTAGAGACAGGGTATGACAATAACACTAGCCTGGCTACCCCAGAATAGAGAAAGGGTCTGTCAATGGCACTAGCCTGATTATCTCAGAGTAGACACAGGGTCTGACAATAACACTAGCCTAGCTAGCCCAGACTAGAGACAGGGTCTGACAAAAACATTAGCCTGACTCCCACAGACTAGAGACAGGGTGTGTCAATAGCACTAGCCTGACTATCTCTGACTAGGGGCAGGGTCTGCCAATAGCACTAGCCTGATTATCCCAGACTAGAGACAGGGTCTGAAAATAACACTAGGCTGACTATCTTAGACTAGAAACAGGGTGTGTCAATAGCTCTAGCCTGACTATCCCAGACTAGAGAAAGGGTCTGTCAATAGCACTAGCATGATTATCTCAGACTAGAGACAGGGTCTGAAAATAACACTAGCCTGATTATCTTGGACTGGAGACAGTGCATAACAAAATCACTAGCCTGACTAGCCTAGACTAGAGACAGAGTATGACAAAAACACTAGACTGGCTAGCCCAGACTAGAGACAGGGTGTGTCTCTAGTTAAAGCTAAAGTTACTAAAAGTTTGATATCATCAAACATAGTGTGGAAAAACATTGTTTAAAATTTTAAATAATGTATATATTGATATTTTATTTTGACTTTGTCAGACTTTTAGAAACATTTTAAAGTATTTCAATAAAAAATTCAATAAATATTAAAAACAACATTTGTGATACGCAGTTGTAAACCTTAACTGTAGATGTTGATAAAAGATGGTGTAATGTTATCAAATGGTCACCAATATCTTCATTTCAGCCGGTATATGTTGGATAACATTACAATTTAATATTCAACAAAAAATATTGTAAAACCAAGACGTGCACCTCCCATTGGTTCTGTTTACATAACTCTCTAATTTGTATGCTAGTAGGTGTGCAGAGGTTGCAATTATTTCGTTATCAACTTGTCTAGCCTGCGTATTTACGATGGTGTCTGGTTATGTTAATACTGTTTGTTCCATATCTAACTTGGTATCTGAGGTTTTAGGCATAACTCTCATAATAAAAAAGAAATAAAACTGTGTGAAATATATTGGTTTAAGGTGTTTTATCTGAAGGAAGGGAAGCAGCTTGTGTTTCACTTGTTGTATGTTTTTTAGGGAATGTTTCATATACTAGCCTGAAAGAATCCCCACCGGGGCATGCATATTAGTCTAGTTTCCTACTATCAAGAGCTCAGACAAGAACTCAAAATTCACTCAGCAGGGGGTGGATTTGTCTGGAAGCCGTGGCAAAAATGCACCTCAAATATGGGCAGGAACAAGTTAAGACATTGATAAGAAGTTGTTAAGAAGTCTTAGGAATGTCAAAGGAATAGTCTTCAAAATATTTTGGGAATAAGTTAAGAATATATGACTTTTATATGATATTTGCAAACTTATCAAGAGGAACATAAGAAATTCCGAAGTAGCTTTTAGTATATTCCTAAGATAGTGGCAAAACTACGCAAAATTAGAATCATTTAAGACTAAAGGTCTTATGAGTTTATTTTCAGCATATTCAAGTGTAAGTCTACCTTCGAAATTAAAAAACGATATCTTTCAGAGCTCAATGTCACCTTTTAGAGGGCACCTTGATTCCTACTTGTTCTTGAGATAATATCGTTTAAAGGTAACTTGATGGGGGGGGGGGGGGGGGCATGATTGTTCAGAACCTAATTAGTGATGTTGATTAGATGCGAGTGATGTCATTATTAGACTGCCTCCAGTGAGTAGCTTAGTGGCTATCTCTAGTGGACAGCTCAAAACTTGAGCACACCGATTGTGAATTGTCAAGCTTCTGGATACAACACTGATTCCAAAAAGGGTCTGGGAGAGCATTCTGGGATATCCAGGGGTGGAAGTGAGCAATGTCACCTAATTTAGGTGCTGAAAGGTTAATTGGTACTTCCCCTCATCCATATCTCAAATGGGTCAGGCCTTACATACACTCCTTTTGCAACAGAAATATAACTGTTCACAAAGCTGGTACTCCATTAAAAACGTGCAGAATAGTATTAAATATTGGGAAAAAGCTACTTGTTGTTGCGAATAGCTGGGGCTCTACCTCCAATACATTTGAATCACACCAATGCAACATAGGAGGCTGTACTGAATGATTCAGGCAGGTAACGCCAAAGTCTGTGTGTTGTGTTATAGAGTCAACATCTTCAAGCTCTATTTTTTCCTCCAGAATATTCCAGTCATGGCAACAAATACATTTCTTTTCAGATAGAGACACACAGACTTCACATCCACACCAGTCTGTATTTCTTGCTCGTTCAGAATAAAAAGTATCCTCCAGGTGAGGAGGTTTACCATAACTGCCTATAAATCCACTAAAGTGAGGCACACAGATAGATGTTGTCCCCATGTTTGTCTTTGCTTAAATAAATAAAATCCTGTACTTATTACAAATAAGTAATCAGGTTAATAGCTATCATGAATAAGAATTCAAAATACCATCATCACAATACATTTGATAGATGGTTTTATGGCTATCTGGTTTCATAATTGTAATTATATATATTTGTGTTTTCGTAATATTATCTAGGTCTGATTGCAATTTGAAATAATTGTGCCCAAAGTGCGTGTATTGTAGTTAACCTCCTGGGTAAAGCATGTGATACGTGCGATTCCTTTGAGATTAATGTGTATTGCAGTCAATTCCTGAGATGCCGAGACTGAAAATTCGCACTCAGCTTAATAATGATAATGATTGGAATTTGTATAGCGCCATTTATATTCATAAGATGTTCAAAAGCACTGCACATTGTCATAGTTTGAGTCATAGTCCACAAACTCTGAAAGTGTATGTTTTGAGACACTTCTTGAATACGGTAAGAATTTTTAAATGAAAGATATGGGTTGGAACACACATGAATTAAGACTAATATCCTATGAATGTCTTAAGAACACTCCTAGGAAGGAATTAGGACCAGAAATTATTGATCCATGACTCGAGAACTTCCACGAATGTTTTGAGCATGTTAACAACTTCGGCACTTAGCTTGGATTTAGACAAGATGTTCTGAGATGTTCCTTGGAACAAACACTAGTAAACAAGAATGCCATGCAGAATCTTCCAAGAAAATCTGGTGTTCTTGGCTGGGTCTTGTCTGAGTTCTTGATAGTGGGAAACATGCGTAAGTAATCCTTGTTGTGAAAATGGGATATGTCGAGATGTCTTGAAGAAGCCAGCTGCATCACAAGAGGATCTGGGCCGAGTGCAAATGAACTGGCTGAATCCAAACATCGGCCAAATCTCATTTTCACAAGGAAACAAATTTATCACAAGCTACCGCACATTAGTTTTGAATTACAATAAGCAAAACAAGTTGAATGCTAAGTGTTTTTGCAGTGGACACTAGAAAACAGACGTACACAGACTCGACGCAGTTGGACTTCATAGTCATCCTGCAAAATAATGGAGGCAGTAAGGGGCGAAAATGAGATAAAAAAGAAAGGAACTTTGTGTTGACATCGGCAGCAGCTGTTAGACTTGGAGCTAGTCTGTAATGCAGTATCATACGACAAATAGATTAAAAGGTCATCAGCGATTGTCGATTACACACACACACACATACATATATATATATATGTATATGTATATATATATATATATATATATATATATATATATATATATATATATATATATATATATATATATACAGGAGTAATAATTTTGGAATACAAATATGCCACATATAAACTATTATCAAAACCAAAGTTACATGAAAAACAACCAGCAATTAACTCTTCACAACATTACTCTACAGCAAATATATTTGTGTCATGCAACGTCGTTTTTCCTATCCTGTGGTGTTACATTTTTTATTGATGCACGTGGCACTTGTTACGGACCAATCAGAATGGCTTTTATTGGGACGAGATTCGTCTATGTTGATACCTAGTAACAAGAATGCCATGCAGAATCTTCCAAGAAAATCTGGTGTTCTTGGCTGGGTCTTGTCTGAGTTCTTGATAGTGGGAAACATGCGTAAGTAATCCTTGTTGTGAAAATGGGATATGTCGAGATGTCTTGAAGAAGCCAGCTGCATCACAAGAGGATCTGGGCCGAGTGCAAATGAACTGGCTGAATCCAAACATCGGCCAAATCTCATTTTCACAAGGAAACAAATTTATCACAAGCTACCGCACATTAGTTTTGAATTACAATAAGCAAAACAAGTTGAATGCTAAGTGTTTTTGCAGTGGACACTAGAAAACAGACGTACACAGACTCGACGCAGTTGGACTTCATAGTCATCCTGCAAAATAATGGAGGCAGTAAGGGGCGAAAATGAGATAAAAAAGAAAGGAACTTTGTGTTGACATCGGCAGCAGCAGATAGACTTGGAGCTAGTCTGTAATGCAGTTTCATACAACAAATATATTAAAAGGTCATCAGCGATTGTCGATTACACACACACACACACACACACACACATACATATATATATATATATATATATATATATATATATATATATATATATATATATATATATATATATATATATATATATATATATATACAGGAGTAATAATTTTGGAATACAAATATGCCACATATAAACTATTATCAAAACCAAAGTTACATGAAAAACAACCAGCAATTAACTCTTCACAACATTACTCTACAGCAAATATATTTGTGTCATGCAACGTCGTTTTTCCTATCCTGTGGTGTTACATTTTTTATTGATGCACGTGGCACTTGTTACGGACCAATCAGAATGGCTTTTATTGGGACGAGATTCGTCTATGTTGATACCTTTAATCTCGTTTGCTACCAGCATATCATTTATTTTTATTATATCAATGTGACTGCCTGCATTATAGAAGCCTGCATTTAAGGCCGTGTTTAAACAACTGAGGCACATACCTTTGTCCATTTTTTCCACCATGGTCGAGAGAAGAGCAATTCACATTCTTCAGGCACTGATCTGCATCTTGGCAACAACTGCAGGTAAGATGAAATGTTCATTTGTATTTACAATCATTCAAAGGGTTAATCAATGAATAAAGGATAGTTAAGAGATAAATACATATGTATAGCCTACCCCTTTTTCGTCATTATGGGACCATCCCTGACCAAAGAAAGAGACCAAATATCACTGCTGGCAGTTAAATTGCACTCAGAGAATGGAGTTATATTCAAAGAAATATATGAAATATTAATATCACTGATTCTTCAGTGGTAGGCCAACCCTAAAAAAACGATGCGAAACCAATTATCTTTAATCATTAGTTAATGCAGGTGGTTAATGTGGGTTAACAATCAAACATGATGCTCTGGACATGTCAAAGCTTTCACAGTAGTCACAAAAAGGCCCTACCATCCAGGTGCATGTAATATCTGCCTAATAAAGGCGTACTTTGGGCTAATTTCAAATGGTGCAAATGGAAAAATAAAAACAAAACAACTATAAATTTGTAAATTTATACTTAACTGGAAAGTAACTTTGGCAGCGATATATACGCATATATTGTTCACAGAAGTTTGGAAAATATTCCTTTCGTTTTTATTGAGATCTTTCACCACAAACGTGCTCGACAATGCACGTCCTAGCAGTCGCGGTAGACCAAGCCGGTGTGCCGCAGATGCGAAAACTATGTGACTTATTTTTCAAAAATTGGATTAAAAAGACTTCGTTTCAAAATGAATAATGTGGCCAAATTTATAAAAAAAAATTGTTTGTTTGTCAATATTGTCTTTTAATTGCCATTATGAAACTAAGTGTAGCGTCATATGAGCTCTGACCTTCCCGCTGCGATCTAATACCGCAAAGCATGCCGGGAACGCTCACATCTGACTGGGATCTAAACTCAACACTATCTTGTTCGTAATTTCATAACGCTACGAGTATTCTCGAGGGTAGGGTAGTGAAGGTATCGCATTCTACACGAACTACCATCTTGCAGTTAGTAGACTGCCTGTGCTGCCGCTCAGGAACACGTTGAGACCAGAATTTGGAATTTTCATTTTTTGTCAGTTTTTTGTGCCAAATTGCGGCTAGGGCGTATTTCGGCAGTTTTAACAGGTGGAGGAATTAGAGAAATCCTTTGTTTTCCTTTGGCAATTCTTTTAATGAAATAAATATTAGAGCACACAGATATCCCTGCGACCACACACTTAGGGCTACCTAAGTTATGTACCAAAAGTTCAAAAAGCTCGGCTAACAGATAAGAAATTGATAAATGAGATGTTAAACCGGCTGAACCTCATGTCATTTGCAGTCGTCCTAGTTATTCTCCACGAACTTTGGTCATTCATTTAGATATACATATTTGTTCGTAATTTCTTAATGCTACGAGTATTTTCGGGGTTAGGGTAGTGAAGGTATCGCATGCTAATGCGATCTTGCAGTTGGTAGACCCTTTTTACGCTGCTGCACAGCAACACGCTAAACTTAAATTTGGAATTTTCATTTTTGGTCAGTTTTTCTGCCAAGTTGCTGCTAGGGCGCATGTAAGTATGTGTGGATGATAGGGAAACCAATCCGCCGCTTGGTTTCAAGTCTAAGGCATCAATCTTTCATGCCCCAGCAGGGACTCAAATTCAGACAGGGTCGAGAGACAGCTAGCAGTCATTGGCAACGCCGTGGTCCACACGGCAGGCCACGGTACAGATATCCCTGCGACCACACACTTAGGGCTACCTAACTTATGTACCAAAAAGTCAAAAAGATCGGTTAACAGATATGAAATTGATGAATGAGATGTTAAACCGGCTGAAGCTCATGTCATTTGCAGTCGTCCTAGTTATTCTCCACGAACTTTGGTCATTCATTTAAATTTACATATTTGTTCGTAATTTCTTAATGCTACGAGTATTCTCGCGGTTAGGGTAGTGAAGGTATCGCATGCTAATGCGATCTTGCAGTTGGTAGACCCTGCTTACGCTGCCGCGCAGGAACACGCTAAAACTTAAATTTGGAATTTTCATTTTTGGTCAGTTTTTCTGCCAAGTTGCGGCTAGGGCGCATGTAAGTAGGTGTGGATGCTAAGGAAACAAATCCGCCGCTTGGTTTCAAGTCTAAGGCATCAATCTTTCATGCCCCAGCAGGGACTCTAATTCAGACAGGGTCGAGAGACAGCTAGCAGTCATTGGCAGCGCCGTGGTTCACACAGTAGGCCACGGTAAGTGGAGGGTATCGGGGCGAACCGCCAATACACCCTCACCCAAAGTTAGCATTCCCCCTGCGCTCCCGATCTGATGTCAAATCGAGAGGGAGCCCGGGAAAGCGCAACAATCATCGATTGTGCTTGCCCAACTGAAGTTAATGATGCTACTTATATAGATTGGAGTACAGTAATGTGCTTAGAGTAGTCGACCAAATTTAACTTTTGCAAGTTATTTGACTGAATAAAACTGTTCAACTTTAATTTTATCGAAATTGTAAACAGTTTTGAATATTTCTATTGAAAGAAATATTCATAATTTTGTCACATTACCGAATTAGGTACCTTTTACACCTCTGTGGGTGTATTTGCATCTTGTTTTATCGCCGCTCATGGCTATTGATAGAGCACAGTTCCGCATTTGTCATTCGTCGACCGTGATTGGGTCACATTTTCGAAAATGATTTACTTTGCGTATGCCACAATATAAAAACACATTTGAAGTTAGTTAGTGGTATACTATTTTTATCTATTTATTAGAGTGTTGATAACTGTTGTAATGTAATACTTTTGTTGGGAAATGTTAAGAGCTGGTTCTTCATCTCATTTTAAGCATAACTAAAATGACTGGAGAAGAGTCAGCAGGAACCACTGACTTCTCCTGAAAATGTGTTTTTAATATGGAGGGTAAAGAAGACTTTTTTTATATAGTAAATAAACATGACAGACCACTCGAAACTCTTTTTATCACCGTTTTATTGCTCTTATGGGTCTATATTTTCGGTTACAGATGCCTGTGGTCTGAAGCAAGCTTGGGTCAGACAGACAAAGTGCAAAACGTAGTTGTCCAACTTTTGATCTTTTTCTGATTGAAAATAAGCGGTCAAATATCAAACTCATCTCATCAGAAACGTGAGCAATCTTGACAAAACCTAAAGAAGGAGCTCGAGAGATCCTTTATTTTGCGGAATTCCGTACTTTTGAAACGTCGTGCGGGCGCCTTTTTTTTTTTTTAGCTCTATAGAAACCTCATAACTCGGGTGATGGGTTGACCTGCTCAAGAATAGTGATTGAATGTGCCAACAATCCATCCTCCATTCGATCCGGTCGTCTGTTATTTCATTAACTTAAAAAAACCCACACAATTGGTTTAAGTATTGTTTTCCGTATGCGCAATCTAATACAGAAATTACAAAATTAAAACAAATTCGTGAAATTTCAAAATGTGATAGAAAACGAAAATTGAAAGTGGTTTGTGATTTTCAAAATTGGAAATCAGAAAACCTATTAATAACTGTCTTCAACAATAGAGGGCAGCACATCCTAGTGCATTACTTATCCTGGTACATGCAGCACTCACAGCGGTGTTCACCTTATTTGAAATCAGCCATTCTATACTTTAGAGGAAACTAAAACTAAAGAAAATGTATAAAGAAATAGGCTGTTCGGCTGATTTTTTTTGCTAAAGACTAATTTATGATGTTCCAAAAGTGGTCGTTTTAGAGAAAAGGGGCTGCCATGTCGCGCATTTAAAAAACATTCCGCTCATTCTGGTTTGTTCGTGTACGGAATATAGGTAATAGAGTAGGTCCTCTTTCTGACCGTACACACCACATTTCAAAACATTGCATTTTTTGCACAATGTAAGATTGAATTGCTCGGGTTAGATTGAAAATGAACACTTTTTTTTCTCAAAAATGGACGCCAATATGGGATGATTTATCACACATAATGAATTTTAAAAAAATGAGTACGGAGTTTTTATGTGTTCTTGCCCTGTAAAGTTGCATTCAATATGCAAAGATATAATGGGATGTTCCGAGTTACTTTTTTGCCGCTATAAAGCTATGTGTGATAGGTTACGTTGTTGTCGTTTTGTAAATGAAATAGACAATGACGCAGCCTTTCTTTTACTGCTGTTGTGGCAATTCAACAGTAGGGGAAATTCCTTTGCTGTAGTCATGTTGCGCTTGCTAAGACGGGAATATAGGGCATTATGTCACACATAACTAATCGTAAAAAAAAAATAGTCCAGATATTTTTTATTGTGATTTTTCGATATTTTCTTGCCCTGAAAATTTACATTCTCAATACAAAAAATGATGTTACTTTTTTGCTACAGAGCTATGAGTGATACGGTATGTGTTTGTTTTTTTAATTTTTCGCAAATAAAATTGACAATGTCCCGTGGCAGCAATAGGGAAATTCCCTTTGTTGGAGTCGCCAGAGTGGTTCAATAGGACGACTCTCTACCCCTGACAGCAAGTCGTGGGCAATCAGCGAAGACATCAACTTCAGGTTTTCATATTCTGTTTGTTTCATCTTAGGGCTACACATGTATTTCAGAAAGAAAAAAAGGGGCGGGGAGTTGGAATGCACCAATTTCTGTCCTCCCACCCACACGCAATGGTTTTTTATTTCTTGAAGACGATGATTTTTTAATTCAAATTTTACACCCTTTCCGATCATTTCTAATTTCATGATTTTAATTTCAATTAACCTCCCTTCCATTGATTTTAATTAATTAACTTTGAGACCCACCCTCAAAGCCAATATGATCTCTCTTTAAATACAGAACCTGGCAACGGATGCGAGCAACATAATGAAGTCGTAAACCAGCCTTTATTCTATCATCTAAAATACAAGATGGTCTCCCATCCATTGAAACTACTGTGGACAGTTCATTTCGAGCCGCGATACACTTTTTTGTTAACAAAATAATTAAATCTTTTCCCAAACATATGTTCACATATTTCAAGAAGATTTATTTTCAGATGTGTTTTAAATAACGAACACAAAGAACTATAGCTATTTCCTTTCTGTATGCTAAGACGAAATCTCACAACTACTTTAAGGTGATAGTCTAGTACACCAAGATTATCATCACTAGGTGGTGTCCTTGGCCGGCCCCTAAGAATGGATATCAAAACGAAAGATGACACATGAGCAGTGTTCACTCGCCACTAATCTCGAGCTGGCAACAGTCTATTGTGGTCACCTCGAGAGCACAAAAGGCAGGGCCCTTGGGGTTTTCCTCGTTACATTGCTACCGAAGGACATGGCTGTCTGCTTTAACCATGCAGATTCCTTCGAGCTAGACCATTTTGACCAAAATTTTCAACTCATTTTTTGGCTCAAAGTGAATAAAGATACAGTCCCCGAAGCCAGTATTTTAGAATATGACAGATATGAACCCCGTCTAGGTGCAAGGTCATGTCACAGGTACGTTGAATTCTGACAGGACCGGAAAATCAGTATTTTTTACTATGTAAACCACGTGCTGTTAGTCATTTTGAGGCTTATGGAAACATTCAAAAATGTTTTTAAGATACTCATCGCGCAAATCCCCTGTTGAGGTAGGACCTTGCACCTCACCAAAGACATGAATAGTCATATGGTAGACTCTCATTTTCAAGTAAAGGGTAAGTCTTGACATTTTGCCAAAAAACGAAACACATCCAGATATGTTCTTGCCACATTAATTCAAAATAGTCATTTATTGATACGTTTACCATTATTCTGTAACTATGAGATGTAACCTTTACAATAGCATAAGTCCCGATGTCTTCATTAAACTCAGATTTCAGAAATTCAAGTTTTAAAAATGACCTGTGTATCGAATAGGGTTCTACCTTAAAGAAAAAAAACATTTTTCGCGATTCAGGTGAACGTCCTTAAATCGCCGGACCCATCTTTGTGTTTTGAATGACATAGTTGTGAAGGTCAAGCTCCATGGGGAGGACTTTCACACTTGTCCAAATACAGGTGGGTGTAGATAAACAGACCCTGTTTACAAACCCATCGATCACCCGCACGCCCTAGTTCTGGCGGTCCTGAGGACAGTATTGGGGAGAGGGTCGTAGACCTTTGAGAGGGGTAGAGCTAATCCATTGAATAAATTCTGAAATTGTATAACCCTCTTCACCGAAACGACGAACTTGTGGAGAGCAACACACCAGCTCATGGCCACAAACGGAATCCAGTCTAGTAGCTGCATTTGGTGGGCGGCTATCTTGGGTTTAAGCACCGATTTTATCATTAATCGATAAAGAAAGAGTACTAACGAAATCTGAAAGATATATCTGAACATAATGTAACCGCGTTTGCATAGCTCCGTACTTGACCTTTGAATAAAAAGTTATTTCATTTTTTAAGTAAGAAAATGCAAACCTCAGTGAGGTCAAATCTCACACCACCCACTTTTGCCTCTTGGACTCACTTTTGACCTTCCTGCAAATAAACATGATTCATTCTTTGGGCATAGATTCTTTTATTTCAAGACGCCGCACGCAAGAACGCCCACTGCTGAATTGGTTTATTGGGGAGAGGCATCAGGGTGTTCCTGACAGGAATGGATATGGACGAATGCGCGAAGGCTTCTGGTGGATTTCAATGATACTACTAGCATCTCTGACACGCCAAGAAAAAGTGCTGCTTTCCCTGCGATCGGGAAAAAGGTTAATCAATGAATCCGCTCGCGTGAGCCTGCTCCTGTGGCACTAGGTTCTACCTCAATCCCCACCCTATCAAAATACAGAATGAAAACTCTAACGATAAAAATGTGATTTCCCATTTATTTCATGAGGTATACTGTGCCGTTAGGTGACTCAATGGTTTGAATCAATAGCCGCCAATACGTTTAGTGTACTTTCACTAAGTTTACGAATAACAAACTGGCCAATACGGTAATAAAATAAGATAAGAAAATTTTAAGAGAAGTTATCCAGATTATTTAAAGTATTTCATTTTTGGCATTTAAGTTTCCAATAACATTCCGTTTGGAATGGTGTTCAAAATAATCAAGTATATGGCGGAGAGACTCATCGCCCTGGACCTTATTCATGTCACACATGTGCAACCTGGCCTATACTCAGTGCCCGAGAATTGCCCTCTCCACTATGTTCACAAAGTGGCATTGTGGGGCAAGCATTCGACTGTTCATACGAGGGAAAGAGGTGGAAAGTGATAGATATACCCCAAGGAGGCTGTGGTGTATGGGATATACCCAATGTGTTACGAGGCGAAGCCGAGTAAACCAGGGCTACACATATACCACAGCTTCCGAGGGGTAGATGGAGCTTTTGCACCACAGAAAAATATATGGTTTGTGATAGAAAGAATACGAGGGGCCGTGGGTTATGGGGGAAAACCCAAGTTTCCGCACGAGTGCGCAGCACGAGTGGGGAACCGCGGGTGGTCCCCCATAACCTAGGCCCCGAGTAGTTCTTTCTATCTTGTAGCATGGCCAGCTCCCTTCAGCCAATCTCAGGCCGAGAAAAGGTAGGCTCCAGAACACAGGAAGTACAGGAAAGGAATAGTGAAGGAAAAGGGATGGGAAGGCATGCAGATTCCTCTCGATTATCTGACGTTAATAGGACACATAGTTTAGCGCTCTGGCAATGGAGAAGGTAGGATATTCGGGTGAGCAGTGTGTGGGGGTACACATCATACCTCATGGTAGATTCATGTTTAGATGTTCAGTCTTTATTTCGGCTATTGTAAATATCCAACAGAATACCCTGCTCTACGGCCTTCCCTGTTGTGTCTTATCACATCAGAGACACACAAATTTAAAATGATGTTGATTTTCAGTGCAGAATAATGGTCTCTCTCTCTCTCTCTCTCTCTCTCTCTCTCTCTCTCTCTCTCTCTCTCTCTCTCTCTCTATATATATATATATATATATATATATATATATATATATATATATATATATATATATATATATATATATATATATATATATATATATATATATATATATATATATATAAGGTATCTCCGCAAGTGTGCTTTCCTGAATGACCACGGTTCACCTGCTTTTGTTTCACCCACAGGTAGGTGTCCACTGACCACAGGGGCTCCACTCCTACAGAGGGCAAAGCCTCTGTGGTCAGTGAACATCTCTTTGTGGGTGAGACAAAGAGAGCTAACCGTGTTCTTCAGGAAATAAGAACACACTTTTCGAGGCCTGTGATTGGCTGAAGGGAGCAGGCCATGCTACAAATGCCAAAAACCCGCACTTTTCGAGCCATTGTTCTCTAGACTGCCTAAACCCAAAGGGGGTAGACTAAGAGTGCTCAGCCAAGCTTGCTTTGGCTTGTGATGGGTAGAAGGCAGTCCACATGAAGTTAGCTACATAGACCCCTCGAAAGCTGTGGTGTATTGTTACCCTTGAGGTTGAGGTTACTCGGCTTTGCCTTGTAACACCTCCAGTTTATGACATACACAATAATTTCATTGGGGTATATCTATCACTTACCACAGTAGACTGTTTCCACCAATCACAGGCCGCTAAAAGCTTGGCTGAGCACTCTTGCTCAACACCGTTGGGGTTAGGCAAGAGTGTGGGTCTTGTCATAGAGGCCACACTTTTCAAGGCCTGTGATTTGTGGAAAGCAGGCGACTGCGGTTAAATTTATTTCCTTCGGACCGCTACCAGAGGCGCTTTAATTATGCAAAGGCGTAAGTTGACAAAAGGTGATCTATACCTACCCAGGCTATATTTAGCAACCGCCTCGCTGTCCCACGTTCAGCCGAGCAGGCAGTGAGGAATGGTCAAGGGGATGGTAGCACGCCGAGAAAGGCGATCAGTGACCACGTAAGTATTCGTTATGCTTTTGCAGAATGAAACGTTGACCACGGGACAGGAACCGGAATTGGATATATTGATATTACATTCGACCTGCCCTGGTGTAGAATGGCATTAATAAAGGTAACACATAATCGACGGCGATGTTGCTATTTGCTTGCGATGAACTATTATAATCGATTTAGGAACCAAATGATACTGTCGGACTGCCGGCTGTGCACACAATGTCCTTTAAAATAAATGCTAGCGAATGTTCACTGACCGAAGTAAATGATATATAGAGATCCCAATCTCAAATATGTCACGTCCATCTCGCTTCACTGATCAGATGGGGATCTACTAGTGTCTGTCAAGGCTTTCGGGTGTGTGCTGCATGAAACTTACAGGGCGAGATTTTCGTTGTATAATCAGTACCAGCCCACTATTGCTGAACCGTTCCATCTTACTTGTACAGGTGATGGTAACTGCAGGTTCAGAATAATCTTAGGGATAAAATTGACTAGTGACATTTAGAAAAACATTTTAGATTCCCTACTGCTAACGATTTTAACAAGCCATAACATTTTAAATCGTATGGCTACGATATTCTCCATCTGAGAACACTCAGGAATCTGGAGGTACACCTTTTATACTGTGAGGTATGTTTTCATTTGGGGTGGAGCTTCTTGCAAGGTCTCAGTAGCTTTGATCACCTTTATACCATATCTACCCTGCAATAATACACCTGGCGTTATCAAGCTAGAATACGGTCGATTGGGTCCAGTTCCACAAATAGATCCCTGTATAAATGTAGACACGAGATGTGCGCTAGATGTGTGACCCCGCGGTCTCGGTTTGCCCATGATTCATAGTTCGCATGTAGGAAATAGCATTAGTTGACCCTTGTAAAGTGCATTTCTGGCATAACAGGGAATTCCTAATACGACTAGTATGACTTTATCCAGATAGGGCCCGTTGAAAGAGATATTGGGAAGACAGTACACTTACAGAGAGGAGGAAGGCAAGTGTTGCGGCAGGGCGCTTATTAAGGCCGCAGGATGAGTACAGGATGATAGTGTAATAAGGATCCGTGCGCTATATGTAAAGAATGACACAAAAAAGTTTTATTTCCAAGAAAAATACAGGTTTTACATAAAAGGAAGGAAGAATCTCTTTGACAAACAATACCAACTCTTGTCAAATATCTATGACACTTGATAACTTAGACAATTCATCAATATTTATTCATCTGTATGCTGTGGCACTACGATGCTCGTTATGTACCTGTTGTTGACATGTTGGAGAACGAAATAAAAAACTATTAAAAATTAAAAAAAGGATCCGTGCGCCCAAAAAGTGAGTGGCGGGCGCACGTATCCAAGCCCATAGTACAGTTGGAAGGTGCATAAATAGGGCACTGATCAGCAGGTGACGACGTATGGAGGGGCAAATAGAAGGTGAATGGGTGGAAGTTCCATTGAATAATAGGCATGTGGAGCAAGTATGCATGCACGTGACAATACCAACATCATCGGGAACATATCCTTTATTTACATATTTAAATCAATATTTACATCCATTAAACTATATATTTTTCTTGAAGAAATTCTAAACTTTATCACTTATGATATTTTTTCTGTTGAAAGCAACAAGCTGACCACTTAACAGATCTCATATTCTATGTGAAGGCTAGGCATTACTACACCCATTAAACTATATATATATTTTTTGAAGAAATTCTCAAATTACCGACTGCACCTACAGATTAAAGTGCCATCCGAAGCATTTGGAAGCTAGAAATAAACTCTTGCCAAAAAAAATATATTCTGAAAAATTGGATCGGATTCGATCCTATGACCGCTGGCACTTCAAGCCGCTTCAGTTGGCCATAAATGAGTCCATCGACGGCATCGAGTCCTATTGCCCACCCGCGGACAAAAACAAATTAATATTCCTATTCATTATCGTGCCTAACATACCGAAAAAAAATCTTGTTATTTACTATTTGGCCATTTTTATTAATAACCCCCCAAATTTAGATACGTCCCCAAAATGAATTCGACCCCCCTACCTTGCCGTGTCAACATGTGGATCCATACATCGTCCAGTATATGCTAACTAAGATGGCCCAACTCTTACGGTATACAGATCACTCGAATGTCGTTAAAAACCAATTAAGAGATTACGAGTGCAAAACAACTGAAAAAACTTTGGCGATATACCGACTTTATCCCGTTGCCGATGAAAACACAATAATGAATATAGCTATATGCGTTTTCAAGTCGTTAAATCTACGGCGTCTCATGTTTCTCCGGCAAATTTTCCCTTCTAGTAAAAACATCTCTGGGTGTGTTCAGATCGTAACATTCCCAAACGTTTCACTTTTCCAGCCGCTTAGCGCGGCTACGGTTGAACATAGCGTCCAGGGCTATTTTATTTGACCATTTACCCTATACAAAGTTTATATTGACTGCCCAGTCTTTTGATGAGGGATTCGTTTAGCATTGAGAGGTACCCTTACAGTACAGGGTAAGATATTAGGTTGTAAAACAGAAACAAAACAAAACAAAACAACAAAAAACACAAGCAATGTTATTTCAAATCTGAGCTTTTAGCCACAACAACACACTGAGGACAATCAGAATGGTATCTTATTTTGCTCAGTGATGGCCGAGAAAGTCACAGTTGGTCTATTTATGAGGATAGGCTATAACAGTGGTAATAATCTCAATATGACCCCATATTCGCAAATTATCCCATAGGTCACCCCAATACGGAAATGAAGGTAATGATATATCGTAAATCCATGGTATCCCATAAAGACCTGTATATACTCCGCCGAGGGGAGAAACACGTCTAGGATCACATCACGTGACTTTCAACTGGCCAGCTTTCTACCTCCGATGGTGTGCAGACGAGCGCAGTGAAAACACAAAAACAACTGACTATCTTGCTACTCGATTTATATTGGTTTCAGACGGTTCTAGGACAACCCCCATCCCCCAACAATATCCCCCTTGGCTATATCCCCTCGACAATATCCCACTCAAGTAAAGCATTCTCAAACAACCTCTTTAACAGTGTAAGTAAAAGAAAAGGGAAGGGAATGATGTAGGACAAAACATTCCAGATAAAACATTTCAGTGTTTTATATTATCCTTGTTTTATCCATAATCAACTCCTGGGGGTAGGTTACATATAATCACGATACACTTTTGCTCAGGAATAATACAAGTGACATAAAGCTCCCATTAAACTGCAGTATAATAACAATGATAATACATGGTGATAGATTAGCTATGCATTGTGATTTACAGTACCATAAAAGGGTAAATCATCTATTCTATAAATATACTAGTATTTATTTCATTTACACTGCCCTTTGCTTATTGGCAATGTCTTTAAGCCATTTTAAAGTCTGGTGCTCTATGCTATGCATCATAGATATTCAGCACATATAACTTCATTTAGATTATTAGTAGAGAACATATTTTACAGTTACAGGGGGGGGGGGGGGGGGGGGGGGGGTAGGGGTGGGGGTATTGTCCTGATACCGTTCAGACTCGTAAAGACTTCGTTCTTAAAACACTCGGATTTGTATGAGGTGCCGTTGTGGACAAAAGTAAAAAACACATCATAAATGTATGTAAAAACTTTGAAATTAACCATATTTTCAATGAAAAATGTTATAAAGCAAAGGAAAATATCGAAAAACTTTGGAATGAAATAATTTTTTGACATTTGTCTTGATATTTCTCAATGTTTTACTTCAAAAAATCCCAATGCTTTTTTCTTCTTTTCCAGATTATAAACAATATTTTGAAGTTTTTTCTTTTTTTTTACAAAGTTTTTTTTCTAAATCTCACTGTAATTTCATCAATTCTCACTGCGTTTTTACGCCTCATAATGGTCGAAGCTAGTCATGAGGCTTATATGAATAACTTGGGGAACACCTTCATGACGACAATAGTGTGTAGTCTCAATCTTACGCACATGAACTTGGGCATATATCAGTGACCTTTGATAGCCGGGTGGGGAGTGGCCTTCTTGCCTGAACTACGGATGAAAAAAAGTTTTTTGGCTACATGATTTCCTCTGCTCGTTACGTTTCATTATCAGAGCAGACGAACACACCCACATACCCACACGCATGCACGCACGCACAGATACATACCACTCCCCTCCCGTCTATCAAAGGTCACTGATATGTACCCAAGTTCACGATCACGTACGTAAGATTGAGATCGCACGCTATTGTTGTCATGAAGGTATTCCCTGAGTTATTTATAGAAGCCTCATGACTAGCTATGACCCGAATGAGGCGTAAAAACTCAGTGAGAATTCATAGAATTACAGTGAGATTTAGAAAGAAAACTTCCAAAAAAAAATAGAGAAACTTCCAAAAAAAAAAAGATTATCTGGAAAAAAAGTAAAAAGCGTTGAGATTTTTAAGGAAAGGCATTGAGAAATTGAAAAATATTAAATTATCAAAGAAAATGAAACAAAAATCACTATTTTGCTGAACTTTTATAGAGAATTAAATGTAAATTTCAGCCTATCTTTGAAAATTTACATTGATTCTTTGACTTTTCTCAACGCAATAAAATTTTATTTCAAAGTTTTTCACAAAAAATATCAATGTTTTGGAAAATTTCAGTGTATCTTAGTCTTTTAGAGTGAATAATTTTTATTTTCAAAATTTTTGAAGTTTCCAATGTTTTGTTTATTTTTACAGTGCAACTTATTTCATTTCAAAGTTTTTCTTTATTTTTTATTGTAAATATAGTTAATTTCAAAGTTTTTACATACATTTATGCTGTGCTTTTTACTTTTGTCCACAACGGCACCTCATAGATTTGTCAATAAACTAAGTACGCCATATCAGACCAGTAACTAGATTACACAATGATCGTGAGATTTACTATCTTTTTATTGTCTTAGCTTTTTATATGCAGATTTGCAAACTTCTAAGTTATTCTGGCCTTAAGATAGAAAGCCGTGTTTTTTGTTTGAACGTCATACCTTTGCTGCTTTCTATAGCATTTCCTCTTTCCCTGGGCAAATACTGAGACCTTGCCAGCTTTGTAATACCGGGTCACCTTAATATGGTTCTGAGGAACCTTTCAGGGGAGTTGGTTACCATGGTCTAGCTACTGTGCTTTGCAGTTTTGCCAGTTTATACAAGTCAATGCTCACACTTATGTGGCCCATTGTTGACCATTTAATTTATGCAATTGCCAAACGCATATTTCTAACTCCTCACACTAGCATACCACAGTGCCATCTATCCTCAAGGGAAGACATCTGCATATATATGGCAAGCATTTTGAGAGTTTATTAAGCAGTATTTAGTATTTGAAAATATTTATTAATATTTATAAATAATTACAAATATTAATAAATGATTTACAAATATTAGAAAATAATTATAAATACTAGAAAATAATTTCTAATATTTGTAATTGATTTATCAGTATTAGAGAAGCATGCACATTCCTAAACACAAGTAAATCATTTCTTAGTATTTATAAATCATTTTCTAGAATTTATAATTCATTTTCTAATATTTGTAATTCATTTTCTAATATATGTAAATGCAGTCATTTACAAATGATTTATCGGTATTAGAAAAGCATGCACATTCCTAAATACAAGTAAATCATTTCTTAGTATTTATAAATCATTTTCTAGTATTTATAATTCATTTTCTAATATTTGTAATTCATTTTCTAATATTTGTAAATGCAGTCATTTATAAATACTAGAAAATGATTTATAAAATACTAGAAAATGATTTATTGGTATTTGGTAATGCTTAATAAACTCTCAAAATGCTTGCCATACATATAGCCTGTGCGGCAGGCTAGTGCTACCAGAGACACCGTGATGGAGACTGCAGTGGAGGCTGATCAGCTACTTGATTTGGCATATGTACATTGTTGCAATACACTAGATTGGATCTCCTTTATTTCTGACATCATCATGGCTAAAATAGATGTACTGATTATGCTTGACCAAAATTTAATCAAAAACTAATGTCTGTCTCGCGCAGCGCATTAACAATCTTCTATAAGACATTTTCAATTCGACTAGGAACCTCAACGTATTATCCTTCTTTCTACAACTATCTTCATTGTAAATATCATTTTGAAAGTGACAGTAGAATAGTTGATGTCTTTGTCAAAGTGGTAGATATTTTATCATATCTCAATTATTTTATCCATCTCACTGTGCAATTGTTCAGCGGTGAATCGCGATATCATTGACAAATCGTTCACTTTTGGTCAGCGGCAAAGACATTGGTATACAGTTAGCTTTTAACAAGTACTTGTACCATATTACTGTCCTTTCTTATATAACTAACTAGTTTTGTTTTAATTGTATTATTGCAGATGACCAGACCGCCCCTTTTCTCACACAAACAGTACGTCGGAAGCATCCAGTTAGAATAGCATAGCAAGTGCACTGAAGCAAGTGAAGCTTCACTCAGCCATTGCAAAGATGTCTTCCTGTCGGACATTCATCAAACCTGCCAAAAGGCTTTTCCTATTTCTCACAATATGCTCGTGCGCCATACTATTGTTGCTATTGACCACAGTGTTGGAAACGAAACACCAGCCTCAGTTACGAGATAGCAAGGCTAATAGCACTCTTGCTCTCATCCGCAACTCATCATTCAACCGTGCCCATAATCAATGGGGTATTTCTTCAGAAATTAAACCAGATTATGATGCCTCACAATATGAGTTTACTGAACATTTAACGGATAAAATCATTTCCGAAGAGAACAAAAGAAAATCTGATAAAAGTTTAAAAAGAACATTTTTGAAGAAAAATGAAAGCAGCTATAATTCACAAACAAATACAAGCAATAGGAAGGGAAAAGAAAGAAACATTCATTCAAAGGTAAAACGAATTAACACTAGCGTAAGTAAAAGCAACACTCGTCTGAGTGAAAAAGAAAGTATACTATGGTTGCTATTGACCACAATGTTGCAAACGAAGCACCAGCCTCAGTTACGAGATAGCAAGGCTAATAGCACTCTTGCTCTCATCCGCAACCTGTCATTCAACCGTGCCCATAACCAACGGGGTATTTCTTCAGAAATTAAACCAGATAAACAACCAGATTATGATGCCTCACAATATGAGTTTACTGGACATGTAACCGATAAAATCATTTCCGAAGAGAACAAAAGAAAGTCTAATAAAAAATTAAAAAGAACATTTTTGAAGAAAAATGAAAGCAGCTATAATTCACAAACAAATACAAGCAATAGGAAGGGAAAAGAAAGAAACATTCATTCAAAGGTAAAACGAATTAACACTAGCGTAAGTAAAAGCAACACTCGTCGAAGTGAAAAAGAGAGTGGCCCAGTCCGTTATAAAACCAAGTCATCTTTATGTACTGCTCTGATGCAGGGCAAAGACAAAACTGCCATAGTGGACGCGGAGAGGTACATGCGCACACACAAGCATGAGGCAATCACTCGTCAGGACTACATCAGGTTGAGCAGAAATTGCACATCCTTTAAAAACACTCGAGGGTACCAAAGCAAACCCATGAGCAAGGAGGAAGCAGGATTTCCCCTGGCTTTCAGCATTGTTGCCTACAAGGACGTTGAACAAATTGAGCGATTGTTGCGCTCAATTTACATGCCGCAGAATTTCTATTGCATGCACATTGATGCTAAAGCTGACAAAAGCGTTTATTCAACAATCAAGTCCATAACCCGCTGCTTTCCCAATGTCTTCATAGCGGAACACAGAGCGAATATCTACTGGGGGGAAATCGGCGTCCTCATGGCAGAGATCCACTGCATGAGGGAGCTGGTTAAACACTACAGGGGAAAATGGAAATATTTCATGAACCTCACAGGCCAGGAGTTCCCCTTGAAGACTAACTACGAGCTGGTGCGCATCCTTAAGGCATTTAAAGGCACAAACCATATAGCAGGGACAAGTAATCTGTGAGTATGAACAATTCACTTAAAATCCATCCAAATGTGCGATAATGATAATAATAATAATAAAAATAAAAATGATAACAATAATATAACGGACAAGACCATTAAGAAACATTTCTGAATGTCTTTTAAAACATTTGGTATAGTAAGATGTTTTAAATGTGCTTTGTAGAACACGTAAATGGGAAGCTCGCTACTTATACAAGTGGCGCCATGGCCTGGTGACGACCATGGATGACTACACTCCTCCGCCTTTCAACCTGACCATGTACAAGGGTGCAGTTCATGGTGTATTCACCAGGAGGTTCGTCGAGTACCTCCTGGAATCCAAAGTGGCCCAGACGTTTCTCAAGTGGTTGAAGCATACCAAGATTCCCGATGAATTCTTCTGGAATACTCTCAACTTAGATCCAAAGGCCAATGCGCCTGGCGGTTACAATGGTAAGTTTCAATGTTTTCGTGGTTCATCTCTACAATGAAGAGCACTAAGCATAGGTCCTAGATCACTTTAGCATTAAACATACGCCTCTGAAGACTTTAAGACTAATCACATGTCCTGGGTGCCGGTAGCACTACGCAAAGATCCCGGATGTCTTTAACATTAAATATAGGTCCTTGGTTTCTTAAATTCTGAGAGCACGTGCTATGACGTGTTTCGGCTTTAAAATACTAGTAACTGGTAAATAAGATACATATTTCTTTTCGAAAGTGTGGTCTTCATTACTTATAAAATATAAGTAAGTAAAAAAACGTCTGAAAACTAGGCTATTCAGCAGTTGACGTCAAGGGTGGCCCTGAAAGATTTAGGTCATCCCTTTTTACACTGCGCAGAATAGTCGCTCGTAAACATAGCTGTACTTTCCTCGATGCTGCTTCATCGTTGATAAAGCGATTGCCTTCATATTTCATATGCTTATGGAATATCTATGTGCGGTCCGAAGAAACTTTGTCGCGTAAAAATCAACCCAGAATCGCCTGAGAAATCGCTAGTAAAACACAACAACGGTATTTGTTATGGTCTCACTCGGCAGACACTGTCATATGAAGGCATGGTCGAATTCCCTCGCTGCCACTTCAATGTGGATTACGCAATTTTCATGATAATTTCTATCTAAAAAGGATATCTAATTGTGAAAATAGCGATGTTTGTTTCATTAAAATTCGACCGCAAACGGCCGAGAAATCGGAAGTGACATGTTGATCTAGCTGAAATGTACATTTCAGTGCTGTAACGTATTTTTGAGGGCGTGGTTGGGTGGGAATGAATGAATAAATGAAGGCCATTTAGTGCCATTATTTTTTTTTCAAAAAGTGGTCCTTTGTCATTTTTTATGAACAATGACAAAGCATATTCATATCAATTCTATAGTCTGTCTGACCCAAGCTTGACAGACCGTTTTTTCCTTGTTTTGTTACAAAAAGTTCGTGTTCGCCACTGGCACCCAAACTTGGAGAACCTCTTAGTCGTTTATGTATGTATCTATAGCATTCTAGCGTATAAAAAGCTGGTCATTATTGGCCACAATGCTGCAGACTGATCCGGGTTGCCAACCCGGTCCTAGGTCCGGGTTGGGATTTTGCAATTTTGTACTCCACCTCAGAGTTTTAAAACCATATTTAAAGAATTAGAGAGTGATTTTAGTAGTGCAATCAAGTTAATGTGATTAAAAAAAGTGTATTTAGTTATATAAAATACCCAAATACATAGATGGCCCAATAAATTCTATAGAACACAGGATATTGATTCCTGCCTGCACTCAGTGACCCCATGGTTGCTGTCAAAGCGAGTATCAGAGCAGTTTGTGAAAGTGCCAAAATCGTGTAATTTTAGGGTTTCAAGTTTATTGTTTATTGTTTCATCATACTATAATAGTGATTAAGTTAGCAGTGGAGAGCCGTGTGGCGCCTTAAGCTTCGGACCTGCTGACAACCTGTCCTCGGCGCAAGCGCCTCGGACGGGTTGTCAGCAGGTCCTCAGCTTAAGTCGCCACCCGGCTCTTCACCTATAACTTAATCCCTGTAATAAACATATTTTTTGGACTCAACTCAACAAAATGTTGAATTTGCTCATGAATCCCATTGTAAAATTGGCCCATTGCAAACTTGAGCGGTACAACTGAAATGTGAGCGATGTCGTGCGTAATTTCACTATGGGCACATTATGGGCAAAATCTACATTTTGCGGCGTTGAGGCAGAAAGTATGTTTATAAAACTCGACTTAGTGCTCCCAAGAAGTTTATCAGGTTTGTATAGCATATACATCAAAGAGGTGAGACTGTTCGGTTAAGCTTGAGTCAGACAGACTTAAGTTTAGGTGAAAGAAGGAATCGCAAATGTCGATCTTTGCAACTAAGAGTGGGACATGTAAGGAATAGTTGTGTATTTTTTTGGAAATTCGTAATAAGTACATTTATTCAACATTTGACAAAACCACTAGTTTGACAAATATCTTAACCTGTGACAGTTCTCACTGTCAAGCTTAGGAGAGAATTGCGTTATCCTATATAAAGCAATTTCATGTGATGTAGGGACTATCCCATAATGCTGACACATGCATCTAGGACAGACGTCATCATCTGTCGGAATTTGGAATTTTGATTATCGTTACTTTTTCTGCCATATTACTTTTATGTAGTGGCTAGCCAGTTTGAATCGCCTCCCCCCTCATAACCTCAAGTTACTGGTAATATTCTCAAATGCCTGGTTGGAACCCGGACAGTCAGTGGCAACGCCTTACACCACATAGTCATCAGGCTAGGCCCTCAGCTCTCAGCAACCTTGCCAGATATACAAATGAATGCTCACTGGCAACCAATCTCGACCAAGTGGCATTCCGCACAGATGAACAATGCTGGTAAGCTGGCAGTTACGAACCCCCTCTAGGTCTACGGTTATGTCACAGATACGTTAAATTATGATGGGTTCTGAAAATCAGCATTTTCACAACGTGTCTGAAAGTAATTATTAGGCTTAAGGGAACATTTAAAGGCATGGTACAGTATTATACCGTACCAGGGTACTTCTGTTTGCGAATTACACTTTGGCGACAACTATATAGACGGCGTGACTGGTGACCCCCCCCCCCCTATATTTTAGACAAAGGGAACCTGACAATATTACATGTATATATTTTTAAAGGATTTTAAATTTTAGATGCCACTGTCACCTTGTTGAATAATGTAATATGCATTTGAAAAAAGATTTAAATACTCATCGTACAGATCTCCTGTGGAGGTAGAACCTTTGACCTTATACTAAATACAAAATGGTCCGAGTGGGTATGGACAAAGTATGGGAATTGGATGATAATTACTAGAGAGAACATGGAACAATGCATAGCAGAGGGACAATGACCTTTTGTGCTGTATCCTCCCTGACATTAGATATATTACATGGCAATCGCTGGCTGATTCGAATAAATCGTGGATACGTATTTGTACATGTGTAGTCAATAGTTATCTGTCACTCCAAAGATTACCCATTTAAGGTGCAAACAACCAGCTGGCACACTTACGAATTGTGTGATCTCTATGCCATTGAGAATATAAAGCACCTGCTCATGCAATGTCCTGGCCTACAACCAGAAAGAGACTTATATAGTCCCTACATTGAAAAATTAATACGCAGAGTAACACTAGGGGTCATGTCCTGGTTCCTAGGTCGTCAAGTCAAATGGTTGGGGTAGAAGGAATTGTATGAATTATTACGTTTTGCGGGTTGGTGGATATCTAGACATACCGCAAAGTAATGATGAATACGACTGGAGTGAACTAGACAAGAAAAATCAGATTAGTTGAGCTGCCCCACTGTTACAGACCAGGCTTCACAATTGGACTATGAATAAAAGTGTACTTTTGTATGTCTTTGTGCTATACACTAATTGAATATGGCTGATTTTATATTTTACTTTGTGTATTTGTTATAACTTATTTTTATGGTGCTTTAATTTTCTAATGATCGGATGGTACAGTCTGGTGTTCAAGTAAAGAGTGTGCCTTGCCATATAATATCTACACAGTACCAAATCATATCTAAATATCCCTTATTGATAAGTTTATGATCTCTCGTAATCTAGGCGATGTAACCTACATAATGGTATAAGTACCATTATCTTCTGTTGACCCAGTTTTCAGAATTTAAACTTTCAAAAATGAGCCGGGTATTGAGCAGGTTCCTACCTTAACACCGTTTGTTTTTATTGCAGAGTCATGCTGTCCTGGTAGGTATTTGTTGAATATTATGATGCACTTATAATAGAGATGTGTGAAATATGGCTCATTCTTGCCTGCTTAAAGCTGAAGATCGGTGGCTTTAAGGTGCCCCTACCAGGAACAAAATATGTGTAAGATGCGACTTGTATAAACTCGAGGATGGCATCATATATTAATGCAGTTCCTTAGTTTTGGTCTGGAACACAGGAATACAGTGTGTGTGGCCCTGACATTAAGAGAGCTTTCGAAAATAAACCCGAGGGCGTATTTCCCTGAAAGTGCGATGTTAATGATGTGGAGGATCGCTGCTAACGCAATGAATGAAATGTATATTCAGGTAGTCACATCTTCATCCGGTGCAGGTTAACCCCCCTTCCCGGTGGCAGACTGACACTAAAATAGATACGATCCGCTCCCTCATGGAACCGTTCGTTCGACTACCTACTCGGCTTTATAAATTCATAATTTCCCCTGGATCAAGGATAATACCACCATACTTCTGTTTGTAATATCAACGTTTATTTCGCCTTTGCACTTTGTGTTGTCTGATTTTCATTTACTAATTCTCCTCTTTCCACTTTCATACTGCCAGTATGGTCAATGTCATTCATTGTTACTATATCTTATAGATGTAGCTTTTTAATTATAACTCTAACATTAATCCCTATTTATGATACTTTCAGCTAAAGCACAAACAACCACACACACAAAAATAGATAGATAGATACCACCAACGTGATTTAGTTCCCACACTAACCAAGTGGCACTGTCCACTTTTCATCTTTCTACCTTTCCACGTGGCAAATAATGCATACTGCTGTTTAACGTAAGCCTTACTTTATATTTATTTCCCTGTTATGGTGTTAAGTTATATAACCAAAATGTCCTCAGGTATGATAATATCAATACGATTATGTTGAAGGTCGTTATTGAATAAGCATTTCCTCACCATAGAAGTATAACGCAACAAAACGAAATACTAGTAAACCATTTTAATAGATAAGATAAACTTCACAAAACTGGATGGTAATGATAATGGTTTCCCAGTTTATTTATCAAATTTAGGCTTCAGGTACCACTCTACAACACACACAATCAATTTACACCGAATACCTAGGTATTTCTATAGTTAGCAATTGTTTATTTGGTTTATGAATAGTTAAAACCACGTTTGGTCTGCAACGTAATACAACGTCATAGCTTATGTACGATATCAGATTGTTCTCCCATTTGTCATTTCAGGTAGTGGTGATAAATACGAGGAATCTAGGGGAGCATTCATAGGACGCGCCAAACATTGGAAAATCAATCTGAAACGTAAATGCTACGGCCGATTCTATCGAGATATCTGTATATTTGGTCCGGGAGATTTGCCATGGCTGGTTCGCCACAGGGCTCTCTTTGCAAACAAGTTTCATTTCGGGTATAAATATCTTGGGTACGATTGCCTAGAAGCACACATGCGTGCGAGGACTCAAGTATCGCACAGAAAATCCTTCAACACCATATTTTATTCTCGCTTGCCCAGCGTGCGGACAGGTCGTCATAACGGCTTAGTCGGTCCTTAGCACAACGGGCATGGTACATTGAACTGGATCGGAAATTTGGTCTATCTTCTCTTTTTATGCTTCTTTTGGCTATTCATTCAAATAAAACTCTTCAATAGAAGTTAGATGCTACAATTTACAAGGAAGATCATAATGATATAATATGATATATCTTGAAAAGAATGGATATGTAGCGAGAAACCAATTACTATATGCGCTATAGCGAGTGGCTGGACACGACAGGGGTTCCTATGTCTTCACTCAAGACATTCCTTTGCGTTGGCCCAACTCATTTTCCTATAAATGATATGTTTCCCATATGTGTGTAGCCATGAAATGGACAAACAAAATGTATCATTAGTGTTCTCAGACTGATGACGGGTATTAGCTAACCTCGGTTCTTTTTATACGTTTTTCATATATGGTTACCGACCGTTCCAATTCCAATTCACCTGCATTCAACTATGCATATCACCCTTTCATGACATATTGAAATGCGAGCACAACTTATGATATGCCACGCATCGGTAATATATATATATAAATATATATATATATATATATATATATATATATATATATATATATATATATATATATATATATATATATATATATATATATATATATATATACTTGTGAGAATTGAATGGCATATATATATATATATATATATATATATATATATATATATATATATATATATATATATATATATATATATATATATATATATATATATATATATATATGCCATTCAATTCTCACATGTCGATTACTGACTGATTTCCTGTGCTCAGGTCCCAGTAAACTTGGACATACCAGCCCTGTGCAGTGGCTAGTAACAGCAAGCATTCAACGTCGAATTAACCTGCGCCGTTTTGCGTGAACAACATTCTGACATTCAAAGGAAGGTCAACGTTATATAATATGCAAATCATTGAGAGTTCATTGCCTCCACACTGTAATGAGAAAGAGACAAATGCCCATGCCTGTATGCTGTGTAAAAGAGCGGTTGAACCTAGGAATGTTACAATTTGGTTGATAGGCCTGGCCTATAATCACTTAAGATTAATTCACAAAGAAATCTTGTTTGGAGAAAAATATCTAGTTCGGTTACATTGGTTTGGGAGACAGTTAATTTACACAAGAGACGTGCTTATTACATGAAGAACCTTGAAAGATTTATAGACAGAGATAGGAAGAGCAAAAAATCCTACGTCCAGAATGACATGATCGAAATAAAAATAAATTAAGATATAAAACAAGACATTGGCTTTGAGAGTTTATGTGAAGGCTTTATTGTCTTGACTGGTTGTACATGTGTTCATAACTGTAATAAAAATTGATGATAATGAAAATGTTCCTATCATCCTATGTAATTTGTAGTTTATGATTGTTTATCTATGACTAAGAAAGGAATTAAGAGGTCCTCAAATGTGTGTCAAGTGATGTTAAAGGAGGACAAAGAACGTATAGTAATTGTCGATAAAATAGTTAAAACAAAATGATATTTCAATAATATTTATGACGTCAATTGTAATTTATACTGTTATTATATATTAATATTATTATACATGTACTATATAAATGAATAATGGATTACCCATTATTCTTAGAGAACGAACTTCTGATATCACTGAACATTTGAAATAGCCCCTCAGATTAAATGTGATTCTTCAAGGGAAATGGATAATCAGCGGAGTGAACAGTAGGTTAGTCAGAATCATACAGTTTAACTGTATGTCCATGGAATCAACTCTTTATTGACACTTTTCTCTCAGTCATCGGATGAAGGTCGAGTGGGATTGCCTCACGTGTGGAATATGCTCTTGAAGCTTCTATTGACCGTAAAGCACTCATACTGACCATGCCAATCCCCGTAGAAAGATCTAGTGGAGTCTGCAACTCACGTTCATCCGCTAGGAGGCCAGGTATCCTAAGCACTAGGCCATGGTCAATCACTGGAACTAAGATAACTGACCATAGTATTCAATGTTTATGCCATAACTGGATGTACAAAAAGCACTCTGGACACATGGATAATCACCTGGTGCAGTTGCAATCGTTTCGTTTTTTTTGTTTCCTCAGGACTTTAGACGGAATAAGCTGATTGGGGGGATAATATGCTGTCCACAGACAGATACAGAATTACAGTCGAGGCATTTGATATGCATATTAAGCAGAGAAAAGTATCAATTTAGCTGGGAAAACCTCATACTTCTAGATGAATTGGTTCAGAATGCCTGGGCACTGGCCAATGGGCCCCACGAGAGACAACTAGAAATGATGGAAGATTGATCTACTGTATTCTACTGGATCTGCCTCTTGTCTTGAATGAGTTGTCTGTGTTAATAGTAACGAGATAAAGATTAACCACATTCAAACAAATAATGTGTTTTGCCTTTTGAGGAGGCTTCACAACCTGGGCATTTATGGAATGCTGGCGAGTACTAATGCTTTATTTGTTGAATGTGTCTTACTGATGTTAGCCTAGTTGCAATAAGCTGTTATATAAGCACACTTTTGGTTCAGTTTGAGTCTTTGGTTTGAAAATGTCTTCATCATGCTAACATAGATATGTCATCAGCGCCATTTCAGTAAGAAATCATTGTCTGACTCTTTTTCTAGTTGATTTATCTTTTCATGCCATGGATCCGACGTTGACCTCAAATTTGAGACTTTAAAATATTGGAAACTAGCAAATACGCCTCAACATGGCTCATAACAATGAAACAAGGAAATACAAATCTATTTTCAATATTACCAAACTTTTTTTTTTTTGTAAAATAATACCAACACAACACCAGAGCAATATTACCAAACTTAACGGAGGCAGAAAAAATGAAAAATATAAAAAAGTAATCTTAAACCAAAAATGGCAGAACATAAAAGTCTATTTTCGAGAAAACATGGCAAAATTACAATTACAGGTGTACTTATAATCTTTGAAAATAAAAAAGGATAAATATTAACTTCATTCTTTATTCATTTCCTCTTGCAAATCAACTTTGCAAACTCTTTGCAAACCAAATTGTTGGTTTCCGAGAATAAGACCAGCACATAAGGAGAAATTTACTGAAATGACTCTCATGACTAATGTTCAGTCATATCACAAGAGAAATAGAGTCCCCCAATTAAGGTATGCAGAAATCCCAAATGCAGAGTTGGGGTCACCAGTCACACTCTCCGTATATGTGGCGCCAAGGTGGCAATTCATCTTCATCTGCAAATTTCACACTTAAAACTAAAAGTTCATTTTAAAAATATCAAACAGTAAGAATTTTATCAAATGCTGCATAGGCTTTAAGGATGGGTCCCATGTTCGTAAAGTAATCTAAATTTGTGACACCTTCGGAGGGATAACATTAAGAAGTAAAATAAATATTGCCCCCTTGCTTGGTCTGGCACTTTAATGAATTAGATGAATCAACTTTAGTCCAGAATTAAGTACCTCCAAATAGATGTTTGTTTTACATTTCTCCGGTACAATAATGAATTTGGGCCACCCATTGACCTATACATCCAAATTTTCAAAAAGAATTAAATATGGGTCACCCTAATGTTCTAAAAATCATACGTAATAAAAAGTGGCCCATATCTCAGAGAATTTAATAAGGGTAAGTCAAAATTTAAGGGGATCATCAACATCTGTCTGACTTAGACCTAAAAATAATTGATTTTTTCTCCTGAAATCCTACCTTCCTTCATTGTTGGCCTATCCTCAATCATTATAAGACATTTTGAAACTAACAAAGGTATTTTAAATGAAAAATATGGCAGCTCAACTATGAGTTAACCATTTATCACTAAAACTATTTCTGTAAATAAAAACATTTTTGCCTACCTACCTAGCCAAAATCTTTTGAGGTGTTACATGAAACAAACAATCTATTTTAAGGCCTTACGTAAAGTCTGACATATACATTGTGTCCGACTCATACAAACATCCCAGTTTATTATAACCTTCCAACTTAGTTCACCTGTATCTGTCCAATGTGGGAATTCAATGTTTCACCATTTTTTTTATTTCCAGATATACTAGTATCTTGGAATAGTTAGACAGGTAAACATGCGTAAGGCATTACAAATAAATATTTTGTTTAGTGTAACCCTACCTGCCCCAATTTTGCCCTCTCAACTTAATACTTTTTATAGAAAGTTAAGAGCTGGTGCCATCAAGCACCATTTTGCTTTGAAAACTTATTAATAATTCTTTAATTTGAGTTGATTTTCAAATCATTTTGACTTGCACACAACACATAATACTAGTAATATAAACAGCAAACAAACCTTCAAATATGCATCTTTCTCCTGGCAAAAATGAAATTGCTTTAGAAAAAAATACCTCAATACCTACCCTATTGTTTTTGAGACGTTACCCTAAACAAACTTTATATTTGTTGTCCTAAGTCTGGCTGCTATACCTAGTACGATATATTCTTTGGGACATATTAGATAATGAATAGAAATTTTTCTAAGTGCAAGTCAAATATTTCCAAAGTCAGACAAGACTCATAAAATTGACCTCAAAAACAATTCATAAAATCCTTCTTATGCTAGTTCATCTGTATCCCCATCCTGGTGCTCACACTAAGGCCTGTGCCAGTATAGTTGAAATTGATTTTTATTTACATTAGTATGGTTGATTATATTTTCCTTAGTCAATACCTGCTGAGCATTTTGTAAATATGGATAATTTTGAGGTTTTTATGCTTATTTAGGCAGTTTGAGGGATCCACATAATAACAGGTGTCGCCAACCCGGGGCTCAAACTAACGCCTATCCCACTCTGGTTAAAAGGGATTTTTATTGCAATGGTGAGAGCCAAGATAGAAATGATTCATCAGAAAAACCAGAAAACAATGATTCTGACAAGATTCAGCCCGTAAGGTGTCAGACCTCTTTTTATTCATCAGGCAAGTTACTTGAAATTTCAAGGACAAACTTGAAATTTCAAGACAGGCCATTTTCTTCTGTATGCCCAGAAGGCACATATTTTGGTGCAAAGGGCTTTACCAAATCCTCCTTAAAATAAAACAACAACAACAGAAGACAACCAAAAACAAATTCCAGAAAGCCAACCCTGAGAGTTGGTTGAAACTCAGTCAGTTGAAAGGCAAACCAGCACACCTGAAGGATGTGAGCAGAAGATCCAAGTGAAACCCCTAATGACGGTTGCCAATGTGCCTTTGACTGCCGAAGATATGAAGTGTTTGACACCTTTTGCCTGGTTGACTGGTAATGTAAGTATCATATTCAAGTCCCTTTTAACATGGGGTCACTTTTTCACTTAAAAATAAAATAAAATTGAAGAATCTTTGGTTTTATTCATTGCCTGCCAGCTATGGCGATCGCATTCTAATACAGGCACTAATTGGTGGTTAACTCGCAATTGAGCAACTTACATAGCATAATAAGGTAAGTGTGACCTCCATTCCAGAGCACTAGAATATCTGGGAGGATTTATCTGAAAAAAAAAGTTGTTATTGCATGTGATAAAATAGTATCTAACTCCATTTGTTAACTAGGAGATGCCATTCCCTCTCAAAATTATCAACTTTGTTAATAATGTATGTATGTATATTTATTGACTACGCGACTGCGTAAAAGTAAATACATCACAAAGGATAATATGATGACAAAATAGTACAAAATGAAAATGGACTACAGGGTGTCTATGTACGTTCGAGTAAGTAGAGTACCCGAATACGTCACAAACATACTTAAACAATCAGCAAAACCCGACCAAACTTAACCATGAAGTGAGTATTCCACTTAAGGTGCTCTCACAGGTACACTAAAAAGGACTCAAAAGGGCGACGCAGCCCACTTAAGGTGGTTACACATAGCTTAACACCCTTAGAGTGAAACGGTGCAAAATATCGGCGGCATACACCAGAACAGGAAACACAGGAAAAAAAACCAAACTAGTTAAATAAAAGACATACAGAAACGGGACCAACCATAGATCTTACAGGAAGCTTCCCTTAAAGGTTAACAAACGAATGAAAAGAAGAAATTATGGTTATGAACGTAACATAAAATCTAAACAAAAACTGCATTACCATAGCAACTGAGAATATAACTTCTAACACTCTGTTGCTAAAGAATTAAAGTGACGCCGCACTGACCGCTTAAGGTGGTCTGCCTCAAAACAAAACATTGTCTGTTGCAAACGAATTAAGGTGACGCCGTACTGACCGCTTAAGGTGGTCTGTCTTATCACATCTCACACCCCACTTAAGGTGGCTCAGTATGTAGATGCGGCAGTAGGAACGCGAAGCATGCTTAATCAATTTCAGAGTAACAGGAAAGCAAAACATATCCCGTACTAGCTCGTAATCCTAGGACAGGCTTGTGTCGATCCCTGTCCAACGAGAGACCTTTAATCTACCCTATACCTTCTCGTACTCTCTCGTTGTACATGCCTGAGATATGTACCATTGCGATGTGCCACAGCTTGCACATCTGCTCCATGCTGAAACAGACAGACTTTCCCAAAAGCACCAGCAATAGATCACATTGAGTACCGAGAATAGCTTGGCCACTACCATCGTCAATGTTACCTATCTCACGAAACATTACATTTCGACGAGCTTGCCACCTGGGGCATTCCATGACCAGATGTCTAGCATTTTCCTGTGCAGCCAACTCGCAGAACCCACAGAATCTAGCAGCCATGGGCCGCCCTTTCAGTCGCACATCGTCTACCCTTAGCATACTAGAATGCGAGATCAACCTAACCATGGTTTCACAGCTCCTCATCATACATTGATCGGCGTTAGACATCTTATACCACACCAGATAGTCTGGCAGGCCGCAGATCCCAGACAGCAGATCTAGATTTCGGTGGCATCTAACTTCCACCCGCCAGAAGCAAGCATCCAGCTCTCTTGCGCACCCCCACATTTTTTTCTCCAAGCATCCTTAGACCATATAGCCCCCCGTCTGGCCATATTCGATACCTTCTCCATAACCCCAAAGGTGATCGCCACCTTCAGGAGGTCAAAACAATGCTATCAAAGGCATTACCTATACTTACCTCTCTCTCCCTATCGAAATCTTCTAGCCTTCTACAGAAGATGGCCCTCGATGGATCATCTTCACCCAGAGCCATGATCGACTGGACAAACATGAGCTTCTTAATCTCAATGAGTCTCTCCAGCCTTATCCAACCGAGACCATAAAACCCGCAGATGTTCAGGGCCCTGCGGAAGAGTCTTTGGATCTTCTTCCCCGCATACACCTGAAAGGCTTCTATGGCAGACACTGCTTTGTCAGTGAGGACCCAGACTTCGCATCCAAAAAGTGCTATCGGCACGATAATTGTCCAAAAAATAACACCGCAAGTATACACCGACAGACCATTTCAGCTTAAAACCAGACCGGAGATAGCGTTTAGGGCAAGCCTAGCCTTTGAAAGCCTAGCTAAAATGCCCATCTCGTCTCCATCATATAGACTAGTGGTAACCCCCACATGGTCATATGTGAGTCGTTCTCTTACGCGGTCCCTACCCAGCATAAAGACCCGAACGTCCGCGTTATGTCTGTTAGCATTCGGCGTCTCGCCAAAAGCCATGATACCGCTCTTCTTCGCGTTATACGCATAACGCCACTTACAACTGTGCCGGTACACGGCAGAGAGCGCTCCATCGAGCTTGCGCTCAGAGAGACAACATGCGACGAGATCATCCGCATATCCGACTGGGGAGCTTGGGATACGCCGGATATTGCAGCAAAGCCCCGAATCCTTGAATAGAACGACAAGAGAATTGATAAAAGCCGTATACTTGATCAGGGACATGTATCCGCCTTGATGGATCCCACACTTAAGTTGGTACCATCCGGATACATGTCTCTGAACGCACGCGACACACCAAAAGTCTAAATAACACTGATACAGGACGCGCCAAGTCCTGCCCCTAATCCCAATATCCCACAGCTGATAGAATAGCCCATCAATCCATACAGAATCGAATGCTTTAGCCACGTCGAAGAAGGCAGCATACTCGTCATGCTCCTCCCTCGACGTGGCTATCGACTCGCGCAAAACGAACGAAGTATTGATGCAAGACAACCCCTTCTTGCAGGCACTTTGCAACCCAGAAACCGCTCCAATCTCACCCCACCACTCCTCCAAACTACGCCAAATGAGCACTTCGAAAAGTTTATTGAACGTGGACAGCAACGTAATCCAACGGTAACTGTCCGGTTCTAGTGGGCATGCATCTTTTCCTTAATGCAGGGGTATCTGCATACCAACACGGAACCCTTTCAGAATATATTGTCTCCCTGACACAGTTATAGAAAATACCCAGGAAACTGACAATCAGACGACCACCGTACACAAGGTGCTCGGCAGTAACGCCGTCCAGTCCGCATGCCTTACCTCTGTTGAGTTTCCTCAGCGATAATCTCCTCGTCTGAGAACGGCTCCGCTAAAACGTCATCCACCTCTACACTGCGATTATACAGCTGGACCTGCTGTGTGACTACGTCGTTATGCTCATGGTCAAAAGCCGGGTCCTGCTTCGGTGTACCCAGGCGCTCAAAGTGTGTCTTCCACACACTCAGGACCTCTCCCGTCTCATACACCACCTTGCCGTCCCTCCCACGAATAGAAATAGAGTCAACCCCCTTCGACCCCCTAGCCCTCTTGACAAGATGCCAAAAGTTATTTCTATTAACTTCCGCCATCTTCGTTGCTCTAAGAATCTCCGCGTTCTCATATTCAATGCTGAGATGACGTAATCTACGAGCGAAGGCCCCTTTCGTAGATTTATAATCTATGAAGAGGGGGTTCTCCGCGTCACGTGGTCTACCAGCCCCAACCCATGTCCGTTAACTACTTACCTTCGCTCTTTTCAACATACTGAGTTTCTCGTTCCAGTATGGTTTGAGATGTCTCCTATACTTTGACTTTGGAAGTCTAGAGGAAGCCTCTAGAATACATCTAGTAGCCTGCTCTAGGGCCTCAACAATAACTTGTGCAGTGCACACACCCCGTCCCAACGTTACCGTAAGTCCCTCCAAAGTTGGACCTACGACATCCACATACCTTCTACTTACCTCAAGAGCGCTGAGCTTGTCCCACCTCACCCTAGCGGAGCTACGCGCAGCCTCCTAGTGGACAGGGATTTCCCTGAACTGAAGTTTAACATGAACTGACAGGTGGTCAGAGAGGTTAAGGGCATCACCCTCAGCCACCCAGCACTCCGTGACTAGGTGCTCCATTGCAGCAGAGACCATAATATAGTCGAGAGTTGAGGTATTAAATGGACCCTCGAACGTGTCAATGGGTCCGGACGCTAAAGTAGTCATATTTACTGCTACCAAACCCTTCCTTACCATAAACTGTCGCACCAGAGCTCCTCTCTCCGTTGCAGCGCGAACCCCACAACCCATCGGGCCAGCACCAATATCCCCATTGAAATCCCCCATCAGACAAAGGCTAGCCCCAGGATCCCTACCCTCTACTACCTCTGCTAGCTCATCGAGTGCTACATCGAGTGCATCCTTCGAGCCAAGTGCGGGCAGATACACGCACCAGAAGTAACACACTCCACCAGCAGTATCTTGGACTCTGATCCCAGAGGCACGGTCAAACAGCGAGTGGGGCACTACAGTAACACTCTTTATATTCTTGCTCCAATATATAGCAGTCCCGCCCTGACACCTTCCACTGCCAAAATCCGCAGCAGCCGCGCAGTCACTCGCTCTAGCATGGACCAAGTGAGTGTCCAAAACCTCCTCCAGCACCCCCACCCTGGCGTGGAGCCAGTGTTCGCACACACCAACGATATCATTGTCCCCCAAAAGCCCCCTCAAATGTGGGACCGCCGCCCTATACCCCCCCCCCCCCCCCGAGTTCCAGCATGCTATCCTGAGTGGCTTGCTAGATTTCATCTCAGAAACACTAGGCCAACTAACAACAGCAGCCAGTATGGCAATAATTATCAAAGTTTTTGCTACTTTCATGCAGTGGTCTAATGGGTCCTACTCCAAACACCCGACACGCTCCGTCTCTTACCTGGTAACCACCAGGACGATCATTTTCCAACTTAAACATCACCACCCACAGGAGGACTATACTCACCATGGCACTTACCGTAAATATCCATCTCAACAGGTGCCACACCACCACCTCGGCTGCACACAGCCGCGCAGCAACTGACCTACCGTAATATACGAGTCCATTACCGTACCCATACACACTACTACCCGCAGAGGTATCCCGGCGGGCATTAATGACAACAGCAGGAGACAGGCGCATATAAGACACACTCGCATCATTTTCATACACATTACCCGTAGCCGCCACTCCAGATCGGCCTGAAAGCTGACTGTGCCCCGAGACACACAGTCTCCCAGACGGCAGTATGATGTAAAATCCACACACAATCAATGTATAGACCGCTGGCACTAGAGGGACTGTGAAACCATGGCAACAATGATAGGTTGCACCCAGCATGGGCAACCACATACGACCAGTTACAACCATAGAGTACCAGCCCCGACTTCTACATAGAAAATGTACCACACTTGCAGGCTTTATGTAGCCCAATAGATGGCATATCATAGATATACCGATGTACTGCACCAACCCTGCCATATTTGCATTGTTAACATATCCATACATAACGAGCTTAGGGCTCCTCAATGGGAGTCTCCCACTGAGAGGACATCCGCACGCACATATCCCACACACAAACTCAGGCCCTGATAATAGGTTCAGCACGCAGCTCATGTACACACGTACGTATAGGTCTAGCAGAGGGATAATCCGCGTGCAGATATGCCGTGTCAGTGTGAGAGATCGATTGACATCAACATCAGATTTAAGAACACTACCAGTATCACCACTCATTACCCACACAGCTTCACAATTACATTTGTAGTGGACATACGACAATTCTACACCCACACATACACACATACCTCCTCGTACACACACATACCTCAGCCACCTCACCTTGCTGCTAAACACACACAATAGCAGTACATAGAGAGACAGTACAGTTGTAATGATGCAGATTTTGTATACACACATTCAGGGGATCAATAAATCTATACACCGCTACCACCCTCTTCGTCAGCAACCTTTCCGCCTCTCTGCCTCTGCCTGTATTCTATGTTTGAGAGCCAGGCACGGGCACTAGCACGGGCTGGCCAGAAATCTTTCTGCAGCACCTTACTCTCATCAAGCTCCTTGAATGTTACCCTGCAGTTCGCAAACGATAAATCGTATTCATATGTGAACACTTTCACATTGACCACTCCAACCCCTCTCGCACGACAGTGTTCCTTCACTAGGTCACTGAGTTCGTCATGGTCCTTGCACATAGTATATTCTAGATTAAGCACAAACACATCACGGTTTGGGCCATTCCTGCCCCCCTCAAAAACCCTCCTACTAACTTTATTTGCAATCATATCATCACAAGGCTGCTTCCTTTTCGCATTGGCGACATCGTCTAAGGACGGCTGCCAACCGTTACGGGTGACCACCATTGCAATTGATCCGGGCCTACCCGCCTGTCCACCCACACTGCCTCCGCGATTCGGAGCCATACCAGATCCACTAGCGACGCTCGCCTCATTGCTCCGGTATCCATTCCCTGACCATACATTACCCTCAGCAGAGGGGCCGTCACTAATCACTACCTTCGTAGGGGCCTTAGGTCTGGCTGATGTACCAGGCTGTGCACTACCCTGAGCACCACTACGTGTACCACGACCACCTGGTTTTTGGCCGCCTGCCTTGCCCGACGTGCCAGCCTGGGGGCCGTTCTGTGCATTACTACGTGTAACTCGCCCAGTTGTGATCGGCATCTACACGATGCACGTCAATTCAGCATCAGACACTACCTCCTCGGCCCAAGAGACAGGAAATGCTGTCTCCGACCCGCACATACTAGGGGCCGGGTCGCGTGTGTTCACATTCGGCTCAGCTTGTCGCACCGGGGCACTGGCTTGTACACCAGAACCCGCATCCCCACGATGATTCTCCACATCCGGACGGCTATTACTGCCGACGTCTACGACAATGCACGCCGCAGCATTCGTTGTGGGAGCCGCCCCATTTCGCGGCATACTCTCACGACTCTGGGGGATCACCCCACTTGGGTCAGAACCCGCCCTACCGTCACGCTGTCGTCCACTATCCGCCACACGTCCACTGCCCATCGCACTGATAGACCTTGCAGGCGCTTGATCTGTGCTACCACCTGGTGCGCGTGTCTGAGCACCACTGCCCAGGGCCTGATTTACGGCAGGGTAACCATCAAGGCTACCCCCTACGACGTTCTTGGTAGCGTCCGCCATGTACGACAATGTCCCATATCCACACGGGACGTTGCGATCCGCCGAAACCACGTTGTTAAGTGCTATGTCCGCAAGACTAGTGTCATTTCCACTAAAACTCGACTGGGGGGGGGGGGGGGGGGGGGGTACTCCCAGCCATCCAATTGTTCATATATCCCATCGCAGCAGGATATCCTGCGGCCATGTACTGATACGGGTGCACGGTGAAGGGAGCTACCTGGTTGGCATTTAGCTTTGCGTCACTGTCCTTCAGTTGTTGCCTTAAAGCGCGAACCTCAGCCCTCAGCTTCTTGAACTCATTATCACGCTCAAACTGTGCTTTCCGCAGAATGTTCAGTTTAGCCTCGTTCTGTTTGTCTTTTGCACGATGTTCGTTCTCGAACGTGACTCTCCAATCCTGCCATTCACGTCTCATCTCCTCTGAACAGACTGCCCACCACTCGTCGCGTTCACGGCTCGTCTCCTTCGGAGTATCCCGTGCATTGATCCTGACGGTGGAATCATGAATTCCCTGGGGGGACCCCCAGAGATCCCACTCTGTCTGTGTCGCCATTACCACTGCACTCTGATTTCGTTCGGGATCAGATGTAGAATCTGCGGCTGCACTACCGGCAATGGTTTTCGTGCTGTTGCCTGTTTGCGGATGTATGTCACCAGCAGTAACTCTGCCAGCAGTCGCTAGATTGCCCTGAGCAGTACTGTTCGAAACATTTGGGTCAACTACTTTACCATGTGTTGGGTCACCACTACATGTGGTATCCATGGATACATCGGGTACGGCAGAGGGAGTATTGTCAGTGGTCCCCAGGGACTCGGGGCGTCCCTTATCGTGTTCTCCCTCTGGCGGTATACTGTCCACACCATCACCATCATCAATAGAAACTATGCATTCACCTAAACGCTCACCTTCCCTCTCAGGTACCTCCACGCCCATAGAACTGTCCGACGGGGCATTATGTCCTGCAGGTCCCTTCGCCACATCATTTTCATCATTTTCAGATTGCGACATCTCTCCAGATGTTGACCCTGATTGGTCACCATTTTCGCCTACACTATCATCCTGTGATTCCTCAGACCCTTCCATATCGTCCTCGAACACCTCAAATGAGATCTTCGGTTGGTTTGCGTCTCTCAACAAACGCCTAGATACACCCTTCTTCCTCGTTTTCGCTTTGCTCCGCCTTACGACAGCATGTGGAAAAAATGGATTTCTTCCTGTGATGAATCCCATGAGATCCATCGTGTCCTTCACCACCTTTTGTTTTCCACGTCTCGCAACCAGAACCCATTCTCCTACGGCAAACTGAATGTCATTACTATGCCCAGGGGATGGCAGCATCTTCTTGACGGGCCCCATATCCACATCACCGGGCTTCTCCAGCTCACTCACCAACTTGCGCTTCGCATACCTGAAAACTTTCAGACGCATGTCCATAAGCGCAGACATATTATAATCTTCCATAAGCTCGTCCATAACATCCGTCTCGCATTCATCGTCCAACCTCTCCAAAACATCACCTATTCCATTACTAAAAAGCGTGGTATAATCCAAAACACACGAACCCTAAGCACTCTGACTGCCGGCGTCCGCCATCTTGAATTACTCCCAATAATGTGTGCCAAATATTTTGCATGTATGTACTATTGTTTCAATAAATTCTTGAAATTGAAAAAAATAGGAGTTTTTTCTTTTAACTTCGCAAAATATATTGTCATTTTAGCAAACAGTATGATAATTGAGAGTAGGCGACCTTTATTTATGTCTCCAGTTATGATGCTGTTTTCAGAAAACCCAGATGGATTATCCATCTTTCCACATCTGTCCAGATTTTATTTGATTTTTCACAATATAGAAGCATATGAGCGTTACTATCTGAATCAGTTAGACACATACTACATACTTCATTTCTTTTTATACCCATTTTAACAAGTCTGTCGCTTGTAAAAGACCTTTGATGTAAGGTTCTAAACTGAACAAATTTAGCATAGGTATCATCAATTAGGGTACTGTGTCTCTTAAATGATTTTGACATATCATTAGTGGATATGGTTAAGTTTTCATTATCGTTCCATTTGTTACAAGTTTCCTCAATAATGTTGTAATGTCTGCCGTGGAGTAATCTATATAGATTGGAGACTCCTTTTTTGTCTTTATTTACATTTATATTGAGGTAACTGTTTCTTAGGAGTGGTGTTTTGCAATTGGGAAAGTCTTTAAAGTTAAGGAATATTTTGATTTTGATACAAACACTCCCGTATTCCAAAAAGTTTGACTTAATCTGGAACGTTTTTTGAAAAACTTGGAGTTCCATTGGTCTTCCACATGTATCTACTATGTCATTTATTTTTCTGATTCCTTTGTCATACCATGCCTTCTTAAAGTCAATTTTAAGATTAGGAATACACCATAATGGAGTTTCATGTATAATGTCCATGTGAGTAATAATATCAGTTTTAAACAAAGCATCAACACCTTTTATAAAATCAGACCAGAAGGGATTGTAGATTACATCTTTGATTCTTTCCATCCTGTCAGGGCCAAAGGTGAAAACCTCATAAATATCCCAAAAAGTTGGAAATACAGTCCATTTCGATTCACTTTTAAGAAGTCTCTTGGCCCATCCAAGTTTTAAGGCAAAAACATTATCTTCAAAATCAGATTAAGGCAATGCACACATTTTATTCAGACTTCTGGCATGATGTTAGAAAGAGGGATGAAAGGCTGTGAACTGTTACGTTTGTATATTTTCAGTGAATAAAGACTCATTAACCAATAGCATTGGAGGTAATGTGTAAGTTAATTAAGCTTCTTATTGATTGGCACACTCATATTTGAGGCCCAGTTGTTTCTTTAAAAGCCTTGCACAATTGTCCTCAACTGAATGACATTGTTATTATATCTGTTAATTTATTGAATGGTAAATCATTGGGTGACATATTCACAACCAGGCTAGACATTACTTGATGTTGACTTGCTGGTAAGTATTTACAAGGACTATTTCAGTGCTATGTGCTCAGATTTATTGAAAAAATTATTGCACCCTCAGGCCACTCCCATGGAGTTTTTGATTAGACAAAATAATTGAACTACCGAAAAAATAAAATGTTAGAAATTACTGAACAAAGACTTGTGATTTTTTTTCATTTAGGCCATAACTACATCATTGTAATTTGCACTGGACTTCCATCATGCGAATTCTTACAAATCAGTTGTGTTCCATCAGAGAACTACACACCATTGAATGGAAATGCCTGCAAACATCAAAGGTGCCGCCGCTACTTAAGGATGCCCGCACCAGTTTATTTTTCGATTGTTGGAGACGTCCCATTGTTGATTATTTGAGTACCTGCCATAGGTCCATTGACTTGTGCAGCGGCCTATACTCCAACGCCCCATGAGGTCGACTGCCTCCCGGGGACAAACTGTCATGTACCCCGCACTTGCCTAGAATTTAGGCTGTCACATACAATATCTTGACACAACATGCATCTCAAGATTTCCTCTTCCCAGGCAACAAGTGTCAGTTTGGTCAGGTTGGTGTGTTTTTATCTCACAAGGTGGTGTCATAGGGCTTAGTCTGAGTATACCAGGACAAATTGGAATGCATATTTAAATGACACGATTTTCCTTTTTAAATTTTTATCAGGGAAATCGCAAGGAAATTGTTAAGCGATGTGAACCTAGTAAAAGTACAAACATATGGTGACCATCCATCCGCATTAAGCTTCTCCTTCATTTCATAATTTAGATGGTCATCGGTTCACAAGAGTGGAAAGAAAGTCTCCGTTTGAGTCAATACGAATATCTGGCTCTTTGGGTGGTTTGCCAGTCATTTAATCCTTGACACTTCATACCCCGTTGGGAGGATACTTTTGTCAATACCTTCCCCAACGAATACCTTTCAAGAAATATATACTTCGTAAATGGTGAGTAATCAACCATGGATGACAATTCCGTGCATGGAATAGTGCATAGCCAAATTACCCATGAACATTTCTGGGACAAAAAAATGATCACAGGAAATTTTTGGAGCAAAGTTTCATTTTCTTGTATGGAAATGTCATTTTCATGCCTTAAGATATTAAAATTTCAAATTATCATGCATGGAAATGAAATATTCATGCATGAAAGTTTATCATGCATGGAAATGAAATATTCATGCATGAAAGTTTCGTGCCACGATTTTTTTTTCATGCATAAAACTTTTCCTAAGGGTACTCTCTATGTGTTTTCTTGATTGTTATCACACAGATCACAACTTCTTTTCCATCTATGAATATTGGATATTGTACACAGGAAGTTGGCTGGATATCATGGAGAGTGGGCTTGATGGGGAAATTGACACATTTCAAGCGTTCCGGGAATAGTAGCCCACTCAGGTAAGATACCAACAAAACGATAAAACGATAATACTATCTAAGACTACTTTAGACGTTAATGTGCTTGCAAAGGGAGCAGGTTTTTATAGAGTCTCGCATTTCTAGGACGAGGTCATATCCTTATATGCATATCACCCAAAACAAGTACTGTAGTCCCCTGGGGGTTCTTCTGAACCCTATAGGCATGCAAATGGCAGAGTGACTCGGATTAAATCACTGTCCTGTATATGGGACATCTTCAACAAATACCTCAGACCGAATACTGCCTGGAAACCATCTCAATGCATGCAAAAACACCAGCGTAAATCTTGCTAGTGTCTAGATCATACATTTAAATCACCCGCTTCGCCTCAAAAGACATGTAACGCCTATAGGTGTGCACCCAATGGAAGAGTAGCTTGGGTCATTAACATGCCATAGGATGAATAATACCCTTTATGTAATCTCACTATGCAAAATCTTGCCTGAACGACATTTTTAACCCTTATGCTGCTGGTGGTTAAATTGGCCTATACGAAATTATTCAAAAAGGGTGAAAAATAACTGAACCCCTGGCACATAGGTACTCATCTGAGAGTGCTCAGTGAGAGCTACCTAATGAATACCGACATGACAGGGTTTAGATGGTTTTCAAAATTGCTTGCATCCTCGTGCTAATTGGACCGAAGTAGCCTTAGCATTGGAAGGGTTAAACATTGTATGGGTGCATGGAAGGTGGGGCCGTTGTCCTACCCTCGACGCAAACCCGTGTTACAGACGAACACGTTGCCTGGACATTCGAAATCACCCCGCTTGTAGAGAGAGCAAGTATGAAATGCAAAGGATCAAGAGAGGGAGACTGTTCAGCAAGGGAACCCCACTTAAAACATAGATGATTGACCATACGCATTTTCTGAAAATGTTTCAAATCATCAGTTACAAAGAATATGTAGATTACTCTATCCAAAAAAAATCAGTGTTAAAACATGTTTTTTTAAGGATATGATTTAGAAAAGGCAGGTATAGTCATAATGTTATATATTTGATAAAAGTCTGTATTGTACCAACTTTTCAAAATTGGCAAAAATGTCAGGTCAAATGTATCATAGGACCTTAACTGCTAAAATTGTTAACGCTTTAAACGGTCAGATAAAACCGAGGAAGTATAAGCATTTTCTGAGAGGGGGCCGTACTAGACACCCATTATTCAACAATAAATAATAGTCTGATTACTTCTTTGGAACAGCCCGATGCAGAATCAGGGGTATCTAAATATTTTAGTTCCTAGAACACAGCAGTTTCTGGTGGCTGTAGTTCTATAAAAGCTGTGAATATTGTAACCGGCTTGCGCAGCTATATTAGCCCTTATTTCTATAGTTAAGACCTAGAACATTCAATTGATATTTTTACTAAATTGAGTTCACTAGATGTTTAAACACAATTCGTACCAAAAAGTAAAATATATATATTAGGTTCTATTGGTTATCTTTAGTGAAAATTTGCCGGGTTGAACAGTGGTTTTATTTTTTGCTTGTTGTGTGTTTTGAAGCCCCTGTCGCAAGCTCGTCTCAATTAACAACACGGGCGACACCAACAAAGGGAATTACCTTATTGTTGCCACGGGACATTGCAAATTTTATTTGCGAAAGAGCAAAGAGCGTGCCCTATCACTCGTAGCTCTGTAGCAAGAAAAGTAACTCGGAACGCCCCCATTATTTTTTGGTATACTGAAAGCAGATTTACAGAGCAAGAATATATCAAAAAATTAAAAAATTCTCTGGATTAGTTTTTTTTTTTACAATTCATTATGTGTGACATGATGCGTCCTGGCAAGCGGGTACGACTCCAACAAAGGGATTTTCCCCCTTTTGTTGCCACAACAATAGGGAAACAAAGGCAGCCTCATTGTCTTTTCATGTCATAAAATAGCAAAAAATGTAGCCTTTCATTCATAGCTCTATAGCAGAAAAAGTAACTCGAAACACCCCCAATTTTATTTCGCATATAGAATGCAAATTTACGGGGCAAGAACATATCAAAAAATAAAAAAATTCTCTGGACTAAATTGTGTTATTACAATTCATTATGTGCGATAAATTGCCCCATATTTGCGTCCATATTTGAAAGAAAAGTAATAATCTTTGACTCAATCCCTCCAATTTAATCTTAGGCTATGCAAAAGATAAAGTTGGTATTGAAATGCAGTTTGCGCAAGCAGAAAGAGGACCTACTCCATTACCCGCATGCAAATTTACACTCATGAAGATCCATAATTTCATTTTCTTTAGGCTAACAACCCACAATGAGCTAAAAATAAAAAATGTGCGAAGTGGTGGCCTCTTTTCTCTAAAATGGCCACTTTTCAAAAATCACAAATTTGTCTCTAGCACAAAATATCGGCCAAACAGCGAATTTCTTTATATTTCCTTTAGTTTTATCCCACAAGGTATAACATATCCAAAAATTAGAAAATTCTGAGGACAAAAATAGAACTGGTGCGGGCATCCTTAAGTGCCAAAACGCTTGCTGCGGGTACATTATTGATATCCAGTGTAGTAAAGCCAGCCTTTTATCTGAGTATACTGGATGTCAATTACTTAGCCGTGTCATTGATCTCGGTGGCATTTCAGCTCACAATTATCTCAGTTTCAACATTAATGACCAAGCACTTGCTGATGATTCTGTTAATTGAACCATTAGTAAGTTTTCAATCATCACTCAGTCTGCAGGATGATCTCAAAATGAATGATGTGTAGGATGATTTTATGCGTGGCTTTAGATACTTGCAGGTCTACACTCCTAGTATGCATGTTGCCAATTTCATTATTGATATCAGTTGTGATACATCATACCAAACTCTGCTGCAGGGTCTTAGCGTGCAGGGTGACTCATGAACAATACTTTCCTTGGGAGGAAACACACCCTATGTGTTTATAAGAAATTGTTAAAAGTAATAATTCTGTTAAAGCGTTAATTTCTGAATGATAAGAAAGGCATTTGAGGAAGAGAGAAAGCATATAATTACTTTATTTTTCAATGTATATGGTCAGTATGCCGATTTCTGTATTGCCATTGAGGGCACTTGAACACAATGACTTCTTAATCCCTCATTTTAAACACCCTACTAAGAAAATACTGGCTAAGACCCTGTTCTAACACTCCATTAACAGCACTTGCCTGATATTAATAAAATTAATCAACTAAAGTAACTTCTGAAGGTCAATTTATTACTGGTTGTATAAAGCCTTGCAGGTCTACAATGCCTTTAGTGGGCATGACTGCTATTTCCATTATTAATGTTGCTGTAGGCAAAGTACCGATTCATCTTGCCACTTGTGTCATGTATTAGGCCCAGTTGAAATCTCCCTCATCTGTTTAGTATTTGGAGAAACCTGATACTGCTTAGCCGCTGAATGTGTCTCATACACAGCAAGTGATTGAGCCTCTCCCTGAACGGCACCCATAAAGGGTGTTCGTAAATGATTCATTTTTCTTATTCAGAATATTTTCCTACAACTCGATCTTCAGAAACGAGGCTGTTATGGGCCAATAAGCTGCATTTTAGGACAGGCCAGTTTCATTGTTATTGCCTAAGATGACCTTAAAAGGTTACTTTTCTGCCTGAGATGAGAAGTAGCTTGATCGATCTTGTAGCTAAATGTTATTTCCTGTCCAACTAATATTCCCATATCAGTCAATTCCATGACTGGTAGTGATATCACTATATAACAGCATATTTGCGATATCATTTGTTTCAATCATTGATAGTAGTTTCTAACAAGTTTAAAATGAAGTAGAATATTTCATTTACAGTCAAGAATTAGACTAATGAATACTTTTGTAAACATGTTATTCTAGTTAGGAATTGGCCAATTAGGTTTGAGTATTTGTATTGAATCATGATAAAAATGGTTCAATGCGAATCAAGGCCTAGAATCATTAAGTGAGATATAATAAAACAACTTATTTACGCCATGTTGCCGGTAATCATGGCTTACTTCTGTTATGATGGCTGAGAACCCTAGTCTGATAAATGCACTATCTAGCCATCTGCTTCTTAAATGGAAAATGCAACAGTATGCTGATTGGCTATTTCCAAAAGTGAGTAAAATAATCTATATTTATTTTCTTATCTGTGTGCTTGGTCATCAGAGATAATGCCGGTGGACCATTACATGTAATAAAGCAATAAACCACACTATATGCCTATTCAAACCCATGATAAGTCAGCTGTATAGATTGCAATTGATTTAAATTATTTGGCCAAGCTTTGAAGTGTCAGTCATTCTAGCCAAGGTTCAATATCGAGGGCAATTGATAGGTTAATTTATCAGTCAAAAGTATATGGTGTGTACAAATTTCTAAACAAGAGAGATCTCCTGATTGCAATAGAAACCAAGATGTATTTCTTTTTTATCAAATTCATTTCTCAAGCTTCAAGTATTTGCTTGTACCTTCATGTTTCGTGGCAAACACAAAGCCTAAAAGACTTCTGTAGAGCCCTGGATGTTGTTAGTTGCGAACGTGCTGCGGCAGGAGGTGTTTGTGTTGAATTCTATAAAGACTGAGCGGGAGACTGCAGCCACAAAGTGCAGCCACAAAATATAACGTATTTTGTGAATTTAAATAAATATCATGTTGCTGTGCCATAATTTTAATCATGTAAGATGTTTCTAGTGGTGCTGCGAGTACTCAGAATTTAGAATGTGCACTTGATTGAGCAATATATCTGAGTGCTTGACCCGGGTTCAGAACACTCAAGTTTTGCTGAGTGGCTCGACAAATACAATAAACACTCTTATCAGTCGTGTTAAATCAACAAGTGTACAAAATGTCTTTTCAATTGATAATGATGACTTTTCAATTGGTAATGATGTCTTTTCAATTGGCAAATCTTTCTCTAGAATAACCAAAATTGATGATATCTACTTGGGATACATACAGTTCAGAACATTATATAGACATTTTTGTATGAACAATATACTGTTTACAATTGGTATTAAGGGTACTCCTCTTTGTAATTTCTGTTTAGAACAAGACGATTCAAATGAACATATGTACCTTGAATATCCAATATCTTTTGAGTTATGGAACTGTATGGAAGGATAGATAACAAATGTTGGAGTCTTAAAATATGAATTAAAAGGCAAAAAAATATTAGGTGAATTAGACGAAGCCTACTGGCAAAATGCTGTTATTTTAAACACCAAAAAATCCATAGTTTTGTCAAAACCCAACAACTCAACTCCAAGCCTGTACCAGGTCAAGCTATACACTAAGTCAATGTATGACTTTGTTGAACTCAAATACTTGTTGAAAGATAAACAGGATGTCTTTAAAAAAAAGACTACTACGACAGATAAATATTTTAATATTGTTTATTGATATAATAAGACATTTGAAAATCAATTAAGGTTTTCCATGATTTTCTTGATAACAATTTACAGTAATTTTCTGCATTTAAGATATTTCTGGTAAAGAATCCAATACTTAAAAAACTAGATAAAATAGCAGCATTTGTTTACACCCCAATGCCGCCAACTTAAGTATACAGAAATCACGCTGGAAATCACGTCCCAACGCGATATCCAGCAGGATTTCTGTACACTTAAGATGGCGGCATAAAAATAACATCAAAATTACCCGCATTTCTAAAATGAATTGCAACTAATGACTAGGTAAATATAATTAACCAAACTGAATTTGATAAAAAAAATCATTTTCAACCGGAGTGGCCCAAGTGTTAGTTTGAGCCCGGCAATGGGGATACCTACTATCATGTGTATCCATCAAACTGCCAAAATAGCATAAAAACCTCAAAATTACACATATTTCTAAAATGAATTGCAACTATTGACTAGGAAAATATAATCAAGCATACCAATGTAAATAAAAATCACCCAATTGCTCTTGAATTATTCCTAAATGTGGTTATTTTTCTATTTTGACAATTGTAGCTCTTTAATTGCCATACAGTGAAGTAAATGCCCCACATCCTGGGGCATTAATGAAATAAAAAATGTATGATATTTTGCTTTCCGTGAGATATTCCCTTCATACATTTAACGTCTGTTATCTTTATAGGATATTCTTCTGACTCAATTAGTGAGTTTCTGTGTGTGATTATTTAAAAATATTAACCCTTTGAGACCTGTTTTTGAATAAGGAAGTAACTGCGAATAAGTAAGTTAAAACAAATACGTCATTGAATATTGAAACAAGATAGACGCCAGTGGCGTCAAGAGGTTGATTCCGTGTATGTCTTTTTGTAGTTAATCATTTGCAATTTTTTGTTTTTTTAATATTTTGCTATTTTGAAATTTTTCTGATTTTTGTGTTTTTTCGTTAGTGGTTACAGTGGTTTTGCTTTTTCTGTTGGATTGACTTATTTAAGTATTATGTATATTTGGTCGTGATCTGAGTAATACGTTTTGATGACACCTGTTGAATGGTATTCTGTAAGGTTGGTGTGAATGTGATCTATTATGGTGTTTTGTTTTGTTGTTGGGTTGTTTATGAGTTGGTTTGTTCCTATACATTTGCAAATTTTTTCTGTGGTATTTATGTGTTTGTTTTGTATGTTAATGTTAAAGTCACCCATAAGTATTTTTTGATGTTTTATTGTTGGTGGTGATATTGCTGAAAATGTTAAAGTCAATCACTGATGCATGTAACAAACTGACTGGCTGCCTGCAAATAACACCACATCAAAATCAAACATGTTGCCAACAGCCAAAAGTCCACTCCCCCTTAACAGAGGCTTGTGACTCTCCCCCACAACACAAAATGTTAACACATAAGCTAAGTATATACAACAAAGCCCATGCATTAAAATAAGTGCCGGCTCTCAAATATTAAAAAAGACCAACAGTTAAACAGCCAATAAAAAATTTCATCATAACCTAAAATTCAGCACGCATAAATAAAATGCAACTTTTGACAAACTAAACTAATCACTAAGCCTATCCGCCAAATATAAACATGAACATTTTAACACACATACTTCAGAAAAAGAGAGCGATGGGGGGCGGGGTTAAAAATTTGACATCTGACATATCATCAAAGTAACACAAAACATTTACATGAAGATGGCCAAACACTGCCTAAAAGCAAACATGAACAGGGATCAACCTTATGTACCCTTTAGGGGCATATGCCCCTGGTTCATGTGATATTGCAACCAGATGAAAAAATATACGAGCCAACTTTGTGAATGGACATTAAATATAAGTTTGGAGCATTTTAAAACATTTTCCTTTTTCTTTAAATTCTTTATCTTTTTATCATACCTAATAGTGCCAAAAAATACATCTGAAACACATATCCTTCAATTTTTTCATAAGAATTCTATCTAAAACCCTCCCCCAAATATTTCCCAAAATTATAACCCACTCCTAGCTATCCAAGAAACTATGACAAACCCACCATCACTCATCCAGTAGATCACCAAACATGAATGGGAAAAGCCCACATCCTGCACTGCAAATGAGAGTCAACAAAACCCCACCAATAGCATGCTTGCCACAACTTACTTGCTGCTGCCTGAAGAACATTAGTCCGTGACTTACCTTTACATGAAAATGACCAAACACTGCCTGAATGCAAACATGCACAAGGATCAACCTTATGGTCCCTTAAGGGGCATATGTTCCTGGATTATGTGATTTTGCTACCTGATGATGAACTATAAGAGCCAAGTTTGTGAATGGACATTAAATATCAGCTTAGAACATTTTAAAACAAATTCAATTTTTTTGAACTTCTTTATCTTTTTATCATACCTAATAGTGCCAAAAAATACATCAGAAACACAAACTATTCAATTTTTTCCCTGGAAAAATGCTCCAAAACCCCCAAACCTGGACAGTTAAAACATTTCCCTTCCACTGAAATTCTTTATCTTTTTATCATACCTAATAGTGCCAAAACATACATCTGAAACACATATCCCTCAATTTTTTCAAAAGAACTCTATGTAAAACCCTCCCTCAAATATTTTCGAAAAATATAACCCACTCCTAGCTATCCAAGAAACTATGGCAAACTCACCATCACTCATCCAGTAGATCACCAAACATGAATGGGAAAAGCCTACAACCTGCACTGCAAATGACAGCCAACAAAACCCCACCAGCAGCATGCTTGCCACAACTTACTTGCTGCTGCCTGAAGAACTTTAGTCCGTGACTTACCTTTACATGAAAATGGCCAAACACTGTCTGAATGCAAACATGCACAAAGATCAATCATATGGTCCCTTAAGGGGCATATGCCCCTGGATTATGTGATTTTGCTACCTGATGATGAACTATAAGAGCCAAGCTTGTGAATGGACATTAAATATCAGTTTTAGAGCATTTTTAAAAAAATTCCCTTTCTTTGAATTTCTCTATCTTTTTATCACACCTAATAGTGCCAAAAAATACACCAGAAACACAAACTTTTCAATTTTTCCCCTGGGAGCATGCTCCAAAATCCCCAAACCTAAACAGTGCACCCCTGGCAAAACCTTACCGTCATGGTGCCAGCACAGGAATTTATTTGCACCTAAACATAAAATCCTGATGGCAGGGTTAAAGGTCTGCTAACTTCAGGACTGCATACTACACTCATGGTGAGAAGGGTATATATACTGACTGCTGAAATCGCGATAAAAATATTTACTACTTCCGTTTTTTTCAAAGTTGTTTTTTTACGATTGTGGGGAACAAAAAAAATCCACAAATGGGCAGGATGGATTATTTAGAGTCTGTTTTCTTGAAGTTGAAACTTTTTTTCCGGTTTTAGTGGCGAAATTAATAAGTAAATTTAGAATTTCGCCAGGGTTCCTAAATCAACATTCCAAAAAGCCGTTTTTGCCGTTTTTTTCCGAAGTCGCCATTTTTTTTCAAAAATTACAAATATAACCAACAAGTTATGATAATAGGGTAAAAGCCCTATTTGTTGCGAACACTTTGATGGGTCATTTGTAAATTTTGACCCAGAAACGGCGACGTGACAATTTATTGAAAAAAGTATGTTTTTTGTGTGAAATGCACACAATGCATATCAATGCCGTAACCTCGCTAATGTCAAAAAAATCAACTTGCGGTTGTAGCGAAAAGCTATTTTTTCGCTTCCAACCTGAAGTTGAATTTAAAAAATGATTGAATCAGATAGATGAGGATCTCATCTATCCAGGTAGGTAGTCATATTGTGATCGGGGGGTGATAGCTTGATGAAATTGACAGGAATCGGCGAGGTACCATTGAAAATGTACTCATCGCCATGGTCAACACGCCATCATCGATGCGTGTTGACAAATATCTCAAAATATTTTCGATTTTCCGAAACCAAAAGAATTAATCTTAATAATATAGATACTTGGCTTGTTAATTCTTTTGGTTTCAGAATTTTAGAGTTAGAGATGGCCACAAACGAAAGCTTTGAAATCGGGGTGCAAATTTCGTCAAACCCGATATTCAAAATGGCGGACCGTAACCTCGCCAATGTAAAAAATACGAACACGTAAGTAAAATAGTACAAACAGGGATACAAATAGCCGCTCATTGGTTAATAAACCGCGGGAAAGAGTACCACGTGGTGTGACGGTGAGGCAGTGAGACCGCTCATTGGATAATACACCAGAGACAAACCACGTGGTAAGATCCCGCTCAGAATTATAAATAGGCAAAATGGCTGCGATGAAGTCGCCAATTTTTTTCAATAATTACAAATATAACCAACAAGTTATGATAATAGGGTAAAAGCCCTATTTGTTGCGAACACTTTGATGGGTCATTTGTAAATTTTGACCCAGAAACGGCGACGTGACAATTTATTGAAAAATGTATGTTTTTTGTGTGAAATGCACACAATGCATATCAATGCCGTAACCTCGCTAATGTCAAAAAAATCAACTTGCGGTTGTAGCGAAAAGCTATTTTTTCGCTTCCAACCTGAAGTTGAATTTAAAAAATGATTGAATCAGATAGATGAGGATCTCATCTATCCAGGTAGGTAGTCATATTGTGATCGGGGGGTGATAGCTTGATGAAATTGACAGGAATCGGCGAGGTACCATTGAAAATGTACTCATCGCCATGGTCAACACGCCATCATCGATGCGTGTTGACAAATATCTCAAAATATTTTCGATTTTCCGAAACCAAAAGAATTAATCTTAATAATATAGATACTTGGCTTGTTAATTCTTTTGGTTTCAGAATTTTAGAGTTAGAGATGGCCACAAACGAAAGCTTTGAAATCGGGGTGCAAATTTCGTCAAACCCGATATTCAAAATGGCGGCCCGTAACCTCGCCAATGTAAAAAATACGTGAATGAACACGTAAGTAAAATAGTACAAACAGGGATACAAATAGCCGCTCATTGGTTAATAAACCGCGGGAAAGAGTACCACGTGGTGTGACGGTGAGGCAGTAAGACCGCTCATTGGATAATTCACCAGAGACAAACCACGTGGTGCTGGGAAACCCCAACACGCACCGTCACGTGATTAGCCGATCGCATTAAATATGCAGAAAACCCACGCATGCGCATCCAACGGCCGCCCCACCAGACGCGCTACAGAAGCGTATTAGAGTGAAGAAAACATAAAGTATAAACACGTAAAAATCCACCAAAAAAAAACTAGGCAACCCACAGAAAAAATGAAACAAACATTATAAACTACACACTCAATTCTAACAAAAACAATAAACAAAACGACCCCACCACACCCCACTCTCCAGATCATGTGGCTAGAATTTTCCAAAACAGCCATGTAAGATAACATAGGGAAAATGCATCAACCAGCTCCCAGGACCCCCCCCCCCCCCCCCCCCCCCCCCGGGAATGTAAGACAACAAAAGCGAAATGAATATAGGTTGACCTTTGTAGGTCAACCTCTAAAAAGTAGCCAACTTCACTGAGCTAGTTTAACGCCTCGGGTGACAATGCTCATTCGAGGTAGACAGCCATGTCAGCTACTCTACAGGATAGTTCAATAATATTGAACCTTACTATATGCAACACTATTTTATCGCAGATGTTCGTTGTTGCACATCAGAAAGCAGTAAAAAGGGTTCTAGGGTTTAGCTACTGAACTATTTACAGGGATGTTATAGTTGTATATCGTACTACTTATTAATTCTTTCTAGTTATTTGCTTGAATATAAATGTTCATACATTAAACTCATCATAAACTTTAGTAATCTGGAAAATACCTATAGAAAGATAGATTCTTAATTTTTCGGAATTTCGTTCTTTTGACACGTTAGCCGGGTGTCTTCTTAATTCATATAGGTACCTCATAACTCAGGGGATGGGTTCCAATCAGCTAATGAATATTAATTGACTATGCCAACAATCCATCCTCCATTCGATCTATACGTCTGTTATATCATTAACTTTCGAAAACACAAAATTGGTTAAAATATTGTTTTCCGTATTCACACTCTGATACGGAAATTACAAAATTAATACAAATTCATAATATTTTAAAATTTGCAAGAAAACTAAAATTAAAAGTGGTTTGAAGTTTTTCATTTTGCGTTTTAGTTTACAAAAAAAGAAATCAGAAAACATGTTAATAAGTCTCTTCAAAAAAAGAGGGCAGCACAGGCTTATCTATCCTGGTATATGTAGCACTAACATTGGTATTAACATACGCATTAACTAAACCATACTTGAAATCACCGGTAATATGTACATGCGATTAGGGCCAATCAGTATATTTCTTCATCTATTATCTTTAACACATTTGTTTCATTCAGTTTTAAACAAAGTGCACATAATATTGCTGAAAAGAAGGTAACTTTAGAGATTCTTTACCGATATTTTTTAAATCAGAGTAGATCGATCGAATGAAGCCGAAGAAAACTTAATGAACCTCTCAGATAAGTGCCTATAAACTAAGTTTTGATCAAGTTAATAATGTTATTAACGTTTCAAATAAGTTCATGGAAATAGTGTCGGCGGCCAAAATTTTAATTGCGTGGTGACGAAGCCTCTTTGTGATGGAATCTCCGGTTTCCGTAATAAAAACAACTTAATTGAGTTCCTTGCATCTTTTGCCAGGTTCTGTATTTAAAGAGAACAAGCCCTGCGGGTAGTCTGCTGGCAGTTACATTGCACTTAGAGAATGGAGTTATATTGAATGGAAAATATGAAATATTAATATCACTGATTCTTCAGTGGCAGGACAAGCCTAAACAAACTATGCGACATCAATTATCTTTAATCATTGGTTAAGGTGATAGTCTAGTGCGCCACGATTATCACCACTAGGTGGTGTCCTTGGCTGGCCCCTAAGAATGGATATCAAAACAAAAGATGACACATAAGCAGTGTTCACTCGCCACGAATCTCGAGCGGGCAACCTCGAGAGCACAAAAGGCAGGGCCCTTTGGGTTTTCCTTGTTACATTGCTCCCGAACGACATGGCTGTCTGCTTTAGCCATGCAGATTCCTTTGAGATATTTTGACCAAAATTTTCATCTCATTTTTTGGCTGAAAGTGAATAAAGATACAGTCTCCAAAGCCACTATTCTAGAATATGACAGATATGAACCCCGTTTAGGTGCAAGGTCATGTCACAGCTACATTGAATTCTGACAGGACCTGAAAATCAGAATATATTATGTAAACCACGTGCTGTTAGTAAATTTGAGGCTCATAGGAACATTCAAAAATGTTGTTAAAATACTCATCGTGCAGATCTGCTGTTGAGGTTGGACCTTGCACCTCACCAAAGACATGAATGATCATATGGTAGACTGTCATTTTCAAGTAAAGGGTGATTCTTGACATTTTGCCAAAAAACGAAACACATCCAGATATGTTCTTTAAAGGTGACACATTACCTCAAAATAGCCACTTACTGATAAGTTCACCATTATTCCGCAACTATGAGATGTAACCTTTACATTAGCATAAACCCCGTTGTCTTAATCAAACTCAGTTTTCAGATATTCAAATTTTAAAAATGACCCGTGTATACACGGGTCATTTTTAAAATTCTACTTAAGGGGGCTCGGGACCTTCATTCTTTAAGTGTGACTTTCATGCAAAGATTGACTGATATCTTGGTCTATGTACAGGAAAACCCCAATAAACTATATATTTTATGAAAGCAGAGATTCTGGAGAGGTCAAATATTCTGAACTTATCTTGTGACATCTTCACAATTTTCCCGGGGTGGGGCTGAAAGACATACATGTGGATTTCTAATACATATATTATTGCAAACAACCTCCTGGCTTCATAAAAAGTGTAACACAGTTGGTGTTTATGTTTCATAAAACACATATTTAGCCATGAACTTCTATTTCATTTTTTTAACTTATTGTTCCGAACGGAATTTAGAGCAAGTTAAAGTCACGATCAATATATTTTTGTAGAATTTTACTTTCCTTCATTTTTGAAGTCCGATTAAGAAGTAACTAGACCAGATATCAATAAAATGAAAGATAGTTGCTTGCCCAATTGTGTAATACAATTTCAGCTCTCTGGGATCAATATTGAATGAATGAGATTGTTTCAAAGTATGGTGATTTCAGAAAGCGGTCTAAAGTTCAGTCAAAAAATACCATACAATCTACATTCTAAAATGACCTTATGCTCCATTATACAACTTTAGGGGTTAATCTGGAATGAGTGCGATTTGTTTGCATTGGTAGAATGGTTTGAATATTTAATAGTTTACTTGATACTTGAATTACTGAAATAAAAAGGGATTTTTAGAGAAGATTCTGAGCTTTCTGAAAGGAGGCTGGCACCCCCTGGTGAGTGCTCCTCCCCCAGTGGATAGGGAAAGATAAAAAGCTATTAGTGACTACTAATTGCTAATTGGCTGTGTGGAGGTGAATCCATTCAATTTCAAGTACCCTGGCTAGGTACTGATCTACATTTCTTCTTCAAATACTTTTCTAGATATAGCTCTAACCATATGAATAATTGAATAAGACTAAAATAGAATAATTATGAAATAACTTTAGGAATAAGGGTAAATTGACAAACTATTTTAAGGAGAGTTGTTCACTAGGTACTGATCTACATTTTTTCTTCAAATACTTTTTCTAGATATAGCTCTAACCATAATGAAATAACTTTGGGAATACATTTTAGAATTAGCTCTGATCACTGAGATAAAACCAAAATAGCAAAGGTGATTTGGGAGGACACGGGCATGTAGGGTTTAATTAGGTTTTCTCTGCATTGGTTTTCTCTGATAAAAAAATATATGGAATAGATACCTCATGCTTCTTGAAACTTTTGGGGGAGACTGGAGGAGGTAGATCCATAGCTGCACTGAACTTTTGAAGCGCGTTATGTCCATTTCTACACAGGCGTCCTGCTAGAACTGATTGTCTGTTTATAGCATAAAATCGTCCATTTTTGTCACTACTAGGGAAGTCTGTTCTTTCCATCACAATCCTCATTTGAGCATCTTTAAAATAGAGCTGATCGAAGTCCTTGTCACCTTCTACTGTCTTGCCATAGTTCTAACTTTCCATCAAGGCAGTATGAACACAGTGCATCTTCCTGAAGGCTGTCTTCAAGTTCTTGTGAATGCAGAATATGTCTTACTGTTACCCTTTCTTCACAGGAATCCATCTCATCTTCTGAGTCATGATCAGTGTCTCTTTCCTCAAAATCTGCTTCTTCAATTGCTATGCCACTGTCTATAACTGGCACTATGAACAGTTGGTGATGTCTCAGATTCCTCTTCCTCTATTGCATCCAAATTTTCTGGTACAGAAGATGTTTTTCCCATTCAAACGCCCTCTTCCTCTTTCTCTTCCTTCTGGAACATTTATCAGAACATTTATTATATGCAGGTGAACACCTAATAAGTATTCTATGCATTCTTTATAATGCTTGTGTTGCAAATGAATACATACCCATTTGTTTTCTTAAAGGCCTGCAAGTCCCTCTTTATAAGGGCAAAAACGCTTGCAGTTTAGATCCAAATAGTTATAGAGGTATAACATTGTTATCAAGTTTTAATAATCTTTTTGAGATCTTGCTTTGGACAAGAATAGAACCTTGGTGGGACAGTAACCAAATAATCTCTCAGTGTCAGGGAGCATGCCGGAAGAAGCATTCATGTATACACTCAGCATTTATGCTTCAAGAGGCTGTGGCTGCGTCGAGGGAGGCTAATGACAAATGTTTTGTTGCCTACTTTGACGTAGCCAAAGCATTTGATTCTATATGGATTAATGGCCTTTTTAAACAATTATATGACTTAGGTATAACAGGCAAATTATGGAGAGTATTAAGAAAGGGTTATATAGGCTTTGAAAGTAGAGTCAGAATACACACTAAAACTTCTGACTGGTATGCAATGGATTGCGGAATCCATCAAGGTGGATTTTTATCATCGTTAAAATATATTGCATTTATTAACTCTTTATTAGTGCAATTGATGAATTCCGGTTTGTGTATTAGTATTAATGGGATTAAGTGTTCTCCAATAGGATATGCAGATGACATGTCTGCTGCTTGTATTTCCAGAGATAGGATAGATCGAGTTACTAATATGGTTAACCAACATGGCAATAGATGGCGCTACGAGTATAATGCTCGGAAAAGTGCTATTTTAATATATGGGGAGGACAAACGAACACATGATCAGAATGCTCTATTAAGAAATTTTAATCTAGGGGGCAAAAAGATACCCGAAAAAGAGCATTATGATCATGTGGGAGTTAAAGCGTGCATTTATGAAGATAACAGTTTTTTAGTAGAAGACAGGATATCCAAGGGCAAGAAAACTCTAAATGCTTCCACTAGTTTAGGCATTAGGAGAGGAGGACTTAGCATGGCTGTATGTAATTTAATTTTTTGGCTAGTGATAGTACCAATTACCACATATGGTTCGGAAATCTGGACAATGACTCCCATTGACTATGAAAATCTTGAGAGTTTTCAGAGGTATGCTGGAAGAAGATTTCAGCGTTTTTCTGGGAGTTCTCCAAATTTTTCCAGTTACTACGGTTTGGGCTGGATTGGGATATGTACACATATTTATATTAAGAAACTAATGTTTGCTTTCTCAATGATTACAATGAGTGAACAAATTAGGATAAAGCAACTTTGTAAACAAAGAGCAATTGATTTTAATGGAAATATTCGTGTGGGTATGCTAAATAGGTTGCGCAGTCCTACATATGAGATACTGAAAGTTGCTATTAATTTTGGAGTATATGATCTGATTATGAAGCAACTTTTTAGTCAGGAAATATATACAAAACGCGACTGGAAGTCAATTGTGTGGAGGGTAGCGTGGAAATCGGAAGACAAGTACTGGTATACAATGTACCCTATGCAAAAGAAATGTTTCTTTCTTGTTAAAACCATTAATACACCACACTATCTAACATGGTGGTATATTGCTGATTTGTATCCAACCATGATGTCAATATGCGAAGATATGGCGAAATTGGTTTGTAATGCAAGTATGCTAAAATCTGATGATGTCCTGTTGTCAAAAGGGACTCATGGTGCTCGAATGTGTATAGAGTGTGATCTGGGAGTAGTGGAAGATGTTAAACACATTGTTATGCAGTGTCCTATGCATGAGGACAGTAGGAAGTTTATGTTTCAACGGATCAACGAATTGCCAAATGATATTGGTCCTCTGGTTCTAAGCGAACCAAGTGAGATACTATATATTCTGCTAGGGAAAAGTGATCAGAGGCTGGATATAGATCAAATGATCCAAGTCTGGCTAATTAGCGCATCCTTTATTAGCAGAATGTACAGGATCGCGGTAAAGAAAAGAAGGCATTTAGACTTAATTGTAAAATAGAGATCTTACGATAGTATAGATATTTATCATAGGATTCTCTCTTTCCTAGATGCTTTAAGCATTTATAATATGCCTATTTTGATATAAGTGATATACTTTATATATGTGACAATGATAACACACAAATCAGGCTCTATATATGATTTGTATTTTGTAATTTTAGTTATTTTCAAGTTCCTATTGTTTAATTTTGTTTTTGGTAAAAAGATTTATTATGATGTACTTTTGTAGATGATACAGTCAATAAATGATACATACATACATACTTCTGGAGCTACTTCCCATTATAAGGAAACATTCAGACTCTGCACTGTCCTGGGGTCAGCATCTGAATGTTCTCTCCTAACCCTAAATCTCTTCAGGAAACCCTGTTCACCTAGCTAGGTAACATGCATCCTAAACATCCCGCCCCTACCAGACACACACCAGAATATCTCTACAGGAAACCCTGTTCACCTAGCTAGGTAACATGCATCCTACACATCCTGCCCCTACCAGACACACACCAGAATATCTCTACAGGAAACCCGGTTCACCTAGCTAGGTAACATGCATCCTAAACATCCTGCCCCTACCAGACACACACCAGAATATTTCTGGAGCATTTGATTGGTTTTACCTCAACTGTCTGACCTGCAACTGTGAAGCCAGACAGCTGATGCACAAAAATCACACCTTTTATTCAATACCCTAATTGCAATGAATTGATCACTCATAACTGCTTGGTGCCTGTTTCCTGGGTAAACAGGATACTTCCATTTGAATACACATTCTGGACCTGGCCAGGAACTAACCCCCAGTTTGCATCAATCAGCCAGTAAAGCACACCTCCCAAGAAAGATCAGATATGGAAGGGCCATTAGGAGTTTAGATAAACATCACAGCGTGCATCAGGAGATCTGGCCTCTAGTAGAAAGCTTTTTTTTTAAACTTTTTTGTCATTTGTAGTTCTAGTTGAGAGTTCTAGTTCAAAGGAATAAGTAGCAAACCTTTTCAGCTTTCACATATCAAAAAAACAAAAAAACACCCTATTTAAAGGTGCGAAGGTCCCGAGCCCCTTTAATGTGGGTTAACAATCAACCATGATGCTCTGGACATGTTAAAGCTTTCACAATAGTCACAAAAAGGCCCTAGCATCCAGCTACATGTGGTATCTGTCTAACGTGGGCATACTTTGGGCTAATTTCAAATGGTGGAAATGCAAAAATAAAAACAAAACAACAACTAGTGATTTATAAATTTGTACTTAACTAGAAAGTACCCGCCCTGCAGACAGTAAACATGATTTTTTTCAAATTTGCAATGAAGGTCAGAGCACCTGGATTGTGAGTTGACCAAATATTGACTTTTGCAAGTTATTTGATTGAATAAAACTGTTCAACTATAATTTTATCAAAATCGTAAATAGTTTAGAATATTTCTATTGAAAGAAAGATTCTTTATTTCGCACATTGCGGAATTATAGGTACTCTTTACACCTCTATGGGCGTCTTCGCATCTTGTTTTATAGCCGCTTATGGATATTAATAGACCACAGTTCCGCATTTGTCATTCGTCGACCGTGATTGGGTCACATTTTCGAAAATTATTTACTTTGCGTATGCCACGATATAAAAACATATTTGCAGTTAGATAGAGGTATACTTTTTTTTTGATAGATTTATTAAATTGTTGATAACTGTTCTAATGTAATACTTTTGTTGGGAAATGTTAAGAGCTGGTTCTTAATCTCATTCAAGGCCAAAACTAAATTGACTGGAGAAGAGCCAGCAGGAATCACTGACTTTTCCTGAAAATGTGTTTTTAATGTAGAGGGTAAATACAATAGGATCGGGTTCTATAAGTTAATTGATTAAATAGCATTAGTTGGGGACAATTAACATTAAAATCATTAGGGGGGGGGGGGGTCAATTGAAATAAAAAATCATGGAGGGGTTTCGATAATGGACATCAAAATCGTTGTTGGGGGGGATCTTTATGAAATAAAAAATTGTAAATGCGTGTGGAGGTTGGGAATCGGTGCGTTCCGACTCGTCTCCTTTTTCTTTCTGAAATAGGCCCAAGTCGAAACTAGCAGAATATGAACGCTCCAACTCCACCGAAGGGAATTTCCCTATTCTTGCCACTGGACATTGCCCATTCTATCATCAAAAAAGAAAAAAACGTACCATATCACTCATAGCCCTGTAGTGACAAAAAGTCGTTCCCCTATTGCGACATATTAGCTAGAAGTACATGGGCGCGAAAATATCCAAATAATTTTCCCATACTAGTATATCATGTTAAGACAATCATTCAATCGCACGCATGACTTTTTTGGCCGCTGTGTTTCATCAATAAACTCGCTGCCATAAACCAGTTATTTACGACGAATTTAGTAGAGTCGAATCCCCCTATACCTAGTATAAAGCCATCTGCGCGCATGGCTGAATCCTGACCCTGACACACACTTAAAGTGAGTCAAGTGCCACGCACTTCGGAAAGCCTTAAGCGTCTAGCAGGCAGTGGAGCATGATCAAGAGGAATGCTTACACACCGAGAAAGGCGAACATTGGATACCTAAGTTTTCGTTAGGCATTTGCAGGAAGTAACGTTGACCGAGAGACAGGAACATGAATTGGATTTATTGATACCACATTCGACCTACCCTGGTGTAGAATGGCATTAATTAAGGTAACACTTTATCGACGGCGATGTTGCTACTGACTTGCTATGAACTATTTTAATCGATCTAAGATCTTAGTGGTACTGTTGGCCTGCCAGCTCTGCATATAATGTATTTTGGAGTAATTGCCAGGGAACTTAAGATTTCAAGTGTCCAGTGACCGAAGTAACTGAGATGTAGAGATCACAATCTCAAAATGCCAATCTCACTTCACTAATGAGATGGGGATCTATCTGTATAGGCTTTCGTGTGTGCGCTGCCTCTAACTCATGGGGCGAAATTATCGTTTGACAATCAGTACCAACCCCGTATTGCCAAACCTTTCCCCAGTCCTGTCAGCAGGAGGCGATTGATAGGTGCAACAAATCAACAAATGCGTAAGCTATGAACTGGTATATTAGGAGTTTTACGTGATATGTATATAGGAGTTTTGAGAAGCAAAGCAAACATCCACATCAGGATTTCAGATATTCGAGGTGATGGTCACTGCAGGTTCTGAATAACCTACGGATAACATTGACTAGTGAAATTTAGAAGAAAATTTCAGATTTCTTACTGCTAACCTCACATCAGCATATTCAAATAACCAAAATCGTGTTCTGTAAGTTACTAGCTTGCAGGAACTCCAGAATTTCCAAAAAGTTGCCCTAGCCTAGTATACATAGCAGACATGCATGGTATTCAAAAATCAAAGTACCCTTTATTGATCAAGAAAACCTCATTTGAGGTAAAACATTGTAAAATAGAAACTGTGGTCCTATCGATGTCAGCTCAAGCAGCCAAGTTAAAGAAAAGATAGTTGAAACACGAAGACCTCAGATGCTTTATTTAGAGTGTGTCACCAGCATCACAGCATTAAGGTAAACATTACCATCGCAACCTAGTTAATCTCGTGGGTTGAGGCTCGAGAACCCCATTGATAGTTATTGGCATAGCTAACGGATCACTTGTGAGCAATTAAGCACAAAGATACACATCAACGATCACTAGTGAATAGTTTGAAAACGCTTCCGGCTGTAAGCCCATGGGTTTACCTAGTGTACTAGGTATGAAGATCTCCCACTAAAAAGTTCAATGTTATGGCCTGTAAAAACTTTAGCAGTAAGGAATATAAAATTTACTTCTTATTGGGCCTTGTCAATGGGTTTGCAAAGGACGGTTGGCTACTATATTCTCTATCTGATAACACTCAAGAATCGGGAGATGCACCTCATTATATGATTATGCTGCTGAGAGGTATGTTTTTGGATGGGGCTTTTAACTAGGTTGCAATGGAACTGATCACCTTAAGCATATCTACCTTGCGATAACAACCCCGGCTTTGCCAAGTTAGAATACGGCCAAATGGTTACAGATCCACAAATAGATCACCTGTATAAATATACACACGAAGCATGCATTACATGTGCGACCTTGCGGCCTCAATTTGCCCCAGATTCACACTTCTTATGTTGGAAATGGTATTAGTTGACCTTTGTAAATTGCAGTGCTTGCATTTCATATTTCTTGCAATGAATTCTAACACGACTAGTATGACCTATTCCCGATGTTATTTGACCATTTAACCTACATATAGCCTTTATATATATATAGCCTCTCTCTCTCTCTCTCTCTCTCTCTCTCTCTCTCTCTCTCTCTCTCTCTCTCTCTCTCTCTCTCTCTCTCTCTCTCTCTCTATATATATATATATATATATATATATATATATATATGTATATATATATATATATGTATATATATATATATATATGTATATATATATATATATATATATATATATATATATATATATATATATATATATATATATATATATATATATATATATATATATATATATATATATATATATATATATATATATATGTGTGTATACATATATATATATATATATATATATATATATATATATATATATATATATATATATATATATATATATATATATATATATATATATATATATATATATATATATGTATACATATATATATATATATGTATACATATATATATATATATATATTCTTTATTGATTGTAGATAAAACTACAAAATCATATAAGCAGTAAGTACAACAAGGAAAAAGGATTCGTAAAAGAAAAAGTATGAAAGAAAAGTAAATACCTATACAATTTTTATATTGACTGCCGAGTCTTTTGATGAGGAGGTCGTTAAGCATTAAACTGTACCCTTACGTTGGGGGGTAAGATGTGGGATGAAAAACTTAAAAAAAAAGAATGCAAAGTTATTTCAAATCTAAGCTTTTATCCACAATAACATACTGAGGACAATCTGATTTCATAAACGTGGAGTAAACATTACAACGGATGGAATGGTAGCTTATTATGCTCAGTGATGGCCTAGACAGTCACAGTTGGTCTATTTTATATGAAGATATGGGTCAATGAAGGTATTGATATATCGTAAATCCATGGTATCCACACAGTCACTCGCGTATTCCAGTATTCCATGGAAACTGTGACAGAGAGAGAGAGAGAGAGAGAGAGAGAGAGAGAGAGAGAGAGAGAGAGAGAGAGAGAGAGAGAGAGAGAGAGAGAGAGGGGCAGGGAGGGAGAGAGAGAGAGAGGGGTTTAAACAAATCTAGGATCACATCACGTGCCTTTCAACTGTCCAGCTTTCTTTCTCTGATGGTTGGCAGACGTGCGCAGTGAAAACACCACACAACTGACTATTTTGATACACAAGTTATATTGGTTTCAGACTAGTAAAGATTTTGTTCCAAAATACTCAGATTCGAATTTTAATAAAATTCTATAAGGCGTTTGAAACCAATTCGACTTGAAACCTCAAAGCATCATCATTCCTTTCAACAACCATCTTCATTATTAGTCGCATTGTGAAAATAACAGTAGAACACGATAGGTAGATATGGTAGATATTTTTCATCATATCTCAATCATTCGATCCATCTAACTGTGTAATTGTTCGGCGTTGAATCGCGATATCATGGGCAAATTGGTCACTTTTGGTCAGGGGCAACGACATTGGTATACAGTCAGCTCTTGGCAAGCACTTACCCCTCAATGATGTACTTTCTTATTTGACTAACAAGATTTCTTAATTGTATTATTGCAGATAACAAGACCGCCCTTTTCTCACACAAAAGTATGTCAGAAGCATCAAGTAAGAGTAGCATAGCTGACCTGTAAGAGCACTGAAGCAAGTGAAGTTTTACTCAGCCACTGCAAGGATGTCTTTCTGTCAGACATTCATCAAACCTGCCAAAAGGCTTTTCCTATTTCTCACAATATGTTCGTGCGCCATACTATTGTTGCTATTGACCACAGTGTTGGAAACGAAACACCAGCCTCAGTTACGAGATAGCAAGGCTAATAGCACTCTTGCTCTCATCCGCAACTCATCATTCAACCGTGCCCATAATCAATGGGGTATTTCTTCAGAAATTAAACCAGATGAACAGCCAGACTATAATGCATCGCAATATGAGAATATTGACCATCTAAAGGATAACAGTGTTTTGGGGGAGAGAAAAAGAAAATTGAATGAAAGTTTAAAAAGGAACCTTTTGAAGAAAAATGAAAGCAGCCATAATTCACAAACAGACACAAGCAAAACGAAGGGAAAAGAAAGAAACATTCATTCAAATGTAAAACGAACTAAGAGTATGGTAAGTATAAGCAACATTCATCCAAGTGAGAAAGAGACTTTAGAGAGTGGCCCAGTTCGTTATAAAACCAAGTCATCTATATGTACCGCTCTGATGCAGGGCGAAGACAAAACTGCCATAGTGGACGCGGAGAGGTACATGCGCACACACAAGCCCGAGGCAATCACTCATCAGGACTACATCAGGTTGAGCAGAAATTGCACATCCTTTAAAAACACTCGAGGGTACCATAGCAAACCCATGAGCAAGGAGGAAGCTGGATTTCCCCTGGCTTTCAGTATTGTTGCCTACAAGGACGTTGAACAAATTGAGCGACTGTTGCGCTCAGTTTACATGCCGCAGAATTTCTATTGCATGCACATTGATGCTAAAGCTGACAAAAGCGTTTATTCAACAATCAAGTCCATAACCCGCTGCTTTCCCAATGTCTTCATAGCGGAACACAGAGCGAATATATACTGGGGGGAAATCGGCGTCCTCATGGCAGAGATCCACTGCATGAGGGAGCTGGTTAAACACTACAGGGGAAAATGGAAATATTTCATAAACCTCACAGGCCAGGAGTTCCCCTTGAAGACTAACTACGAGCTGGTGCGCATCCTTAAGGCATTTAAAGGCACAAACCATATAGCAGGGACAAGTAATCTGTGAGTATGAACAATTCACTTATAATCCATCCAAATGTGCGATAATATATATATATATATATATATATATATATATATATATATATATATATATATATATATATATATATATATATATATATATATATATATATATATATATATATATATATATAAAAGAATTACCCAAGGTCCTGAACAGAAAAAGTAGCAAATTGCACGATGTGTTGTTACAACTACTCCTGCTACTACTACTACTACTACTACTACTACTACTACTACTACTACTACTACTACTACAACAACAACAACAACAACAACTAATAGTACTCCTGCTGCTACTACTACTACTACTACTACAACTGTCACTGCTGCTGCTGCTGCTACTACTACAACAACTACTACTACTACTGCGTCCCATACTTTTGGTATTAGTAATATATGTATCCAGTTTCTTTTATTATATAAATGATGATAATAAAGATAATAATAGTATTAATAATAATAATAATAATAATAATAATAATAATAATAATAATAATATTTAAAGGACAGGACCACTAAACAAAAGTTCTGGATGTCTTGTAAAACACCAATAGTGCGATGTGATCTGTAGTTTGTCTAGCGCTATTAATTTCCCTTTTCACGGTATGTATACTGTGATTGTGAATGTCTAAGTTTTAAATGTGGTTTGTAGAACACGTAAATGGGAAGCTCGCTACTTATACAAGTGGCGCCATGGCCTGGTGACGACCATGGATGACTACACTCCTCCGCCTTTCAACCTGACCATGTACAAGGGTGCAGTTCATGGTGTATTCACCAGGAGGTTCGTCGAGTACCTCCTGGAATCCAAAGTGGCCCAGACGTTTCTCAAGTGGTTGAAGCATACCAAGATTCCCGACGAATTCTTCTGGAGTACGCTCAACTTAGACCCAAAGGCCAATGCGCCTGGTGGTTACAATGGTGAGTTTCAATTTTGTCTTGGTTTATCTTAACGAAACGCACTAAGCATATGTCCTAGATGTCTTTAGAATAAGACAGGTCCCTGAAGGCTTTGATACTAAGCACATATCCTGGATGCATTTAGCACTACGATAAGGTCCCGGATGTCTAGCTTTAAACATGTCCTTGGTCTCTTAGACTCAGAGAGCACGTGCTGTGACGTATTTCGGCTTTTAAGTTACACATCTGGACAGACGTTGATCACCTTTTAGAATTTGGAATTTTGATTACCGTTACTTTTTCTGCCAAATTGCGTTTACGTTGTGACTAGCCAGTTTGAATTGGTTGAGGAAACTGGAGTGTAAAGCAAAAACCACCGCATAACCGCAAGTCACTGGCAACTTTCTCACATGCCCTGGCTGGAATTCGGTGGTAATGCCTTAGACCACATAGTCATCAAGGCAGGCCCTCGGCTGTCAGCGACCTTGCCAGCGAAAAAGTATAAATCGAAACCAGATATATACATGAATGACCATTGGCAACCAATCTCGACCAAGCTGCGACAGACAGACAGGTAGATAGATGTTAGATATTGATAGATATACATATAAATAAATGTTTCGATTATTGATAGGGCCGTTTTATTTTCTGTACAAATGATAGTCTATGATACACTTATGGACACGCACAAGGTCTTTGTTGCGACTCTTGCAAATTAATAGGTTCATTTTGCAGTAAAATGATCCTAGCAACCACTCATTGCTTAAAATATACTTATCTCTCTTCAGTAGAGGGATGGACCAAGTCTGAAAGACCAAATTAAGTTTTTTTATTCTCTCTCCCAAAATACAGGTCGTGAAAATAAAAAGTTATTTATTTTCTCTTTCACATCAACGGGAAAAGTAAAGTTTCATTTTCTCTCCCCCCAAAACGGTCGTGAAAATAAAAAGGTTTTATTTGCTCTTTGACACTTGGTCCATCGTAGATCTCCTGTGGAGGTACAACCTTTGACCTTATACTAAATACAAAATGGTCCGAGTGGGTATGGACAAAGCATGGGAATTGGATGATAATTACTGGAGAGCACATGGCACTGTGCATAGTGGAGGGACAATAACATTTTGTGCTGTGCCCTCCTTGGCACTAGATATCTTGATGATCGCTGGCGGATTAGTATCAATCGTGGATACGTATGTGTGAATGTGTAGTCAAGAGTATCTGTCACTCCAAAGACAACCAACTCAAGGTGCAACCAACCAGCTGGCGCATTTGTGAATTGTATGATCTCTATGCCAGTGAGAGCATCCAGCACCTGTGTTGTTTTGTATGTCGTTGTGCTTTACATTATATATTGATGGCTGATTTCATGTTATACTTTGTGTCTATGGTATAATTCCTGTTTGTGGGTACTTTAATTTACTTATGTATGTTTATTACGATGTATATATTTTCACGTCTTACAGCGTAGTCAATAAAATATCTGTCTAATAATCGGATGGTTCAGTCTGGTATCCAAGTAATGAGTGAGCTTTGACATTTTGTCAAAGAAGCAAACACATGGAGATATGTAATCTAAGCGGTGCCAAATCAGATCAAAATGCCCCTTATTGATAAGTTTACCATTATACGTGAACTAGATGTAACCTACATAATGGTATAACTGGCGTTATATTTTGTTGACTCAGTTTTCAGAATTTAAACTTGCGAAAATTACCCAGGTATCGTGTAGTATTTTACATTAATACTCAATGTTTTTATTACAGTATCATGCTGTCCTGGTAGGTATTTGTTGAATATTATAATGCACTTAGAATTAATATGTGTGAAAATATGGTTTATTCTTGACTTTGCTGGCTTAAGGTACCCCTACCTCAACAAAATATGTGTAAGAAGTGACCTGTATAATATCGAGGATGGCATCATATATTACTCCAGTGCCCCAGTTTTGATCATGAACACAGGAACACATTATCAATGTGTGTGGCCTAGAATTTAAGAAAACTATCGAAAATAACTATGAGGAAGTATATTTCTGGTTGTTGGCCAAATCACTAGAGGGTGTCCCCGAAAGTGAGATGTTAATGATGTGGAGGATCGCCGCACTCGCAATGAATGAAATGTATATTCTGGTAGTCAAATCTTCGTCCGGTGTAGGTTAACCCCCTTTCCCGGTGGCCGACTGACCCTAAAATGTATACGATCCGCTCTCTGACTGGACCGTGCTTTCAACTACCTACTCAGTTTCCTACTTTCATAATTTCCCCTGGATGAGGGATAGAACCACCCTATTTCTTTTTATAACATTTATCGTAAGTATATCTTATAAATGTAGTTTTGAATTATAACTCTAACATTAATCCCTATTTATGATACTTTCAGCTAAGGCATACATTCATAAGCTCACACACACATACATTATACAAATATGACATCCCTGTGGGGTTTCCACCAGGAATAACTTCCCCGAGAGAGGATTGTCGCTTGAAGGCGACAATCTTCTCGAGGGGAAGTTATTCCTGGTGGAAACCCCACAGGGATGTTATATGTGTTTTATTATACCGAACAAATACAAAACACAAAAGGGGGAAAAATTACAAACACAAGAGATTTTGGATAAATACTCGTCGTCTGCCTTGTTGAACTAGTTTCACTGGTAGGTCACTCGGCAAACTCTGTAGGTGTTCTGGCTAGCGGTCATTATTCTTCGGGCTAGCGGTAATTATTCAACTATTTCATGGCTGTTGCCGTGAATTATTCAACTATTTTATAAGCTGCTAAGGACAACAGCCTGTCACTAAGGAGTGAGGAAATCATGACGATTAATCCATGGCCCTTGACCAACCAGAATCAAGAATCTTCTTGTGAGGTATAATAATAAACAAATATGACATCCCTGTGGGGTGTCTACCAGGAATAACTTCCCCGAGAGGGATGTCATATGTTTTATTATACCGAACAAAATACAAAAACAAAAGGGGGAAAATTACAAACATCAGAGATTTTGTATAAATACTCGTCGTCTGCCTTGTTGAACTACATGTAGTTTCACCGGTAGGTCACTCGGCAAACTCTGTGGGTGTTCGTGGTTATTCTTTGGGCTAGCGGTAACTTTATTGATTAGTACATAGATGTTGCTATGAACTAATCAATTAGTTCATTGCTGTTGCTATGAACTAATCAATTAGTTCATAGCTGTTGCTATGAACTACACAGGTAAAAGTTAACAGGCTTGTACAGGCCCGTTTTTTCAACATGCCTGTAACGGGCCTGTAACAGGCATGTCACATGCACGTTACCAGCCCGTTGATATAACAGGCTCGTTATATCAGCGGGCTGGTAACGTGCATGTTGTAACAGGCCTGCTACAGGCATGTAGCGGGCCCGTTAATACATAATTTCTTAAACAAAGTCAGAAGTGTTTATTTTGCAATATGTGGCTTACTTGTGGTAACGGGCCTGTTATATTAACGGGCCCGTTACTTTGACGGAAATGTAACAGGCCTGTTGAGACGGGCCCGTTACATGCCCATACGGAAGTTTTGGGGTCCCAATAAGTTTCAGGTCTGCAACAGGCCTTGAATGGTACCACGCCATGGGCCCATAGAGGATGTGCCCAAACAGGACCGTAGTAGGGCCAGGACTTTAAACTTTTAACCATTCCTGTAACGGGCCCGTTACAGGTTCAGAGACATCTGGTGGCCATATCATAAAAAGCCACAAATTTTGACACTTATATTTTTTTCTTCTGAGATAAAACTTTGAAAATGTTTTAAAAGATATGTTTTATATATTCAATATCTCCGAAATGATCAATTGAACAGAATCTTTACATTGCAAGCATTATCTTATAACAACGCTGTAACGGGCCCGTTACAGGTTCACACAGACATCTGGTGGCTACATTTTTATCATAAAAAGCCACACATTTTTTAATTGATATTTTTTTCTTCTAAAATAAAACTTTGAAAATGTTTTAAAAAATGTGTTTTATATATTAAATACCTCCAAAATGAGCAATTGGGCAGAATCTTCTTAATAAAGTCATTATTACTTTTGCACTGATACTGACAAGGCATGGGATTGTGATGCGTGAAAATGGTATCTATATAAGAGGTCGGAGATCAGTCAGTAGTATCTGAGAAGCATTGGACTCTTGTCAGTGCTTGAGCTAATTACTCGGCGAGGCATTATGAGGTGAGATCTTAAGGGTGTGTATTAACTAGAGTATTAACTAGGGAATTATTCCTGATTGCTGATTTGACATTCAGAAGTAAGAATAAATAACTGTGGTTGCATTGGGATCTCCTGAAGACCAGCGGCATAGCAATTTGCTTGACCTAACTGCCCGAAAAGTAATTGCCTGGATCAATTGGCAGCGGAAGCCACTTGGAACATTTTCTTTTGGAAATGTAGATATATCAAAACCTTATTTTCCATCAGTTTTTGAATTTTCAAAATTTGGAATTTACAGGCCCGTAACGGGCATGTAACAGGTCTGTAACGGTCACGAAACGGGCCCGTTCAAACGGCCCCGTTACATTGCTGTGCATCATTAAGCATGTAACGGGCATGTTTGAACGGGCATGTATCAGGCTTGTCACGGGCATGTACAGGCCCGTTAACTTTTACCTGTGTAATCAATAAGTCCATAGCTGTTGCTAACGAGTGAGGAAAACATGATTAATCCATGGCCTTTGACCAACCAGAATCAAGAATTTTCACGGGAGGTATAATAAAGATAAATAGACACTAGTAGGTAGATACCAACACAATGATTTTGTTCCCACACTTACCAAGTGGCACTGCGCGCTATTCATCTTTCTACCTTTGTCTTTTGGCAAATAGGTCATACTGCTATAAAATCAGCGTAAGCCTTACTTTACATTTATTTCGCTGGAACCCTGTTATGGTGTTATGTTATATAACCAAAATATCCTCAGATAGGACATTTTTAAATGTATTTACTGAATAAGCACTTCTTCACCACCGAGGTCTAAAGCTACACAACCAAATGAGTCATTCAAATAGATAAGATAAACCTCACAAAAGTCCCTCAACTCTACCTGTCGAGAGGTCGATCTGAAGCGCGCTGGTTTACCCTATTTATTAGCTTAGTACTATTTATTACAACTAAAATTTTGAATCCATGTGACTTTTGTATTTCTTTTTACAATCAGTAAAGCTTAACACACATTGTTACGTGGTTTGTCATTTCAGGAAGTGGTGATAAGTATGAGGAATCTGGGAAAGGCTTCCTAGGACGTGCAAAACATTGGAAACACAATCTGAAACGAAAATGCTACGGCCGATTCTATCGAAATGTCTGCATATTTGGTCCGGGAGATTTGCCATGGCTGGTTCACCATAGGAATCTCTTTGCAAACAAGTTTCATTTTGGGTATAAATATCTTGGGTACAATTGCCTAGAATCACATATGCGTGCGAGGACTCAAGTATCGCACAAAGAACCCTTCAACACCACGTTCTATTCCCACTTACCCAGCGTGCTGACAGGTCGTCATGACGGCTTAGTTGATCCTTAGCACAAAGAACCCTTCAACACCACATTCTACTCTCACTTGTAGCATGGCCTGCTCCCTTCAGCCAATCACAGGCCTCGAAAAGTGTGTTCTTATTTCCTGAAGACATTACTCGGCGGTAACCCAACAAATGTACCTATGAACTATGTTTCCCATATGGTGTACAACAATGAAGTGGATAAATAAAATGTATATTTTTTTATATCATGCTCTTTTTATACGTTTTTTATATACATGGTGTCCCCCAAAAATGCAACGAGTTACATTTTCCAAAATTGCCAGAAAAACTATGAAACCAGTTAGTATTGTTCATACATCTTTGAAAAGCTACATATATCAGCTAACTAACATAGAAAAATGAAAATCAAACAATACTACTGAGGGGGGATACCCCCCCCCCCCCCAAAAAAAAAAAAAGGTCACACCCCCTCCAAAGTAAAATGGCACACAAGAGGTACTTGTGTGTTTGCAATATTATCATAGGGAAAATGAATGTCAGTTAGAACTGAGGTATTAAGAACAAGTCAAACTACCATGAGTGGAGTGCACTCAGATAACTGGTTAGCCGGTCCTGCCAGTAGGAACAATACTCCCTAATTAGTAATTGCTATCAATTAGTATTAGAACCCTATCCTATTGTGTATACAACTCAAATGGAGATTATGTCGAGGAAATCCTACCTACATATATGAGTGAAATTACTTTGTAAAGTCAGTTAGGCTAGAGTCTCCATACAGGAGACATACCTTACCGACCAAGATGGGAATAAAGATAGTAAATATCCAAGCATGTCTTGATAGTGATTATTCCTCTACAATAATATTCCCATACAGATGGCTTGAACACCCCTAAAATAGAGGTGAACTTGGATATGACGGACCACTGTACGACGAATTTTTGCATATGACGGACGATATGCTTGGTCCCAGTCCGATGCATATCAAGTATCCGTCATATGTATACGACGAATTTTGCATATGACGGACCAATTTTCCTGGTCGCATTGAGTCTGTCATATCCAAGTTCACCTGTAATAAGTTCAAAGGCATATTGCCATAAGTTGAGGGCAAGTTATATTAAAATACTCCTTTTGGCACAATGAGATTAAAATAAACGTCTTCCTGAGGTTCAATTGCTGGCCCACCATGTACTCATACCAGTTGTAATGGAAGCTTAAGAAGGGACTGTCCAATGATCAGGCAACTGCTCCACTCAAATTATTCAAAAGGGGAATTCTGACCAAGCGATTTTGGTCATGATTGACTAGTCATCCCTTTGCATTATGACAGGTAAGCCAGGGCTTTTTTCACCAAATGATTGAAGCAGGTTAAACAGGTGAAAGCTGGTAGCATGTGTATAAGCAGGCTAGTACCTGCCGTGTGCAATTTCGCTTCAGAGGAGTGTCATGTTTGGGGGGTATATCTCCCCACAGGAATATTATTTCATTGTGACTTTTTCATGGTGCTTAGCTGATATGTAGCTTTTCAACAGTGTATAAATCATAAATACCGGCTTCCTATTCATCCTGAAATTTGGGGAAAAGTAGCTTGTCGCATTTTCTTTGGTACACCCAGTATGGCTACAGATCGTTCCATTTTCTTCCAATCCACTTGTATACATCTATGGATATTATACGTTAATTACATATTGCAATGCTAACACAACGTATGATGCGTCACGCATTGGTTACATTTCTACGTGTACTTCAATACCCCATATTTACGTTAATCAGTTGCTGTGTTTTGTTTATATACATAATCATAATGTTTTTGTAAAACCGTGCATTTTCAGTCAATAAATATGCATACACTGTAAAAAGTATATGTAAACATCTACCTTATTTGGGTGCAACTGAGCTGCACCCGACTTGGGTGAATTTTAACCCTGACATATGTGTACCAGGTTAACATATCCAACTTACAGGTACAGGTAGACCATTACTCTTGTGTAGTGAGAGAATGTTTTACTGCCTAGGATTAGATGTAACCTGATAATGTGGGGTTAACATTTATTTTGGGGGGAGGGGCGAGTCATATTCATTATTGTGATGCATGACCTTTACCATATACTAATATCAAGTATGCTATAAGGTACATAAAACATACAACTACAATAAAACTGCCACTGCAGTCCAGTTATTAATACGGGTATATTTATTCCTTGTTGTCTAAACATGGCTTATACAGTTCTTTTCCAGCATGTTTACTTCCTTTCTATCTTCCTCTTCTCCTTTATTACAAAATGGTTTTGGTGGGTTTACGACTCCTGTTTTTACATTTAGACACTGAAACATGATATGGATATGAATTCATTTTAATTGTGCAAGACTATTTCTCTATCTCTACACCATAAAATTCTTCTACAGTAAATGCTGAAGCGTGGTTAAATGTACTAACTCATGTTAATGCATGTTCTATATGTTGGAAGAACACACCAAGTATAAATGTAAAGAATTCCAATGTTACAAACAACACTTAGTCACTTACTGTTCGAAGATGTGTATAAAACCAGAGACAATATTCGTACATAGTCTCTCTAAAACCTCCCAGTACAGCCCTAACAATCTAACCTCAAAACTCCCTGCCACAACTAAAGTAACTTAAAACTGTTATCTAGGTCACTGCTAAGCGCAGTTCTTTTGTTTGAGGTTATCACCATGACTAATGGAAACGTGGTCTTTGGTTGATATGTGAGACAGGAAGTCTCACATATCAATCCTCCATCAAACATTTACCCCAAAAAGTAATGGTATTTATTCGACATTCACTGGAATGGGTAAACCTTACTGAGGTTCACTGAAAAATATTGTAGGTTCTCTGCTGGAGGTGAACCTTAACATTTCAAGTAGGTAATCATTTATCAATGAAAAATTATTTGGGAAGATGTTCAGCTAGTAATAACTAATTAATGCAATGTTCAACCAAATTATACAAAGGTTTATCACTTTCAGATCAATGCAACTCCAACCTAGTTGAATCTGAACTCATCCTTCTTACAGTGTACATACATATACAAGCAACTCTGCTTAATCCGGGCTGATATGGACCCTAAATTTGTCAGGATTGGGCAAAATACAGATTATGCGTATAGGAATTATATGCATAGGAAGCGACCGGGACCTTCCAATCTGTCCGGTTTAGACGAAAATCCGGATTACACATGTCCAGATTAAGCAGAGTTGCCTGTATATATATACATTAATGAGTGGTAGAGGAAACAATGGCATCGGGCATCCTAGCCCTGTGCAGTGGCGAGGAACAGCCAACAATCAATGTGGAATTAACCTTCCCTGTTTTGCATGAACATATTCTGATATTCAAAGGAAGGTCACCGGTAATATGTATCTCTTATATTTATATTGATTGGCTTAGAAAGTCTAAGTGCAATAAGCCACAACATCTGTCTCTCTTTATTATATGGAATCTTGTGAAAGCTGATGCCACAAGATATATTAGTACAGCCAAAGGCAACACATGAATTTACCATAATGATTTTGCTATCATCAGCTTCTGCAGGCCCATTCACCTCAGCCCAAAAATGGAAACTGCGAGAAGAAACCCAGCGTTTATACACTGTGTGCATACTAGCTTATCCTGTCATGGCCACAACTTACAGTGACATCCTGGTACCTGCACGATGTGTGAGATATGGCTGCCCACAGGGAGGAAATGGGCTACTGGAATTATAGCTGCACTCATCGCTCACAAACTTTAATATCCCCAACCGGTGTTGTTATGAAACATTCGCCACCACATTTTAAAATGAAATAAACATGTAAATGTTAATAAAATATCCATCAGTAAGTATTTATTTCTTAATTGCTGGGCTGATCTCCTTCCGTGAGTGCAGTTCTAACTGGAATACACACTCTTTCTGCCCGATGTGGCCTAATTGCACTGGGTCTTTATAATTAATGCCTTTAAAAGTGTTTTTCTTTCATATAAGCTGGCATGTATTTCAGGGTTAAGTGCCCTTTTACGTATATGACAAAAAGTCACCAATTTTGTATGTTATAGCCTCCAAAAACCTCTAAAAACATGATATACTACCGTAAATTCTCGCAAATCTCGGACACTTTTTATTTAGTACGATTTTTGGTGGCCGAAATTTTCCGAAAATAGCGATCAAAGCTCAGAGAATGTGGCCGAAATTCGCAGAAATTATCAATTGAAATGAAAGCTAGATGGAAAATCGATCGCTAACTTCGTACACAATTTTCCCCCACAAAATCATTATTGTCCACCCACCTAACTTGTCATTCCTCTGTTATATATACTAATAAAGTAACTTGCCTCCCTTGTATGTTGTTTACTTTTTTATTCTTGCTGCTGCACGCCAATTACGCATTTAATTATACTTGTTGACAAGTCCTACTTCCAAAATGGCACCGCCCATGCTATCGATGAGCCTACTTTCGCGACTGGTGTGTTTTGGCAGATATAGGGACACTAGAAATGTTAGTTTATAATCTAAAATCAATAGGAAACTTTGGAAATCTAAATATTTTTTCTTATATCAATGAAATTTACTTGGTGGCCGATATTTGGTGAAATGTGTCATTGGATGGATCGGGGGTGGGCGAAATTTCCCAGTAATTATTTTGTAAATGAATTATAGTGGCCAAGATTCCTAGGGCGGCCGAGATTTCCGAGAATTTATCTTCACCTTTGCCTTATTGTCTAAAGAAATACATACACATGTACATTGTAGAGTATTTATTTCTGGCAAGCTTCAACTCTGTTATTAAGGACATACACGACAATTCAATCAAACAACGTATTTCTTGAAACTTGGTACAGAGATTCGTTAGACCACCCTCTCTTCAAAACTATAAAAATTTAAGGGATGGGGGGGTTTCATTCCTCCCAAAACGGGCGCCTCCTTCAGGGTTTTTAGACAGGTGTTCAAAAATCACAGATTTTCGTCAATAAATTACAGAGAAATAAAATGACAGAAGAAAATGATAATGCTAAAAAATATTCTTTATTATATATATTTTTGATTCCCAATTCAAGAGAATGTGGTTCCATTGTTTTGTTGTCATTCTAGGGGGCGCTTCTCTGGCAAGTTCACCTATAGTGCCACCGACTAGTGGGAAGTTGCTGCAGTTATAGAAAAAATCTCAACATCTAGATTTTTCTTAAACTTGTTGAACTTGTTCATAGAACCATATATTTTCAGAAAACAATTTAAAAACTGGGGGTCAACCTCCTTGTTTTCAAGCTAGGGGGCGCCACAATTCCAACATTTCATACAGAACACTTCAATATTGCGGGAAGTGGTGAAGTTGGAGAAATAATCTCCACATCTAGATTTTTCTTAAACTTGTTGAAATTGTTCTTAAGACCATATATTTTCAGAATACAATTTAAAAACTGGGGGTCAACCATCTCTTTTTCAAGGTAGGGGGCGCCACATTACCAACATTTCATACGAAACACTTCAATATTGTAGGAAATCGGTGAAGTTATAGAAAAAATCTCCACTTCTAGATTTTTCTTAAACTTGTTGAAATTGTTCTTAGGACCATATATTTTCAGAATACAATTTAAAAACCTGGGATCAACCATCTCGTTTTCAAGCTTACTTCAGTACTTGGAAGTAAGTTGCAGATAATAGTGACAATGTCCCTATGTGACGTGGAGTTTATGATTGTTTATCTATGACTAAGAAAGTAATTTAGAGGTTCTCCAAATGTGTGTCAAGTGATGTTAAAAGAGAACACAGAAGATATCGTAACTATGGATAAGAATAGTTAAAACAAAATGATATTCGAATAATTTATATGACTAAATTGTTATGTGTACTGTTATTTTATGCTAAAATTTATTATATCATATGAATATAAACAAATAATGGAGATATTTTAAATCTAAAAAAAGGTATTTTTCAGGAATAACCCTGACAAAGATCAATATTGGAATAAATTAAATGTGGTGAGCCAGTCCATCTTTCATAACATGTGAAGTATTAGGCACCTCCCACACAGGTGAACTCTCCAGTATGTTTGAATGAATTAATAACTTCTATATATGTATTTACAAAGATGAGCAGACTGCCCCTTGGTGTGTCATGAAGCTTTCATTTTTTCCATGTCCTCAGTAATGTCCTTTTCTGCCTCAGTTGTATCCAAAGCCTTTTTACTATTATCAGTCATATCATAAACGTTTTTTACTACATTTCCTTTCTTGTCTTTAACAATGCTTGCGCCCTGAAATAGATCAAGTTAATAACATAAACTATGCCATCACGCTTATAATATAAGTGCAGACAACAAGTACTTGAGCCATTACATATGGTCTTAAAGCTGTCCCTCCAATTTAAATAGACAGGATTTTTGGAATTATGAAATTATGGATTTCATGGAATAAATCAGAAAAAACAAATGTTATGTGATAATTAAATGATCTCTTCAATAAACATTTTAAGAATTCATTCATAATTCATAATTTGATTTAAAATTAATTGGTGGTCCAGAAATATTTTTTCAAGTGGAACTCAAGGCATGAAAGAGTTGTGTTTTTTTTTCAGACAAATTCATTTGTAACTGGAAATTTGAAAAATTACAAAAAAACACTGGTAGTTGGCACAAAGACCAGTCAGTTTTGATCAAACTATCTTGGCACAAGTGGGCACAAGTGTGAAAATGTGAGTAATATCAAGAAAGCAGGGAAACACTGGATTACCTGAGTTGCCTTGGCTGGACTGTCGAGGGTGATGGTGACAGGGCCATCGTTCTGGATATTCACCTGCATGTAGGCAGCAAACTTGCCATCTGAAATTTAAACATCTCAAAGTACACAATCCATTTCACTTGACAACAAAATACTCAAACTTACACTGTTTACATCCACTTACACTTCAAGAGAAAATTAGCCATGGACAGGTGACGAGGTCAAATTATCATCAATAAAGATGTTGAATTCAATTACTGGTATATACAAAGAAGAGTAAAAATTTTCAACTGAAACAACAAATGACATTTGCCATGTTGTAGTTAATAAAAATGATATCAGTTGGGAACTAGTTGGAACTTTGCACCAAATACAGTTATATGTGCGAAACCAGTGTCAAATCCAGTTGCCAATTGTCACAAATTACTCAGACATATGATAGCATTTACATTATCTAGTTCAAGACTCTGGGTATCATATAGAGGTGTACTGAGAAAACTTGTGTACTTACCTTGTACCTTATCTGATGCATAGCCTTTTTTCAACTGTGTCAAAAACTCATTGTAAAACTTTTCTGACTGTTCTCCCCCCATAGCAAATCTGTAGTCAGGCTTGTTCCCTTTGAGGTCGCAGTAGAGGGTGAACTGGTAAAAGAATGAACATTTATGTTCTGAGAATGTGTTGGATTCATACTATTACTTTTAACAAAGACTCAATAGAAATCACAAATACAATAGAAAATCAAAATCAAAATTGCATCAAGATTTAGAGCAGTCAATAAAAAAATAGAACCACAGGTCGACCTTCTCCTCATTCAATAATCATTGCAAAAAAATCAATAAATATCTCATCCAACATATCCACCCATTCAGTAGTCTAAAGAAAATGTGAATGAGAAATGGCACTCCCAAAACAGAACAATTCTCCTTCAGACATTCTGTGAGATAAGAGTATTCATAACTGTAGCTATTTACAGTAATGTCTTCCTATCTGGATGATGTGTTACAAGAGCATTTGAGTATTAATGAGTTCAAGGGATGAAGGTTGAGCTGGGCGGATCTGTTGGAAAACCTATTAAAGGTCAAGGGAGACCAGGGCTGCATGTCAGAGGCATTACGGTGCATCTGACCTCTTTAATATCTTGGGGTTTCAAGCACAACTACCAGGCAATGTCTTAATGGCTGTTATTAGCATGAAGAAATATAGTTTTAGTTTATTTTGGAGGATAGTGTTTTATATTTATGAAATTAAGATCCACATATTAAATTGCCATAATGGTGGGTAAGGGCAATAAACAAAGATGACAAATCATGTGAGAACATTTTTAATTCTTTATTCTGGCACTAATTACCGTACACAAGTTGTGAGTGAAAATAATGTCTAACTATTAGGCCTAGAATTTTTTTTGTTTGTTTCCTGTTACAGTCCGAAAAAATAGGGTAGGTAGGTTGTTAAAAAAAAAAGATTTTGAATATTTATTTTTGGTCAAAAATGTGCGTTTAATGCATGTTTTATGTTGATTGGGAGTTGGGAGGGCAGAAAAAACTTTAGGGTAGGGATTTTTTTGAACAAAAACTTGTTAGGGTAGGGTTACAGGAATCAAACAACATTTTTTAGTCCTCACTATCACTATGGCAATCTGCTGTTACAAGTAGTTCCTCCAAAACCGGATGACTCACCTGACTCACACACAGTAGATCATATCGCTTCTCCATCACGTTCTTCATCCAGCGTTTACCATTCTCATCTTCAAACACTCGAAGTCGAAGAATTTTCCTAACCCTGAAAGAGCGGTGAACAGCAAGTTAGTACATCTACAAACAAAAATTGAACAGAAGCATTGATAAATGTAGAATATCTGAGAAGATTATGACAGAAGGGAAGGGAAGTTCATTTCTAGCCATTATAAAAAAGAAACCTCACTTTAACAGAGTATTGAAATTAGAGTTAAAGAAGACTCACAGACTAAGAGGGATATTCAACCCCCTGGAGCCCTGGTGTGAATTTACAGGGGCAGGGATTAAAGAAGCATCCTTTCGATGAATGAGCACTTGTAAGTTAATTGATGTATGTTATCAAATAATATTGCAACTAACTCTGAAAACTAAAAAACATATAAAGTTCCAATTTTACATGTCAAGGAACTCCTTCAAGTTCTCCAATGAACTAATATTCTGTTTAAAAAAGTACAGTCAACACCTGTGACTCTTTAAAAGCAGTTGCAAAAATGGCTATATTTTGGAGGGTTGTATGGGCTTGTGATACTTTATCTAGTTGGACATAGCAGTCGATCTGTGACATTTCTATGATGAAGGTGACTTTGGCATGACCTTGACCTACATGTACTCCATGTCTTGCTGTGTGTCATCCCTGTGGATGCCCACTAGCACACAGAGACCTTGACCAATCGAACTTATGGTTTCCTCTCCAACTGCAAAAAAAAATATGAGAAGGTATTTAGCCTAATTAGTAATTAGATGAAATATTGTAGACTGGAAAATATTTTTGAAACTTTATTTTACTAACTTTATTAATAAGAGGGTGATGGCTGATCATGTTGGTGATATCTTTCTGACCTACTATAAATTAAACTTCAATTGTTTGCCATCACCATAAAGTTATTGTCAAAATTATGTAACTATAGTAGATGATAATTTCAAGACTGAATGGACTGAATGGAAAATTGCAGAAATCCATGCTTATGATGCTACATGTATTGTAATGAATGTATCACCAGAGAAATACATAACCTTGATCCGCAACCCCATAGGCACTGCATGCTAGCACCTAGGGCATGTGCGCCTCAGGTTACGCGGTGTAGCCTGGGGAAGTATTAGTCACGTGATTTTTTTCAGAAAGAGGCTGTGCAGTAAGCATGCAGCAGAGAGACTGGCTGGCTGGGTATACAGAATGTCATCCTATCTAGGTCACATAGGTTGCCAAGGAGATGGGGTCAGCAGGCAGGGTACACAGGTTATCTAAGACTCATAGTGGGAGCCAGCGAAATTTGATGATGCATGCTCAGTGCCCACTCCCTGTCTACTACTCTCAGGTATCACTCATTCTGACTGTGCCAGATAGTCTAAGCCTGTATGACACCTGTGTGGTTCCAAGTCATTGCAGGTATAAAGTAGGATGCGTGGAGCAGTGCATGCGAGAGAGTTGCCAGTGGTACGTTGGTGTGTGCGTATAGATGGAAATGTATCTGGGCGCTGAAACTTTTTTTCTATGTAGGCCCTACATGTTACATTTATATATCCGTCTCTCTATTATCGCCCAGAAACATTCCGACAGCATGTTACTTAGAACTGCATTGGAGATGGCATGATGTGACTTACCTGATACTCCCGCTCTCATCACTCTCTGCACAATAGCTCGCATCTCAAACCTTTAATTGGAAGTGCTTTTAATATCTCAAAGGTTGACGCATGGACAAGACTCAGTCTTGACTCTTGATTTCCTTCACCCCTCACGTAAATAGTTACAATTACAAGCAATAGAGGGCCTCACAATCTGTGGTGTGCCGTGCCTCTACTCCAATGTTCCAGGACTCGGACCAGACATGTAATTCAAGGATTATATAACAAATACAAAATCATTAATAATAATACATGTAATAATAATAAATAAATAAATGAATAAAAATAAGTTTTTTTTCAGTTTTTCATCGAAATCAAAAGTTAGTTTAGAATAGGGAATGGTAAATCTGTGTGCCCAATTACTAGCTGATGATAAATTCGTTATCCTTGTTGTAAAAATGGTACACGGCCGATGTCTGCGTTCAGCTATTGATATCGCTTCTCGCAGACATCCTGCCGCACACCATTTTCACAACAAGGATAACTTACAGTATTTGCCTCCCTTTTTGAGTAGCGTCTATTTTTGAATATACCCTAGAAACTTCTGCTGTGGGAAAGGTAAAGTACAGGTCTGTACATGTGGTTTAGTTTGTAATAGCAGAAAGCGGATACATCATATTAGTTAAATCAGGGATTTCAATACTTAATCTATATATCTGGTTAAATGCAAACTTACATTCATGAAAACCGAGAATTCCCTATATTGTGGCATACGAATAATAAAAAAAAATATGTTTATAACAAATAACTGATTTATGGAATTGCATGAATGCTTACTTTAGGGCGCTTCGGCTTGCCATAGATCTAGGCATCCATTCCTAGTGAAAAACGAAATTGAAAAAAAAACACACTGTGAACAAATGTTTAGATGTTTGAAAGTCGTAAGTATGTGCAGGAAACAGGTATATTAGGATTAGCTTTTTGTGAAAATTGTATTTACAAGACACCAAAATATATAGCAAATGACATGCGGTACTGTATTAGGTAAATTTAGTTGTGTTCTACTTTGGCTCGCAATAGTATATTGTATTGTTTCAATTGTAGAGTGCGATTAGTTCTTAGATGATACAGTCGTCCCAGGTATCAGTATAACGAACGCATCCCCGGGGGAGGGGGGGGGGGGGCACTTGGGTATTTAGGGGGTGCATACGTTCGTTATCAAAATAAAAAAAATACCCCTAAAGCACTGATTTCTGGCCAAAAAAGCACCCTTATTTTAATAAAACGCTGATTTTTTCCACTAAATAAACACCCCTTCTTTTATCAAAACACTGACATTGGATGAACGGGAACACGAATATTAACTTTAGATTTAATAATCCTCTGCCTGTTTAGCGGCAGCAAGTGGCGGCAGCAAAATCGGAAGCCCAGTCACTTCGGGAGTCACTCGGCGTCAAGAGCTGCGGATATTTCGTGGATTGTAAGGGGATTCGGACCCCCATACTTCGTACCTGGGTACAAAAAAGTACCCTTGTTTTACAAAATCGCGGACATGCGGAGGTCTTAAAAAAGACCCTTCTTCCGCGAAATACGCAACAAAGGTGCGGCCCCCCTCTGTACCTGAGTGCCCCCCCCCCCCCCCCCCCCGGGAACACATCACATCATGTGTGTTTACGTTTATCCTCCCTCCTTGATAAACTCTAAATCTTGGAAATAATAAAGGAAATCTTAGGCCATACAGAAAAGTCATGTGTTGAAAGTGTTTAACTTATTTTTATATGGCGTTCTTATACTCGATGAAAGAACATGCCAGCTCCCTTTCTCGATCAACTTCCGCTATCTATCCTTTCACGCAATACTAGTATTCAAAAGAATTCCTACACAGTCACTTTATCCCAGCTAAACCCTTGTCGTGCCAGTATGCCACGTGACTATCAACAATAACGTCGCGACGCTTTGTTGCGTCACCAGGCAACGACTTCATTGTGTTCACCCAGCGACTTTTGCTTTTGCGATTGATGCTAAAATAATCGCGTTTAACTTATCAAATCAACAGTATGGGAACTGCGCAGAGCAAAAGCAAAAACACTTTGTTTATCAAGGTAAAAAGTTCTCATCGCACGTCATCGGCAGGTGATTCACAGCCAATCAAAATCGACCTCAATCCTCCTCCTCGCGCGGAAAAACGAAACGAGTCTCACGTCAATGAAACCACCACCAAGAGCGCCCGAAGCCACACGGAGTTCCAGCACACGGCAAGCCCTGTCATACCCATTAATAAGAGATGCAACAGCGACACCAATGGGCCGGTAGCGGCATCGTCAACTTCTTCTTCCCCGGTCATCCCCACTGTTCCGTCAACGCAAGTTCCAATCGCCTCACTGGAGGACGAAGTTGATGACGATATCGAGGAAATATGTCTGTGTGAGAGCACTTCATCACAAAGTGAGGATAACAAAATCGTCCGTGCCCCGTTTGATAAGAAGCTGCCAGTCCTGGGTTCCGTGCAGAAGCTACCCCCAGCGGGCGGCCTGCCCAACGTAGTTGAGCCACCGAGTCGTACAAACCAGGGGAAGATATTGGATGATTTGAAACAGAAAGGATTGTGTGAAGTGACTGGCCTACCTAAATTGAAGGGGCACGACAAAGATCTAAGAGAACAGGTATGGATGGATGTAAAACATGATTAGAATAGACAGTTTCATTTGTGATTTTAAGGAATGTGTCATCTCCAGTTTCCCTTTTATTGTAGGAAAACATTATGCAACAGCAGTGACAATAGACTTATGACTTACCGTGAAAACATACATTCGTCTTTGAATGAATATACTTCTTGTTGTCATAGCGCAAATCGGCTTTAACTCCACACCCAATCCTCACACTCCAAAGCGTCTTCATCTTTCATCAGCTCAGAAGACATTTTCAGAAGAAATAGTTCCTTAAATGAACCGAGAGCGACATGTAAACACGCGGCTGATATGTTATATGACTTATATCAGGCGCATTCTGCAATCATAGAAATGGAAATTTTCCAGTTAAACGAATATTTATAAACCGTTTGCAATATATTCCCATTTTGTGTAAAGGAATCCCTTATAATATATAGGTATGCGATCAGAAATCTTCCGATTTCCTTTGACGAAGTAACCTAATTTTAATTTACGTCGGGCTGAGTCTTCCTCCACTATAACTTTAAGGGTAATTTATATGGAAAGCCGCTCTTGCAGAAAAGCACCATTTAGCATGCTAGTGGTAGACGGGCATTTATCACGAATTAATGGGAACACGGGAATGGGAAGAAATTCCCCTCTCTTTACGAATAGTCCTAAGAGGTCTTTCAGATGCAACGGTAACAAAGAAAGCTCTTCACAACGCTGCACATTTGCACAGCAACCATGTAAAACACTACTTAGGATACATCTGTCTCGAACCCGTGTCCGCCGCTTTGAGACATTGATCTAACTACAATCTTTTCACTAGGAAATATCAATAATTGTATTTGGTTCGTTTTCAGGCCATAATACGTGACCTGCGCATGGGAGGAGTGATCGCACCCAGCACGTGCTCAGAGAGCGGTCTCCCTGATGCTGACGTCACGGACACGGGCACGGAGACAGACTGGGACTCGGACGACCAGGCTGATAAGAACAATACTGATAGCGACGCATCCAACACGGCTACCTGTCAAGCCACAGAACTGCTGGCGGCCGACCGAGTCGCGCAACGGGAAAGAATAATGCATTTTGTATGGGATTTGGAACTACTCTAGGACCATAGACATTCTCTAGTAGAATTGGCTACCACAACTATGTTATTCATATTTCATCTTTATAATGATGTATTGTTTTCTTGAAAATGATATTGTATGATACGATTTCAATAAAGATTTATATTTATGTTGCATATAGCCTCTTTGTTTTTGTAGTACCAGCTAAGTAGTGATTCTTTTGTAAATAACTATGCTAGGAAATTACACAGTGGGCTGCCTCCTATGGAGAATTTGGCCACTCTGATTACTAAGTATTTCGAAATGGAGAGCAAACGTAGCATCAATATCAAACGGAATGAAAAAAGTGCAAATTGTGAGAACTATACATCGGAAAGGAGAAAATGAAAGTGCTATTTCGTGTTCCAAAACTTAAGAAAGTCACACCAAGTACTCTTACTCAGGGTTATGGTACTAACGTTTGCCAAATGCTGGCAAGGGTTGACCTGTTATTTGTTTGTATTTTCACAATTGTAAAATGAAAATTATAGCTTTTACCAATAACAAATGAGCCAGACTTCGCATAATTGTTTCTGAAGAAAAGGCTTCTAAATGAGATAACATCACTAGTAACAAATCAAATTAACCTTTTTTTAATTATTGAACTATTTTCGTCTTTAATCCACATTGCATGTATAGTTTTGACGATACATAAAACTTCAATGTTGGTAGCTTTATAAACTTATGGTAGGTAAATATCTGGATATAGTACCTATGCTATGCAAGCTGCTATTGATCTGTTTGAGGTGATATGTTAAGTAAGATAGCGAGCAATATGTAAAAGATCCTGATCTACTTTTGAGCAATCATGTGAAGGTAATTCTTTTTATTTCACCAATATCGGTAAATATGCATGAGGCCAATTGATTTCGTTGTTGAGGGAAAGTGTCAAAAGTTGGCCAAGAGCCACCTCGACCACCTCAGTGCAGGAAGTCTGTCTTCATCTGAAGTGTTTTATTAAGGATTGAAACCTTTAAAAAATTGCGATACAATACAATATTGATACATCATTAACGATACAATATCTTAAGCCCTGGTTGGCCTCAACCGTAGAGGTCGTGAGGTCCAAAATCAGTGGTCGTGGTGATCTTTACTTTAAGTTTAAGATATACAATTGTAAAATTCAATATTACCAATTGTGACTAATTTTTTCAATTATTCAAAATATAACTAATTGAAAATGTAATTTTCAATTCTATAGTAATTTAACATAGAATTTTTTTTTAAATGCATTATTTATTTCCTTGATTTCACAAAGACTTTTATAACTAATTTGGTAGCTAGCTGTGATATTCAATCTTTAAATGAGATGTTTTGATATATACGCAAGTAGAAAGGGGAAAAATAAAACAGCAAGACACTTGATTTTCTTTTATTGTGATACCGAAGGAGTGTTACATTAATTTCAGCACATTGATGACAAAATGCAATTCACAAGCTAGCCCACTCTTACACATTTCTTTCATCCCTTCACATTACATGCTCCAATTCAATGGAATAATACAGAACTCTCAGCAGAATTAAGCTTTTTCTAATGTACTATTAATGAGCCAGTAGAGAGGCATTTCAGATTCCAATGTGCCATCAAGTACTCACGGTTAAGTCAGCACAACTGAAACAGTAATGCCCCTGTTATGTGTGTCCACTTTTCTGATGCACACATCACCTATAAGCATAATGAAGAATTCTTTGGCCGACGGCATTCTATTGGCGGAGCTCTGTCTCTAGTCTCTAACAAAATCAGAACTTTGCTTAGACAGCTTGCTATCCTGAACCCTCCTAATCATAATTGGTATTCTAATCCTGTGTACCCTGTACATATATACTGTAATTACAAATATAACTACGTTTCTTTTTACCAGTCTTGGTTTTTCAAGGATTGTATTGCACCTACAGTAAGTAAAAAGTTAGCCAGCGAATTTCAGCAACCAATGGGTTTTGACAGCTTTACAACCAAAAGCTAAATTCAAGTCAGGGCAAGGCTTGTTTCCATTGTATATGTTAAACTAAACTAAAGTTCCACATTAACGTTCCATAAAACCATTTGAACAGAATGTGCAGTCCTTCCTTTGAGATTCATGAACCTGTGCATTGAGAAGCTAGCTTTGCAAGTATTAAACAAAGTGGTGTAGACTTAAACACAAAAGTCTTGTTTTAATTACATTTTCTTTGTATTGAATTGTTTGAGTGCTTGGCACCTAACATCATCATTATTAAAGATTTAAAATATTCCAAACAAGCAGAGTATGGGTAAAGTCTCAAACCAACCTCACCTCAGTATAATCTTGATTTGTGAATTACCCCATACTTACCAAATACTTCATCCTCATTCTTATATAAACATCATCACAACTATTGGTCAAATAAATATGAAGTACATGTATAACCATCCCATGTAATGAAATGTTACTAATAAAGAAACTAGGTGCACAATGGCCCACAAAGTCAAAGACCTAGCTTCTAAGAGGATATGCATAATATGTGGAACCAGCATAAGGTTCCATGTTGACCTCCACTTAAGGCAAGAGAGAAAGTTATTTGAAATTTTCCCTAAGTACTTCAGTTTCCTTCACCACCATCAACTGGCTTGTCATGATTTAGCCTTAACACGGCAAAAGCACACTGACTGCTCAGAACCTTTCACCATAGGGCAAGGTCTGGGGCTAGATTCCAGCGAGAGGCATGTAATAATGTAACCAGTGACTTAGTTTTCTCCCTGGATACTCTGGTTTCCTTCACCATAAACTACTGACTAATCACGATCCAGCCTTTATAAATAGCTTAAAAGTGACAGTTATCAAAACATATGATAGCATTCCCTTAAAGACAATGGTTTTCCTAATCCAGAATGAAGTGTCCTATCTCTTGACAGCTGCCTTTTCATCTTTCTGCGGCTCTGCTTCCATCAGCTGAGTCGACCAATCAGGTACAACGCTGTTCACCAGGTATGTATCACGTGACAGTGATCGGTTTGCTAATACCTCCAGCGCACCAAAGATGGAGCCTACAACAGGTGAAAAATAAACCACATCAACACACTCATTCAATACAGGAAATATGTGTACATGTACATCATAATTTAGTACTACAGAGAAAGTTGGTCTCACTTATACGTCTTGCCAAAACTTCCTCATCTCTCTGATAGCATACCTTAATGAGCATTAGTTATCATATTACATATGCCTCCTAACAAATGTCATAATCTGTATGAGCAGTGCAGTTTGACTTTGGATATTAGTAACTTCATCAATGCACATGGTAATAAGCATAGAACAACTGAGAATGATAAGAATAACATGATAGGTTGGCAGCATCAGTATGTTTCCCTGGTATCTTATGATGAAAAGATTTTATTTTTAATTTTGAAAAAAATGGCATATGTGGTAGAAAAAGTGATGATAATCGAAATTTGAAATCCAGTATAATCATTGATCCACAATACCTAACTATGATATGGGAAATAATGATGGTACTTACCACCTAGCCAAGCTATGTAGTTCTCTTTCCCTGGTGGTGTATGCATCTTGAAGTTCCTGACTTTCAAGCGCTCAGTGTAATAGGGTTTTGCTATGAGATCCTCCAGCTCCTTCATGAGGCGATGCTTGAAGCCAGGAAGCAGCGCCGTGCCACCCATCACCAGGATGTTCTCAGCTAGAGCGCGCCGAGTATCTACGGGACACTGAAAAAACACCACAGCAAAGTTAAGAGAACTATCAACCCTTTGATGCCTGATGATACAACTGTCAACTGGATCTATAATACTTGTGAAAATAAATTTGAAAAGAATTGAATCACAACACATTGGAGGGCAAGTCATCAACTGGGTTATGAACAACATTTTCTATTCAAATATTTCATGAAAAATACTATGGTCTAAAAAGATATCATAAATATAATAAGAATGTTTTTGGGCACTATGTGCATCAAATTGGGTTCAATGTGGTAAATCAGTTTCACCTTATTCCTGCTTCAACACCCCTATTGTTTGAACTAAGTTACAAATACTGTTAAAAGAGAGAACTATCATATAGTGTGATTGAAAAGCTACTGTCCCAAATAATGAGGATTTCATAACCAATTCATGCTTGGAAATCTCCACAACATGAATCACCTAAACTTAGGATAAATAGAGATTACCTTTGGGATTGAACATTGATTCATAAACTATTTTAACTGAGAGTTGTGAGTTTAGTTCTGATTAAAATTTCCACTTCTGATCCTTTCAAAAAAAAAACTTTCTGGATTCTGTAACACTTTTGAAATTTACTTTTGAAAAAAGCATGTATGAATTTTTTAGTACTTTTGATATTTACTTTTGGATCAGGCCTGTCTGGATTCTGTGATACTTTTGAAATTTACTTTTGAATCAAGCATGTATGAATTCTATGGTACTTTTGAAGTTTACTTGTGAATACAGCCTGTCTGGATTTTGTGATACTTTTAAAATTTACTTTTGAATAAATCATGGTTTGAAAGAGAGTTGTAGGTTGGATTCTAGTGAATAATTCTCAATCAAATATCTTTAGAAAAGGATAGATGGATTAACAAAATACTTTTTTTTGGCCCACTACAGGGTTAGAGATAGCACCTACTTTCACGATGGCATCCAGTATAAGAGTGGCCACTGATTTTTCCTCATTGTCCTGTTCAAAGAGGACTTCACAGGTGGATTCCCGTATTCTGCCGTTGATGTGGAGAATCTTCCCCCCATCAAGAGGATAGTTCACATCCGGAGGAGCTGCTGGAAGCTGGAGGAAAACAAAACATGTGACAACCATCATACAATATGACTTTATTTCAAAGACCCAGACATCCAAAGACTGACCCTATCTTGAACAGAACCTTGGTCAGAGGAATTTCTATCATTTCCATTTCCCAGCATGATTACATTTTGCCAATAAAGCAATCATGCTTTGTTTTTGATTTCACTGTTTATTCCAGCAAGTTGAATGAAAGTGAAGTGTTTAAGTTTTATGAAATCATGCTGACCTATGTTACCTAGGTGGTGCTCACTTCTATTGCAACTAGGCCTCTTTTGATATAATATTAAATCCCATTGAAGACAATTCTGATTTATTGACTTGTCGGGTATCTAAAGCAATCCTGGTCCTTTCTTATCATACCACCCTACCTTATTAGAATCTGTACTTTCGCCACCTTCCTGCTTTACAGCGTGGATGCGCTTTGCACGGGACAGCTCCGTCACAAAACAGCACCTCACTTTGATGTCTTCTAATGTGCTTTCTTGTAAAGAGTCTGGAAGAATAGAACCATGAAACCTACTTCACATATCTTAACTAAATTACCTTAAAGGGTGCTGCTCTTGCTAAACATACATCATTCAAAAGACCCTGCAGGATAGGAAACATTAGACAAAAATGATATACATAATCCAACATTTCCTGAACAAAAGAGGCATTAGAGAAATGTTTCATAGATAGTCACATATTGTGTAAATAGTGACTAACATTGAGATAGGCACTCAATGACTGGAGTAGTTTTTTTTCACTGTGAAAGTTAGTGTCCTTATACATCTTTATTCATTTGTATCATTGTACTAAATCTCATATACTGGAATCAGTAAGATAGGTAAACCTGTGGAACCTTCATTTTGTAATAAGTGCATGAACTTTGTACCCATTGCTACAATGAGTTCAATATATCAAGAATGTATCACCAATGATGTATGGATTCAAGATTGATGTAATGAAAATAACAATTACAATAACAATTACAATAATAATAATAATAATAATAATAATAACAATAATAATAATAATAATAATAATCATGATGATGATGATAATAATAATAATAATAATAATAATGATAATAATAATAATAATCATGATGATAATAATAATACTAATTATACTACTACTACTACTACTACTACTACTACTACTAATAATAATAATAATAATAATAATAATAGCAATAGTAGCAATAGGATTAGTTATAAATCAGTAAAATCCCCATCACTAACATCTTCATCAGTTCTTATGGGACTTACTCGCGATTGTTTTAAGTGGTTGGCTGCCTACTTGTTCTGTGGTAACGGAGCACGTCTGAAGTAGCTCTGTCTCTAGATGGGTGTGAATGGCTTGAGCAGCGAGGGGGATTGCTTGCCACGCCTTGATGATGGGGATACCCTCATAGACGTACATACAGGTTAAGGTATTCAAACATTCATAAGCATCCAGATAATTATAATACTAAATGGAAACTTTCTAAATAACAAACATCATTCAACTCAATACAAATAAAGAATTTAAACCCATTGAAGCTTAAAAGACATTAGAATAAATTAACACCTCATTGGTTTTGATATTTAAGGAATCATAATCATTTTCTGTGAAGAGAATTTTCTTAAAATTTTACCAAACTACTTTTTTCTGAAAGTGTGTTTAATGTAAGAGAATGATCAGGTGTTATATCAAACAAAATAATTGATTTTTGTCCATATTTATCACTAAACAGATTTTGAAATTATGTCTAAGGATGAACATAATTGTTGAATAAAACATGTGTTTTGTACTCCATGCTTGCAGGAATAGCTTTTGAACTTCTTAGTAATCAAAATAGTTGCACCTGTATTACATTAGTTTATTTCCATAACAATAGGGAGGAGTGTGTAATCTGTGTATCTAACAGAAACAATCAGTTACACTTTAAAAAATACAGAAATAAGTCTGTACCAAAAAATCAGTACCCTCATTGACATATCAGAAAGACATCTAATTATGTGCATGAAAGACCCAATGCAGGGAAAAATTCACAATAGGTTCAACTGTGAATGTCTAGGCCATGACTGCACAGAATGGGAGAGTGTCCAGCCATGAGTGGTGTTGCAGCTCTGAGCACACATAAAGGATATTGGCAGAACTAGCGTCTCGGTGTAGCCAGCATCCAGTACGAGGCCGGAGGAGCTGCCAAGTGTGAACAGCGCCACCAGGTGGCTAGGTGCAAACAGAATCGACGGCACCTGAAATAACGCAAGAAAATATATCAAAAACTCATACCATTCTTCAGATAGTATTGTGAGGGAAGTTTTTATAAGAGCAGGTATGGTAGGGCAAGTTGCATAACAATTTCCAAGGCTACCTGCTTAAAAGTGATTACTGAAATTCCCTAGCCTAACAAGAAGCCATTTATCATATCTAAATAAATTATTCTATCTCTATTTTAGTTTGAGAATAGTGACTTACCTCGTAATGCATGAAGAGCACCTTAGCAAGGGTTTCTCTGAAGGTAGACGGGCAGAGCACTGACTCACAGACTACTACCCTTCTTTCTTTAGGGTTTACTAATAAATGCCTGAAAAAAACAAAGATTCTCAGACTCAGTGACCATTTTTTTAAATTCAAAGTAAAACTGTTTCAAGTATTCCAGTCACACATACATCTGCAGTTGGAAAGGGTACAATATCAAGTAGCAATTAGTATTAGCATTATACTGCAAGCTATGTTACAACTATAATTTAATTGAAATTCAATGTCTCAGAAATAGTTAGCAAGTTCTTACATCATATAGCTAGGGGCATAAGGCACAGGCTGTATATTCAATTCTCTCAGAAATGTTCTCATAACAATTTAATTACATATAGCAAAATATCCACTTTAAGGTACAAAATTCAGGAAATTTTTGAAGAAACCTTCATTGAATGATAATGACCTTTACTAATGATAAGTACTCATAATAATGCTCCACCATGATAATAAATTAGCAGTCATGTGAGGCTAGGTCTCTATGATTAGGGATGAGAAGCGGAGGCAGGAATGCTTACTTGAAATAAAGGACATGCAGAAAGTCCACCAGGATCCCATACAACTCCTCTCCATTGCTGTAATTGTTCACCTTCACCACCTGAAAGGAAAGATGAACACGGATACACTTTCCTTAATTCAAATAAACATAACAATATCAATGGTCAAACAATAAACTAGAGTGGTGTGTCATGGCTAGCAGCTCATAAATGAATGCTATTAAAGCCTTACATTGACTTCTCTCTAGGGCATCATTAGGATTTAGCACAGGCTGATGTCTCCTTGCCTAGACTGAAGGCTTAAGAAGGTAGAGACTCAAGTCCAGGCAGGGGGCCTGAAGATCCAATTACTATATGGAGGAAGATAATTCAGCAGGGCAAGTTGGATCCAGGATCAGGTTGCCCCACCAGCAAATTTAGCTGCCCTACAACCACAGAAAAGTTGCAAAAAATGTTTTTTTGTGTTTTATTTTTGCTTGTTTTCTTTTGCTAACAGTGGGGTGTAATATGTAATTATAACATGAAATGAGCCAACCATTCTTGTGCCATAAAAATAATCTGTGCTCACTATAGGACTACAGTTTTGTCCCCCACACCCTTAGAATGATTCAGAGAGACCAGATGAGCATGTTCAAAGTATGATTGACTTGGCTGGCAAAGGTCCCTGGCAGTTTGGACTATAGCGCAGGGGCCTAGATGTCAAGCCCTGTCAAAATCTTGGGATTATTCTTACCTGAGATGTCTTTGGTCTTTTTACCTCACTAGGAATGATACCTCTTGGTCCAGTTTCTCCAGAAAAACCACACCTGGTAAAAAGATACACATGTTATGTACAGCTTTGTACTATCATATCATATCCTTTAGTCAGAGCGAGAAAATGCATGTTTATTCTCAAGTTACAAATCAAACAGCCGCTCTGAGAGAGTGAGAGAGAGAGAAAGAAATATATCAAAAATATGTTATTCTAGTTGCAATTGCAATTCACCAGACTATCTCAGAGTGGCCAACTGAAAATGCTGAGTGACCGGCCACAGCTGCACTACACAGGCAGACAGGCCAGCTGCTCAGCAGGACGCTTACCAATAGCAATTATTAGGCCTGGGCATGATGGGATTTGGGGCTTGATGGTTAGTATCTTTCTCCTCTTAAGTTTGAGTGTGTTACCAAAAGAAGTGCAGAACCTCAAGACATAAACTAATTCTTGAAATCATAATATTTTATGGGAAAATCAAATTATTTTTCTCATCTTGATTTTCTGAACTGTCAACTGAAGAGGGTTGACTTACTTAGTGTATGCAGTTCCAATGTCGATGATCACAGCATTTTTCTCGCTACCTAATGACATCCCCTCGAAAAGAGGCATTATGACTGCGGTATACCCGCTGCTCTGGCGAAAAAAACTGTGAATTAGTGTATGCTTTTCAGTATTCTCTCTGGGAAAACATATATTGTGACTCGACGGGGGAAGACTTCCCACAAGATGGCAGGAAATGAGTGAAAGCGAGGCTGCTGATGACGTCATCACAAGGGAAATCCCCATTCGCTTGTCATGCAAGCAGCGCATCTACCTCATGCCTCTGCCATCGCTAGGAGTGATGAGAGGGAGCTGGCAAATGAGCTTGAGGTGGTATTTGAGTAAAATGGTGAATAAAGCGTCATATTGAGATTTATTTGTCGATATGCCTACACTATGTTCAGACCAACAGAATATAAAGAGACGATGCATCACAACCCCTTCTCTGTGACTGTCACTAAAACATGGTCACTTCGAGCACAGGAATTTGCTCCAGCTCACTATTAAAACTGAAAATCGTAGATGGGCTTATATATTTTTCCTTTTTTTGGGGGGGGGGGTTGGATCTGGAGATCCTTTCTGGCTCACATTAATGAGCAACGACGCTTGAATTGCCTGGAAAACAAAGAAAAAGAGAAAATAATTAGTATCAAGTATATATGATAAAGACTTTATTTTATATACTTGACTAATTTTCTCTTTTTCTTTGTTTTCCAGGCAATTCAAACGTCGTTGCTCATTCATTTGGACCAGGAGGGATCTCAAGACCCATCCGAAAAAAAAGAGGAAAAATTATAGGCCCATCTACGACGGTTTTCAGTTTACTGAGCTGTAGCAAGTTCCTGTGCTTCAAGCACGTTCGGGCCAAACACATATTCTTGAATTTTGACAGGTGTATTGGCAATTGCATTGAGGAAGACAGTTTCAAATCTATTTTCTTTTTCAATAAGACTTCCGAAATTGAAAAAAAATCTCGAAGGTAAAACAGAGAACAGTCAAAAATTAAACCAATGAGCTAATGCACGAGTATGGAACATGGCATGACGCAGGTTGAGACGAATAGATTGGTACTCCTTTGAAAAGTAAGGATTGGACATGGTCTTCATCTGTCTGAAAAAAACGGTCGGAATTGACCGCCACAAACTGATCTCGATTTGTATTTAACCCCGGTTCAGAGTTACCCTTACACAGGGCCATCCCAATGCTGTGGTAGTTTTTAAAAATCAGGAAATAACGCATATTACAATCGCAAAATATATGGCACGACTTGATAGCTGGGTACAATTTCTTCCTCAAACATTCACCAAGAGATACATATGAGAGAATGGAATAAAAAAAACAAAAAAAACAGTCGAGCCTTGTGATCTATTTTAGCCAACGCTTTAAACGTACGATTATATTGACAAGTGGATATGAACTCCTTAACGGTGATGCCTCAAAAATAAATTACCATTAACCATGGTATCCGAAGCTATAATAAGTTTACCTTAATCAAAATTTGCATTAGTCCCCCGTCTGCAATTTATCATTGCACGTTCACCAGTATACGCCAATATTGCCCGATTTTGTTCAAAATTCCAGAGCGAAATTATCTGAAGAGGTACGACCATCAGCAACATGAGTATGGATCCCTGTTGACTTGCTGTCTGTGTTCTATTTGCCGGGAGCTGAGACTGGTCGCTTAGGGGCACCATTTGCCAGCAAGCTCTTTAAAATCGACTGAATCGTATATATGGTAACCTAAATTGAAGTTACCACATACTAGATCTAGTATGACTCGTTGATGACATTTAGTAGTTACGGCAAGAATTTCGGGGTTCGACAATAAGTATTGCCTTCCTGTCTCTGTCACGTAAAATCACATTATAATTAGAATTTAAAAAAAATATATGCAGTGACAAAATTTCATTTCCACGCTAAGACAAGTACACATTTGGAACTGCAAATTCAAGTTAATGGAAGACGTTATTCTTTATTTGATGTGGATTCAGAAACGACTCAGTTATATAGATAACTCAATACCATTCTATAGGAAAGGCTTGCAGCTTAAGAGAATAAGAGAGGCCATGTGGTCAGACGGATTTGAAAAAAAATGTTAGGAATATCTGGGGTGAGTTAGAAAATTCCAGGAGGAGAGGATAATGTCTGAGTTGGCAAAAAGCAGAAAGTTTTCAGTTACTTTTGAGCCCTGGATTTGTGCTGAATCCATAATGGATAGGTCTGTGTATGTTTGAATGCACTGACTAAGCATACGCACGTTGCACAAGACATTATCAGCTTTTGGACATGTCATTCAATTTGGACCATAATATGTGAGAAAATAAAGATAACTTTGATGAGACTAACTCACGCTGATATCAACGCAATAACTGATGGCTCAAACTCACCTGGTATACCTACAGTTCAAATGATGATAGTATAAACATTCGGCAATACGTAAATTCAGAGATAAAAGAGACAGGAAATCAATCCATATTCTTATAGAAATCACTTTATTGTCTAAAGAAAAATTTACAGCAATTCATTGTAAAATAATTGGTAATACTAGCATCTTAACTAATATAACCATCACCATCGTCATCAGGACTTCAGCCAACATTGGACATTCATTTGGACGTAATAGTCCGCCTCGTGGGATACCGATATGGTTGGGTCTCAAGCTGAACATCACTTTCAAATAGGGTGTTACTAATACCATGCCATGATGATTATGGCTATATAGCTAAGGTGGTGGTATTTCCATGGACAATCATAGCACTTCAAGAGAAAGTGTCTGTTTCCTAGCACTGTCAGAAGTTTCCCCTGAGCTACAACAGCTTGAGAAATATCATCAAAATTGTATTAGTACAATAGACAATCCCAGCGCATAGCAAATAAAGATTGCCATACAAAACGTATACAATGTTAAAAGTAACTTTAAGTAAGTACTGCATGTATGTACAATATATCATAATGTTATAATCTATAGCTCACTCGCCAATCGATTAAAAGTTATCCATGTTTTACGGATGCTCGGAATTATTTTGCTGTCTGGTTCATTCAAACTAAATATGGCTACAGGTTGTCCAGCAACTCACGCTTAATATCTTAAAATTATTTAGTTGAAAAGTGTACTTCAGAAGCAAACATCTTGCTTTTAACTAGGTCATTGAATTCGAGGTGGTTTAAACAAAACTGCTAATGAAGACCACTGACCGAATGACTTCCAAAAGTTACTTGGTCGTCATTAGCAGGTGTGACTTTACAATGGTCGGATCTGGAATTTATGACATGTGGTATCTTAAACAGGTGGTCCTATGGGCAGGTTTGACTGTATACACAGTTAAGAAAAAACACTCGGATTTTCAGCATATTCTCGATCACTCGATTAACATTGTAAATATGTTATATTACAAATCATATTTATACACAAATATAACACATATTAGTATGTGGCTCGTGACACGCAATATAGATTAAAGAAATAAGTTGCTATATTAATACTATACTATACTATTTCAGACTGGGACCCAAGGCTTCAAGCCTATAGGGTACGTTCATGTCTGTTTGTTTCATACACAGCTGTATCGGCAATATAATGAACATAGGTGGATCATGGCCCACAAAGTTATATATTTTTCTTCGCTCGTTGTTATCATATGCATGGGTTATTTTTAAATGGGATATACATACATACACACAGAAGAGGTTTTTGACCCTATTCTCTATACCACATTTACAGAAACATGGTCGCTTCAAATATGCAGTTTGGGCATAGAATGTTAACAGCTTTGTTTTTAAATTTGGAGAATTGCGGTGGAATGGGTATTCCATTTTCTTCCAATTTTGACTTCAAAAGTGATGGAATCTGAACGTTAGAAAATGCACTTATCCTCATTTTCAGCAGCATTCCCAATGAAATGATTATGAAATTTGAATGGAGTAATATTAGAGAAACGTGATACCCTTCCTGCCGAGTTGATCTTTGCTCCACATTTGTGAAATTTCAAAGTTCCCGTTCTATAATTGTAGATAAGATCGAGCGCCATTTGAAAACACTACGCATGATTCTCTTTTCAGTTTTTTCCCCAAAAATCTTACACTCTGCTTTTAAGGTACATGTATCAGAATACCTTTCAGCTAATACTTACTTCGTTTACATTAAATTGTCAAATAAAGGCAGGGTAGAGGGAAAACTGATTTTACAAAATTAACCCTATAAGCTACCTTAACCCTTCCACTGTTAATGCTACTTTCGTCCAAAGCACAAGGACGTCAAGATGTTTGAAAACCATCTAAACCCCGTCATGTTGGTATTTATTGGATAGCTCTCACTGATTACTCTTAGATGAGTACCCATATGCCAGGGTTTCAGTTATTTTTCAGATTACTTGCATCTGTGTATTGGTCAAATAATTAGTTACCAGCACTTAAGGGTTAAGGTCTACAGGGTGACTACTTCGCGACTGGAGTAACATTTTGAAAGACTTAATTTTTCACAGATTTTTAGTCTTATACCGATATTTCTTTCTTGTTGTGGTGCGTGTTTACCAATACATATCAACTTAAACACATGCATTCATAAAGCTGAAGCCTATATACACTTACATCCATAAAATACCTGATAATACAATTGGCATTTAAAAATAAGAAAAATATATATTTCGTATTTACAGAGTGCATGCTAGAACTTTTAAAAAGTTTGTCAATAGTTGATATTACTTAGACAAGCACAACTGTTTACTTCTTTAAATCTACAGCTTGAAATAAAAGACTGCACATTTCAATCCAAAATGCACTTCGTAAGAAATGTAAATAGGTATACATAAACTAGGGGTATACACATCGTATGTGTAGAATTGCCTAATCCGTGTGTAAATGCCATTAATATTCAAAACGTATGTCAAGTGTTATGACAAGACAAGAAACTAATGGTATACATTAATACAACATAAATTAAAATACTGGTAAATTCATGATAAAAGTTGTAGAATATAGAATACCCTTAAAACAACATCTACTAACACACATGTTCTCATAACTTAAAACGCACGTGGCTAGCAGAATAAAATGCGAAGTCCAAGCCTGTTCTAAATCAGCCTAGATCGATTCGAAACTTATATGTAAACGTATTAATACCGAGGCTGATTCCGTACTCGCGGGTCTCACGTCGTCTGACCACTTTAAGTCTAGCTAGCGCGTTTAAAATGTCTTAAATGTATTTGACCCTAGCTGGCCAGATTTTTCTTATACCTAATAATAGTCCGTATCTGGAAGTGATCCTTCACATTTTATCAGCAATATGAGGATATCTAAAAGACAGATGTAAAATTACTTTTCCCAATAAGAGCATACACTTTGAATATTTTCCGAGAATTCTCAAAGTAAGGAAAATATCTTTATACTAAAGTCAGAGGCAATGGTATATCCATAATGGTAGACTGCTTCAGGATGTGCTTGCGAAGTCGATGGACGGTATTTGGTCGGATTAGCTTGTGGTTTTATTACAAAAGACGGGCGCATTTATTGCGTCATGATTGTCATGAAAAGTTGTGATGTTTCATCACTAGAAGACCCGATCTACTGCACAGCAATCCGTCTACCGCGATTGCTACAGGAGTAGTATGCGTAGCCTCATTTTCTCCTCCCTGCGGCCGCGGCCGCCGCTGCTGCCGTGCCACCAGGCGTCGCTGCGAAAGCTATGGTCACAAGTGTGAGCTCCCTGGCTATGATGGTCAGTCCGCTCCTCATGTACTTCCAGCCACTGACTGCTGCCCGTCTCACTGTCTTCTTCACCTGCAACCACAAATAGACTTTCTCTTAACGAGCAGTTACAGTAGAAAAGTAGCATTACTAAGAAACAAAACAAACGTCGAGATAGAAATGGAAATATTTATCAAGGATTTCAGATTATGGACTTATCTCTCATCGACATTGACATAGGATACAGAGTGAATCGTTTTAACAAATCATTTTATGTTGAGTATAGGCTAGTTAAAGTGGCATTTCGGACAGCAAACGGACAGCAAACGGTTGACCAATGTTTGGACAGGAAATGGATATAAATCTGCCCACGCGACCGTTTGGGCACTAAAACATCGGTCAACCGCTTGCTGTCCAATTTATGGCTTTTCCCCAGTGATAATTGCTTGCCTTCTCCTAAAGCATTATTTTCTTGATTTTCATTGAATTTTCTTTTCCTTTTCGTTCCATGTCTGAAGTAGTGAATGCCATTAAGGGACATGCCAATGTTAATGGGGTATTGTAATGTAGCATAAGAAGCATAAGTAGCATGAGTATTAGTTCACAAATGCACAGGAACATTCGTTGACCGATATATCGGTCAACCGTTTGTGCACAAACGGACACCAAACGGTCGACCGAAATATTCGTCAACCTGTTGACATCTGTGATTTGTTGCGTTTGACATCTGTGATATGGGGATGATTTCCGAATGTCGTATATGTATTTATATTTATATAGTAGTTTATACTACTCTTTCTAAATTATGTCACTGTTTACACTGTTTCCTTAGTTTATTGATATTATGTTATTTTTTTAAATACTGTATTTGATATGAGTTTGTACATCCTTGTACGGACAATAAACATGCAATACGATGCAGTCAACATGATGTGATACATGTCATTATAGCATGTATAATACAGAAGGGCGTGGGAGTAACCTTTTAAACAAATCATTGTTTTCTTTAGTTTATCGTTTTGTATTTATATTGACTCAACAATGAAAACGATGGCATTGTTACCAATGTTTTAGAGTGTATGGTTGTCATTTACAGCCAAAGACTATGGAATCTCGAATGAGATGTTTCTAAAAAATCTCAAGGGATGAAATGTAAATAAGGAATGAACATACGCAGATTTTCAAAAGCAATCCAACTTGAAATAATATTCGTATAACTTAACAATGCAAACAACACAATATCAAAGACGATATAACAACAACAAAATAATAGAAACTACAACAACAACAAAACCAACAACAACAAAAACAAGGACAACAACGACGACGACGACGACGACAACATCGCCCTCACAAACACGCTGGGCCAAAACCATCATTATGGCAGGATATGTATTTTGGAAACCCGAAAGGTGAATCCTTACGATGCTCACCAAGAGACCAACACATTTGGTCTTTGAAATCTATGGATATGACAATTATAGAATAATAGTTTCCTGTCATTGTAGAAGATAGTATATTACTTAAATATACTATTCATCTTTATTCATAATTGATGCGGTCTCCTTTAAAAGCATGGAACCTCTTAATGTGAACACGTAGGATATGTGAACAACTATTGTGAACACAATTTATGTCCCATATATACCCTATATATTGAGAAAAGACCTCGGACTGTGAACACGCATTGATATGACGCGTTGTCCTAGTACTAATGTGTTCACATCTGAGGTTTCACTGTGGTCCTTCTGTGTCACATGCAAGTTTTCCTCGGGTCTAATTTGACGTAAGATCCCTACGCTCCGTGAAGGTATTTATACGTAATACCCTCTTGGCGCAGGTGACATGCAATCGTCAGCAATACTACAATGTGGTGACGCGGATGAATTTGTTTAGAGAGGAGGTATGCGGGATAAACCCTTAATAACCTGAGCGTCGAGGTATGCGATTTACCCTGAGGACACTTACATTGGCGATAGACTCATCTCCAGTGGTCCTTGTCGCGCTCGGCAGCATAAGTAATACACCAACGCCGTGTACACAGTGTAAGGAACCATGTCATGGTAACCAACTAACGCATGCACTGATGTCGTTCTCGAGATGTGGGTGCTGATTGGCTCGGCTGAATCAGGCAATCTTATCGTGAACTTTTTTTCAGATGTGAATCACGAGCGATATTCTATAGCGAATCCACAAGGCAAAATTCAACTGGATAAAAATGCCGTGCTTACTCTACTGTGACCGCGGAAATGTCTGTAATGTGGCTTATGGGGTTAATTTGAGAACAGGGGCATTTTGAGTTGTTTTACTTATGTTAAAGCCTATATCTTTTCCCTCCTAACCAGATCAATTGTAAATGTCTAGGCAATCACCGAGCAGAGTCGGAGACCATCTATCACAGTAGCTCACATAGGCTTGCAGACAAACAGGAAAGGTTTTGGCCCTTTTCTCCAAATTTAATTTCATCAAAACATGGTCGCTTCAAACATGCATTGTGGATATCAAATGTCAACGGATTTGCTTGAAATTTGGCTTAGTTACAGCTAATTAAGGGTATTTCAAGGGAAAATTTATCACGTTTTTCTCAATTTTGATTTTATTCAATTTGGAATTTGACATTTGAAATGTACACTTTTTATTTCATAAATCTTAAACTTAAGTCGCGTTCATCCTTAACTATAATTCAGGGTTTTCCCTGTAGATTAGTTTGCTTCTAAAGGTCTGTACTATGGTCTGGCGTTCTCCTTACTCGAGCGATGTTGGCATTTAGTCAGTAAGGCGAGGCAGTCATATGTGAGTATTGCAGCCGCCCATCATTGAGACAGTGTTAGTATGGGGATCATGCAAAGGGCAGGGATGGTCTACTGGTTCTCATCTAATATCTCAGTCAAAATAGAACACCTAGTCGTTGGGATACAGCGGACAGGGAAAACAAGGAATCCAGCATACGTCAGCCGAACTGGATTAGCTCCTAGCCTTGATAGTGGGATGCAAAGGGCGGATAGAAAGCTTCGTGGGTTATCTCCTCACGTGTCGGCCAAACGAGATTAGATCCTAATTCCTGAGATGATTTTATTCTCAAAACATAAAACTCTGCTTGGAGTGCAATCTGATTGCATTACGAAATGTTCTAGCCCTTCATTTGCGACCTACTCGCGAGGTTATTCGCAACAAGACACTCGCATTCTGCAATATTGTATTGTGCAGCAACTACTAGTATTTCTTAATTGGCACAAGTATGAGGTGTAGGCCTGGGCAACTTCAAATATTATTTTTTCAATGTGCACATGTGTTGGTCATTGGGTTGTGTTAACACGATTTGACTAGACAATGATTGATCATCTGTTATTCCAAGAATTGGGAACTGATGCCATCTGGAGCCGATGCTCTAGCCAGACTGGGTTTGCTAGTTCTATGGTATCCTAATGCAAAATCTCCTTATAATTCCATTTCGCATTTGACATATACACAAACACAGTGCCTTGCTTTCGCTATGGCCACCTGATCGACAATCAATCTTAATGATTTAACTTCAAGCGTGTGCTAAATATACCATCATAATGTTGAAAGTGTGACGGGGAAAACCTACGTTCTTCTTCTTTTATATGAAAACGGACAAAAATGTATAGGTTACCTGTTAATCTCTCGCAGAGAGAGACCTTGAAAACGGTCTCTACGTTTGTATCATCGAAAATGATCATGTTTAAAGCACACAGAAAAAACAATCCAAGTTATTTATGACTTTCGACCAGACATGCACATGCGAATTACATAACACACTTTGAGGGACTTGAGAGACAGATTGATTATGATGACAGATTATGATGTCATGAATATTACGTAATCATTAAACAATATCAAAATACGTTCAAACGCATATGGTGTCATGTATCAGCCCCATTCACTCAAAAAAAAGGTATCATAAGCTGTGATACAGCAGAGTAAATTCGTTAAAGGTAAGTATCAGGGACCAGAGACCCAAGGTCAATCCTGTTTGAGTTCAAAGAACGGTCATTTTGAGTAAGGGTTAAGAAAACACCGATAAATTTCGCGAGTACAGAGAGGCCCGATTATGTACAGGAAAAGGTGGAGTCGCACAGTGGTATTCCTCGGGTATTTTAGTAAAGCAACCCCATCCTCAATTAAAAATATATGTACAATTCCGAGTGGCTTCGGAAAACGTTTATCTGTACAGGTATTCAAAACCAGATTCCTCTGTACATTTAGAGTGCGCGCCGTATGATACCGGTGAAAAGAGATTTATGTAGGTAATTAAAATACTAAACACTATTCAATTGGGTTATTGACCACGAAATCCAGGTTAAAATGGACACCAGCTGAGTAATCTAAGTTAAACAAGCACATATAGATGACACTATAGATGTACGATCTACTAGATGAGTCAATGAGAGATTACAAAGCGATTAATTGGCATTCGACATGCTGTTTTAGTGGTTCATTCAACCTATTGTTCATAGTCTTACCCATTTGCTTAGCGTCTTCTTCGCCACCAAGATTTTATACGTGCCTTTATTGTACTAAATCGCTGGAAACAAAACATGATTACAAAAGTTAAATGAGTAATAGGGTCCTTCCAATACATATGCAAACACTTAATAGACATATTAGAACCCAACTTCAAGTACCCGTACCAAAACTACTAAACTTTCCAGAAAATAATTGAGACGTTGATATCGTCGTAATGGCTTCGATTTCGATTTTTCGTATTTAAATTTGAATCTGAATTCTAAGTCTTAAAACCTCTCAGCGGAGATTTAAAATGAGACACGCTGCTGTCCAGATGTCTATTATGCTTGTCTTTTGCCTTAACAATTAGAGAGACAAAACACTTGGCTGACGGGTATGAACTCTTATTGTGAACCGTGAATCGGGCCACAAAAAGGAGAAAAATGATATAATACGAAGCTTCACTTAGGGTTTAAATGTGTGCAGGTGCTCAGTATTGCGGTCTGAGGTTTCGTAATAAAAGAATAGGGTAAGTCAGCGGCACACAGGTAGGTTACACTACAGTTTCTAGGTTAAACCCTCTAAAGTTCCTTTGCCGTGAGACACTATACGAGCTGTTGCGTTAAAGAACTACATGAAACATCGTCCAAGCATTGGTTCAAGTTTAGATGGGTTGGTAAAGTTGACGATAACGCATTCTAGTTGGATATCTGAGTGTGTTTACTGTTTATACATCACGAGTCCGTATGATATAAATGATTACTTATCAGATCCTAAGGATTCCATTTGCACTCAATGAATAATGTGTACATGTAAAATCGACAATGGGGGAAATCAGCAGTGTGCGACATAGAATATGAGGGTGAAGAGAAGAGGCATATACCCGCAGGGCACGCCTTAGTTTGCCTACCCAAACTATGGGCCATAGGTAATGTAAGTGGAGCTGCTACTATCGGGCCTACCCAAAACATAAATAGAAACCAGGTGACATAGTTCCCGTCAGCGCAGGTGAGTTATAATGCTTCTGCCTGGCTATTGTCATGCCTGTCCCATAACAAACTCCTCACAAGAGAGGTAATTAACCTGACCAGTGGAATTGAATTCCCTGTTATTTAATTGTAAATACCACTTGACCAAAAGGCTACCTGTCCAGTCCCCTTGTTTACATGTATATGGACGGGTTAGACTATCACGCTATACCAGTATACTATAGTAGGGCGGGATCATGAACGAAATGCTTACTCTTTTAATCCTCCGTTTCTTTTTGCCTCGCTTCTGTTTTTGTGAGGTAGTGGATGGTTTGACAACATGTTCAGCAATAAACGACCCTGCGGCGGATCGACTAGAAATATCTATAAAGTCACTCTCGATCTCTGCGGTTTTCTCCACGACACTGTTCTTTTCGTTTTGGTCCACCTCCAGATCCTCCTCATGACACTCCTCCTCCTCTAGAGTAGCGTACTGGCTTCCCGCGCCCTTCTTCTTAAAGATCCCCATCTTTCGCGCAGCACCAGACCCTGGCGATGGTAGGGGTTGACTAGAGAGTTTTTTTGTATCCAAAGTTGCCTTCCTACCGAGGGGGTCTGGTTGAGAATGCGTTGTTGTTAGCCGTCCATGTTGTCGTGAGTTCGTGCTAGCTAGCCTTAAGTTAGTCAGGGGGACGCCTCACCTACTTCTTCACTCCAGGCGACCTTTAGTATGTAGGTCTGGCTTAAAGTTTTCATACATAGACTGGTTGCAGCCTCTTCGCTTTGGGTGCAGTTTTCGCAAGCCCATGAAAGCGACAAGACTATCAACGACATATTTCGTTTTATCTTAATCCTAAACAACTTAGAAGAAATTTTCGGTTTAATAATGCATAAGGATCATAAAATACGATAACGCGATAGGTGCGATAAGCTACTAATCTATTGTAAAATTAACACCTCATCTTGTATAGTTGAGCGAATAAATCCTCATGTCGAATTGGCTTTTTTCTTGTTATAATTCCACCAACAACAACAGGAAATAATATATTTTTTATTTAAATATAGCGACATTGACTCCCCAAAAGTCGATAAATGGGGAAATAAGGGTTTGGGTGACCAGGTTGTTGATTTGCAAAAAGAGGGATACGTAGTCCTCAATCAGCTCGAGGACTTTAGCGCATACCTTCAGAGTTTCATTGTTTTGTTTTTTCAATATTCATTTATAGTAGCCACTTTTTAATTTCAGCCCATTTTCGGTGTGGAAATCACCAACACACCCTATACACATTAGTCATCATTTAACCCCTTTTTACGTTCAGAGCAGAATAGTTTAGTATATCTAAAAATAGTGTGTTGTTCTTAGAATAGTTTCATCTGGGTTAGTACCATCAGATGTTAATCGGTTAACTTAAAACATTCACTCTTAATACTTTCTTGAACAATGTAATCCAGAAAGACTCAATACAAGAGATGAAATTTTGGATCAAGGGTATCATATTTTGGTCGACACGAAGTTGTGCGGAGACAGGGCGCCGCGACCCCACGTCAAGTGGAGGAGAAATAGGTCCATCTCACTAAACTCGAGAGACAAAAGCTGATCACACGGTGATTAACAGCGTAAAAAGGCGTTCACACTCATGACGCCAGGGAGACAATATTTGACTGGCGTATGATCAAAATGGAACGTTTTTAAGTGTGAAACAGATGAATTGAAAGGTTATTGCTGTCACGTGGGCTCGCATTTTCCCCTGATTTTTCTAACCAGTCAAGCCTCTATTAAGGAGGCACTATACCGTAGCATTGAAATGCGAGCAAGCTCGCAAAATAAACAAAGAATTGGCGCAAAAACGTCTAGGTGGTAATATACATTTTCTTTTTTTTTTGGGGGGGGGGGGGGGGGATTCAATATATAGTTATCAATCTGTAGGTATTTTATGATAAGTGTTTAAAGCAGGGTACTCATTAACATTATCATGAGACATCAGCACGTCTCCTTCTAATATTTTCAAAACGATGGCCCCTATCAGAGAGTTATCACCAGAATTAAGTAGGGAATGAGGCAGGGGCAAGGTGGTACATTGTGAGGATTGCCAAAGAATGCAAACGAATAGTGGTCAAGCAATGCCGTAATTGGTCACCGAGAGAAAAGCTGCGGCTGGAGTCTATAGCAATCCTCGTATAGCCCAGTGTTTACAAGTGAGCCTCCAGGGTTAAAGGGGAGTTATATATGCTCATACACTAGCTACCTGGGTGAATACTCCCCCTTATTGTCCAGCTAAAAATAGGTCCTATTTTCAAGGGTGGTTGACTGATTTGACTAATGGGGAAACTGGCATGATCGAGTGCGTTTTAACGTCAAATGTGCAGTTTCATCTCACCTGAGAATAAAATACTCTTAGTAGTTGAGTGTGTTTTGCATTGAATTTATATGGCAGTCCATTCAAGATATATGTTGTCACTGTGGAAATGGATGTTAAGAGAGGGGTGGGCGGAATTTGGGTTTGGCATTTCGATTATCGTTACTTTTTCTGCCAAGTAGGCTAAATCGTGACTTGTAAGTGGTCGAGTTAACCGAAGTACCCGGCAAAACTACCGCCTAACCCCAAGTTACTGGCAGCTTTCTCACCTGCCACGATCGGGACTCGAACATAGGCAGTGGTGAGAGAAAGATTGAGCAGTCAGTGGCAACGTCCTAAACCACAAGGCCATCGGTACTCACCACTTGAAAGTTTCCTCGGAAAATGTTTAGGGTGTGTATTTTTCCTGTATGTGTAAATCAGTTGATATTCAACCATTCTAGTCATAGTATCCCATGTTATATAAAGGCGGCTGGATTGATCTGATGTATTGGCATAGAGTGGTTAGAATGAGTAGTGAAAAACCTTACAAATATACCTAACCCACTAGCAGTCTTCATGCTAGCTACTAGATTAGTATATATGTAATACCCTACTGTATAGTATGATGGTTATTGATCTAATCGCATAGTTTCTATGCGTGTAGTTATGATTGCACTTGGTCCTTCATTACCCTCGACGCGGCCGCCCGTATCTACATGAAAAGATTGCTTGAACCTGAGTTGGACAATTAACTAATTATCAACAAAGAAGTCCTCGCTTGTAGACCAGAACAGTGTTCAGTTTTCATTGCATTTGGGACAGCATGGTGGAGTTTTAATAGTTATACAGTGATATAGTTTTAGATGTGCCCATAATCAACAGCGTCAGTTCGTGACAAAGGTTACCGCCTGCAGAGTGGTGTAATAAAGACAAAGTTCTTGATTATCTTTTCGCCATATTCAATTTTCATATTGAATTTCGCCAAAATATGGTTGCTTCAAACATGCATTGGATTTTGGATATAAAATATCAACGGATCTGCTGGAAATTTGGCATGTTCTCAGGTAAAATTATTTCATACTCAATGATAGCACTTTTGAAAGTTTAACTCTGTTCCAAAGTTATGCAATAAAGAAGTTGAAAATACGTCTTTTTAGAAATTGTCCACACAAAATATCATCAATATACTGTTTTACCAAAACCATAAATGCAAAGGTTTTAACATAGAACCGTGGATTGCAGAGCACGTTATTTTAGCGCATAGATTTGAACATACCTGGGCTTGGAAAACACACTATGTTCAGTGAGAAGCTATTTCTTTGGCTTCAAAGTGGTCCCGGTTCACAGCAGTGAGCCGGAACCAAATCAAGGATGAGGCCCCTGAGCCGGGACCAAATCCCGGATGAGGCTCCTGAGCCGGGACAAAATCCAGGCTCAGTAACCATTAGAAAACATGATTTTTGTGTCATTTCCATAGAGTTGTAGGATTATTTTTTATCACTCAAATGCGCTATAATAGCCATTAAAATCTGCCACTGAGCTTTGGTGCAGATTTATAGCCTCGCCGAGGGTGTTTGTTGCAAAGCTTCGGCCTTGGCGGTCTCAGCTTTGGCAACAAACACTTACGTCTCGGCTATAAATCTACACCAATGCTCAGCGGCAGATCTTAATCCCTATAATATCGGGAGTAGCATGAATGGCTTTTGCCGTGCCTCTACCTGGCAATCTTGTTTCAGTGACGTGACGGATCACGTAAGGCATTACATGTATATCAATAAGAGACACAGGTCGGATCTTGTAGGAAAATAAAGTCTTAGTGAGGCACGTTAACAACTCGAATGAAAAATTCGACTGAATGTGAAGTTAACAAATGTTTGGCATATTCTGGCATACGCATCTACTTGAACATGTTGTGTGTTCTTGTAGTACCTATAGAATCCAGGGTTTAAGAATCGAATGAAGAATATTCCGATTCGACGGTGCAGTAGGTAACAAAAATGCCATTTTACTAGAGGACGAGGAACTGAGGTTTGAAACGACGTGATTTGTTACATGTACGTCACTACAATATATGCTTCTCAAGTACGTGGTCGCGCGCACCTGCGCTACGCGATTAGAGACACGTCATGTGCGCGTGCATCCATTGTTATGGACGTTGCAACAGAGTAACGGCTCGTGACGTTCGGTAGCAACTTCAAACGCACGCAGGTGCCAAAATGGAGTCTCTGTTTTGTAATGGCGGAAATAGAATGTAAATGGAGATAGGTAACTTGTTTTTCGACTGGAGTGGAAAACTATAAACCTGCCGAGTGTTCCCAGTATGAGGAAAACTAAATATCGTCACAAATGGAATGGGAATCTCATGGCGAGAGATTAAGTTACGTCTGCAATATTCTTCTAAGAAGGATGTGTACATCAACTTTTCATTGTTTCTGTCCGTGTTTCTGGTTGCAGCAGCAGTTTATGACCTTATCAACTACACTATTACGGAAAGGACGGACTTTACAACACAGTCATTCACATTCGCCTTATTGGTGAGTAAATGCCCGTCTGAAATAAACACTAAATTTCGAAAACGGGTATGACCAATCTATATAACTCTCTGATAAAATACAGAGATAACCGTTTGCATATTTGAGAAATCTGCCAGTTCCTGACAAAAAACATTAGTGACGATGGCAAGATATTCATGAGGGGGTCGCAGTAATTTACTTTGAAGAATTCCCCTTTGTGCGATATGACTTTCTTTTCACTTGATCGTGGATTCTACTATTCAACTGTAGAATAAGAGACGATTCTTAAGAAGAGAAATTAAAAAAAGTAACAATTTAGCACCAGTTCATACTACATGGCTTTTGTTACCGTTTTACTGTTTTGAAAACGGCAAAACGGTGTCTGATGCTATTACCCTTTTTGGTTTTACCGTTTTAAAAAGAAAGACATTGTTTCTGTTTTTACTTTGACTGTTTTGAAAAAGGTAAAACGGTTTCAGATGCTGTTAACCTTTTCGGTTTTACTGTATTCAAAACGGTTTCCGAATTAACCGTAGATACTGGAGTATAATCGCTGCTGAAAACCCTTTTTGAGACCCTAATCTGAGGTTTTGATCCAGTTATTTAACAACCCAACTTTGTAGGAATCTGGTGGTCTTTCGGACGACGTCTTGCCCGAGTTTTATTATTGTAGCCTACCATGAAGTCAGTTTGAATCAGTGATGGTTCAATGCAGACATAAACAACTTTGTAGATGCCTTAATTAACGATATATCAGTCGGAAAATATTTGGGATAGTATCATATTCATACATATTGTCTGAGATCACCCTGCGTAATCTTTACTTTGATAGATTTCCGTTTGGAATACTGTGAAATACATGTACTTAGAACTATATTTCATTAAGTTTTGAGCAAATTGCATAACTTCAGTTATTGATTGTTTTCTGACAAGTTCATTGCTGTTATTTACATGTTTTCTTTTCAGGTCTGCCACACGGTGGGATTCTATTTTTCACTTCTTGGCTTCGTCTACACCACACAAGCTGATGAGAACAGAAAACCCAAGAGAGCATTATCTGCGCTTGGTGTGTATGGTTAAAAATCAAAGTATATGTACTGTCTAACTTGTTCAAATTCATCTTAAAACAGACATTTCCTGTTTGGTACAATTATTTCTATTGACCAAAAGCGTCTGAAGGTATCATACCATATCTAAACGTCCTTTGGATGGTACCACGCAACCCCGCAAGGCCCACATCTTATAGTGTGCAATAGGAGTTTGGCACCTACCGGGGAACCCTAAGCTGGTGTGGCACCCTGCTCGCATTATAAAAGAATGGGGATATGTGGATATGTCTATGGTTACCCTACATCTAAAATATCCCTTGGTCCTCTTTGGATTTGAAGGCTCTGCTCTTACTCTGCCTCTTTTTCTTCTTTCACCTAGAATAATTATGCTTTGTCATTGTTCTTAAATAACAATGACAAAGGACCACCTTTTGCTAATATCTTATGGCACTAAATGACCTCTGGTTGTCGATGTGCCTTTAAACACATATTCATTCATTCTTCATGGTACCATGCAATGAAAATAGTAGACACCAAAACATTTTTTTCTAACAACGCAATATTAACCGGTTGCATTCACTTATTCAAAAGCTACAATATAACACCTAGTAAAAATTGTGTTCACTCTCCTTGTGATATGTAAATAAAATTAAGATGATTGAATCAAATTAAGATATATGGATACAATTCTTCTTCTTCTTCTTCTTCTTCTTATTATTATTATTATTATCATTAACTTAAAGGGCGGATCTGTAGTAAAACGGTATTCACCTATGTGCAAGTGAACGAAAAAAAGTTTAAATTGTTATTTCATTTTCAGGTTGCAGTTTCATTGGATTCCTCTTGAGACTGATCATCGAGACAACCTACATCAAGTACAGACCAGAATCATATATTAACTTTACTGACTCAGGGAAGTAAAATGATGAGACAGTACAAACTACTAGGAGTTTTTGATTTCTTTCCATCTTCGTATAGAACGAAGGAATCAATGCTCCATTTCAAGGGATAAAACGACTTTAAATGTGCAGTCGACACCTTCAAGTGTAGATGTAAAGGCTTCGGTGTTCAACTTGGACGATGTTGCAAAAATGGGTTGCACATATTGGTGTCACCTAGCTGAAGAATTAGACCAATCAAAATGATCTATTAGCCATACAGTGTATAACTCTGCTTTGTCAAAATCCCATAAAAGGGAATACATTATGGGGCGGAGTGAAAATGCCAGAAAAATGGATTTTAATCTTATCACCATCTGGGTGACTGATACCCTATCTTAATTACAAACTAGGTTTGGAAAGTTGTCTTTCTCTTTCAAGAAAAAAAATCAGTATCCTTTGGTTGAAGATTTGGCAACATTTCTATTAATTCTGCAAGAAGCTCAAGACCTATCTATCAGTTCTCATGTAGTGTATGTGTGTGCAAAGAGTAAGATATTGACTCATTCTAATCCATAATGCTCTGGTGATCTGACACACATGCAAAAGAATATTTGTAACTAGAGAAGAAAATTGAACATCTGTGTCCAGGGATTGTTATTTCTTGAAAAACCTACTAGAAAAGATTTCATTTGCTTGATAGACATCCTCACAATTGTCAATATGGCTATATCTGTATATGGGTTTCACAACCATACCACATATATCTACGATACCATTAGAACATCTCAACATAGTAATCACTGCTGGGGATAAGAGTTCACTTTGATTGGCATTTCATACCTACACGTCGTAAACAGGAAACTCGTATGGTTTAACATGCCACTTTAGAACCTATTTGGAATAGTATTGCCAGCAGGGTAAGACAGTTGATTTGAAATTGTTTTACACTGGTAATGATTTCACAATGATTACTTAACAAGGTCCAGGTGAATCGGTTATCATTATTTGTATTAGTTTTTATTAAAACCATTTGTGAAGGTGAGGTCAGGATTAATTTACATGGGGTTAACCTTTGATTACATTATAAAATAAGATTGAATATCTTTTTGTTAAAGCTACAAAAATATATATTTGAAACATATGCAATGAGATGCAATTTCATTTTGCATATTCTTATTTGCATGCTGATACAACCACAGACCAGTGTTAATAATGATCTGTACATCAGATCTGTAGTTACTAGAAATACTTGTTTTTCTAACTGCATTGTTTTTTACGCCTGGTTTCGTGGATTTTCAAACATTTGAGAATAATTAAATAATCTGTAAGGCCAGTTTGAAATCAGATGGACATGTTGAAATATTAAAAATTACTAAATTTAAGTAATGGAAGCAGTTTCAACCAAGATGCAATATAATTTTGTTTTGCTGATTTCTGGAATTAAGCCTTTTCTGCTATATATCCAATATCAAATTATTCCACTAATTTATCTAGATGTCATCTTATGCAACCTTATTTCAACTGTAGATGGGCCAGTTTGAGATATTTTCCATGTTTTAAATTGGGCATTAGGAAGTACAAGTATATACTTCCAGTCCCTGTCCGTTTAAACCTAGACCATCAACTGGTATCTCAATGTGGATACAATATACAGGCCAGTACAACATGTGTGCAAATTTGTGACAACCTTAACTAAGGACTGTAGTTGAATTGGGGAATATGAGTTTAAACAGTTAAGACAGTTCTTATATATCTTATGAGAGTGTATGAACAAAATGAGTCTAAATAAAACTGTATATAGGGAGAGAATAAAGCTCACATTAGCTAACGTGCAGCAAATCTTCTCAGATATGTAAAATCAATATAAGCAAACATTGTGTGACACATTTTATTTACATGTTTCATTCACATAAATATGTACAAGCACTGCACTTTCATAATAACCTATGTCAATGCATATAAACCCATTACATTAACCTTCAGACATACATAGACTATGTACAATATATGGTTACATACTTATATATGTAAGGTTCTACCTCAATATATTTTTTTCAATTAGCAAACTTATTAAAATATCATAGATTAAGAAAGGCAAACTTAAAGGAGGCAACATATTTATAAGTTGGATATTTCTTAGTGATGTACTTGTTTAATTTAAACTAACAAAATGATGGCTTATAATGTGTGCAGTAGAAATAGGTGGTTCTTGTCTAATACTTCAGATACTGAACTATGGACCATACAAATATATGAATACATGTATTGCTGTATAAAATGATTGTGCAATGAAATACTTATATTAGAATGTGATATTTCTAAAATATGCCTTTGTCATTCATTCAGACCCCGTTTCAGAAAGCAGTCACCCTAATTCTGTACAATTATGATATATGAGATTTACATAGTTCCATAAACTTACATCCTGGTCTCCTTTCCCCAATATAGAAAATATGAATTTAAATATTTACATCACGCCATGTAAACTAAGTACACAGAGATTCAGACCTTTTGTTTAGCTTATATTTCACATTTGCTCTTAATATACATGCGGTTTGGGTTAAATCAAATGGTGCTACAGCTGCATTTTACTGGAAATTTTAATCATACACTCAGTTGGATTGATGGGCAGGCTCCATAACAAGCAAAATCACCCATTAAGCAGTACTTTGAGTGAAAGTGCAGCAAATAGAAAGTATTCATATATTCTCATACATACCCTTTATCTTTACAAAATAGTTTTACAAACACATTGATGTGCTTATAAATGCTGATTAGTTTCGTTCGCTGTCAAAACAATGATAGTGAAGTAGCTTTGAAGAGACATACATCTCACAGTTTATCTGAACCCTTACAGAGATAGGAAAACCCCATTGCCCTGGCTCATTTTATCCATTCATGGCATGAGGCTCCAGGTTTGACAAACAAATGCATTTTAGGTACATGACAAGACAAGAACTACATGCAAATTTTCATACAATTGAACATTGAATAAAATATCTTCATACACTTTTCTTAACTTTATCTCGTAAAGACAACATAAGTACTAGGTATTCATGAAGCCGCTAGTTATATAATTAGAATGAGGAAACATTACTAGTGAAAGTATGTTATGAAAAATATTGAACATTGCAATAACAACTTGAAGAAATCAGCATTTAAAACAATACACATCAGACATGTGGTCATCAGAAATCATGAGGGTTGTTTAAATCAAGGTACCTAAAAAAATTGTATTACAAGCAAATACTTACATACATCAATATTAACTTTTAAATAAAGGTTTATAACTGGCAAGTCGTACCCTGAACCAACCCCTTGGTTATTTACTTGAGTTATTATCTCTTTGTACAGGTTACCTTCCCCTGATGTGACCAACATTGGTATATACGCAAAATACCTTACTCACTCCACCCATTCTCAGTTTCCCACCCAATGTGTCACCTGAATGCCTTAGTAACAAACAAGGAAAATCTGCTGTTTTGTTGTAATCATCATTACACCTTAAACTATCATTTTGATGCTTTAATCTGAAAGACACCCCTAAATACTGTAAAACCCTTTATAACCACGCCCCTTTTTATTCACGCAACTGCCGTGTGAATGCGATCGCGGCCATTTAATTACACGCATCAACTGTATCACCACTAAATGGGGCATTGTTATGCTATTTTGAACGTATATCAGCGCCAGTTATATACGCATTATCATCACCTAGCGCGAAATGCGTGAAATTAAAAGGAGCGCGATAATAATGGGTTTTACAGTAATCTTGCCCATTAGGCCATTGCAGGGATGATTGAGTTAATGACTAACTGCAAGAGAACATTTACCAATCAAAGGTAATTTTGGTATTGACCAATGAAAGGCAGTGGAAGTAAAATGTAAGAGAATTGTACTCAATTTCACATATATACCCTCTTCAACACCCACATCACTACAGTATCATATTGATCTCTTGATAAAGAAAGGCTTGTTGTTCATAAATGAGCATACAGGATCATACATATAAATTTGCTTTGTATTTTCCCTAATTCAAATATGTCTTTCTTATACAAAATAACATGGAATAAATAAATATGTGCAATATATGTTGGCCATTAGTTTACGTTAAACTCTAGAGGATGAAACTTGATAGCCTTATCTACATCAGCAAAACACCCTTTTGACCTCTGCCCACGCAATTTGTGATTTCTTTGGTGCCCATATTATTACAGATCACCATTCCCATTAAAGATACAAATGGTATATGACAGTTTAACTTCAACCCATCAATGCTCAGACTCCCCCTTGAAATTATTGTTTGTAGCGAAGACACAAATAATAGGAATATGGTGAAAATTAGATGGTGTTATAGGTCTTAAGATGTATTCCTCAAACATATTGCATTTGATTGTTTCATAAAGGATTTTTTTTGTTTTTTCACATATGTAGGCCTTTTTTTTTGGGGGGGGGGGGGGCACTATTGGCAAGAATAGATTTAAATGATAAATTTCTGCAGATGATGAAAAGTTTACATGAAAGTTATGCCCGGTAGCTTTTGTAAATGGGTAATTTAACAACAGGTGTCAGACGATAGAATATGTACAAGATAATGGATACAATGGTTATGACACAAACATATAGAGGAACTTAATTTCCCTCGTTGACTCTGATGTTGGGATTGGCCATGGGATCCAGGAAGGGGTCGCTATCTGCCGATGCTCGTCCTAGCCTGTTGAATATGATAATGATGGTAATGAAGCCTAGCAGTCCTATCAACAGCACCACAACAAAGCGCTTCATCATGCTGTTAGGGTCCTTCCTCTTCTGACTGGAATTTGATCTGAAATTAAATATTGGAGGGTAAGAGAGGCCAGTTGCACCTGCAACACCCACAAATATACACAAGCAGATATAAATTACCATGTTTATGAACTCTTCAGGTAGGGATTTCATTGATGCATTGGTCTTCGCTGGTTAGGTGCTGAAGAAATTGATTAACTGATGTACTAAGAACAAATGTAGTCCTTGTAGCAGCATATTGAGACATCAGAGTGCCAAAAAGTAAGCTACATACAAGACATCCCATTTATACATGGGTCAATGTAATAAATAGTAAGATTATGAAAATATGGTCAAACACATTTGGTATCCCATTCAAGGAATTTAAGTATTTTTGCCGATTCTAATGGATGCAGGAAGGAGGAGCATGACCACACTTAATTTCTGACATACCAAAAATTGCATTGTTTGGCTTCAGCACAGTTGGCTATATGCCTTCATGGTCACAAGGACAGGTTTTCAACTTAACTGTTCTGATTTTTTATTGTTTCTACGAAGAACAGCCATAGAACTTACTTGAACCACATAGAGAACCAATGGAATGCTGAGCGCCGCTTGTATTTGTTTTCGTCATGGTCAGTAGACATGTTCAAAATGGCCTCATCTGGCCGTGTCGTATCATAAACCTTCCTCGGGTCTGAAACAAAGAATTTCAGAATAAGAGCAGTGAGGTGTGTAATCATAAATTGTGAATGAACTTTTTTCCTTTAAGTTCAAGGTAAAATTTAATGAGTACATATTGGTATCCTTTTGGTGTCCATAATGAGTTCTGTTTGGTGTGTAGTCAAGGTCGATAAATCACCCACCATGGTAAGATGGGGATAGAAATGTGTATAATAAGGAGCAGCTTTTCAACTTGGAATGCAGGCAAGAAAGCTTTGTTTTCCATCCCAGGAGTATGTTACTATAACACTTACTTAATTATGAAAATATGGAGTGATTTCGAAAGACCAATTAATGTTATCCCTTAGTAGTAGAATGATCTTGGAAGCTAGGTGGTCTTATCAAACAGGTGAAAGAGATTGTAATTTTCGTACTTTGAGTAGAGATGACTTCATTCTCAGCAAAGTTATAATTAGACTTTTTAGAGACATCTTCATTTTCATTATCTGGAAGTTGCTATGAATTGAAACCTGGAATAAACAGCCTACCTGGAGATGTATGTTTTTCTGAGCCTCTAACAGTGGAGAGTACACTCTCTCCGACACTAACGACACTCTGCGGGGCGACTGCCTGCATGGGTCGGGCTGTTGCCTGCCCGCTGCCGTTGCCCTGCTCCTGGCTGCTGCTGGGAGCCGCTGGAGGAGCAGGTGCCCCACCGTAGGAGAGCTGGGACTTGGCCGTGAAGCTGGGAGGTGGGTCGGAGTCAGAGTAGGGTTCCATGGTGGCCTGCCCCGTGACAGAACCACTCTCAACAGGAGGAGGGGGCTCATCAATCTGAAGGGGAAAAGGGTACTTACATTCACAAAGAAAGCCTCCAGAAAAGGTAAACTTCTCAGATAAAAGATTAGCAAATGCACCATCTTCTCACAAAATAAGATTACTATTTTTTAAAATTCTGAAATAACTATGATATAAACAACTAAATGCTGTTGTTTTTTTCATTTGAAAAAATAAATTTACATGCAAATTGTAAGTTAATAACTATTTGGTGGTTGGTGTGGTTGTAAACTATTATATACTGAAAATTAGCACCACCAACAACATCAACAGTTGACAAAAAATAGTTATGATTAATGCAGGTCATCCCAAGACCATCTAATTTCTACACTGAAGACGCCTAGTAGACTAGATTTAGGATTTTTTTCAGCATCTCACTTACCATAGGAAGACCTAAGCCAGCTCTGGCCCAATTGACCTGTGATAGCACCTGCTTCAGGGCATCCACTACAGGGGACACCACGTTGGGGGCGGGGAAGATTCCTGTGCGACAGTTAGGGCATGTGTAGCCTGCTGGAGCTGTGTTGGCAGGAAGCTGGCGGGCATACTTATTTAGACAGTTCCAGTGGTAAACATCTAAAGAACAGGAGAAGAAAATGGCTACCTTGTAGTGATGTCATTGATATGAAATTTTATCGATTCGATTAATTGATAATTTTGCGATTCGATATGCTGTAACATGCTTGTAGGGCACAATTATCTAAAGGGATGCCATTGATATCCCTTTTTTTTTCGATTTGATTAATTGCTATACTCTTTCCGATATATCGATTTGATTCCATTTGGTACGATACCCTATGTCTTGGCCATATACCTGAGTTAAGTACACCATTCCTTCCAATTTCTCTTAGAAAAGCCATAGAAAATACTTCAATATTTAGTCAGAGTTTCACTTTGTGTTAGTTTAACAGGAAAATGTCTGGGAAAAGTGTATTTTTCATTAATAATCATACGCCATTATTGGGGTACAGAATATCGATTATTTCGATTCAATACCCAACCATTCAATTCGATTTAATTGACAAAGTGAAAATGTCAATTTATCGATTTGTCGACTATCGATGACATCCCTAGTATCTTGAGAAATGAGAAACAAGAAAAAAGCAACAAAATAACTGTACTCTCAATCTAAACCCAGAGTAAGTTCATACTCGTTTCAATTATAATTCTGTATTCATACTTGACTCAAGTATTTCTAATACCCCAACACATATACTGCACTTTCCAGATTTAATCACTGCTCACCAGTCTCAATTGCTTTCCCATACTCTAACTCTATATGTTGCCTCTAAATACACCGCATTCGTTTTAAATTCTAAAAAGACAATACTTGACATGACTATGTGTCTTAGAACCTGAGAATGTATAGAGATCAAAGGTGTATACAATATTAAAAGTAGTAAAATACCTACCATAACATATCAATCTGATACACTGCCCATTGCTTTCATCTGTTAATGACTTATCACACAAGTTACACAAAGGACTGTAATCACTATCTTGCAACCATTGTAGGTAAGACTGGACCACACACTGAAATTATAAACAGAAAACAATAAGAGCAAATGATTGTAATTTAGCTTTAATATTTAACTTTCTATGAAGTTTCTGAAGTGTTCTGTAACTTATCTTTGTAACATGTTGATGAAAGGGATGCGGTATACCATAAATAAAAAAGTCACCAAACAGATAACAACAAGTCAAAGTTTGGTAAGTTATGCTGCACTAAAAACCAGGGTCTAAGCTAGGATTTTAAAAATACATGCCCATAACAGCAATTCCAAAATTTCAGCCAGTCCAGATTTAGCTAAGAACTAATCTACTTTAAATCCTTATAACAACTACATTCAATAGCCTAGCTGTTGTGTCAAAAAGGACAATTTACACGTATCAGCTATGTCCTAGTAGAATAAGATGTTTTTTTAGGAATATATTTGATTATTACCCCCAAAGAGTAATTTTTGCCTGTCCAAAAGCGATTTTCAGGGAGCTACATGTCCAAAAGACAAGCTGGACGGGTCCTGGCTAAGTCCCTGCTAACAACCTATTAAATCAAGATAAATTATGTGAACATTTACCCTGAAAAACATGGTGACCTTTCCCATTCTTGAATGTTCAAGTTGGTGAATACAATATCAGTGGTATTTACCATGGCTTGCAACATCATATGTTATGGTTTCTTTTTTATCTTAAGAATTGAACAGTAGCATGCAAGGATTACCATTAAGAAGTTGTTAGCCCTTCAGCCAAACTATACCCATCTACTCATATATCATTGTATCTGTATCTGTATGGATACTGGCAGAAATCCCTACGGATTATAATTGCCAGCGATAAGGGTCTCTCGCATTTTTAGACTTCATCAAAAATTATAGGGATAAATGGAACATAAGTCATACCTAATATCAGGGCCACTATTTATATAGCAGTATATAACTTCAATTTTATAATCACATATAAATACATCATCATACATGACACATGTATATATATTATGAATTAATTGTTCAACAATATATGTTGTTAGAACTAAACCTGGTCATCAAGTGTCAATTATTTCTCAAAAATTGTATATTTGAAAGTTTCAGAGCCCAACATTTGTCAGTTCAATGTTGTTATTTTTAATCCAACATCAGTTCCTGCTGCAGCACAGGCTGCGAAAAGGTGTTGCCCTATACCCTCCCACTCCCAGCAATGGCTCCTCTTACCTTGGGATGGTTAGACACCAAGCAATGTTCACAGACGTTCACTCTGTGCTCAAAGCAGAAGAGATTTGTAACCTTCTTCTTGGGACACTTACAGAGTCCCATGATGGATCTAAACACAGATAAATGCTAGATAGTTAGATGATATTTTGATGCCACGTATTTCTTACAGACTTGTCAAGCTCTCGCTTGTTCTAGTAGGTGTCACGTGATCCAAATACCTTGATTGATTTTTATCTGCTATAGAGAAAATTTGAATGAGCCACGCTACTAATAAACTATACATGTAATGCCAAATAGTAAATGTTTTGAAGAACTAACATAACTACCGTCTAGTTGGCTTATGCATGAAAATATTGAAAATATATGAATTGCAATTAACGAGATTTCATGTGAGACTTCAAAATCAACATGGCGGCGCCCATGATGAACGTGTTTTTCTAAACAGAGTTAAATGCTAAAAGGATTAACTGTAAACTGTAAGTAGGAGACTTGTACTTATTGACTGACTGACATGTCAGTGGTCATTAATTTTATTGTTCTCATTATTTCATCGGTAAATGCCCGTGGTTCCATCAGAGGCATGGCTGGTTAAATTCACACAAATCAATGCACCACTGACTGCATGTCGGATGTCCACTGGCACTGCACCAGACCAGTCAACTGAGAGGGGGGGGGGGGGGGGGGGGGGACTGGATAGTGTACTTATCTTCTGCTCTATTTTACATAGTCCCCACTCCCAGGCACATTTTGTGAACCATATTTTCCAACCTATATATATATATATATATATATATATATATATATATATATATATATATATATATATATATATATATATATATATATATATATATATCTTTAGTCATAATACCTCTCTTCAACTACTCAATACACATTTCCACCAATTTCTAAAAATATATTAAGTGTATTGTTACATTATTTTCCTTAGACAAAAACAAAACAATGTTAAATAAGGCCTAAAAAAAGAAATTGTTTGTTTCCTGTAACTGTCCAAAAAAAAATAGGGTAGGTAGGTCGGTAAAATAATTTTTTTTGCATTATTTTTTTGGTCAAAAATGTGTGTTTTATCTTGGATTAAGAAAAGAATGGATATGTAACGAGAGACCAATTACTATATGCCCTATAGTTACATGCTAGCCTCATGCCAGGACTAGCAGATAAGGCAGCAGCACGAGGTCACGTGGGAACAAGGACCAATCAGGGCTCCCGCATCGATTACATTACAGAGAAACCTTATCTCCACCACCTGCTGGGGGTGCCCAGAGCACCTATTAGCGACTATTAATTGACACTGGTTGAGGCTAGCATGTCCAGGTTGACCGGCTGGTTTCCATTCCATGTGTTGGTCTTCTAAGGTTTTATGCATGTTTTTCGTTGACTGGGAGTTGGGAGGGCGAAAAAAACTTTAGGGTAGGGATTTTTCTGAATAAAAACTTGTTAGGGTAGGGTTACAGGAAACAAACAACTTTTTTTTTTAGGCCTAATGTGTTTCTGGTTTCTTGGATAGGAAGGGGCTGTTGTTTTATTTATAGAATCAAAATATTTTTAGTCATAATACCTCTTTTCAGACTTATTTCAGTTATTTGGAGTGTATAACTGTATTTACTTCCCTATATTCAAAACTTAAATAGGAAGGGGCTGTTGTTTTATTGATAGGAAGGGGCTGTTGTTTTAGTTTTAGAAGCAAAATATCTTTAGTCATAATACCTCTCTTCAACTACTCAATACACATTTCCACCAATTTCTAAAAATATATTAAGTGTATTGTTACATTATTTTCCTTAGACAAAAACAAAACAATGTTAAATAATGTGTTCACTTTTAAAATCTGTTTGTGAAACATCCATGTTTAATACAGTCCACTAAATTGACTGCCACCTTCACAATCGACTTCTGGTACAGATCGAGTTTTGGTACATGACCCTCATAAATGAATGGTTGTCCCAATCGTCGATTGGTACAGCTATTGCTGTACCAGAAGTCGATCGACTTCTGCTACAGTAACAGCTGTACCAGAAGTCGATCGAGTCTTGGTACAGATAAAGGCTGTCCCAAAAGTCGATCGACTTCTGGTACAGCTTAATGCTGTACCAGAAGTCGATCGACTTTTGGTACAGCATAGCTGTACCAATCGTCGATTGGTACGGATCGACTTCTGGTACACGACATATGTATATATATATATATATATATATATATATATATATATATATATATATATATATACATATATATATATATATTTACATAAATATATACATATATATATATATATATATATATATATATATATATATATTTATATAAATATATATATATATATATATATATATATTTATATAAATATATACATATATATATATATATATATATATATATATATATATATATATATATATATGGGCTCGATCAAGCTGTTACGGAATCACACTTTTGCTGTTCAAGCTTAGATATCTTTTTAATGGAAAAAGTTAGGAAATCATGCTTTATATGGTTGTGTAGGGCTTTGAAAGTTCTTTTAAATGAACCAAGTTCCAACTTCCCCAGAAAATGATTTTTGGGGAAAAAGGGGTAAAAACATGACTGTTACGGAATCACTCAAAATTACCATCTGTTTTCTACCACTTTAATCAAATACCACTTTCATGCTGTTCCTGCCACTTTTTTCCAAAAGTTTCTTTATCATGTCGTAGGTAAATTTGTTTTGCAAAGATTCCACTACAAAGTTAGGAGTTGAATAAGTTAAAGTGAACTTTATTTAAGAAACTTTGACAGATGGTCTTGTTACGGAATCACATTTACCATTTGTTACGGAATCACATTTTCTGTAACAATCAATATCTTTCATTAAAAGAGTGCACTATGGTGAAAATTTCTGCTTTAATAAAAAGTTAAGTTAGTGTAATGATATAAAGACATAACTTTTTACTGAAGGGAGCACTAAATTAGGAATTACATGGCAGCAGAGAGTGGGTTTTATACGTCTCTGATGGTAGGTAACAGATGACAATGTCTAATGTTAGAGGGACCACTTCCCCACAAGGGCAATTGTTAGACAATTAACTTATATAAGCTGTAATTGATTTAACATTAAAGCTTCTTACAAATAGACCATTAATCTGAAAAGGTTTTGAAAAACATGATGTTACCTTCTGGCAGAATGCCATTCTCAGAGGTAGATTTCACTCACTACCTGGTCAGTTTTATATCACTTCCTGTACACATCAAGGATGTTGGTATACCCCAGACAATGTGGATTCTGTTTTTCCTCCACTGTCCCCTCTCATTAACACCCCTTATTGTTTAGTCTGGGGAAGGAGGATATGATTCGGGGTAAATTGCATCTACCCTGATTAACTGAATGGGTGGCTTCAGGATTAAGGATGTAGAGGTGAATAGAGACATTGCATTTGCAGACAGGATGAAGGTGTCAGTCAAGGTACACATCTGTACAGCTACCAATTGATATTAAACTAGCTACGAATGAATTATGAACATTTATAGTTAATACCAAATTTGCTAAATACGTATAAAATAACTATGTAATGATTCATTTTAAACATGCATTTGTGATCTTTTTAATTAGCTATTGGATAATTTTTCTGGAGTAGATCATACATGTCTATTGGGCGAATGGAGAATCCCTGAAAATTTGTTTTTAAAATCATTTAGACTGCTGATCTAGCTATGACTGGCTTTGTATAAAACAGTATCATATGAGTCTTCAATATGACTATATTGTATCTTTGAGTGATGTAACAAAATCTTGTTCTTTGAGAAAGTTTTATGTATTGAATCCTTCCCCTTCAACACTTGTGACAAAAGTTTCCTGTCCTCAACAGTGTGTAAGTTCCATCTGAAACACTGAATAAATTCCTCTAAAATTTAATGCGGGTGGTCAAGTTTTAAAATGTATGCATAAATAGAGACTTCGGGATCTGGGCTACATTGACCATGTGCTAAACTTCGGTTTTCTTTTTTACTTGAAGGAGAATCTCTGTTTACGTGAAGGTATCTAAAATCTCTATCAAAGAGCTTTCCTGTCCACCACAGATATAAATTCTCTAAAATCCACTATCTTACAAAAAAGTCTTGAACAAATAGGGTTCAAGAATGATATTACTATAGGATAAGACAGCCTAATGAGGGAGCAAGTTTTCCTGAATTTGAGGGAAAATATTGAATTCAACATTCTAAAATTCTGTACGCAACAGTTTGAATAGGTCGATATGGCCCATTATAACCATGAACATGCATGTACTTCTTAAAATAAATGCCTTATAAAAAGTCACTGAATTTAAACTAGAGTGAAAACAATTCATTTATATATTTGAAAATGTGCTTTTAAAGGGTTACTCACAAAATTATTTGGGTGTCCTGATGGGTGATTTTTGAGGGAGTGGCTGTCCAAATGAGGCTGAGATGCCCTGCTGGCCAACTTGATTATACTCTACTTTAAAACTGTGTGAATGTTTTAAAAAAGGTAGTTTGGTGCTATTACTCATTTTGAATAATTGTATCTTTCTCAAAATTGTATGTGAGTTACTTGTTTATAAAAAACTTCATCTGATTTCCATGTACAGCTTAGTCCTTGTCCAAAGCGTTTTGATGCCATATTGAAACTACTACTCGATAATGGACATATACTTTTTTTTTCAAAATACTGTGCACAATGTCTCATTCTAAATATGGAAACTATCAGTTAATACTAAACTTAAAGTTAAGATAACAAACTATTCCATTTGAAGAATGTTCAAGACATCTATAGGCTTGAACCAGTCAATTTATCAAATATGTGATTCCGTAACGTTACGGAATCACCAACTTTAACCCCCACAAAAACACTGTTTGAAAATTTATTTTTCAAAAGTGTGCCCCTCATAGTTAAATTAGTGTTAAAATGCTTTTTTCTATGAAGTTTCATGGTAATGACCCAATCTGAACATTTTCAAAAATTGAAAAAATGCTATTTTTCTGTTACGGAATCACATGTTACGGAATCACAGATCACTGTATTTTAAAATTCATCAAAAACACCCAAAAACATAATATTCAATCCTATATCTCTTGGCAAAGTCTTCCCAGGTATAATTGTATCATCTAAAGCAATGTTGAAGATCATAAGATGGTTTTACAAGAAAATATGGTGGTTTTGACATTTTGTTAAATGTTATTGTCAGAAAGGCGTTGAACAAACAAACAAACACCCTGCATTAAAATGTTCATAACTTTTTCATAAATGGGAATTCAGTAAATCTGATTAAAGATCCAGAAACTTCAGAATTCTAGCTTTCTGAATATGTAAGATACATATTGCTACTATAAAATTTAATTTTTGTCTTAGATGCTAACTTCAACTTGATCGAGCCCATATATATATATATATATATATATATATATATATATATATATATATATATATATATATATATATATATATATATATATATATATATATATATATATAGGTTATCTTGTACTTTACAACATCAATTCTGGTATGAGTCAGAATTGTCCAATTCCAGTATGTACTAGAATTGCTTATCACATGTAGCAAAATCTAGAATGTACCAGAATTGTACAATTCCAGTACGTACCACAATTGTATGGAAAGACAATTCTGGTACACGTTTTTATTCCAGAATTGTTACTACAATTCTGGGACATACCAGAATTGTCCGTGAATTATATTCCTGCTGCTGGCTGAATGACGCTGACAGTGGTAATTAGAGACTTTGCTCGGACTATTTTCATTTATAAATTAACTCACTTCTTCCCGAACTACCTGGCACATTACGACAAAGACTTGACTAACGGCATCATTTCAGCCGCCAGTAAAAAATTCTTGTACAATTCTGGTACGTCCCAGTATTGCCTTTTAAAATAACTATTCTGGTACACTTAGAATACCTGAATTGTCAGAGCCATTCTGAATTTCTGATACATATCAGAATTGAGGTTGTAAAGTACAAGATGACCTATGACGATATATACTCTTCTGTAACTTGTGTAAGTTGATTTTGTACTGATCACCAACACACCTGCTACAATTTCCAATCCAAACAGGCAGTAAGCAGATTGGCAGTTTTTGGGTGTCCAAATTTTTGAGGGGGATCAGAATATACACATATTTCAACCATAAACATGTATAAATTCATCAAAATAAGGCATGATATCATCAAACAATGTCATGGGAATTATAAAGAGATGAAAACATTCAATTATAAGCTTGAGATTGAGATTTTTAGAAATTCCACACAAAACTATGTGGGTGTCCTGAGGGGTTCTTTTTAAGGGTTTGGATGGCACCCAGACGCCCTGCTGAATTAAAGACCATGATTAGCTAGCTGCTAATGACATATGGGTACCAGACAGCCCACAATAAAATGGCCACTCCCAGTACCTCCATTTCTTGTTTGTTAGGATGTGTTGAAACAGCAATTCATTCTTCGAGAATATATTCCTGTATAAAGGTTGTTGGCAGTGGTGGGAACTTGGGTTTAAATAGAGAATACTCTAAGAAACTATTTGAGCCTATGTTTTATTCATGGTGTAATTGTCCTTTAAGTAAACAGTATGCTACAACAGGAAGTGCTCGGGTGATGACTAGGCATGCCTATCCTCTATCAAGACCATTGGTCGTCACTGGGCCAGCCCAAATCCAATGGCTTCTGTCCATTCCATTTTTTCTCCCTTGTGCCTGTTTTAAAAGCAGCCGAAAGATTTGGAGATATGTTATTCTATGTATTTATAGGTCAAGTATTTGATATTTTTGTCAAGTTGAATACAGTTCTAGAGGTAGTGGAAAGCAATTGAACATTTTCACGTATGTGCTGGTCAAGTCTTGCCATCAGACGGGGTGGGGGGATTGGGTTAAAACGTTAAAACCAGAATAAATGCATACCAGGCCTGTGCCTCACAGCTCTTAACCCCAGACAGTAACTTTTTAATTGTAGTGCAATAAGTTAGGAATTTGACGAAGATACACTGCGCTTTCTTTGACTTGTATTTCTAATCCTTTGGGTATATTCCATCTATTTGAAATGCATCTTGAGATATATTGTTCAATTTAGTTGTCATATACTAAAATGTTACAGAGAAAATTTTTACAGGTGGTATCCTTAATTCCTGTGATCATTCAACACAGCATGACTTAGATGTCATGATTTCTAAATCTCCAAATATATTTCTAATCAAAGTAGCATGTATAGTAACTGCAATCTTGGCCCCCATGATAATAAAGGTTTATGTTTTCAGCTGGCTGCAGTATGGTGTTCTGGAACTATTGTGATTTGACAGCGCCACCTGTCTCCCTGTGCTCATATGATGAGGAGGAGAGGTCCAGATTAGGAAGTTGTGAGTAGTCTATTTAAAACTCTCATAATAGATGTTCTTACAATGATTCAAACTTTAGATATTTAAACCCAGAATTACTTCTTGTGCATTATATTGAATATAATATTGTTGTAAAACTTTGGACTTATTGCAAGTAGAATTGCTGCAATGTCATTGGTATTTTATTCTTAAAATGTGTAGTCCTATTAGGAAAGCATGCCTGATACTTATATGACCTGCACCCAAAATGAAATAATGAAATTCTGGTAAATTAAATTGAATCTGCGTCTAAAACAATACTTATATATCTTAATCATGCTTTGAAATAAGTATTTTTAATTATGTTCTTTGAAAAGTAGGATTTTACTATTGATATTGTAAATGCCTGTTGATGTCTGATTGTCCCTGGAAATGCGATCTTCCAAGATACATGTCGTGGGTGATTGAAAATTATCTGGTAAACGACCTGGACAGATAACAAAGAGTGATAATGAATGGATTAATCACAACATAAACTTGTATTATGTAATATCCAGTTTCCTTTGAGAAGTGGTTGAAAGAGTAAATTAAAATATGGTATACTTTTGGGTGAGTAGTATCATTGGTATTGATTTATGATAATGTTGTGTTTTAATTTTACAGACCGTGTGGAAAAGCTGGAGAAAGCCATAAAGGAAGCATTAAAGTATCATGAGCTTAAATCGCTTTCTGACGAATATTTCGTCTTTTCAAGACTTCTATACAAGAATAAAAACCAACAGAGGCATAGTAAATTTTTCCAAGTGATGAAAAGAGTAAGTAAGAGGTTATAATGATAATAATTATAATAATGATAATTACAATGATAATAATAATAATGATAATGATAATTATAATAATGATAATAATAATAATGATAATAATAATAGTGATAATTATGATAATAATGATAATAATGATGATGATGATAATAATAATAATAATAATAATAATAATAATAATAATGATAATTATTAGAGATTTAATAATAATGATAATAATAATAATAATGATAATAATAATATGAAATAATTAGCATTTAAAATTAGACATTAGCAACTATCTACAATATAATGTGGTTCAGTTTGTAAACACATTCTTGATAAGCCAGGAAAAAGACACTGCCTGCCATGAATTATCTTTCACATTACATGAAATACAAGTATGACATTAGGATTCAAATCAAGATTGAATATACATGTATTGTATTATTCTTTCTCTGACAGGTTCAACAGTGTTTGAATCGTTTATTCAAGCTGGATGTGGCTAAAATTCTGAAGGACTTTTTAGAAAGCTTTTCAAGGTAAGAATTAATCTTATTGTGTGCACTACTGTAAGAAGGTAGACTCAAGAGATGGTTTTAAATCAGGATATCTTTTGTTGATAAGCAGAAGAGATTTAACAGGAAGACTTTAAAAGATATTTAAGTGTTCTGTTCTCTCATCATGGAGGTTTGCCTTTTTAATGCAGTGCTTAAATCATAGATAGGCTTTTATATTTAGATTACAATTGTTAAATCTAGTAATCTTCAAGTTGTCTGTCAGCAATAAATTCAACAGATGTTTAATACTGAATACTGACCCAAATCCTACTCAGATACTAGCAGGATGAATTAAATAGACAACGTAGGATTTTCTCCCATGCATGCAAAGAGAACCTTACCGCTAGTAATGACAGATCTGTATCTAACAACTGATAGGCATTCTCAGGATTCAATTTCTATTTAAATATGTAATATGTTGTTGTGTATTTAATTATTTCTTTTAATTGTTCTCTAGCTCTGAGGGTTTTCCTATTTTGAAAACGAAACTATACCTTCCATCACGTCAGATGCTTGAGTATGTCCTCGTGCGTCTTATGGGAGCTGCCAAACTTCTACTACAGACTGCCAAGTTTTGCATGGAGACCTATGCCTACATGCTGGCAAATCTATCTCAGCTTGGCCACCTGATCGCCAACTGCATGGTCTATATGGCCACACTCAGTAGAATCTGGTAAGATTTTTATGGGTTGACCCATCCATTGAAACCCAGTCTATAAGGGTTTGTTTGAAAATAACTTTTTCTGATATTCTCCTAACTACTACAAATATAAACATTATAGGATTCAGAAAATGAATTTTGTTATCTACATAGGAGAGATTCATTTCATTTGAGCTTAATCATGGCATGATCCTTTTTGTTGAATATAGATCGATCATCCTAATAATGTTTTTGTAGGGGTTAAAAGACCTATTTTGACGGGGAAATTCATCTTGCAAGCACTTTGAATATTGTATACTTATGAAAAAACATATTTTGGTCTGAAGCTAACTAGCTAATCTCAATTTATTTCAATTCGTAGATCAATATCAAAATTATTTTCAAAGATATCAAGGGTTCAAACAACACTCGCCAAAAAAGATGAGTGGATTGTGCAGGCAGTGCAGCATTGTTGGATCTGTAAATGAAGCTTGTCTCCCTGTTGTTTTTGTGCAGGATTCTGTGTAAGCATGAGCTGCACCAGGTGATACTATGGTATGTAGAGCTGCAGCCCTGGCAGTCCACTCTCAAGGGAACACAGGTGGATTGGGTAAGTGAAAGTATAGATACATTTAAAGAAAATGCAAGAGATCTGATCTGAAATATATTGTGAAAAAAGTATGATGAAACAGGTTTTCATACACACACAACTCTGTAATTCTGATTTGTGAGATAGTTCCCATCTTTCCCATTGTAAAGCATCTTATTCGGGGTTGTTTTGACCTGATATTACCCTAATTTAACCATAGATCTAACCCTAACCCTAAACCAAACCCTAATCAGACCAAAAACAAGAAAGATATTGTGAGATCGATCTCACAATGCACCCATGCTTTAGTGACCACTATCATTTTAGTTTTGGAGGGTATCTCATAACTCAGAAATACAAATACACGCACACACACACTTACACACATGCAAATATGTGGGTGGATTTATGTTTGTACATATATGTATTTATAGATTGTGTATGTATGTATGCAAGTATGTATGTATGTATGTTTACATGTAAAAAGTTTAGTTATTTATGTTGCGAAGTCTTAAATGTACTCCCTTTTTCAGTTACCACCTAATACTGAGTTACCATGTGATCTTGTTGACTGGCTTGGAGCCGAAGATGATGAATATAGATCACTTTATGACACAAGGTATGCTATTGTTGTTTCGGTTGTTGTGTTATAGGCTTTGCGGTTGTACTTCAGACAGTTTCCAGGCCGATAAATATTTCTACATAAGATAATAGAAAATAAATTTGAATCTTTATTCAAAGAATGAGACATTGGGAGCAATTAAATACTAGACTTCATCTAATTTGACTAAGACTTATCTAATTTCAATTTCTTGGTTTACAGTTAGCTTAACCTCTATATATCCTCTTTCATGATCCGTAACTACAATTCTTGTCATCTTAATTTAAATTGAAAGATGCATCAAAAGCTAAGATAAAAGGTGGAACTTTGGAAGGCCTACTTGAGTGTTGCAAATACATAATCCTTTAGTACTATGTGTTATTCAGTTTCATACACATGTTTAATCATAAAGATACACCATATTGTTGGAGTTGAGATTGTATAAGCTGATGGCTAAGCTGGTTAAGCATTCACTTAGATCAATCTTGATAATCATATTTTGTGCTGATTAGGGTTGCATACCGTTAACACGAAACGGTACAATACCAGTACTGGCGAAACGGTACCAGTGGAACCGGTATCGTTAACAGTGAAATGGTACCTTTGATGTCCGTGACCTGATTGGCTTTTTTACGACTTTCAGTCGCTAACAAGTGTGGTTCTGTTCCTCAATTTTATGACATAATCAATAGTAGAATTGGGGAGCAGAACCAACGGTAGCGACGAACATTGACAAAGTTAACTGAAGCAAATGAGGCATAGCGAAACATGGGCTGTAACATCGTATCATATTTCCCGCTGAATGCTATTCCAGACAGTGTGTCTGGTACTCTTTCGGCGGGAATGACCACACGATACATCATCGGATTAATGTAACAACTTGTTTGATTTGTTAAAACGAAGCGGTACTCAAAAAACGAAACGGTGCCTTTTAGTACCGGTTCTCAATGAACCAGTAAAATACCGGTACTTTGTGAAATGAATCTCGGTTCCTATCGGTACCTGAGTACCGGTATGCAACCCTAGTGCTGATACTTGATTGAGATGTACATACACTTTTAAGTTGTTCCATGTATATCTTTAGGTTGGAGCGGTTGTCAGATACAGATATCAACATAGAGGAATACATGAAGATGTTGGGAATGTCAATGGACCCAGGAAATGACTTGAATATGCCTATGCCTATTTCTAACACTCCAACCTCTAAGTCCTCTACATCAGTAGCTCTGGGGGTCACTGAGGAGGAGGAGGAGGAGGAGGCAGAAAATAGAGGCGATATCAGTGCATTGGTGCCAGCCATTAATCAGGAAGACATAGGAGGTGAGTTAGGAGCTTTGGTGTCATAATGTTCCCCTGCTTTCATTTAGTTTTTAGCTTATTTGAGGTTGTCAATTATTCATTGTTAATGATTTTGGGGGTAAAGTCTCATTTCTTCTTAATTGAGAGTTGTAAGTGGTTATTAAGTTGAAAGGAAGCAAAACATGGCACCTTACAGATGAACAAATCACAAGGTGTAGAGTTATTCTGTCTTTACTCACACAGCTGCTGCCAATTCCCTGCTGTTAGTCTATTACCATTGCAGGTATTACTAGGATCTCTAATCTATTTATTAATACAGTTGCATCACATACTCTCATGGTTAAATACAGAATATGCTACAGTTAAGGAATACACAAAGTATATGCAGCTGTAAGAAGATAGTAAACGGGGATTTGTTTGTATAAAGTTTTTCCTATTATACTTTTTTCTAATCATCAATCAAACTTCCCTGTGGTCCAAATACACATCCTGTATAAATTAGAGGAATGTCAGTATCTACAAGAGTGTGTATGATTAAATCTTCGTTTAGATTTCTGTCTTGTTATATCTTATTGTAGAATTGAAGTGTGTTTTTGCTAACCTTGAATTCCTTGTATTTTTGTGTTACAGAAGCTGTATCTATGGCCGATTTAGATCTGAATAGAAGTACCCTGGCCCTCTTCAATAAACTCTCTAGCCAAGATGACGATGATTCAGACTATATACCTAGCAGCACACTAGTTACACCTGAAATATCAGGGCATGATGATGCTCTGAATCCCCTGGCTCAACAGGATGTTCTCAATGACATTCAGTTCAAAACACCTACCACCAAAAAACCTAAAAACAAGAAGAAGAGGAAAGGAGAATCTGACTCTGTTCCTGCAAAAAAGATGAAATTGGTTGGAGATAAACTGTCTTCACCAAAATCTAGATCCAAGAAAAAGGGAAAGGCTGTTGAGGGTGTCCCCTCCTCATCACCCCAGGAAAACACGCCATCACAAGTGGCTGGAACTGGCACTAGCATATCTGGCCCCAAAAACATGAAACAGATAGATGTAGGTGCTAAGTATGAAGGAAAAGAAACAATAAATCCTGCTAAAGCAAAGAAAAATGACCTGAGCACTGTGTGGTCAATCAAGAAGATTAAATTAAAAGCAAAATGTGCAAAGAATAACAGATCACTAGCAAAATGCATGTTGCAATTAAAAAAGCAAGGCGGAGTGCATAAAACAGACTTGAAATCCTATAGACATATTTTAAAACAGTTGACTTTGGGCTGTGAAGGTGATTTGGTGAAGGACAAGCTGATCAGAAAAAAATGTGAAAACCTTATAATGAAAGCTGAAAGTGGTGTGAGTCCGGAACAAAAATCAGTTGCAGTAAATCCCAAAACACCTTCATCATCAGAGGGAGAGTCTCAGAGCGGATTGGATGAGTCAACTTCACACAATAAGGACACAAAGCAAGGGAAGGGAAACAAAAAGGGGAAGAAGAAGAAGAAAATACAATCATCTGAATGGCCTTCCCAGCTTAGTCAATCAGGGGTAGAACAACAGGAGGAAGCCAGAAGTAAAGATAACCAGAAGGGGCCGGTACCAAAGGTCCAGAATGAAAAAAGCAATGAAATAAAGAGAGGGAAGAAGAAAGTTACAATGGTCCCAGTAGCTGGTAGCCCTAGCAAGATTATACTGGAGAAAAAGCCTGCTCAATCCATGAAGAATTCATTCACAAGCATTGAGAGTAAGCAATCAATTGGCAAAAAGAAGAAAAAGAAAAGACCTAAAAAGATCACATACTCTCATGGTTAAATACAGAATATGCTACAGTTATGGCATACGCAAAGTATCTGCAGCTGTAAGAAGATAGTAAACGGGTATTTGTTTGTATAAAGTTTTTCCTATGATACTTTTTTCTAATCATCAATCAAACTTCCCTGTGGTCCAAATACACATCCTGTATAAATTAGAGGAATGTCAGTATCTACAAGAGTGTGTATGATTAAATCTTCGTTTAGATTTCTGTCTTATTATATCTTATTGTAGAATTGAAGTGTGTGTTTGCTAACCTTGAATTCCTTGTGGTTTTGTGTTACAGAAGCTGTATCTATGGCCGATTTAGATCTGAATAGAAGTACCCTGGCCCTCTTCAATAAACTCTCTAGCCAAGATGACGATGATTCAGACTATATACCTAGCAGCACACTAGTTACACCTGAAATATCAGGGCATGATGATGCTCTGAATCCCCTGGCTCAACAGGATGTTCTCAATGACATTCAGTTCAAAACACCTACCACCAAAAAACCTAAAAACAAGAAGAAGAGGAAAGGAGAATCTGACTCTGTTCCTGCAAAAAAGATGAAATTGGTTGGAGATAAACTGTCTTCACCAAAATCTAGATCCAAGAAAAAGGGAAAGGCTGTTGAGGGTGTCCCCTCCTCATCACCCCAGGAAAACACGCCATCACAAGTGGCTGGAACTAGCACTAGCATATCTGGCCCCAAAAACATGAAACAGATAGATGTAGGTACTAAGTATGAAGGAAAAGACACAATAAATCCTGCTAAAGCAAAGAAAAATGACCTGAGCACTGTGTGGTCAATCAAGAAGATTAAATTAAAAGCAAAATGTGCAAAGAATAACAGATCACTAGCAAAATGCATGTTGCAATTAAAAAAGCAAGGCGGAGTGCATAAAACAGACTTGAAATCCTATAGACATATTTTAAAACAGTTGACTATGGGCTGTGAAGGTGATTTGGTGAAGGACAAGCTGATCAGAAAAAAATGTGAAAACCTTATAATGAAAGCTGAAAGTGGTGTGAGTCCGGAACAAAAATCAGTTGCAGTAAATCCCAAAACACCTTCATCATCAGAGGGAGAGTCTCAGAGCGGATTGGATGAGTCAACTTCACACAATAAGGACACAAAGCAAGGGAAGGGAAACAAAAAGGGGAAGAAGAAGAAGAAAATACAATCATCTGAATGGCCTTCTCAGCCTAGTCAATCAGGGGTAGAACAACAGGAGGAAGCCCAAAGTAAAGGTGGGCAGAAGGGGCCAGTGCCAAAGGTCAAGAATGAAAAAAGCACCAAAAAACCTAAAAACAAGAAGAAGAGGAAAGGAGAATCTGACTCTGCTCCTGCAAAAAAGATGAAATTGGTTGGAGATAAACAGTCTACACCAAAATCTAAATCCAAGAAAAAGGGAAAGGCTGTTGAGGGTGTCCCCTCCTCATCAACCCAGGAAAACACGCCATCACAAGCAGGTGGTGCTGGCACTAGCATATCTGGCCCTGAAAACATGAAGCAGATAGATGTAGGTACTAAGTATGAAGGCGAAGAAACAATAAATCCTGCTAAAGCGAAGAAAGATGACCTGAGCACTGTGTGGTCAATCAAGAAGATTAAGTTAAAAGCAAAATGTGCAAAGAATAACAAATCACTAGCAAAATGCATGTTGCAATTAAAAAAGCAAGGCGGAGTGCATAAAAAAGACTTGAAATCCTATAGACATGTTTTGAAACAGTTGACTATGGGCTGTGAAGGTGATTTGGTAAAGGACAAGCTGATCAGAAAAAAATGTGAAAACCTTTTAATGAAAGCTGAAAGTGGTGTGAGTCCAGAACAGAAATCAGTTGCAGTAAATCCCAAAACACCTTCATCATCAGCGGGAGAGTCTCAGAGCGGATTGGATGAGTCAACTGAGACAGCTTCTTGCACTGAGTCAACTTCACACAATAAGGACACAAAGCAAGGGAAGGGAAACAAAAAGGGGAAGAAGAAGAAGAAAATACAATCATCTGAATGGCCTTCCCAGCTTAGTCAATCAGGGGTAGAACAACAGGAGGAAGCCAAAAGTAAAGGTGGTCAGAGGGGGCCGGTACCAAAGGTCCAGAATGAAAAAAGCAATGAAATAAAGAGAGGGAAGAAGAAAGTTACAATGGTCCCAGTAGCAGGTAGCCCTAGCAAGGTTATACTGGAGAAAAACGCCTGCTCAATCCATGAAGAATTCAGTCACAAAAAGAAGAAAAAGAAAAGACCTAAAAAGATGAAGAAATAAAGGGTAATCTTTGTCATGAGCTGAAATTGCTTTATGCCGTCCCTATGTATTTGATAGGATTTTAAAAATAAAAGTTTCTAAAAAAGTCTTTAGTTGTTATCCCTTATGCTGCTGTTGGCTAATTTGGCCAATACAAAATGATGCAAAAAACCTGAAAAATGACTGAAACCCTGACACATGGGTACTCATCTGAGAGTGCTCAGCAAGAGCTATCCAATGAATAATATCATGACAGGGTTTAGATGGTTTTCAGAAATATTTGTGTACTTGTGCTTTGAAAGAAAGTACCCTAAGCATTGGAAGGGTTATTATACATTGTTTGTTTGCCAATGTATGTACATGCATGATTGCTTATTAATGAAATTTGAAAAATCAAAATATTGCCCAATCTGTAAGGTTCATATGTATTTACTCCTTTGAAGGTGGCCTTTTTTCTTAGTCCAAGCGAAGTGACTATTGATAAGGTTATTGATTTAGAAATGATAGACATTTATCTACATCAATGTACATGTACAATATAGCTAACATATTATCCAAGATTAAAACATCATTTTATTTCGAAAATACAAAGTTTCTAACATTATTTCAGATTATGATTGTAGCCATTACACACTCTCTTTTATAATGAATGAGACTAATTATATATTTATTACATGAAGAATGTGACTAGCAAAAACTTTATGCTTATTATTCTTTATGGATTCCGGTTTCGTCCTTATGTGTGCAACACAATCAAATTACACTTTTAGTAACCATGAATACTATGATAAAATATAAAAAAGTTATACCATAGATCAGAACCAAAACATATGTATTTCAATTACACCAGCAACACAGATAATTTGCCACATGCACAACCACCGAAAACATTGAATTACAAATTTCAGTGCAGGTAGATATGTGCACCAGTACTAGGAGATAATGATGGGATTTTAGCCATCACATGAAATGGGATACACGGGATTCAATACAGTGATCAAATAATAATGATTGGCTGGACAACATTTTTTCTCATAATTTGGAACAATTATAAGAATATAAGCAAGATTATTATTGACAAGATGAAAGATGATAAAAAAAGGTTCTATCTCAAACTCACAAAGTATGTCTTTGATACAAAATTATACATCACGTCATTGTTTGAATTACGCATTACTAAAGAACTACCTCTCTCTTGTAGTTGCTTAATCCATTCATGCTTGTAGCAATCCCAAACGTCGGATTACCAAAGTCGTTTTGGCCAAAGCATCCCTTGGTTAATACATGTAAGGGAAATATGAGTCAAAAGTGTACACTTTATTCCCAAAGTATGGAATATCATGTACAGGGCGTCCCCCCCCCCCCCCCCCCCAAAAAAAAAAAAAATGCAATCCTCCACTTTAACCATTATTTCTTCATAATAGCTCAAGTAACATCAAAAATGACATCATGGTTGAAGAGAATGATATCTTCGAGATAATCTGTTGCACTTTCAAGCAAATCTGATCATCCATGACAAAGCTGTGAGGCAAAGTTTGACCCCTCTATCATTCCACTCCAACACAAGGTAAATTTCCAATGCTTGGCTGCATACTGACCAAGCAAGTGAGGCTGCTATTTTTAGCATGCGGCTCTGGTTGGACACTCAAAACCAGTCTTCACTATAGGTTTTCCATTGCGTTGGAGTGAAATGATGTAGGTGTCAAACTTTGCCTCACAACTTTGACATGGATGGTCGGATTTGGTTGAAACTATAACAGTTTATCTCTAAGATATCATTCTTTTTAACCATGTAGTCCTTTTTGATGTTACTTAAGCTTGTTTGAAGAAATGCTGGGAAAAGGGGAGGATTGCATTTTTGGGGGGGACGCCCTGTAGTAGTTGCATTCCACACTTTATCCCGTCCATAATGGTACTACTACCACCGTATTTTAAAAAACTTTATAGAAGGAAGACGTTCGACCATCCCAGACCACGGTACTTGCGCAAATGACTTCTTTCAATACTCTTAAATATTACGATTATAAAAAGATCTATCTTTTTTTTAATTGTCACAGGTAAGATATCATTCAAATATATTAAATACACCAAGTGCAGCATATCATCGCATTAAAAAGGGCTATGTAACATAACTCCACTGTTATATAAATTAGCCTATTACATATTCTTCCCTGTAATTATTTTAGGTTGATACAGGACTACAGGGGGTTTGATTTGTGTTGTAATAGCATGTTAATAGATAAGTATGGAATGTTTTGTAATAAATAAATAAACATTAATGAAAACATGATGAGTTGGGTTGTAATGCATCATATGAATATTAGTTTAGTTTTAAGTAGTTTAGGTTATGTTTTAGTAAATGAAAAGATAATTTGCATATTTAGATATTTAATGTTATTCGTTTGGAGGTGTCAAAGGTGTAATTAGAAATCTTGGGGATGTGGGTCATTTTAAAGGAAAAACAATAACAACTTACACACACAAAAGATTGAATGGGTTGTCAAAATTAATCAATAATGTTGTTTTTAGATTTACGGTGTGGGGAGTCTATTCTTTCCATATATTTATCTTGCCTGCTATGCGATTCTTCACTTCATTTGTTTCATCCAGAGAGGTCTATAATAGATTTCCCTGGTTTCATCCGATCTGAGAAGATTGCACATTCAAGTAAATTTCAAGTTTCATATATTTTCCCTATATGTTTATAGCTGTAATTTTCCAAAAATCCATTTCTCTGATTCTCATTTGTATATATATATATATATATATATATATATATATATATATATATATATATATATATATATATATATATATATATATATATATATATATATATATATATATATATATATACAATATATATATATATATATATATATATATATATTATTTATCAATTAATTTTATCTCCCCAAAAAACTTTCCAGTCTTGACCTAAATGTTCCTAATGTGATTGTCATTCCAAACAGCTCTTCCAATCCTTCTCTTCTACACTCCCAGCTACGCGCACTTACCTCATTACCCAGAATGCACCATTCAAAACAAACTCGCATGACGTTATCAATATGGCGACTACCAGTAGCACTGGAAGCAGTTTCGCTCCTACAGATTTTAACTTTTATAACTCCTTTGAGGACAGCAGCAGTGGATTAACTGTTGCCGTAGAACGATGTCCTTTGTGTAGCGAGACGAGGCGACCGTTTTACTGTAAATCATGTGTAGATAAAGGCAATTTCATCCATTCAAAAGCAACATTTCCAGAAAGGTAGTTTTCTCAGCTGATTTGTTTTGTTTGTTTTTGTTTTCATTCCATCAAGTTGTCACTTTTCTATTTACATTTGATGCATTCGAACGGATGGAAATTTTAATGTAAATGGCGATCTTTCGATTTGTTTGTTGCAGATATGCTGATAAACAGCTGAAATGGGACGTTTTAAAGAAGGAAAGAAGGAAAATCTTGGAAAGGTGGGTGCTTATCTACTCTAGAGAAAGTCAATAATTCATTTTTAGTCATCACCTAATGACTCATGTGTGATGTGATGTCATGGAGTGAATGGGGAATACCCTTTAGATATCAAGTTTACATTTTTTAGCCCTACTTTAAAAAAGCATACTTTTGTTTTTCATTTTATCCTATCTATTAATTTAAAAAAAAATCTTTGTACATATTTTCAAATGGCATTTTTGATGGGTGGCCCTAAGCGACAGCGATGTCCATACCCTGATGTTTATATATTTTTTGCTATTGACTATATGGTATGAACATCAACACACCGCCCTATACCTGTTAAAAAAAAAATCCCTCACAGCGACTTCAATCCTAACCCAATTGCGCAAATAAATATAGACGTTTGTAAACCTGGATGTACATGTATATGGATTCGTGCCGCTACTATTATATATAGTAAAGTTTTTGCAATACCTGTATCTGATCACTGAAAGATGTGCACATTGAATTGTCGCTAATTGTTTTTAAAACTGGGGGGCCATGATGGACTCACCTATTGTTGACTTGTCGCGAGATCTTGAAAGCGCTTTTGTTTTCTAATTACCATTTGAATGAAGTGAGTCTCATCTCGCTTTTATCCCATCTGAAAGTGGCCGCAGCACCTAATATGGCTGACAGATTCTTGTTTACAAAAGACCTCAACTATTCCTTGGACTACTGCTCCGTTTTAAGGGAGTTTATCAGAAATGAAAGCACACACTTGCTAGCTCACATTTATCATCCTAGTATTAAATTGCAAAAAAGTTTCAGCTGATGTAACTACGATTATTGAGCATGACCAGAGACATTGATCACATTGTAAGTCACTGGCATGACATAATTTGTAGAGCATTGCAAATAAGGCATGGTAACACTGACATTATGAAAAGTTTACTTAACAGAAAATTCTGAAAAGAAGGCCAGTTGTGCTCCTTGTGTGGCTTAAGTGGCAACCCCTAGAGTGAAAGTGCAAGTTCAGAATGTAACTTTTACTGTTTAAAATATAAACCAATAGTGTGCATATTACTGCTGAAGATTTCTCACTTGAGGTTATGAATTTCTCCCGATCATTCTCAGTTGCTTCATACCATCAGGGACCTTATATATAAGCCAGGACTGGTTCGCCCTCTCTTTTGAACAGGAAGTTTCTTAAAAACACCTTTTCAGACAAGCAAAGATGTATGTAATGCATTGTTGAAGTGTAAACAGCCCGAAGTGTAAACACTAAACAGTTATCAATTTATTTTCAAGAGAATTATGTAAGAATTGGTTCTATCCCTGATAGTTCACAAGAGGTGGGCTGTACATTAATTTACATTAATATTTTGTGAATTTTGTCATTTTCATCGACATATCACTATTGGCTGGTAAAATTGTACAAATTATCGCTGTATTCTTTTCAGATTTACCCAAGTGATGGAGGCGCAAAATACATCAAGTGCCAAGGTACGTTGGAGCTGGCTGATTAATGGTTCACAGAAAAAATTATGTATTAACCTACTTCACTCAAAAAAATACAAATTATGTTGATATTACTGAGAGAAGTATGAATACCACTCAAAACCTAGAGGAGGAAATCTCTCATTCTCAGTCCTGTCTACTTTCATAAATCTTCCAATCATCAGCTACTGATATTTACCTGTTCACTATGAAATGTCAACCCTGCAGAAAAAATCTTTAATGAAAAATATCAATCATTTTCATTTAGTATTTATTGTGTTTATCTGTGAATGCTGACTGCATATCTCACTTTGCAGTGCAAATTGCATTTATAAAAAAATGGCAAGTGCCTATGAAATGGTTTTACAGTATATATCTGTTAATACTGAATGCATATCTTGCTATGCTTTGGGTATTGCACACATATAAAATGACAGTGCCTATAAATGGTTTTATAATACATTTCTGTGAGTTGTTGTATTTTGTAGAAAGATGAGATCAGTATGCACCAGTACAAGGTGAGGATTCTGAGACAGGCAGTGGCCCAGGCCAAGGAGTCGTTAGCAAAAGGTGGGTATCTTTAATCTATTGCAGAGATATTTAAAGATTATCTGTGCCCAATGTAGAACTGTCATTAAAACAGTTGTTGGGGGAGGGGGGTTGTATTGGATTTTCAGTGATTCTGATTCATAGCATTGTTTTTGTACTATAGTGGCTATTACTTACTTCATGAACACCATGTTTCTGTCTGGTTGTGTGGTGTAAATGTGCAGGCAAACACTAAATGTATTCTGCACGTCTCTTGTGTGTTTTATTCTGAAATGATTTTGAGACATGCATTATTCAATTCTAATTGTACTATTATCATGCTTTTGAATTGGTTTTGAAATAACTGTCAGAGTATCCAAGAGGGATTTTTAGTGCTGAAAAGTATCCATCTTCCTTTAAATTCACTGCTTTGTATAATAGTGATTGAGTAGTAGAAATCACATATTTGTCACTAAGCCTTTCATATCTTTGTACTTCCAGAGAAAGAGTTACAGCAAGCATTACATGATGACATAGAGAGTCGGCGAACTAAAGCTAAGAAACATGTGGAGAAAGTTCTTAGGATTTGTAAATACATCAAACAGGTGGAAAATACTACTACAAAACAGGTGGAGCAACTTAAGACTACGTATGAAGAACTGGCTAGTGTCAGGAGAGAAAATATAGCTGACTTAGTCAATTACATATTCCCCATCAGAGAAATTCAGCCTAAAAGGTAAGGGATTATTGCAATTTTCTAAGTTCCATTCACATAATTCAAAGTTATTCAGATGGAAAAGAGGTATAGGAAAGTTTCAGTGTCATTTATATCATTAAATTACTTTTTCTTCTTCCTCTCCTTTTTTTCTTCTTTTTCTTCCTTTTCTTCTTCTAACCGTTACTACCATTACTCTTTGTAGTGACTCTGACAGTGTTGAGGATACTATCAGTGCTCTTGCTGAGGCAAGAAGGACATCCTACATACGCGGGCGATGGGTCTACACAGATAATGGTGGTGAGCACCAGTATCAAGTTGTTGAGCCTACATTACCAGGAAATGGGGACTACACAGCATATAATCTATGGAGTGAGTGGTATTTATATGTACAAAAGACCTATTGTTCTCCACATATGCTGGTTACAGTTCCATGTAGGAGGTAGATACATTTGCTTCTGAGACTAACATTCATGCTCAATGATACTAGTTATTCAGTAAAAGTTTTGGTCATATCCTATTTTTCTGGTGGAAAACTCATGAATATTGTAGAGCCTCTCTTGTCAGGATGCTTCATTATAAGAATAACTTTGAATATTTGAAGAAATCCAATCAAATACATTTGTACATCAAAAAGGCATCACAAAAAATGTGTTGGTATTGAATTTTGGAGTTACGGAGAAAAAAGATGTGATTTTCTTTCACTTCAGGCAAATAGGGAGTCAGGGAATCTGTACCCTGCTCTGGCGCAGCTGTAGCCCCTGTCAGTTATTGTTTATACAGATGAATAGCTCATGCATACTTAAGAATATCTGGCTTTCCACAAAGTGTGTTAATTTAGATTTGAAACTATGAAGAAAACATTGATTGTCTTTCAGTCCAAGCAAACAGGGAGTCAGTGCCTAGCTCTGAGACAGATATCAGTCAGCAGAACCCAGCATACAACATCAGTGCTGCCCTCTGTTACACTAAGCAGCTAACATCTATAGCTGCCTACTTTCTCGATATCAACCTGCCAAAGCGACTCTGCTACAGGTAAGTATATTTTCTCATTTACTAGTATTACTTGCATATAAGTCAATGACTTCTATGCAATATATACATCTTCTAACTGTTTATGCTCAGAGTTCCTTTGGAAAAGAGGTGTCTTGATCTATGATACTTTTACAGTAAGATATAGAGTACAGGTTCTTTCTGAATATTGTGTTCCTCCATCAATTGTATGAGCCCTACAATATATCTTATCAAATCGTCTATGTATATCACATGCCTTCATGATTTTTTACACAATGTAAGTGCCAGGCAGAGGATTGGCATGGCCATATCAGGATTCTCAACAGGGTACTTAGTGTGCTTACTAAAGGCAAAGAAACTAGTCTGTTAAGTATGTTTTATCTGTAAAAATGCTTCCAGTCAATTATTACAAATCATCAGTTTTGGTTATAACTCTATTATTAATAGATATATTGTTTCTCATTTATGTTATTTTGTTTGTGCAGCTTCCTCCACCACTTATAACTGGCTTGTAAGACTTGGCCTTAATATACCAGAAAAGGTGATGATAAAAGAAATTCTGCTATATGTTTATGAATACGTAGATGCGTTACACATTAGATGGTTTGTTGTTTATTTCAGTGAGTTTTGTGGCAATGAGCTGTCTGATAAGCAGTTTAGCAATGCAGTGAGCAAGTTGAACCACCACGTGCTGCACCTGTGCTTCACCCAGAACGTCAACCCTGAGCAGCTCCATCCAAAACACACTGTGCACAACCTACTCATGCTACTCAAGTCTTCCAGCCTCGGCCGCAGCGGTGCTTTCCACGTCAACCCCGAACTCATGTTGTCCATAGAGGAGAGTAGCCAATCAGACGAGAGCGATGATGAGATGCTGAGTATGGAGGATGAGTTGGGGGATCTTCCCACGGACTGGGAACGCGTACCCACATCTCTGCCCCAAATGGAGGTCCCGACGCATTCCAGCGTGACGGGGATGTCTACGGTACAGTCTCAGGCGCATCACGTGGCGGCGACGTCGGTCACGCCTGTCAATGCTGGAGGACTCATGTCATCAGCTGCAGCATCAGTGGCTTCCTTCTGGCGGGCAGCCACCGGTCAGCAAGACAAGAAATGACACAAATCTGTCTCTAGCTCTAATAAAAGGCCACATTTTAAGATGTGCTACCCTATTTTAAGGGGTTGCAGTTTTAAAATGGATGATTCTTAGTAATTGTAATTATCAATATAGGCATTACTGGTAATGACTGGTGGTTTATTGGCATTGCTGGTTTGGTGTGGGACTAGCGTCGAGATGGGCGCTGGTTTTGTACTAAATCCATTAATGCTCACAGAGGCCAAAATAGTCTCACAATATAGGTGAATTCTTTCAAACAAAAGCGTAGTTGGGAAAGTATCTGAGGCGAAAATGTTTATCAGAAATTTACTAAAAACTCTCCTTCAAATATTTTGTGAATTTCTGTGTTATTCAAAAGCTATTTTCAAAGGAATTATTGATACAGACGACACTGCAGAAAGACTCTATGGCAAAACAGCTGACTTCCCATTGATTGAGCTCCACAGCTGGGATGAGGGTACCTGTCTTATAAGCAGTTTGTTTTTAGCTCTATTCGAGATATACATCACTGTGTACTTCTCTGGTTCTACATAGAAGAATAGAAAGTATATTATAGCTGCACGCTTCTAAGAGAGGTAAAAATATCCAGCTGATGAACATGTCTTTCAGGTAATAAATGTAAAGGATCATATGAAAATATGTTCTTTGGGGCTGTAAGAATCTTATGGTTTATATCAAGAAAGAGTTTGACCACATTTAAGAGCTTTCTGTAAACATTTTTGTTAGGAGATCAGTGTCCGACGTACAAGGTAGCCCTACTAGTCTGGACTAGTAAAAATGTGAAAAGGGGCCGGTAGGGCTAGTAAATTACTAACCCTTGTAGCCCTACCAGACTAGTACAAATTTACCAGTCATGATAAGATTGATTATTTGACATGTTGAAATTTTGGTTGGTGCCTTTAGGAAGATTTAGATTAATAGCATATTTTCTTGCATATTTAGATAATGATAATAAAAGGGGTTAAGTTTTAATGTTTATTTGGATTTTCAGGTAGGGCCAGTACAGGTTGGAGTAGGGCTAGTAGATTCCATATGCCACTAGCCCTACCAGGCTTGTAGAGTTTTCTGGTTATTGTCAGACCCTGGAGATTTATTTAAGGTCTGCAACATAGAAGTCACATTTTAAAGTGACTTTAACTTTTGGTCTGATAGTCAGCTCCTATCAAGCTAAAAACAAAAATTCAATTCAGTGTGGGACACAAAAATAGATTAATTTACCCTATTCATTTACTGAATATATGAATTTAATTGTTTCTCATTATATATTTTTTTGTTTATCCAAAACAGGTCTGAATACTTACGAAAGTAGGTCAATGGGACCCATGCACAATAAGGCACATCTGCATGTATCAAAACAATTTGTAACTGAATTATTACATACAGCACTGAATAAGACTCATTACTAAGTAGGGAAATGTCAGATTTGACAAATTATGATAAGCTGTACCATTTTAATGGTTTAAATAGACAGTGGTTAATACATGGTGGTATTAGCCCTATGTTTATATATATATATATATATATATATATATATATATATATATATATATATATATATATATATATATATATATATATATATATATATATATATATATATTCTTTAGCAATGGAGTGACTACAGCCGACTTCATGGATTTTGGTACTTGGCTAGATCTGAGAGAAGAATTGACAATATCAAATATGAATATATATATATATATATATATATATATATATATATATATATATATATATATATTATATATATTATATATATATTATATATATATATTATATATATATATTATATATATATATATTATATATATATATTATATATATATATTATATATATATATTATATATATATATTATATATATATATATATTATATATATATATATATATACATATATATTTATATATACATATATATATATATATATATATATATATATATATATATATATATATATATATTAGAGCTGCACTCACCACTCACGAACTCGAGTGACTCGAGCCCTGGGGCAAACTCGCCGAGCTCGAGCTGAAATGTTCAAATCGTGAGCTCGTCTATGTTGGGAACACAAACGTAACACAGAGCACCTAACATACATTATTGACATACATAACTGCCTATCGCTGTCATGTCTTCTTTACAATCTCCAGTGTATACATTCACATGGTGTTGAGTGTTAAACTGACCTCTGTACCTCGTCAGCACGTTTTAAAATTAAATAAACATGGCAATGTTAATAAATCTCCGCCAAGAAATATTTATTTTTCAATAGCTGGGCTGGAAAATAAGTATTTCTTTGGAAAATTGGAATGTCCGTGAGCTCATGAGCTCACAAGTCAAACGGGTGGTGAGCTCATGAGTTGATCTCCCTCCGTGATTGCAGCTCTAATATATATATATATATATATATATATATATATATATATATATATATATATATATATATATATATATATATATATATATATATATTATATATAAAACAACTGCTGCTTATCCACTTTGTCTCTGCAGTAAGGGTACATATATACTGGGAATACTTGTTTAAAAAGTTTTCATCCTCTTATTTATTATCAATCAAACAGGGTAGTAAATCAAATCTACTTATTATAGTTAGGTATTTTTGACTGTAAGAAGTATGTGTCAATGAATCTTCAACAGCAAGTTGCTGGTATTGAAATACTTTCTGTTGAATATTTGCTAGAAGCATCATTGATATAATATACTTAACTGTAAGGCATAGTTATGTGCTGTATCACAATATTGTTATCTGCATCCTACAGATAATACAGATTCTGCGATGGATTTGTTGGAGGGTATTGTAAATCAAGTTCTCATATAGAATTAAGGAACTATTTTAGAATAGGTAGTTACTATTATCAGGGAGTGACAGTAACATCTTTACTGAGTGGCTATAAAACGTGTGAATACTTAATAACCTGTACCATTTTAAGAGAAACACTCTTTAAATATTGTAATGTTTGTTATAATTTAATGTAACTATTTAGTAAAGACTTATCTATGGACCAAATGATGTTATATTAATCCTAAATGTCAGATAATAGACTTGAAGGGTTTGTACATTTTTATTGATCGATAAGTTAACTTCAATGACTGTCAATGTGGAAAACCATACGATGGCATGGATTTCACTCACAATGAATTATATTCCTTTGCTAGCTGAAGGAAATAAACAAGACCACTGAACCGCTATATAACTAATTTCTGATATTTGCTGAAAGCTCATAGAAATGACAAAATTTGAGACTTGGGTAAGTTTCAAACCTCAGGACTATATGAATGAAGAAAAGGTGTGCCAAAATAAATACTTCAAAACACAGCACTTGATGTGTTTATGGATCTGTGAAGGAATACTGATCCCGCTTTGTGTACACAAAATTGCTAAGTTTTTACTATGTGATAAAGAAGTTTACAGCAATCATGCTTTTACAATGTTCTCATACCTATATTGCAATTTTAAACAGTCCCTGTCTTCAGAAAGATTTGAAGAACATTCTGGCTGCATGTTGCACCTGTCACTTATTTGTAATACACATTTGTAGATCACAATTTTGTATGTTCTAAACGAATTTTTCCTCATATTTTTGAAAATTCATTACTTATACATATTTTCCCTCATTCATATGCATCTTCACTAAATTGTTTTGTACAAGATGACTTTGTATTGGATTGGTATAGAATTTTAAATAGCATGTTGATACCGCTTCATGTGGCTGTGCTTGTATGTATCCACACACATTCATGTATAAAATAACATTTGATTATTAAAACTGTTGAGAAACATCTCATGTTGGTGTGTATTTATATAACAAATAAATAGTGAAGAAACCACCATCTATAAGCCCTAATAACCAAGACGACCAAACACTCATTGGACAGCCAAGTTTGCTAAAAAGTCAAGTTTAACATATTACTGCCGACAGTGGCAAAAGGCAGACCGACTATTTGGGTGAAATCCCTAGGAAAGAGCCAGTGAAATATTTATAGCAGAAATAGTATTAAGAAGATAGCCAACAATATTTGTGAACACCAATCTTAATTCCTTACTTATTTCAAGTTTCATAGAACGAGAGAACACTGCCTAAGAGGAGCTCCTACTCATTAACGGGTCAAACTTCAGGTTTCAATTCAATGTGATTGCTAAGATATCTAAAGATATGTATTTCAACAACAAATACAAACAGTCGTTACTTGCAAAGTTCAGAATTAACAGAATTGTCAGATTTACACTCCTTTTGAGACCAAGCTTCCATGACACCGTATTATCTACAATAATGCCCGAGGCAGGGGTATTTGGATAACACAAATAAAGAACAGAGATATTTTATAAATAAATGCTTTATTACCAACTTATTATATGATAACTTTCATATCAGAACGAGTCGTGTTAAAATCTGGGCGTGTCGAACCACTGGCAAATAAATAGTCCACACTCAGAAAGGCAGTACCCTGGAGGTGAAACATGATACTAGTGAAAGGCCCCATATGAGATTGATTCTTTGATAAATTCACTACCAAAGACTTACTTGGCAGCCTGAATACCAAGCTTAACAGTGCCTGTGGTATTGGTTCCAAAGAAAATTTGAGATGCATAATGATTCATCCCTGATCTGCCTGGTAAAGTTCACATAGGCCACTGGCAATAGGGTGGAAACCGGAAACTGGTCATCTTGACATGTGTCAATGAACCATGAACATAGACCAACTACGATGGAGCAATTCTGTTCCACAAATAGCTTGTTATATGAACTAATCAACTAGATTTCCTTTTAACAATATACAGTGGCAACCATAGGGAAAGATTTCAGATTTTCAAAGATCTTTCAGATAGCTAAAATCATCACCCTCACACTTACCAAGTTCCCAACCTGGAGCCAATATGAGTTGTAACACTAGGTTGTCCCTACATGCTTATAGCTTATCAATAATTCTAGTACAATGTTAAAATATAGCATAATAGCTATTAGCCAATCTATAGACAGTGTATCTCTGTACTGTACATGGGAAATTGTCATCGGAAAATGTGATTAAAAATTTCCACCTTTTTCACATCCACACAGTAATGAACAGGATGGTTTTGCTTTACCGACTTGCAAAACTACCGTATGTACACTACCTGTATGGAGACAAACCTAACATGGTTCCTTTAGGCATATGCATTCTGGACCATAATGTGTCCAGTGTATAATGATATGTTGATTTTTTTACAACAGCATCAGGTTGAGAGTCTCTCTACAAATACAACTACTGAGAAAAAACTGTGATCGTAGATGCTGTTTGTGTGAGAGAAACAGATATGGCCAAGATATGGCATTCATGTACAAAAGCTAATTTTAACAACTACAATGTTTCACACTGACGTACATCAGTTATGGTGTGAGAGAACAAAACCACATAATCTCAAATGTACATTAAGTACAATACTATGTCAATATATATACATTCCTGATACTTGAGAGTGCTAGCCTAGCATTAATTGTAGTGGCATTGTCAAAATGAATCCAAGATCTGAAGCTACATGGAAAACAAAAGCTTCTGACAAAAGCCAATCAACCTTCAAGATCTTACAAAAGTTGCATGTGAGACTAAGGAAATGAAGGAGGAATGATCCTCTTCATCATATTCTAGGCTCTAAAATATGTTCACTTGAAACCCTGAAACCGCAAACATCAAATAGCGTGTACATGTTACCTAAGATGGGCAGTAAAGTATTAACTTATATAGGTCAAATCAGATACCATTATTGTTATTTGAACAGTCATACTTTTTGCATGAGAAAGACGATTTGGTGCACCTATCTTTTAATAAGGACCCAGTTGTACTGGGTTCACAGTTATCAGTAATAACATAGGACCCACAAAGGGGTAGATGTTTACAGTGAAGTATCTTTGGTATAGGTGATATTAGACAGGGTCCCATTTGGTCAAGTCATGTTGATAGTACCCCTTGGGATCTGCTAGGTGATCAATAACTTTAAGCAGTAATTCCTAGTGCTAAAGCCTTGACCACTGCTATCAAATGGTGTAAATGGGTCAATTGACATGAATCTGTAAATCCTGATTGGGTTCTCCCTGCCCAGATAGCCGAGTGGTCTAATCACTATCATTGACTACTGGCCGCCTCTTCAAACCCGGGCTGGGGCATGTGAGAAAGTTAGCATTGACTTTCAGGTTAGGTGGTAGTTTTTGACGGGTACTCAGGTTTCCTACACCACTTACAACTGGCTAGTTGTGATTTAGCCCAAGGACACAGAAAGAGACAATACATACAATTCAAAATTGCCTAGAACTTCAGATAATTTGCAGCAGTGGAAAGGGGTACATCTCCAAGGTCCTTGGGAGACTCACAGATTTGTTTGTATAAAGTCTCATCAGTATTGTTAAATATGATCAACCTCTTGAACCGTTCTTAATTTGTTACAAGTGTAGAAAATCAACCAGAAACAGTTAACAATTATCAAAGTTCTATGCCACAAATACTCCATTAAGTAATGTTGCAGAGGTTCAAAATTAACACAACCCTTCAGCCATCATAACTTTGGAATAACCTATATTAAGGACTTGGAAGTCCTTAAATATCAATCGTCAAAGAAACATGAGAAAATATTATTTCAAGCTTGATGAACGCTGATTTTGTATGAGATCATTGGTTGACTCCTATGTACAAACAACTTCATAATCACAAAACATGACATGCTTCATTTCTTTTCAGAAAAGCTTTGCGGACATTTCAATAGTGTTCCCTTTAAGTTCAAGTCTATGTCATAATATTAAAATCCTTGCATATTTCATGACAGTAAAATTTGTGAACGTTGACAAATCATAGGGTATCAAGGACTGCTTAGTGTATGCAGATGCTCAATGTACTGGGCATAAAATTCCATAAACTGGAACAAATTGCAGCTTGGGAATGAAAAATGTTCAGAGTATGTATGGGGAGGTTTCCTGATGATGAAAGTGAACAATTCTATGCACATTCAAAATATTTCCAATTGAATACTTAAGGTTCCTCAATGAATGATAACACTAATCATCTTAGTATTGGCTCTAGATAAATGTTAGTGTGGCCCATCCTTGGCTGCGAATGTTGAGTTATTTCCATGCTCTTCACAATTATCCTAGACACAACAATAACCGCCAAGGTACTTGAAGTCTTTTAGTTTGTTCTGGTTCTTGATCTCTTGGCTGGCGGTTCTGAGGACTTTTCCGGCACTACTAGCTGATGCTCCTTGACCTTCTTCTCAAACCAGCGCGACATCTTGCCACCCAGCTTGAACTCTTCCGCAGTCGGGAGATTATACACGCTGCAGTTCTTGAAGATGAGACGCACATCTTCAACAATCTCCTGGGGTGAGGTATAATCAAACTTGTTGATCCTATTACGCACGGTGGAGAGATCCATGGGAGTTTTGATGATGTCAAAGTAATCTGGAGCCTAGGAGAAAAGAAATTAAACAACCTTAAGTAAAAACTCTGGACAACTCCGAAGTCTTTGATATGAACTACCACAGATTTCATTAATTGCTACAATTTGGAACTAAAAATTCAATTGCTATATATTTCATCAAATATTTACCATTCAGAAAGTTTGACAATATATTAGTTTCTGGAGTATTTAGTAAGAATAAGAAATGTTTAACTGATGATGCAGGAAATCTTACACACCCCAGAATTCAGCCAGAAATCTGTAACTGCTATACATCTCTACTATTTGATTTCCCATGAATTGGTTAACAAGATTTTGAAGGGTTCAAAAAAAAAACCTTTAAAATTTTACATAGTACAAATTCAAATATAATCAGCCTTTTTGCTATTTGCGAAGCCTTATTTCTTAGAAAGATCCCATGTTATCATAATATATATATATATATAAAATCTGTGGGATAAGTGACTCACGTCTCTCTTAGTGACAGGTTTACGGAATGGCCATGCGTCTGGGTTTTTGTTTAATTCCTGCACCACCTCCTCTGCTGCCTTCATCTTGACAACCAGCTCATTGCCACGGCTCTTGGTTGGCGCCTGATTGGAAAACTGGCTGCCCTGGCTCTCTAAAGAATAACAACAACTCAACACATTGAACACACATAATAGATAATCAAAAGAGCAAGCGATTAGAATACTGGCTACCCTGGCTCTCTGAAGAGGCACAACAAATCATCATATTGAATTGATAATCAAAAGAGCTAATGTAAAAGGTTGAAGATTAGGGGTTAAATGAAACTCTTTGAATTAGGAACCAAAGGAAATACCCTGGGGTCCAGGAATAATTAAATATAAATTCTTTTGGAAGTACATGTATCACTGAGATAATGGTTGTATTCCAATGTTCAAAATAGAAAAAACAACATGAAAACCTGAGGTTTATTATACTTGATTAACACTAAGTATACACATGGTGGCCACCTCTGCCCAAAACATCAACATTTAAGGGCCCATAGCAATTTTGTAGCAAATCCCCTAAACAACCTTCAAACTCTCTAAATAAAACATGTGCAGAGGGCATTGAATCAGCCAAAAAATGTAAAATCATTTGGAGTTTCAATCTTTTTCAAAGATATTACATGGTATATAGAAATGTTAAATGTGATTAATGGATACACCAATGTGAGAACAATGTCATTCATTTACATGAATGAATCTTGAGCCTCAATATTCAATGTTTTGCTTCACAGCAGTTTTATATTTTCCTGAGATCCTAAATGTCTAAACTTAGACAATCCTATTCAAATTCTTCCAAGGATCTATATCTGTAATAAACAGCTAGGTGTCACATTCACTCACCACTATCGGAATCCTCTGATTCCCTTCTCTTTCTGCCGGAGTTTCTGCTATTTCGTCCTGAGGTGCTGTTATCGAGGCTGCTGCGACTCCTGCTGCCTGAACGTGAGTTATTCAGGCTGCTGTCCAGACTCGCCCTGCCCTTCGCCGGCGCCGTTGACTTGGAGCGGGAATTGTTCAGGCTCGTATTGCCACCCTTGGCGCGGGAGCTGGGTCTGGAGTCTTTCTTAGCTGAGCCAGTGGATCTGCGGCTGGAGCTTTTCACTGAGCTTGGTGTAGATTTCCCTGAGCGAGACTTTGGAACAGCTGAGGAAATAAAACAATCAAGATGCAACAATTCTTGCTTCAAACAAGATACTAAACCCATTCATGTTAATGATTTCTCTACGACACAGCGTTTCATTCTCTGATACTTTTGAAAAATAACTTGGGAATCACTTCACCCATTCACTCATGTGACACCCAAAAATGACCAGGTAAATATGGTAAGATCTCACTGAGGAACATATTTTTGAAAGCCTTTTTTAAAAAGAAATATTAATCAGAAGTGAACCAATCAAAAAACTCCTCTTAAATTTTCAAACTGTGCAGGCTTTTGATTCTTACATGTGTCTTGCATCCGGATAACTTGCAAGGAAAATGTCACTACTCAAAAAGGGTTTTCACATTCAGGGGACAAAATATTAATTGTCATAGGCCAATCAGGATTGAGATTTGCAAAAAAGAAAATTCATAAATGGCAGTGGAACGATATTTCGCCAACAAAATAGAAGTTTAGTATCTACTAATATGTAAATTAAGTAGAAAGTATTCATAAAATTAAGTACTATATATAGTATGTGCTTGACTTGTTTTCAAGGGTTTTAAGATAAGAATTGTTTTGATGCTTACCTTTTCCAAATTTAATCTTTGCAGGTTTTTGCACTTCCTCCTCCTCTTCCTCCTCCTCACTGTCGTCCTCTTGGGAGCTGAAATGAGCACAATCATTCTTAACTTCATGATTTCATGGGTTGACTAAACTTATTGAATAAATTAGGGAAGATTATAGGCCCAAAGAAATATTTTCATGGCCTAGGAATAATTCATATTACAGTTTCTTAAAATACTATTGAAAACCATTTTGTATTTCATTGTACAAAATATTTAGGGTAGACAGGAGCGTACCCCTATTTACTTAAGAGGCAAAATAGCACTTTAAAAAATGATATAAGTGGGGGAGATATTGATACTAAGAATGCTGGGGGTAGATTCTGATATATACGCCATGGAAAACGGCATTCTATCTCTTGGATGATTTCTACATAGAAGAAATCCTCAAAGATTGAAAATAACAACATACCTGCCCTCCTCCTCCTCATCACTGTCTGACTCTTCCTCATCTGAATCCTCCTCGTCATCATCGCTATCCTCCTCCTCATCACTGGAGTCCTCCTCTTCCTCATCATCACTGTCCTCTTGGAATGTCTTCCGCTGCCCTTTACGGGGACTTCGCATGGCCGGCTTATGCTTAGGCTTACAGTCAGCACAGAACCAATCTCCCTTCGGAACATTCTGCAATCACAACAGATCATGGTGAGCTTACAAAACCAACCAGCAGGGAACTTCTTGTTTAAAAACATCTGAGTACAGAATCCATCACCTTTTAACACATTCAGCAATCAACATGATAGTCTGATGTTAAAGCTTGTTTTACCATCAACGCATCAAGCAGGGAACTTCTAATACAAATATTATAATATTGGAGCCAATCTCTGTTTGGAACAATCTGCCAGCAACATGAAAATCTAGTATTTTGAATTTCAATTATCAATTTTTTGGCTATATATTGGTTAAACCGTGACTAGTCAGTTGTAAGTGATGAAGGAAACTACCCAGCGACAACTACCACCTTACCTTACCCGCGAGATATTGAGCAGTCAGTAACAATACCAACCAAAGACCACTTGGCCATCAGGGCAGGCCCTGTCAGGAAAATTTGATGAAAAAGATTGCCTTACCAACTATCAGATAACATCTTGGACAAAAATCATTGGGGCAGAGAACCAATCTCATTTTATAACAATTTGCAACCCACATGAAATCAACCACCAGTTTGTGATAGATTTAAGGGGAATGAGGGAGGGACAGAGAGTGTGGGAATGGAATTGGCTGCTTACCTTAAGCGGTGGTTTAAGACAGTACATGTGGTGGCCTCTGTCGCAGCCGTCACAGAGCAGCATCTGCTCAGCGTCTCCCTTCCTGCGACAGATCCTGCAGCGAGCGTTGAGGGCGGACTTGCCCCACAGGATGCTCCTCTCCAGGGTGGCCAGGTGCAGGAACACCTGGGGGAGACTGGTAGTGGACATCAGAGACTCCTCCCAGCGCTCAAACAGCGTCTTCTTCACCTGCGACGAACTCTCACTGTTAGCATCGTCTGGAATAGGACAACAAGTATTTAGCATAACTTGTTAAAACATGATTGTCCGCAAGTGATCACGGTGGTAAATTTGGATGAAAATACCTAAGCGATCACCTATCAAGGTGAATTTGGATGTAAATACCTAAATAGAGGAATACTCTTGCCCCTGTCCAAACTTGTGCACACCTGAGAGGTTTTGCTGTTACTTCTTACAAAACAAACCATAACTCTAAAATATCTTCCCATAAAAAGTAAAATACCACAGTGAAAATACAGATTGACCTGTATCATAAGAAAGAGGATTAAATGTTAATTCATGAAAAAATGCAAAATAAAAGCTTTAAAAGCAACTTAAATCCTTCATACCCAACACATTAAAGCATTATCATCAATCAGCAAGTCTCACCATCTTTGTTTTCATCCTCGCTTTCTTCCTTTTCCTCTGTTTTCTTTCCTCTTGTCTTCTTGGTGTCTTTCTTCTGGTCCTTCTTGCTAGCCTCTAGTAGAGCTTTGGCCTTCGCTTTCTTCACTGTCTCGGACTCACCTGAAGGAAACATATCACAGCTATACATCAAGGTCTCAGTGGCTCAGCAGATTAGAAGCAGGGCAAGACTAAGGTCTCTCCATTAACCAAGCAGTTTACCACTTATTGCCTCATTGAACCTAGCTGTGATGCTGATACCAGGCACATAGGCAGAAGTGTTGTATGATGCCTTTGAGTACAGGAATGGCTGCCAAGGTTACATTCTCCCCAAAGACTTAAGGTTAGATAAAAGAACAGGCCAGCTAGGGAATGAACAATCAGACGCCTGTAGGCATAGATACTAACTTAACAACACAGCTTTGTGCAGGAGTGCAAATTCAAGGGGGAAATGGTTGTACTTATTGCACCATATTTGCCAAAGATCTTGTTATTCAGGAGTTGACTTTTATGCATGGAATCTTTGTCCAAGAATGCTGGGTGAACATCATTAGCCCCTCACCACCTTTTTACTTCTATAGTCTGTTCTGTGACCTTCTTATATAATTTTATATTAAGACAAGCGTCTTTGAAACAGCTCAAATCTAAATATGTGTAGTAGATCGAGATTTTGTGACTGGTTATCAAGGTCTATTAACAATGTAACTGGAAGTTGTGGGAGTTTCCATGAGTACTTGCATAACATTCTAGGAAGTATATCATCAACCTTGCACTCACCAAGTGGAGGTTGCATGTACTTTGGTTCCATGCCCTGAGCAATCTGCAGCAGAACCTTAGCCAAATCTTGTACGACTGGAAAGGCATCATCATCATCCTCATCATCTTCATCAGTTTTCATTCTGAAACAAAAATGATATCCACAATTGAATACTTTCCACAAATTTACTCTCTAAAATGCTCATCTTGAATACAGCACAACCTGTTAAGAAAAAGCCACTGGAGACAAGTGAATTTATATACAGGAGGAATATGATGCATTTTTCTCTTTTAGGGAAAATACAACCGGTCTTTCTGTCTCTTTGAACTGGTCCTTTTTTGAGTAGGAGAAATTCTTTGGTGCCAGAGATTTTTATCAGGCCAAGTCAAAATGTGCATTTTTATATGAAAATTATCAAGAGTCGTTTAAAGCACAAACTTGACTTTCATTCACAGGTATATCTAGCATTAATAAAATTAATTTGTTAGACAAACCAGACTTGTGTACATTTTCTCTCAATTCAGTGAATCCAAATATACCCATGAACAATACTTATCATGAGTAGAGTACACTAATGGAAATTTATTCCTTTTACTATGCAGCAAGATATTCAGATAAATAATTTACTTTGTCCAACTATATAAGTTATATAGTAACTTGGGCTTGAAATCACGTCTGTTAATATCATGAGGGGCCTTATCAAAGAGACTGCTATTTGCTGGTGTTTTGAAAAGGTAAACGCTCACCCAACAGGATGGATTCATACCAAGGAAATCCAGACTGAGTTCATATTATCATAAGTCTCTACTGGATTTGGATATCCATTTTCATAATCCTGGATAGGGTCCTAAATACTTGGGAGATCCAAGTATGTTTCATATCTCTTTATATGTACCTGGTTTAAGGCTTACCTTTCAGGTTTGCTGATGGAAGGCGTCGCATCTTGACCCTCTATTTTACCACCCCACTTCAGTTCCTCACACTGAGAATCATAGTTTCCACTTTCAATGGCATCCCTCCACTTGTAGCGGTCAGATACCTGAAACATAAAATTCACAATAACACACTGGTACTTCAATATCTACAATTGCAACCGTATAGCAATGGCTAATCGCAGCACACTGGAAGCATTAACATGAGGTCCTACATCACAACGGTCCTTAACTAAGGGATCACATGATCATCACTAAAGACCCTTCACATTACCCCTTCCGAAGGTGATAAAATGGCGGGCAGTACGCAGTATTAGTAGTTGCTGTGACCTTCAGGAGGCTGGTTTGTCTAGTTTTGTTAACCCTATTTTTGTCATTAAAACCAGCAAAAGCTGTATTTCCATATGTTTTGAATGGATCAAATTTGTTTGTCCAGTTTTGTTACCCTATTTGTGTTGATATAAGTGCCAATAGCTATTTTAGCTGTTCAAAATTCAAATTGTTGCAAAATTGACATTTCTGAATATTTGAAAAACACTTTAGACCAATTATTATCACATCAATCAATATTGGCATTTGACAAGCATCTATTTGTCACCTGGTAATTTCCTCCACAGCAATAACCTAGATGAGGCCTACCTTAAGTGTACCTAGAGCTCCAGCATAAGCTCTCTCCTCGATGTCCAGAAGCATCTCGCGTAGGTTCAGCTCGAGTAGTTCTGCAGCCGAGTCATTGGTCACTCTTCCCTGAGTGGCTCTGTTGCGCGATCGTATACTCTGGAACTTGGTTTGCTGCCCAGCCTTCTCGCCCTCCTCCCTGGCCTGGGTCAGGAGATCAGTGGGGCACTTTGAGACGGAGTCCACAAGTTTATCCTTCACCTCCCGCAGTGCCTGCTTCAGGGAGCCCTCGCGTATGCCTCTGGGATTCAGGCCATTGATGAGATGGTCTATGTCCTCGGGGGAGCTGAAGAAGGCCCATTTGACCTGGTTCCTATAGGCAATCTGCTGGTAAACATTAAGGTTCTTTCCTGGTTCTGGTAGCTCCTTGATTCCTTCAACCTCCATGGGACTCTCCTCGCTCTGCGGCCCAGAGGCATCAGTCATCTCTACCTGATCCACATTCGTGCCAGATATGTTAGTGATATCAGATGCTATACCCTTCTCTTTCTTAAGAGGACTTACTATTTTGGCACCTGTTGCATCAAAAGAGTCATTTTCTTTATCACTACTGGTATTTTTCTCCTCAGATTTAGCTTGGTTCTGGAGTTTACCAGGGACATTATCTGGCTCCAGGGGATTAGATGTGTTCAACTGTTTCGCTGGCTGAAAGAAATCGTCTGGTACATGATCCTCATGGTCTTCTACAAACAAACCAGCGATTGAATTGAAGGCCCAGTAGCGCCGGAAGAGGCGGTCCCTACCAATGGGGTAGATGGCCATACCATGCTGCAGCTGGTCCATCAGATCTGATAACTCCTTCTCCTTAGCCGCGTACTCCTCCTTTTTCACCTTCTCCTCCTCGGCCTCCTTAGCTTTCAGTTCTTCCTGTTCCTCTGGCGATAACTTCTGTTCCTCTGGCTCTTCTTTCTCCCCGTCGTCTCCGTTCTCTTTGAAAGACACCTCAGTGTCCTCCTCCTCATCTTCAATAACCATTTCCTTGCCTTCCTCACCAGTTTGCCTAAAACGAAAAAACATGTATCAATAATATCAATAATACCATGGGTTTTTTAAAAATCAAAAGCTGGAAAAACACATTCAGGGATATCTATCCTTCTTTGGCTGCTAATCAGATATCCAACCACCCCAAGAAAAATCCCCCCACCCTCTTTTTTTAAAGATATTGGCACATTTCACACCTCTTACTATATAAGCAGTATTTCAAACAAAAGTCATTAAATCACTAAATGCAATGATTTCCATGATAGGGGGTATGTTACAATTGAATTCCTAATCAGAAAGCTTTATCTTACATGCTTATAATAGTCATAAATTCCAGAATATCACAGATAGTCTGTTACCCAGAAAAAACATTCAATTTAATGGTTACCAAGCAAGAAAAGGAACTTACCCATTTTTTGCCATTTCAGCCTTAAGTTGTTCCTGCCTCTCCTTCTTTTTCTGGGCTATTCTTTGAGCTTCTTTCTCCCTTTCCTTGGCCCTCTCTTCTACTTTTTTCTTATACCTACAATAAACAATGAACATTAATTTTCTGAGTGATACAAGTAACTAAATACAACATATGGGCATCATTTACACAACTAGGAAACTAGCCAGAAATTCATACAGATTTCTGGGAGGAAAGAGTCAATTGTAATTGCCTTTGAAGCCAGAGTTGAGGCAACTCTGAGAGATCTCTCTCTTTCTCTCTCGTACATATATATAAGACCAACACAGTGGAGTGCTTACTTTTCAGCGGCCATTTCTCGTTCTCTGCGTTGCTCCTCTACCTGCAGTCTCTTGAGATCTATCCGTGTGTGACGCAGCCTCTCACAGTTATCCTCGACGAAGTCTCTGCAGGCCACGTGGGTCAGCAGCTGGTTGGTCAGCGCATGCAGAATCTTCAGCTTCTCCTCTGGAACAACAGGGAACAAACGCGACATTAATACTGCCTAACCTTTTCACCACTGGCATACTGCATATACCTGGGTGCTAGCAGGGTATTCTGCATAGCTATTCTGCATAGCTCACAATTCACAAAATCTAAATGCAAGCATCTTATTCATGAACATGAGTCTATCAAAGGATCTTGGCTTATTAACCTATTACAGGGATCAAAAAAACTTTTTTGAAGACTACGCTTAATAAAACATAACTTGTGCAAAAGCATGATATCTTTAAAGTGAATCAGCTCATAATGCTTCACGTTGCCTACAATTATAAACTCAATTAACACTTCATGCCTTTTCATTCAAAGACTAACCCAACTATTTAACTCAATCTGCATAGAAAACTAGAAATGCACTTAGGTTTACAAAGTTATTTTACCTGGTGTAAGGTCAAACACATTGCCATGACCCAAAGCTTTCAGGATCTGCGGTTCCTCCCTCCTGAACTCCAGGCCTGCATCGTCACTGGGGCTGTAGCCTCCACGCTGCTGGTAGTGATACCTTACAAGGTTGCTGGGGGTCTTGGCCCCCGACGCCAGGAAGTGTAGTCTTAAGACCTCTGTGATGGTGTAGGAATCCACTGCCAGCTGCTTGAGAGGGGTGCCTGGAAAAATCAACAGCACAGCAGGGTTTGAAAATAAACCATCGATCAACATCACAGGCTAGTTAGAATGTAAAAGGAATCCTGGAGGTCTAATAACATATTAGTTCAGTCGTAGCTAGCCCGACCAGTCAAGTTGAAATACAGCTTTCAATAATACCATTAAGGTCTTATGACAAAAAACTTAGCATGAATAAAGAACACGGCTCAGTTAACTTCAAAACAACATTTTTTATGGGGTCATCAACTTTTTGAAAAAATAATGTTTATGTTATGATTATCTTTCTCCAAAATTAGTTTTTTACTTCAGAGATACTTCCACTGACTGAAATACGTTTCTGCTTTAACGAAAGTGTTTTTCTGCTGTTATAAAGCAATTTTGGGGCATAATCAAGGTATTAAAAAAAATTCAAACCAAAATCAGTATGAGTCAAAATTGCTGGATTTAACTTTCACCAAAATTTGTCTAAACAATCAACACAGTATTTGTGAATATGGACATTTTGAGATTTTCAGACATTTCTAAGGCTACAACCTTTTCCTCTTAATCAGACCAACTATGAATGTCTAGGTCATCACTGCGCAGTGAAAGATAGATATCAGAAGGTCACATATGCAGGAAACGTTTTAGACTCTTTTCCCCATATTGAATTACACTGAAAAATGGTTGCTTCAAACAAGTATTTTAGGTATTAAAGGTTAATGTTTTTTTTTTTTTTCATTTTTGAATTTGTAACAATGTTATGCAATCTACAAGTTAAAATGCACTTTTTTCTCATATGCGTCAAAATAAGCTGCTTCTGTAAATAGTTTTGTTCCTGACAAATCAGTCAGAATATATGATGTTGGCCACGTGATTGAGTGAACCGACACAACTCATCTATTAATTGACCGACCTACCATGGTAAGCTTGGGGCCATTGGGCTGCAATAGAGGCCACTTGAATGAGGTCATTGTAGGATGCCATGCCTTTTCCACCAAGACTGGCTGCAAGTTCCTCTGAAAAGATAATGATATAAATGAACCGAGAATGAAATAACTAACTCATGTTCAACACCTAGGAGTAGCATAAATCAAGAGTATGTCCTCTTTAATATGTCATTCTTTCTTTTCCCAAACTATTTTCTTATTCTAAAAACTTCATCCTCCCTGACCATCTAAAAACATTACTTGTATCATAAGCACTATTGACCCTCAAATGGGCCACATGATCAAGCTCAGTGGCTTACTCAGAATATGATCAGTTATAACTTATGTCCAATTGTAGTTCCAAAAAGGATATATAATCAATGGCCAGAGAATGCATGTCAACTCCATTCATGCCTCACAGAGGCCTAACTATATAGGTGATATCTCTTTGAATATGACATAATTTGAAAAATGTTTGGAAAATGATGCTGATAATCATTGAACCTCACTGTATAGAATGTAGCTAGCTTCGTTGAAAAGTAATATAAATACCGGCATCACTTTTCCATAGACACTATAAACATGATCAGATTATGAACACTGAATGTTTTCATTTTTTTGAAAGGAATGTGGATTTGTGGCTTGTCTGTACTTGGGACTATGAGGTTGCTAGGCGAAGCTAAATCAAACAGATTTTTCATGGAGGCCTCTAACATCAGATGTGCGTTTCGCTCTAGGAGATGTTAGACCACTCACTGTTCACTGGGCCCTACCTGAGATTTGGTTTTCCTTATCGTCGTTATCTGCCTCCTCCTCATCAGCCTCCTCTTCCTCTTGCATAATGAAGATATTGCTCAGGTAAAACTGTAGGAGGTCCAGGAAGGGACCATTCGTCTCCTTCTGCATAATGGCTTTATTGAGTGTGTCTAGGAGGGAATAGAGACATAAGATATTGAGCATTAGAAATGTACAGCCTTGACTAGTTTAAAATGTTACAAGCATAGATAGTCAGGACAGCTGAGATATCCCACAAAGTTAAGTACAAACTCATACAAAATGAAGAGTAAACCCATACAAAATGACAAAACACGCATTGCATATGCTAACATAAAATCATGGTGTTGTTCCAATCCAAGGTAAGTTCAGAGAAACTTGAACAATTTCATTTTTCATTTATATTTAGTTAGAGTGCTTCCAAAATAGAAAGTACTCCTAGCATTACTTTCAAATAAAATATTGGACTCACCAATACTGAATCCATCAGGGAATTGATCAGAGTCCAGTAATTTCATGAATACATGAAGAAATTCCAGAATCATTACAGCATCGCCAAAGAGTTCTGTAGGAATCTCCATGCGCAATGGTGTAGGGTTGGGCAAGTCCTGAAACATGAAGAAGTATTTGAGTTGGCTCTCCAACCTCCATCATCAAGCTTAAGGGGTCTTTTGGGGTGAAACGGCATCAGGGCCTTCTTAAGTACAGAAATTGGAGACCAATTGCTACATCTTAGGGTCCTGAAATGTTTCAAATGTCAGCATAAATAAAACAGTGAGGTCCTGAGGACCACTTATCTTGGTATTATCAAGACATCTGACAGGTCTTTTCCATCATAAGTGCAGTGGCTTAAGTCCCAAACACAACATTATGCTTGAAACCTGGGGAGAGTTTAAGTTATCAACCTTTCTTCCTACTTTAATCTGTCATATAAATAAATCATGAAGCACGCCTTATCAATTTTATGCTTGCTAAATATCACTCAATAATTCAAATTTAGTCAAGGATTTATCCCCAGATGCACATTTTCTTGACAAAACCTTTGAATAATCTAGATTATGACAGGGTCACCAAGTAATCCATTGCAACAATGTAAATTGTTATTTATCTCCATTCAGGACTGTGACTTATTTCATCTCAATCCATCGATCAGAAATGGGCTTCATATCCTACCTTGAGATCATCACATTCCATATCCTCTCTGACTCTGCTCCATTCCTTGAGGATTTCAGCCTGCCTTATCTTCTCCTCCCTCAGCTTCTCTCGCTCCTTCATCCTCTCCTCCTTCATGCGCTGCTTCTCCTCCTCCAGGCGCTTCTTCATCTCTTCCTTGGCCACCATTTTGTTTGCCATGTATTCCATCCTGAGCTTCTCCAGCTCCTCTTTCTTCTTCTCCTTCAGGGCCAGCTTCTCTGCCTGCTTCATCACCTTCATGGCCTCCCTCTCCTCTGCCGTCAGTCGCATCTTCGGCTCTTCTAAACACATTGCTGCTGCAGCGGCGGCTTAAATAGAAATAGAAAAATAACAATCATCAGGTTTATACAGCTTTTATCCAAATGAAATAACATAGTATTGACAAGGACAAATTCTCATTAAAAACCCATTCAAATGTGTATCCTTTCCTTGGATCGAAAAACATATCTTATAATGTATAAAATATTCTCCAGTCCAAAATCCAATTCATTAATGCTGTAATTTATCATTAAAGAAGCCTATTCTTAAGCCTAAATATTCTAATTTGAAGACTGAAATAGCAACCCCTTTCAAGGCCGTTGATCTAACATTGAATAAGCTACTCAGTCCTCTTTGAGTGAAAAGATAAAAATAAACTATCATCAATATAACTAACTAACAATAATATTAACACAAGTTTGCCATCAGCAAATTTAGCCCGTGGATATTGTTTCCTAGATTCAAAAAGGAATTCCATATTCAAGAAAGTGAGTTAAGAAGATGGCTTTATGTATCAAAGCCACGTTCCTTTCAAGGAGTTTAGGATTGTCAAAATGTTGTTATCACTGTGGATATATCAAAGAATCTAAAAACTAGAAAGTTATTCACTATTGAACTATGCAACCAAAAAAAGAATGTGGCAATACCAATCCGGAAACAAGTAAAATTCATACATGACAGTCTGATATCTTTTTATTTTTCAAAAGATGTTTAGTGCCCATGATAACTCACCCTCTTTTTCTAGCCTTTTCCTTTCCTTCTTTTCCTCCCTCCTCTGTTTCTTCAGGAGGGCTTCGTTGGCAAGCTTCTTGGCCGGCTTCTTCTTAGCAATGGAGGAGGCAAAGTTTGGTAAATGAGGAAAGTAGTCTTTGAAGTTGATATCCGGTACCTTGAAGCGCCTCATGTAAATTGGCTAAAAATATAAAGCATGGCCAAATTATGTAATTACCAAGAAAAATGTGTGAGAAAATAACCTTTTCAAAACAGATTTTTCCTTTAATTTTCATAGTAAAATGAAATGCTGTGTGGATTTACCTTAACAACGTGTAGCCCGGTCTGTGCCATCTCCATATGCTGCTTGAGGAACAGCTTGCTCTTCTCCCTTGTGTACACACCCTTCTTGCGCACCAGGTTATCTGCTTTGGTTGTGAATATGATGTTGGTTTTCTTCTCCTGCACCAGGTACTGATACCTCGAGGGGGCATGGGAGTGTTTGCTTTTCTGGCCCGATTTAGGACTGAATGCAAAAAATATATATATATATGATAAGGTCAGTCAAATCAGCATATTTCCTGTTAAAAATGATTAATTTCTTTAATCAATTGATGCCTGTGAAACCCAAATATATCCCATGTTGGTGACAACTTTGTCAGAATATCTAATAAAAAGATATTGATCAGAGCCAAGCCAACAACTATTCTCCATATAGGTTATCATGTAGTACTTGGGCCTAGAAAAAAAGATTGTGTTTCCTGTACATAATGGTCTGAAAAAAGGTTAGGTAGGAAGGAAATTTTCTTTTTTGATTATTTTTTTGTTCAAAAATGTGTGTTTTATACATGTGTTTTACGTTGATTGGTAGTTGGACGGTCAGAAAAAACTTTAGGGGTAGGGATTTTTTTGAATAAAACTTGTTAGGGTAGGGTTACAGGAAGCGAACAACTTTTTGGGCGCCTTACAGCCATGAACAGGTTAAATATACTTTTCAAATATTAACTCAACAATTAGGTTCATTACATTTTTTAACAAACAATAACTACTAGTCTTTAGACAAGTAATTAAAGAACTTACCTCTTAGAATTTTCGTCGCCATTACAATCGCCATTTGGCATTTTCTGTGGGGTATTCCCAGTAGGAGGGATAACATTAAGCACTTTGCACACTTTCCTACAAATGATCAAGCAAGATTAATTATACAAAGATGCTAAATATTCAAATTCAGAAGGGATTTTTTAAATTGGAAAAGTGAGCAATCTCATTCAATTAAAAATGAATATAACATTGATATAAACATACTTTTTTATAAAGATTTCTAAATATTGAAGATAACACACCTAGGATGATAGAATAGATAGTGAGTCGGGAACAATCTCCAAGTAACTCATTTATGTACACACACTTTAAACCAAATTTAGACATAGGTGCTTGAGGTCTGGACATTAAAATCTAAAATAATAACATTGACCAAAACATACGCTATATAAAGCACGTCTGCATGCCTTGTTGAACTTCCTGTCAAAAGGACAGATTACTCAGCAATTAGAGCAACTTTAGAATTTATTTCAATTTTGCCCAGAATTGTCATAATTTTTGTAAAATGTTAAGGCGTTCATTTTTTCAAGGGAGAGCCCAACTGGCCCAACATATTCAAATATTAACCACAACACCATGTATTTACTTAATACTTATACAGAAAAGGTATATACAATATCCTTATATAATGTGCCATGTACGCTTCTTATTAAGTTGAAAATATTCAAATATTTATATGATAAATGACATTCAAGAAATTCATCACTAAGTAATTTGGGTGTTCAGAAACTTAAAATGTAAAAATATAAGGTTCTGGGTGTCCAAATGACGCCCAGGCATCATGGTCTTAGCCAGGATTCGGGAACAGGGTGTCCAAACGAAGGTTTCATAGACTATTAGTGTGGTACAAAGTTCACCTCACTAATGAAATAAACCATATATATCTATAGATTTTTCTATTTTAGGCCAGTAACTGCTTTGTTTGTTTTGGAGGAGTGACACTACATGCACTATCTTCTAAAAGTGTCATCATCAGCAAATCCTGATCTAAACTTTTGGGTGTCCAAACTGTCAAAAAACAGTGTTCTGGGTGTCCAAATGACACGCTCGACACATAGGTGGCTAAGCCCCTGCCAGGCATGCTGCTGGCTTAAAGACCTTGTAAACATTCAGCACGATGGGGGTTCGATTTCCTTTTTCAAATCAATATATACATGTACATGTATATGCTTGCAAATGTTAGGGGCCCAGATGACCATCAGATAATACCTCTCTGTCTATCCCCCATATAGCATACATCACAGAGTGCACACATGGCCTGAGAGTGTTGAACAAGGAGCATCATAGGAGCCAAGTTTTCTTATGGACATGTATATAAATTATCAACTGCAGCACTTGCAGATTTTATGTTTTGTTTTCAAATACTCATTTCTCTGTATCATATAACTACCTAATAATATAATATTGCCACAACAGGGGTCCAGTTACACACTAGCCCGATAGCCCGAGGCTACAGAAAAATGTTTCGGGCTATAAGAATATTTGTCTTTGTAGCCCGGCTGGCTATAAGAATAGATTGACATTTTTAAGGTCATGCTCAGAGGAATAAAAATACTATAAGCAGTGTGTGTGTATATATACATGTGTGTGTGTAATTTAGGTTAACCGAGGCTGCTCATTTTTGTTTTTCAATGGGACTATAAAATTTCTATCGGGCTATGAAGTTTTGGGAACCTATAGCCCGGCAGTCTTCCTCAGTTTCTTGCCGTAGCCTGACCCCTGCACAAGATACATCTAATAGCATATATTTTCCACTGGGGAAGCATGCCCCTAGACCCCCTAGGTGGACAGTGTGCCTCTGGGCGCGCCGCAGCACGTACAGGGATTTACTTGAGCACTCATAAATTTCAAGTCCTAGTATCTAAATCTGCTCCTGCATGAAAATGTTAAGGTTCCCCAGCTAAACATTTAGTAAACTAATTCTCAAAATATTGCTTTGCGATTAAGATATTGCCATATATGTCAAACCATGTGTATGTTATATACATGTACAGATAAATGCATTAAGGGGAACTATAGTTCCTCATCCAAGAATAGGGTTATGTGTTTCTCTTTATCTCCAGGTAACCTGGTCTTAGCCAATGCTGACTATTACCCAATATATATTTCATGCTATTTGGTAAGAGTCGGGGCATCTCCCTATACCTTGCCATGTTAAAAATCAATCTTCCCAAATTACTCCCTCAGTGTCAAATCTTCTCTATACCTGATTGCACAAGGATGACTATTGTTAGCTACAGATGTGTGGCGCTACTTTTATTTTTTGATAAGGCCACTCCAATTTATTTACTTGTCTTACGTGCTCAGGAGGTAGGAAATGAGCCATTTTGGAAAAAAAAAAAGTTGAAAAAGGGGACTTTTTAAATTTTTTTTAGAGTCTGACGACTAGGACTGGTACCGATATGTTTCTACCAGCCTATTCTCTTGAACTAAATAAAATCAATCAATCTATTAATCCCTGTAACCTGAAGGGTGGGAGGTATACCTCCTCAAGTCTGAGGCTCTACTACAGCAATGATAGCTTCCTGTACATAGTTGATTGAATCAACCTTACAAAGAATATTCTTAAAACTTGCACTTTTTTTTTTTTTTGGAGTCTGACAGAAAATTTCAAAAACACTTTCGTCCGTAAGACACCAAAAATGACTTTTTTTTCTTTTTTTTTGGAGTCTGACAGGATTTTTTTTCCAAAAAAAGCTCGTAAGACAAGTAATTAAATTGGAGTGGCCTAAACTCGCTTATGACAGAGAGGTAGTCTAAAGATTCCTTGAGATATGTTGTTTACTTCACAGAGGCCACCACCTTGAGAGATTCATGCGAGGTCGAAGGGAGCTCTCAACAAGTGCCAATTTGTATTGGCACATCGAGCTCTCAACAAGTGCCAATTTGTATCGGCACATGTTTTTGTTCTTTCACAATAAAAATTTTGTCCCTAATTAGGAATCAAGTGCCTTTCCAAAGAGCTTGCAAATTTAGGTCAATGACAGGTCAATCCAAGATGGCACCGACATCTTAAAAATATTTACCAATGTTCAATTAAATGTGTTCATTTTTCAGTGATCGGATACAGGAATTACAATAACTAAAGTAACGCACACATCCATATACATCCAAGAAATCACCTATGCTATTATTAGAGCAATTGCATTGACTAGGAATGAAGTCGCTATGAGGGAAAGATTTTTTTTAACATTGCTGGATATAGGAACATGTGCAGGGGTCAGGCTTTGGTTGAAAACTCTGGGAGACCACAGGACTGCGGGGTCTCAAATTGCTGTAGCCCAACCAAAGATCTTATAGCTTCAGGGTTCGACTTTCCCAGGGGCCCAGGGGCATATGCCCCTAGATTTTGCTGTGGGCCCCTAGATTTTTCAGACAAGGGTCCCGAAATAGTATGTATTTTAACCAGAAATCCTGTTTCTGACAACTATTTTCATCAAAAGACCTTTTCGGGCCCCTAGCCTAATATTTAAGTGTCAGACCCTGAGCTTAGATAAATCCTGAAGTCCCACTGTAGTCCTTTCCCAAAAACAATTTTGGAAGTTGTAAGCTCTATTTTCCCTGCTATATCTCAGTTTTGAACACGACTAAAGAACAACTGATGTGTCAAATGGTTTTCTTAAACTGATCATATTATTGATATTCCACCGAGTATGATCTTAAAATATCACTTTTCTTATAGCCAGCCGGGCTACAAAGGCAAATATCATTATAGCCCGACAGAATTTTCTGTAGCCTCGGGCTATGGGGCTAGTGGCTAACTGGACCCCTGCATGTCTATTTTCATATGTGACCATATAATCAATAGCAAAAATGTATAAATATCAGGGCATGGACATTCTTGTCGGTTAACCTAACTAGTACAAGATGAGGGCAAGTGATTTTCTTCGTTCCTGTATTAACAGCAACTAGTTACTAGGACATTTTTTTACTGGGAATACGAGAACTAAAAGTAGACAAACAAGAATGGATTGATACCAATTGAGGTATTTAATCCACCAGCTTCACGAAGGATTGTGTTTGATACATGGAGAGTTCACCAAGTACACTTCAACTACCTGTTTGATTTGCCACCCTGTGTAGGTGATTGAGTGCCAAAATCACTCTCCCTGACACCGCCGTAATTGAAATAAGTAGGTTCTTTGGTTAGCTGCACCCGTTATCAGACCAAACTTAATCTCTTGAGCAAAGATTGAAAGAACCTGTTTTGAAATCTCCTATCTAATAGTAGTAAGTACTAGTCTAGTAGCTAAATGTAGACATCAATCTATCAAGATGCAGTCAAACCTCCCTACACACAGCTTACCTCATATTTAGGGTATGACAATGTTGAATATGGCTTCAGTACCATAATCTGCTTGATGTAGAGGATCTAGAAAGGTCATTCAGTTCGCATTCATGAGGCAAGTAAATGAGTAGAATGAAAATGTAACTTCTGAATTGGCCAGTTGAGTATTGGTTTGTTTACATTACAAATGATAGAATATCAGAATACTGAAAAAATAACAAGATATTTTACCTAGCACCACTGACGTGAAAGACATCCACCACCTCGCCAGTGAAGAATCGGTCCTTGACAAAAACGAACACATCGTCGTTGACATCCGCCAACCTGCTCCTGTGGGTAAGGGTCGCAAGGTAAAGGATGGGTCTGGTCAGATAGTCTGGGAAAGTGGCAAGCTGCTTCTTTGCTCTTTCCTCACTCTCTAAAGCTTCTTGATATGTAAGTTGAGGGCGACCTGTGAACTCGCAACTCCACACCAAACTGTTGCATAAGATAACCCGCTCGAAAAAGCCCCTGTAAACAGAACAAAGACATATTGCAATCAAAAATGGCGCACTCCATGATCGGTCATACAATTTGCCGGTAAATGACCCACGTGAGTGAATGAAGATAGGTCATACTACGAATGTTTACTATGTCCAGAATACACTTACTCGTAATCCCTGAAGATTTCGTTGGTCAACTCGCAATGAAATACCTCCTCGTCCGGAGAAAGATCTGGGGGTGGCTTTTGTTTTACAAACGCCTGTCGTCTTAGTAGCGGCATCTTGAATTTTGGAGGGAAAACAACACGAAATTTGACTGGTCAAAATGTCTCAAAAAAGCCTCAATTTCGTGACAGTGTCATCTATGGTAGTTCCAGAGTGTATTCGTAAAAGTGTCCGGACCGGATGGTCACCCGAAATTGCGCCTTTTATCAAAAAATACGAGCCACTCTCAATGACGCACACAGCCTACCACAAAAGAGGTCATACTCTGACCAGACTCTGCCGAACGATTGTGAGAGCGAAAACTGAAGATGTGTAGGGGGTAGATTAAACGCATGTAACTTCCATCAAACTTAACAGACTCCGCTTAAACTTTAAATAAAGCTAGATCAACATGTTTGTGATTTATATTTCAAAATTCAAAAATGGACATTAATTATAAAAAATGTTTGATAACATTTTAAAGTCATTTTCTGAATCAGCTGAAAATATCTGTAGCAGGTGGGCTGAACTTCCGGTGCATAGGCACGCTGATTGGTTGGTCTACGTCATGATTGACAGTTCAGCTGCATCAGGTCCGGGAACCTGCATAAAATGATTGTATTGGTCATATCTTATAGGTATTTCTAGGTATATTATAAACTTTCCTGTGTCTGGTAAAGGCATGGTCTAACACTTAGATTACAGCCTAGGGGCCGAAAATGTCTTTTCATAAAAATATTGGTCAAAAAACAGGATTTTTGGTTATTATAATTTATACATACTATTTTGGGTCCTTAGTCTAAACAATCTATGGGCCCTCAGCAAAATCTAGGGGCATATGACCATATGCTGTTGGGAAAGTTGAAGCTTACAAGGGTGGGGGAAATGCAAAAATTTGCGTTATGATAAAATGAAAACAACGGTAATGAACACTTGGATTTTAAATGATTATGAAAATGCTAAATTGAAAATGATTAATGATATGAATAATGTCATTGGCTGCTGACCACAATAATATTATCACCATAATACAAGAGATTCACAAGATCCAGCAGAGATATATAACACTGTATTTTTGTAATGTACACTCTCTGGATCCATGCTCATAAGGCCCCATTGTAAGATTTGCCCATTGCCAACAATACAAACACGCGAGATCACTTACATTTGTATTGTTGGCAATGGGCAAATTTTACAATGGGAGCTATGGATGAGCAAAGTCAAAATTTTTGCGGAGTTGAGACAAAAAGTACGCTTATACATACACGACATAGTGCTTCTAAGATGTTTGCCAAGTTTGGATGTCAAGCACGAACTTTTTGTAACAAAAAAGAGGAAAAAGCGGTCAGCCAATTTATGGTCAGACAGACTATAACAGAGGTAATACTAGATCTAGTATACTTAAAAATACTGGAAATGGTTGTGTCGCGAGTTGTCTTTTGGTTGACAATGATGTAGTGATGTCAGAAAATGCAGAGCATATTATCGCATATTATCAATTTGTCACTTTGCAGTGAAGCGTGGATGAGATGCATTGAGTGGTTTCAACTTTCAGATTCCATATTTTTCTAATTAGGTCAAAATTGGAAAAAAATATACGATACCCTAGCTCCAAAATACCCTTAGTTATAACTATGCCTCATTTCAAGCAAATCCGTTGACATTTACTACCTGAAATGCATATTTGAAGCGCCCATGTTTTGTTCAAATTCGATATGAAGAAAAGGGCCAAAACATGATCTGTTTGTGTTCTTGAAAGCCAATCGTGAATCGAAGCTGCGGTAATAGATGGTCTCTCATTCTGCTCGGTGATTGCCTAGACACTCACAATTCATCTGATTATAAGGAAAAGGGTGTAGGCTTTTACAAATGTAAAAATCTGAAAATGCCCCCACATTCACAAATTATCAATTAACCCCATAACCAAACTTAAACATGGCAAGTTTTTAGGAGTCATCTTTCTTTTTCATTGATCACACGCCAGCCTCGGACTACTTTTTGTGTTAAACAACCTAGCCAAGCCATCACATAGTAAAAAATGGTGTTGATGCTGATGACGCTGAAGGGACAAAAGTTCAAGAATCTTCATTGATTACTAAAATGGTGATGATCAGCGGTATCGAATGACATGAAGCAAGTGCTCATTTCCGAATTAATTAAGTGTCAATTTTATTTTTCGTTAGCCTTAAATTGGCATAAATAGCGCTTTAAGGCCGCAGGATGAGTAGAAAACGACAGTAGTAAGGATCCGTGCGCCCACAAAGTGATTGGCGGGCGCACGGATCCAAGCCCATAGTACAGGTGGAAGGTGCATGGATAGGGCATTGATCAACAGGCGGGGACGCGTAAAAGTGCAGATAGAAGGTGAATGGGTGGAAGTTGCATTAAGTAATAGTCATGCGCAGAAAGTATGCAAAATGACAATACCAACATCATAGGGAACTTAAAGGGCAAATGCACCATCATGATGATTTAGGTTCAAAATGTGCCTATACGTGTCACCTTTCAAATAAGACCACCCGCAAGTCTGTCCTCCTCAGCACTCCTCAGATATGGCTTATGAAAGTTAGTAAAAAACTGGCCTGAGTGTGGGTATGGAGGCTGACATTATCAGAAGTGGTGCTAATGAAGTGACTGGCAGCCCTGCTTCTGATTGGTTGAGAGATATCAGTGACTGCCACTGATATCTCTCAACCAATCAGAAGCAGGGCTGCCAGTCACTTCATTAGCACCACTTCTGATAATGTCAGCCTCCATACCCACACTCAGGCCAGTTTTTTACTAACTTTCATAAGCCATATCTGAGGAGTGCTGAGGAGGACAGACTTGCGGGTGGTCTTATTTGAAAGGTGACACGTATAGGCACATTTTGAACCTAAATCATCATGATGGTGCATTTGCCCTTTAAGGGAACATTTCCTTCATTAACATATATAAATTAATATTTTCTTGAAGAACTTCTCAACATTATCACTGGTTAATTTTTGTATTGAAAGTAACAAGCTGACCACTTCACAGGTCTCATATTCTATGTGAAGTCTAGGCATTACTTACACCCATTAAACTATATATTTTCTTGAAGAAATTCTCAACTTTATCAGTTTAGTTATTTTTTTTCTGTTTATATCATGTATAACAACTGTGGAAATGTTTATTATAATGCAAAGATAAAATATTGTTTTTTAGTCAGGGCCCAACATAAAGTCATTGGAATGTCGGTCAAAATCGCCGATCCGAAAATCGCCGACTACCTAAATGGCCGATCGCAAAAATGGGCGATGACTCATTGGGCCCTCCTGAAATAAACCTTCATATTACCCTATTCAGTAATTGAACTTTACATTCTCCCCATGTCAAGTGTCATAAACATTCTCATTAAGTATTCAGTCTTTCGAAATATGTTTTTGTATAAATCTGAATGTTAATTCTAGACGTAATTACGCCACAAAGCCAAGACCTCCTCGTACAGTTATAGCGGCTAGCTACGCCGCCTTTTCTTCTTGACATATCCTTTTTTAAGTCCAAAATCCGTCTAATGATATGGCATCCTTTAAAACCAATCCAAAACTTTTTTTTATCACTTTCCACACTCTTATACACGAACACTAGGCCTAATTGATTTCCAATATATAGGGCCCTTTTAACCATCGGCCTTTTTGCAAACGGCGATTTTGCGAGCGGCGATTTCGCAGATTTATAGCCGAGGCGTAGGTGTTTGTTGCCAAAGCTGAGGCCGCCAAGGCCGAAGCTTTGCAACAAACACCCTCGGCGAGGCTATAAATCTGCACCAACGCTCAGTGGCAGGTGAATTTTAATGGCTACTATAGCGCATTTGAGTGATAAAAAATTCTTACAACTACACAAAAATCATGTTTTCTAATGGTTGCTGAGCCTGGATTTGGTCCCGGCCCAGGAGCCTCATTCTGGATTCGGTCCCGGCTCACTGCTGTGAACCGGGACCACTTTCAGTTGAACGTATTGTGTTTTCCAAGCCCAGGTACTTTCATAGCTATGCGCTATAATCACCTACTAAGTAAAGTCAAGTAAAAAAAATGACTTAAATAGAGTAATCTTTATTTCAAGTCGGAAACATTTTACCAAGGGTAAACTCGAGTTACCAGCCAGGGCTCTTGGCACTGTGCAGCTGCATGTAAAGAAAACTTCCTTCCCAGAAAATAGAAAGTAGTGGCCGGCGGCGGCAATGAAACCTGCGGCCCTTGAGTCGCCAATTCTATACGCTACCAGTTAGACCACCGTGTCCCCTTATATAGACTGCGACGTTGTTTGACAAGATAACTCTAATCACGATTTCCAGACCTGGTTAGGTAACGTATCCGGGATTGTGCCTAACATTCCGAGAAAGACCTTGTTATCTACTACTTGGCCATTTTTATATAAAAAAAAGCCCCCACATTTAGTTACAGTCCCAAAAAGAATTTGATCTCTCTTCGTCGTGTCGACATTTGCGTCCGTAATCATCCGAATATGCCACATGGCTTACTAAGATGGCCCCAATTAGATCAAAAACAAATCAGTTGTTGTGGGACTCCACTTTGCCAACGAGATCCTGAACAGATTTAATAAACGTCCAATAACCAAATTAACAGAGTTAATCAACATCTCAGCAAATGTAGAGTTGGATATTTCGGTCTAGGCCCCATCCGGCTGTAGATCACCCGAATGTCGTTAGAAACCTTTTACGAGCCCCACAACAACTGATTTGTTTTTGATCTACCGAACGAATCCCTTTGAAAATAAAGAAACAATAGTAGTTCTATCTATACGCCTTCACATGTCGTTAACTTTACGGCCTCACAAACTAAAATTCAACTATAGGAACCTGCTCTGGAGACGTTCAGGATCAAACATTTGCGAACGTTTCACTTTGCGCCTCGGGCATGAACAATGCGTCTAGTACGCCAGCTATAACCTTATCCGAAGATTGTCTACTCCGCGAGATCTGCGTGCGTTATGTCCTTGGTTTAAATATTAGATTCACTTGGATTGACTTTGTGCCATTACTAGGCTGAATCATGACAACCCAGTTGTAGATGGTGGAGTAAACAAGACTTAATGCCCCATGAAAACCACCGCCTAACACCAGATCTGGTAACTTTCTCGTCTGCCAGAGCAAATTTCGAACCAGGTTGTTGGTGCAAGTTAGCGAGTATTTAGGAGCATTAGATCGTTTTGATATCATGGACGTTGACTTTCAAAATGCCTTCTGTACAACTTGCTACTTATGAAAATATCATGGCAATAAAATACATATTCGTAAAATGTTGAGTAGGAAGTTGTTCATTGGTGGGCGCGCGCATGGGAGGTAGAAGATGAAGATTGTCGCATGAGACTAACTCTATATAAAAGTCTTTACTATGTAGACAAAGCTACGATGGTGCAAGTGTGAACAGCAGAAAAAAAAAATTCAAATTTTTTTTCTCCAACGTTTTTCCAAAAACAGCAGAAAAAATAAATTTAAATTTATTTTCTCCACCGTTTTTCCAAAAACAGCAGAAAAAATCAATTTAAATTTATTTTCTCTGCTGTTTCACATAGTTTGCCCTTCTCCCGCTAGATGTCCCCCTTCACCACTTCCAAGGGAGTACTCATTATTTGAATTTGATAGTATGTGGTGACCAAAATGGCATGTAAAAGTGGACAAAAAAGACATTTTGGAACATTCATAATTGATATTGAATATTGATAAATGAATGAGGAATTTCATAGTTCATTTATGAATTGCAAATATTCACTTTTCATTATGCAGTCGTGACCAGACTCGGCTCTACGACGGTCAGCGTATATAGGCCTGTCATGAAAGTGGCATGGGGAAAGATCGACTCTGTATTAAAGGAGCATAAGCACGGCCACTTTGCACCTTATCAGTTACTCAGGAAATCACAAGTTTACCTGAGGGGGGGGGGGGGGGGGGGGGGTCTAGTATTTAACAAATGATAAACACGATTCGAGAACGCCCCGACCAACTTCCAGTTTGGTACGACATTTGTACTTAGTGTTATAAATTCGCCACCCATTCAAGGATTGGCTTCGTAGCCTAGAGGTTAATTGTCCGGCTCTCACACGGACTATACGTGTTCAATTCGCCAATTTGGAAAAACTTTGGAGAAAATAAATTTAAATTTTTTTTTTCTGCTGTTTTTGGAAAAACATTGGAGAAAATAAATTTAAATTTATTTTTTCTGCTGTTTTTGGAAAAACGTTGGAGAAAATAAATTTAAATTTATTTTTTCTGCTGTTTTCGAAAAAAGGTTGGAGAAAATAAATTTAAATTTATTTTTTCTGCTGTTTTGGTAAAAAAACGGTGGAGAAAATAAATTTAATTTTTTTTTTCTGCTGTTCACACTTGCACCATCGTACAAAGCAAATGGACCTACCAAATATTTTATATGGTGGGCAATTTCTGACAACTTCCCATGGTTAATGAAAGACTGCGAAAATATGGTGAAGATTCTATGTAAAACAAGTAAACTCAAATGCGACGACTTCAATCTGAAAACCTTCGCCCAGAAATCATGTACATTATGTGACTTGGCCGCATATGAGAATATTGAACATCTTGTGATGGCATGCACATACTTCGATGAAAGTAGACAACAAATGCTCAATGAATTGAGAGGTACGCCTAACAATATCGGCAACATAATATTAGATGGTACAGACCCCATTCTTGAATATTTATTAGGTAAGGTGCACCCTCAAATTGATAGTGATAACATGATTCCTTTTTGGATTATCTCCTGCAGATGGATATCGAGTATGTACCAGAATATATTAACCAGTAGGAAAGGGATAGGCTAACTTGTGAGTAGATAGTGATAAGAAATTTAGTATGAGGCTTATTAAACTATGCTAAAGGTATTACATAACTAAGGTAACGGTATGAAGCTCCGTGTAAGTGGTAACGGGAAGTATGCCACATGAGCGACACCTATTAGAGGTGAAGCATACCAAACTATCACGCACCTTTGACAAAAAGCTTCTTCGAGTATTTAATGCTCAGTTTATAAGATTCTATGTGTTACAACTAATCCCCTAACCTATATATATCTGTAAAAGTATCCCCAGAATCTTGTGAGATCAGTCCCCAGTGAAGTCTCATCCCACTCTGCTTGAGAGATACTCGAATAACCTAGTGTAAGGATTCTCATCCAAACACTAAATGGGACGAGAATTTATAAAATGAGAGTATCACTAACGCATAGTGTACGTTGCTTGAGCAATTTTACTAACCAAGTTATTTCAGTACTTGTACTCTCCCATTTCTACTATAGTTTTTGTTAAACTTTACCTATTTCTGTATGTTCATATTACCTATTATTTGTATGTTTATCTGATGACCGTTTACGGATGTAATGATTTTTGTAGCTGATTACTACAGTCAATAAATATTCATTCATTCATTCATTGGTATCTGAATACGTTTTAATTATACTTTTAGGAAAGTTGCTTTAGAAAGAAAACCAAAATTAATAGGGGTACTCTGATTTCGAATCTGAGAGTAGTAATCATTTGCAAATGAATTGCCTTCAAAGACAAATGAATTGGCCTTAAACAAAATTATTCCTTTTCTGCAAGAACGGTTTTCCAGAAAGCATTTCTCACAGAAAGGCACTAGTCTTTTGATTCTTTAACCCATTCATGCCTGCAGATATACTTGACAAGTGTCGTCTGGACCCCCTGGCTGCTAAATGGGTGACTACATGGTCGATCATGTTTGTCGGCAGTGTTTTGGCTGTGGTGTTGGCCACGTTACTCACCATGGGCGGGTGTGTCGAAGTTGTCCATGTCCGAACATGTTTTGCAACCATGGTATGACCATGGTCTTTACAGTCAGAGGCAATTGTGTGTGTGGAATATTTAAATGCAAGAAAGATTATCTGTCACAGCTGTGGAGGTTTTCAAATAAATGTGTGGCAGTGACCTGTGTTATGAAATTGATCACAATCAAAGACATATTTGACCAGTGTGTTTTTTTATAATTGATTTGGCAATATTATGACCATTGTAAATGCTCAATTATCGAGTGACAATCTTATGAACCTTTTGGCCATTTAACGGCAATTGCTAAATCTTGAAAACTACTGAATCAATGATAAAATCAGTATCAGCATTTATGTGTGTTAGTATCTTTATTGACAACAGCTCTTGCCATAAAAATGCATACAAATAAAACTTAACAGTTGCAAATGGTAAATCAATGACAAATAAACATAGTAATACATTATTAACAAAATGGAATTAACTGAGCTTAAAAACAACCCAAGTAAACTAAAGGGTGACTGAACAACAATTAAATCAAATAAGGCAAACTGATGTGTACTCAACATACGATGCATTTGTCTGCAGGAGAGCAATATTAACATGATAACAGGTAATAATTACAGGTTTATACACAGCACAAAGAAATCCAACTCACATATATCTATAAACTGTAAACACAGTGATAGTCACAACAGCGCCAGTTTTTTGTAAAGCGTGGTACTAGTCACAGCAGGGGGTCCCTCAAGGACCATTGTCACACACTAGCTCTTGCAACAACCTATCCAACACCTTTGAGTATACGTATATATATATATATATATATATATATATATATATATATATATATATATATATATATATATATATATATATATATATATATATATATATATATATATATATATATATATATGTGTGTATATACACACGACCAACCACAAAGGCTCCTATCTCCTCGTGCGAAAGTTCCTCGACTGGTCTACCCATCAGGATAGAAATGATAATTGAATTGACATATTGGTCATTATTTGCCATAGTTAAACCATAGTCAAATTGGATATGGTCAACCATAGTTTGATCACATCCAAAGTTGACAGTGTTTTGACTACGTCTGACCGTGGTCAAAACCAAGTCACGTTATGATTAATAGGTCAAATTCCTGATAACACCATTGTCATTATATTGTTTTTTTTTATCAAGTTTATTTTTGCTTCACACAGATGGATCCATTAAAAATTTCAACATAGCAATTTTCTAAACCTTATTGCAATCAGATTATGTTTGTTAATTGTCTCTATGTTAACTAATGCAACACTCCAAATAAAAATGAAAATTGTATTAGAACATCAGTTAGGTCTGCTTATACTTCATTGGCCATTTTTCAACCAGTGGCTGAACATGGCCGACCACGTTTAACCCTTATGCTGCTGGTGGCTAATTTTGCGAACACAAAATGATGCAAAAAACCTGAAAATGAAACACTGACAAATGGGTACTTATCGGAGAAAATTCAGTGAGAGCTTTCCAATGAATACCAACATGACAGGATTTAGATGGTTTTTCAAAAATCTTTGCATCCTTGTCCTTTCGAAGAAATTAGCCTCAGCATTAGAAGGGTTAAATAATGGTGCAATTCGGCAGATCCTGTCATACTTTTGAAAATAACTTCAAAATGGAGCACTGATTTGCAAAGTATTTGAAGGGGCGTTGTAGATAAAGTTTCAATGAACAACTCTCCTTCGAATATTTTCGAACCAATGCTTTAGTTGAAGGGATATCACCAAAATAGTCAGGCTGTTTGGGCTAAATGAGTAGGATACAGACAATTGTCTTTAAAGGCATATATTGTCTTCAAAGACAATAGCCAATTTATTTGCCTTTAATATGAAATCTGTTCTTGCAGAAAAGCAACGTCTTTAAAGGCATTTTATTTGTTGTACATGACAAATGAATTACATTACAAGACAATTTATCTTTCAAGGCAAATGAATTGCCTTAAAAGACAAGGTGCTTTTCTGCAAAAACAGCTTTCCATATAATCTTGAGTGGTTATCTAGTTTTGTGGCAGATTTTGATTGATGGTATTCGACACACTTTTAATGTGATTTCATATTATTTTATTTATGAGAAAGATTAATCCCAGTGAAAATACTCGTCAGATGTAAATGGGTGATAAATTTGGTTCACCTCGGTAAATTACCTAAACCCTTCTGCTGCTGATGTTAATTTTGTCCAATGCACCAAAAAGCAAAAAATTATGGAAATCATCTAAAACCTGTCATGTTGGTATTCATTGGAAAGTACTTTCAGATGAGTACCTATTAGCCATGGTTTCAGTCATTTCTCAGCTTTTTGTCATCAATTCATGTTGACCAAATTAGCCACCAGCAGCATAAGGGTTAAACGGACACTAGGATATCAGAGGCGGTGAAATGGTCACAGTGTGGTGTTTTATGCCATTGTGATGTTGATAGTTTTACCAGAGAGGTCCATTTATATATAATTAGATTGTCCCTGGTTTTACACCCCCTTCTATTAGTACATTGAGGGGTCTTATGAATATCGGTTAATGTTTAATATCCGTTTGAAGTTGTTATATAGCGATTCAATCAATTCAGCTCTAACAAAGATACTAGTATTACAAGTTATGTCATTTTAGTAGTGATTGATTAAATGTTCACTCAAGATTCATATTTGATCATACACTATTAATAGCATTCACTCATTCCAAGGAAATCAAGAGTATTTGCAAATGGAAAATCTAATGTTTAGGGTAAGAAAAGCAAACAAAAACCATAGACGGACCACTTTATTCACAATGTAAAATTGGGTAAAAAGCAAAACCATCCACATCCTTCAGGTTTGTAATTTCTATATATTAACCCATCCACACTCAGATGTACTATAGAATGTACTGGCTACTACTCTTATACTTTTGACAATAACTTGGGAAAAAAGCAAAATTTGTTTTTTTCAGAAAATGCTTTTGGAAGTTAAATACTTCCAAAATCGTCAGGTCTGTTTTGGCAGATCTTAGTGTCAATGGTTTAATACTAAGTCTTCAAGACCTTTGGTGTGAGTTAACCCTTATGCTGCTGGTGGCTAATTTGGCCAATAGAAAATGATGCAGAAAATCTTGAAAATGACTGAAACACTGGCCCCTGGGTACTCAGCTGAGAGTACTCAGCAAGATCTATCCAACGAATAACAAAATGAGAGGGTTTAAATGGTTTTCAAAAAATATTTGCTCCTTGTATATTGGATGAAAGTAGCTCAGCATTGGAAGGGTTAAGTCAGAACTCTTGGCCCTTGTTGACACATGATGCAGCCGTGTGTGGCTTTCTGTGCCTTGAAGATGATACCAAAAGGTTGATTTTATTCTGGATTTGGGGGATTTAAGACAATATTTTCAAAAAGTAGACACTCATGGGACATTCATTTTCATAAGTCTGCAACACTGGCGACTTTGGTAATGTGAAAGAATATGATTTTGACTAATGACAAACAACACCATATCTAGAGGTACATTCAGGGAATGATGGATTTATTCAAATCAACTTTGAAACAAGTACAATAACGTTCTCCATAAACAATGAATAAGGCATGTCAATTTTACCTTTTTTTCTAGTGTGTATTTTTTCAGTCACACAAAAAGGTGACACAATTAATTTCTATTCATACTCTGAATATCAATATGGTCTGACCATTCAGTAATTTGTGTAAAATGAAAATTACACTTCAGAGAGACTTTAAGAAGAAATGCAAATTTATTTATAAATATTTCTTTTACATTTATGTATTTAATATACATCAGGGCACGACGTTAACTTTTGCAGCGACTTGCCCCTTATGGCAAGTGAGGTTCAATTTTCACTTGCCCTACTCCAACTTTCACTTGCCCTTGAAAAATTGTATATTATAATTCTATAATATTTCATTTAAAACCAAGTAGAACATGGTTCTGGCATGTGAAAGCATATCTTCTACGACAAGCTTGGATGGCAGACCACGAAACTTACACACATTCTCAAAAGTATACCTGAAATATACAAAATGTTCTTTCCCAGTGGGGCAAGCAAGATGCAGTTTTCACTTGCCCCACAGCTATAATTTACAAATTCTACTTGCCCGGGGCAATGGGGCAAGCACCAATGTCGAGCCCTGTACATTCTTTGATCTTTTAAAATTACTTTTGTGTTTTAGATATTGCAGTTTGCATTAGGCCACCTGCATACTTTAAAGATACTTGGGGCATCGCATTATTGCACTTAACCTTTACTAGTCCAGCGGATAAGGGATAAAATCGTGCACTTTTTGATAAAAGCACCAAATTTGGTACAGTGGTAGCTAGAAGTATCACAACCAATTAACACCCAATTATGTACAACTTAATTATATATATATATCTTTATTGACCGCGTATTTTACATACGAAAGGTACACATATAGACAAAAAGACAAAAATTATAATAACAAAACTTCTACTCTAGCAAATACGGCTTGTCTATAACAAAGACTATCAGCCAAACTTAGAAATATATTTACAACATAGTATATCAACGTCCATTATATCCATATTGGCAGCCGGTCTGGACAGGAAATAAATGTTCAACCTATCCCACATCTGCCTTTCACTAACTTATAGTACATCATGCTAATTCTTCTGCCTGATACACACCACATCTTAACCTGTTCTTCCCATGGTGCATTTTCGAAAGGCTTTCCTAGGAGGTGGTATATGGCCGTACTATTATCTTTATCCATCTCTTCTAATAGATTTGGTGTCACCAATCTAATCTCTGCATATAACTCCTTCATATCGTTCTGGAAGAATGGGCACTGCATCAAGATATGGAAGATGTCCTCGACTGCATACATTTCACATTTATCACATGCTTTAAGACTATGCGTCCCCCCCTTAAGAGAGTAGTCATCCACCTTACGTTTGCTCGTTCGACAGATGATTTTAACAATAGTCTCACACATTCCTATCATGTTAGGCCATATATCACTAATCCACCACCATACTGAAAATTTTCCCACTCCATTCACTTTGTCCAGTAATTTGTTTTCTTTATAGATAGCTTTAGTAGAATACCAGAACATATCTTCGTATACCCATGCTCTCTCCCAGACGTACTTTTTCCAAGAAGTCTTACCAGGTAATATAGCAGAGCCATCAAGATATCCCTTTATCCTTCCATATACACCGAACTTTTTACATGTGTTCAACATATCAAATACTGGACTTAATGCATGATTATCAGCACTTTTGGCAAAATCCCTCTCATATTTCTCATACCTCTTTTTAAAAATGTCATATATCACATAACCTGGACCCATTTTTAGGACCGTACGAATAAACAGTAATTTCTTTATGTATATATACGTGGTAATTCTCATCCATCCCATAGCAGCAAAACTGCTGCCATTCGGTGACTTATACGGCAACCTCTGGAACCGGCGCCCAGCAAATCTCTGGAATGCTAATAAGTTGTGATAATCTTTGTCCGACAACACCCATAATTCACTCCCGAAAGTGATAATAGGTACAATCACCATCCAGAAAATTAAGTTACAACTTGCCATATTTAACCCCTTCCTTCTGATGCCCAGCCCTGCAGCGGCATTAAGAGCTCTCCTTCCGTTGCTAATTTTGTCATTTACTCTATCCTCATTACCTCGTTCAATACAAGCTCTAACGCCTACGTGGTCATATGCGGTGCGTTCTTTCACTTTCTCCGGGCCTAATGAAAATTCTCTAAATTTCGCATTTCGGTGATTCTCGGCTTTTCCCTCGCCGTACACCAATACCGCCGACTTTTTAGCATTTAACTTATACCTCCATCTCTTGCTGTGCCCATGAACTATGTTATGTACCTTATCAGATTGCCATTTGGACAGACTTGCAGTGGCTAAATCATCCGCATACCCAGCAGGTGTGCTGGGTATGCCTGATACACTGCACCCTAGTTTTGACGCTTCTATTTCTTCCAGTAAGGAATTAATAAATGAAATGTACTTTATAAGGGAAAGAATCCCACCCTGATGAATTCCTACTGTCATTGGGTACCATTGCGACATACTATCTCCAATCCTAACCCTGCAATTAAATCCTATATACGCCCTATACATCAATCTCCAGATTTTACCCTGAACTCCATTCTGATGTAATTGGTAGAATAGTCCATTGGTCCAGACGGAATCGAACGCCTTGGACACATCAAAGTATGATACAAAGACTCTCCTGCCTGCATCCAAGGCGTCCGACACCGTCTCTTGCAGAAGAAGGGCAGTGTGCACGCACGACTGCCCCTTTCTGCAAGCACCCTGAAATCTAGACACAATACCACTATTCCACCACCACTTCTCCATCCTTCCCCATAATAGAGTTTCAAACAACTTGTTAAGTGTTGTGAGTAAGGTAATACCTCTGTAGTTCTCTACACTTAAAGAGCATGTATTCTTGCCCTTATATAGAGGGACCTGAATGCCACATCTGAAATTGACCGGAATATATTCCATGACTATCAAACGGTTAAATAAGATAGTCAGAACTTCAACCATTTGATGGCCTGCATATTTTAAGTGCTCCGCACTAACATTATCATAGCCACATGCTTTTCCTGTGTGTAATTTTGAGATGGCTTTTCCAACTTCAGCTTCAGTCATAGGTATTTTCAAAAACTCATCACCATCATCAGTAGCATTCAGGACCCTCACTGCTTCATTAACCATATCAAAATGCTCTTTGTCATAACTATCACAATCCTTAGGTAAACATAGTTTCTGAAAGTGAGTCTTCCAGACATCTAACACCCCTTCAATGTCATATAAAACCTTGCCTGCTTCATTACGAATTGCAAGGGTCTTACTACCTCTGCTATTCCGGCACCGCTTCAAAAAACGCCAAAAAATATTTCTATCAACCTCGATGGAGTTAACTGTTTTAGCAACCTGTTCTTCGTCATATGTCCTACTCACACGCCTAATCTCTTTCGAGAAAACTTTCTTTGATGCCTTGTATTCCTGCCATAGAACATTATCATTGTCTCTGGGTCGACCCGCCCTTACCCATTCTTTGTATTTGATAACTTTATCTCTCTTTAACAAGGTTAGGCTATCTGACCAGAAGGGTTTAATATGCTTCCGATATTTTGACACTGGGATAGCTTCCGCAGCATTCTGCATACATACTATAAGGATATCTATAATATGATCCATCCCTTCTTCCTCCAGCTTATCCTGTGTAAGCATACCTCTAATAACAATCAGACTGCGCTCAAGTGGAATTCTGTAGAGTCTAGATATATCATCAGGGCTACACTTATCCCATCTCCTCCTCTTATTGACATTAGATTGTACTATTCTTGATCTAATAGTGTCCAGCTCAAGGGTGACATGAACTGACCTATGGTCCGAAGTATTTAGGGCCGCTTCATCAGACACCTCACAGCACATGACGTTATCTTTCATGCACCCAGGAATTAAGATATGATCAATTGTTGAAGCGCCCGTTGGTCCTTCGTGGGTAAGGACAGGTCCAGCTGTTTCATCACACAAATTAGTGGCCACAAGCCCAAATTCATTCATAAAACCATAAAGTAACTTGCCGTGCTTAGAAGGAGGTTTAGTGCTCCTTGGTCCTCCTAAGTACCCTAACTCACCATTAGTATCACCACCTATTATACTCAGCGACCCTTGTTCCATTGATTCCATTATTTCATACAACTCATCAAGTGCTACATCATAAGCTTCAGGTGACCCTGCAGCAGGTAAATACACAGATATAATATTTATTACACCACCTTGCTTTGTCTGCAGACGTATCCCGCATGCTCTGTCGTATGAGATATTTGATAATTCTGACACCCCACACAATTCCTTCTTCCATATTGCCGCAACACCCCCCTGACCCCTTTTGTACCCGTAATCCTCAGACGAAGCAAACCTACTTGCCCTAGCACAGTACGATATATCATCACTTATGTCATCCAATAGGTGAAGCCTATTGTTATGGAGCCAGTGCTCGGACAGTAGAATTATATCATTTTTCTTCAGCAGCTCCCTGATATAAGGTACTGAACCTGAAAACCCTCGTGCGTTCCAGCACGCAATTTTAACACTGTTAGAAGCAGCCATCATGAATTATTAATAGAAAACCCCATACAATCACAAAGTCATTAATTCTATATACAAACTTTTCAGTATAGGTTAACAGTCTGTATTGGCAAGCAGCCATTTGGCTATCACACCGCCATTTGAAAACCATCCACACCAGCCATGTCATAAGCCAGTTGGAATTATAGTTCATGCGTTGTCTGTCTTCCGATGCCCTCACCCACCATGCCAATGGTTGGGGTGTAATCCACCATCCACTGCTCCAAGTGTCATTTGTTACCCTCATCGCCCATGCCAATGGTCGAAAAGGGGTCCACCATCCACCGCAGCGCCAGCCCTCAGGAATCCTCATCAACCATGCCAATGGTTGTAATGAAGTCCAGCATCCCTCGTATAGACCGTCATCATGTATCCTCATCAACCATGCCAATGGTCGAGTTGTAGTCCACCATTCACTGCACCAGATGACCTCAACTCTCCTCATCAACCATGCCAATGGTTGTGGTGAAGTCCACCATCCACTGCATCGTCTGTCGTCACATATCCTCATCAACCATGCCAATGGTTGGGATGAAATCCACCATCCACTGCATCGTCCATCACCGAGTATCCTCATCAACCATGCCAATGGTTGGTATGTAGTCCACCATCCACTGTATCGTCCGTCGTCAAGTATCCTCATCAACCATGCCAATGGTTGGGGTGAAGACCACCACTCACTGCATCGTCGGTCGTCGAGTATCCTCATCAACCATGCCAATGGTTGGGATGCAATCCACCATCCACTGCTTCGCCTGCCGTATAGTAAGCTCGTCAACCATGCCAATGGTTGAGGTGATGTCCACCATCCGTCATCCGTCCACGAAAACCACCATCCATTGTGCCGACTGCCATCAGGCATCCCCCTCAACCATGCCAATGATTGAGTTGGTAGATAATGATTCCACCAATTCTCGCAAAAGTATTGTATAGGCTGTCCGCTGCAGTATTCCCTGAAAAAATTTACTGAATATCTGATTAGCAGTGATTGTTTAAACTTCACCCACCTGTACTGTTCTCCATCATCAGGCCATCCATTCACCTGCATCATATGTTGCATGTTGTTCCAATTCAGAAATTGGTCTGCCGGCTTCTCGCCAGGTGGCCAACCGAGCCCTAAATGTTTACAGTTCCATGGTTCACTGCATATCTGCTGCACTACCGTAGTTCGCCTTGTGCGTGGATGTATCAGGTTACACGGCCTCCATTGTCTGTTGTACCCACCTATGTGAGCCATCCACTGCAAGAACAAAAATAAAAGCACCCACGCACGTACATCTGCACAATGTTTATGTAAAGTCAGTAAATCGTATACAACCGGCCTACTCCCTCTGGTGCTGGTTATTGTGACTGGCATGGTGTATTGTATTAGTATCCATAGTCATTATCATTCCCATCCTGTTTCCTATTCCTCGGTCTTTCTTCCCACGGACGGACGCTGGCATCTTCAGGCCAAAAATTCTCAGCGTTAATCTTCCTCCCATCTTCTCCACGTACAGTTATTTTGCACCCCGCTTTCACTCTACTGCGGAATACAGGGATTGTGCACACATCTACTGGGTTGACACCTCTCCTTCTACAGTGCACCTCGATCATATACTCAAAATCCGCATTCGTTGCACACATAGTATAGTCTAACCCTTGTACATAGTATTCTTCATACTGATTAGATCTTACCGCTTTCAGTTCAGGCACGTCCTTCATCGCCGTCTTATTCATCTTCCTCTTCTTGGGTTTAGGGCCATTCCACTTATACTTGGACGTTACATCAGCGTAGGACCTGTCAGAATCTGGGCTATTCCCTCCACTGGATGGCTCATCACAGAATGGAGCCACGTGCTCCTCTCCCATATATCGCTCTCTTACCCGATCGTTGTACATGTTGTTATCCTCGAGTTGTCCTTCCCGTGTAATCCTGGCCCCAGACGGTGCATCACCTCTTTCTCCTTGTGCCTCGTTACGCCCGCGCACAATCGCCGTCTCATCTCGATTACCGCTTGAGACTCTTGGTGTTGAATTGTCATTCTCTCCCTCTCTATTTCTCTGTTGATACATGTTCGCCATTTGTTGATTATCCTCAACTGCGACGTTTGGTCTATCGCCAAGGCGAGGCTGTCTCGGCCCTGTTCCTCTTCCCGACCCTTCGCGAACGTTATCCCTACTCGCGTTTCCAAACCTGTTACGATTGAAAACGCCTATCGGTTGCTCGGCTTCGTTCATATCCGCTAACACACTGTATCTGTTGCTATAATCAATGGGGGTATCGAGTATGATAGGTTGTTTATCAGCCTGATCTTGAACACTCCTCCTCTCTCTGTCCTCACGCACTCGGCTATTACCATAACCCTCTCTCGGGATCGCTGATGTAAATTGTTGCCTTGCTCATGTGGGCTCTTTCTGGTCTCGACTGCTTCTGCATATATTGATCACCCCTCTCATCCACATTGGTCTTTCTACTCACATTTGGTGCGGGTTTCACTGGTGTCCTCTGTTCCATTTGTATTTCCCATACCGAGCTTCCATCTGAGTCCGACCTAGTCGCTTGAGTCGGTCTAGGGTTCTCTTCAATTGGCACGCCTCTCCTAGGTTTCTTCAACTCCGTAATGATCGCTTCTTGTTGAGATTTGACATCCGCCAGTTCTTTCCTGTACGAAGCTTCCATCGATTTCATCCAATTCTGGACATTCGATCGCCATTCCACTATCCCCTCAATCTTCTTCTTGTTGTTTGACACCATCTCATCGTTATAATCTACATAGTACTCAAACTCTGTCTTAGTAAGTGGCACCTCTTCCTCATCCATTCTCATGCGTCTTGCCATATCCATTGCTAGTCTGAACACACTCTTTGAAGCAGATTTTTCGTTGTGCTCCAAGTACCTTCTTTTACAATCGCAGCCACAGGCCGTACACGCAGTATCGCCGAGATTATCAGTCTCTAGGTTGTTCTCACCCTCTTTTTCACTATCTACTTCGTCTTCGCTCTCCGTTTCTTTCGCTTGGTCTTCCTCTTCACCGACAATATTGGTAGCTTCTACTGGATCGTCTTTGGTGTGATTTTCGTCAGTACTCGCTCTCTCCTGTAACCCGTCACCACTTATCGTGATTCTATGGATCTCGCTTTCCTCCGACTTATCCACTAACTCACACACTATCTGTCCGGCGGGATCCGCTGTATCTTGGTTCAGTTGATCAAGCAGGATTTCCTCCTCAGTATCTTCATCCAATGAACCTTTATCTAGAGATGCATCCTTCACTACCTTACTAGGGAAATCTTTAGAAAAACCGGTCGCATATAGGATGAGTCCCATCAGGTCATATGCTAATTTCGCATTCTTCCTCCTGTTGTTAAGTTTCCATTGGTCGACGCACGGTCCGAGCCGCTTCGTCCGGTCATGCGTTTCATTGGCGGTAGCGTCACCCCCTTCTTCCTCGGCCTTAGAACAAAGGACCACCTTCTCTTTCGCCAGTATGAAAAATACTTCCCTCGTATCTTCCAAAGTCCTTTTGTTAAACTTTTCCAATTCCTTCTCCACATTCCCTCTGTTAGTTCCATCAAAACCAGCCAAAACTTTGGTCACCTCCGTGTCTACATCATCGGCTATTCCACTCAAATCCAGGAGCTCATCGCTCCACGATCCATCCATTTCGGCCATCTTGACCTCTGGTGATCTATATGAGCATTCAGGGTCATTTTAGGGTAAAAACGCATTAAAATGGGCACAAAAAGTAATGAGAAACTTTTTTCTTATAGATTTGTCACTCAGATGATATTTGTATTCATCGATTAATTAAAATCAAGCTCCGTGAGTGGTACAGGGTTTCCAAATGGGTTGTTAGTTGATGACTTCAGGGTCATTTTAGGGTAAAACCATGTCATAGTTGCCACAAATTGTGAAATATAGGCAGTTGAATTGTATTTTTTCCTTTGCAGTAGTTTCTGTTTCACCTATCAACTAATCTTAATTATCATGTGTGGACCAGGGTTTCCATTGTGTTAACATGTGATGATTCTGAGGGCCATTTCAGGGTCATTTTAGGGTAAAACCATGTCATAATTGCCACAAAATGTAAAATCTAGACATTTGAATTGGACTTTTTCTATTGCAGTATTTTCTGTTTCACCTATTAACTAATCTTAAATGTCATGTGTGAACAAGGGTTTCCATTGTGTTACCATGTGATGATTTTCAGGGTCATTTTAGGGTTAAACCTATCAAAATGACAAGAAAAAGTTGAGTTAAGGCATTGAATTTGTATTTGTTCTGTTTCAATACAGATTAGTCACTCAACAACTTACCTCACCTGTCTTTTGTGAAACAAGGTTTCTAATTGAGTTGTCTAATGATGATTCTAAGGGTCATTTTAGGGCAAAAGAGTCAAAATGGTAACAAAACCTGTAGCAGAACCCTAGGCTGTAACTTTTCTCAAGCAAGACTTAATGCAATCATCTATCATCAAAGCTTATTGAGTATGTAACAGGGTTTGAATGTATTTGCCCTGTCATGAGGCTGGGTCATTTTAGGGTAAAAACCTTTGAAATGGTGACAAGTTTTCATAGACTCTTAACAAAATGCATTATCAGCATGCAGTAGAGCCACCTGGACCATTTACTTGTCTAACTGGATCAAAATGTGCCATGAATGTTTGGTTTCCTGCACAAAGATTGGCATTATAAGTATGGACAGGGACTACCTCTTGACGTTGTAAAAGACATCCGCCTGTCTAGGTGTAATTTCAAGCATGCAATAGATCAAGGATCCCTACATACAAAATTTGTTTCAACCAATTATATACGTATAAAATATTGGATTAAATATTCAGCTCTCATGGGTTTGAAAGTAATAGCAAAGGATCCTTAAAAACACTTGGTAGCTTAAGTTATATCAATTAAGTTGTATACCCCAACTCAATTAAAATTCTACCACCATGTTAGGGCTGAAGTGCCTCTGAGAACAGTGTATGCCAAGAATACACTTATTGTGATACTTTCAGGATTGATAGTCTTGAAACCAACTATCAATAGACTCATATCATAGCCTGTTCACCATAACTATTATTTTAGAAAAGAGGGGTTAAAAAAGGTGGCATGGCATGTCCTAAAAATCTGCGATTCGATTGTAAGTCTGAATGTTAATTAAAGAAACAGACATATTTTAGATTAGATAACATGATTAAAATGCAGGCTTAATTCGTCTTGACTTATGCTGCATATGTTATGCACATTATAGGTTAAGAATGATGTCATTTAACTTGAATTGATTTATTAACCCTACTAATGCCATATGATCATTTGCCAAATATATTGAAATGCCAATAGCAGATAAAATAATTACAGAGATAGTAAACATGATTGAGTTGCATTGTCAACTGTAGTCTTTGCAAGTTATTTAAATCTTAAAACAGCACAATTTCAAAATACCCTCAGTTGTATGGGATGTTGGTCCTTTCCTAATGATGTGTCTGTCAAACATTGCTTATTATTTAAATAGCACAAGCAACAGATTGTGTGTTATTTAGTTGAATTACACACGCTACTAGTTCAACAGTGATACTAATGCCTAAATTTTACATTTTATGGCTATTATGACATAGTTTTCCCCTGAAATGGCCCTGAGAATCATCACTTGGTAACCCAATGGAAACCCCGGTTCACACATGATATTTAAGATTAGTTGATAGGTGAAACAGAAAATACTGCAAGAGAAAAGATACAATTCAAATGCCTAGATTTTACATTTTGTGGCCATTATGACATGATTTTACCCTAAAATGACCCTGAAATGGCCCTAAAAATCATCACATGTTTACACAATGGAAACCCTGGTTCACACATGACATTTAAGATAAGTTGATAGGTGAACCAGAAGCTGTTGCAAGGGAAAAATACATTATAAATGCCTAAATTTTACATTTTATGGCAATTATGACATGATTTTACCCTAAAATATTTAAATCTTAAAACAGCACAATTTCAAAATACCCTCAGTTGTATGGGATGTTGGTCCTTTCCTAATGATGTGTCTGTCAAACATTGCTTATTATTTAAATAGCACAAGCAACAGATTGTGTGTTATTTAGTTGAATTACACACGCTACTAGTTCAACAGTGATACTAATGCCTAAATTTTACATTTTATGGCTATTATGACATAGTTTTCCCCTGAAATGGCCCTGAGAATCATCACTTGGTAACCCAATGGAAACCCCGGTTCACACATGATATTTAAGATTAGTTGATAGGTGAAACAGAAAATACTGCAAGAGAAAAGATACAATTCAAATGCCTAGATTTTACATTTTGTGGCCATTATGACATGATTTTACCCTAAAATGACCCTGAAATGGCCCTAAAAATCATCACATGTTTACACAATGGAAACCCTGGTTCACACATGACATTTAAGATAAGTTGATAGGTGAGCCAGAAGCTGTTGCAAGGGAAAAATACATTATAAATGCCTAAATTTTACATTTTATGGCAATTATGACATGATTTTACCCTAAAATGACCCTGAATTCATCAAATAACAATGCGTTTGGAAACCCTGTACCACACACGGAGCTTGATTTTAATTAATCAATGAATACAAATATCATCTGAGTGACAAATTTATAAGAAAAATGTTTCTCATTACTTTTTGTGCCCATTTTGATGCGTTTTTACCCTAAAATGACCCTGAACGCTCATATAGGTCACTAAGAGGTCAATTATGTTGTACGTAGATAAGTGTTAATTGGTTGTGATACTTCTGGTAGAACATGAAGTTCATTGGCTAATTGTTTTGAGGTGATAGAAATTCATTTAACTCCATAGGAAATGACCTCTGGCGGCCATTTTGAAAAATGGCCGCCAAAGTTGACCTATGGCATTTTCAGAGTGCCTCCAATCTTTAAAATAGTTACTTTGGCATAAACTACCACTGTACCAAATTTGGTGCTTTTATCGCAAAGTGCACGATTCGACCCAAAATTGTCCCTTATCCGCTGGACTATACCTGTATACTAGTACACACATTTACAATTCTTTTAAGAGGGCAGCTATAGGGCCAAGCTAAAAGGTCATTCTAGAACCCTATGCAGTATAGGCCAGCTAACACAGGGCACATACAGTAGAATGTGCCAACTATCTCAGCAAATTTCTATTGCTTTTTAGATTTTTGAAAATGCCTTGAAAGACAACATGAATGAAGCCTAGCTGAGTGACAAATAATGTTATAGCCTTGACATTATTATTATTATGTTATTGTAACAGTTTTATCAGTATCAAAATTATTGTAATTATCATCCTCATTGATGGCTTGATATTATATTGGTATTATGACAAGTTAAATTTACTAGATTAGCAGAATAGATGCATTAATCACTGAGTATCCTCCCAGTACATACTTCACATACAACCAAACCTTATCATGATCTGATATTGTATTCAGAGAAAATGTTTATTAAGCCTTAACAAAGCAAAAAATAAATAAATGACATGTTTTTAACTTGGATAACTGTCAAAATGTTATATTCATTTCAGTAGAAAATATATTGATCTTAAATAAAGCTAGAAAAAGTATACAGCTTTACAGGGTGTCCCAGAAAAAATGCAATCATCCCCTTTTCCCAATATTTTTTCAAAACAGCTTTCACATTGCGTTGGAGGGAAATGATATAGGTGTCAAACTTTGCCACACAACTTTGACATGGATGATCAGATTTGGTTGAAACTAGAACAGGTTATCTATAGGATATCATTCTCATCAACCATGAAGTCACTTTTGATGTTAATATATGATGGAAAATATGGGGAAAAGGGGAGGATAGCATTTTTTCTGGAACACCCTGTACAGTGATGTCTTTTGATGAACTAAGAGCTATTCAAATGTGTGTTTTGTTCAACAATGATTTTGTTTTTCACATAGGAGAAAGACTGGGAAGTAATACTTCCTTTTATTGTCAATAAAAAATCTGCGTGATTGGAACAGTGGACACAGATATAGTTTAGGGCTAGCATATCTATCACTTAGAAATGTTTTTTGACAATGTGCCTTTAATCAACCGTTCATTCAATCCATCATTTGCATCCACTAAAGAGTGGTCTCATGTTGTTTGTTACTAATACACGGGCAGGGCATCATGGGTTTTCATAATTTATCTGAGAATTCCTCTAATCCCTTTTCACTGGTCTCTTATCCTTCCAGTGTTCAAGACTACTGCTGGTGTGCTCATGTTCTGGATTGACCTTTGACCCCTGGTTTATGAGTATGCTCATAGTATAATCCAAATTTGTGTATACATGTAGTAGGTTCTTGGCCTTATCTGCAGGCACTTTGCCCAAGCTGAGTACCTCAAAGGAGTCAATCACTTATTAATAATTAAATATTGTATAGCTATGTACACAGATTAAGTCAACACAACTATGAAACCTTATTTCCTATAGTAGTCTTCAAAATGAAGTTGTTATCATAATAAGGGTGAACAACCTGGAGGATATAAACCAAAGCAGCATTTTAATAAAGAGTAACAATGAAAAACTGTTGAACAAAGGTGTAAATTGCTTAACTCTGATGATTGACAGTTCCAAGTTGTTTCTCGCACCTAAACCACCCTTCACTTTACTGGACATCTTAACCATCCACCTTTAGTTATAATTATGTATTATACTGTTTTGTGTGTGAAATTACTTGCATCTTATTTCACTTTACTGGATATTTTAACCATCCACCTTTAGTTATAATTATGTATTATACTGTTTTGTGTGTGAAATTACTTGCATCTTATTTCACTTTACTGGATATCTTAACCATCCACCTTTAGTTATAATTATGTATTATACTGTTTTGTGTGTGAAATTACTTGCATCTTATTTCACTTTACTGGATATCTTAACCATCCACCTTTAGTTATAATTATGTATTATACTATTTTGTGTATGAAATTGCTTGCGTCTTATTTCACTTTACTGGATATCTTAACCATCCACCTTTAGTTATAATTACGTATTATACTGTTTTGTGTGTGAAATTACTTGCATCTTATTTCACTTTACTGGATATTTTAACCATCCACCTTTAGTTATAATTATGTATTACACTGTTTTGTGTGTGAAATTACTTGCATCTTATTTCACTTTACTGGATATTTTAACCATCCACCTTTAGTTATAATTATGTATTATACTGTTTTGTGTATGAAATTGCTTGCGTCTTATTTCACTTTACTGGATATTTTAACCATCCACCTTTAGTTATAATTATGTATTATACTGTTTTGTGTGTGAAATTACTTGCATCTTATTTCACTTTACTGGATATTTTAACCATCCACCTTTAGTTATAATTATGTATTATACTGTTTTGTGTATGAAATTGCTTGCGTCTTATTTCACTTTACTGGATATTTTAACCATCCACCTTTAGTTATAATTATGTATTATACTGTTTTGTGTATGAAATTGCTTGCGTCTTATTTCACTTTACTGGATATTTTAACCATCCACCTTTAGTTATAATTATGTATTATACTAGTTTGTGTGTGAAATTGCTTGTGTCTTATTTCCAATTCAACCCTATCAGCTTCCCTACAGAACCACATGAAGATGTAGTCTAGATTATCTAACCCTAAGCCATATGGGGACTAATGAACTAAAATCAGTCTAGGTAACCCTATAATATTTTGATATATCAATGATGCTAAGTTTATAGGGCCTGCTACCATATTTTATCACAAATGATGTAATTGTGGTGTAAAGGTAGATAGCTTAAGATGGAATAGATATTGTGCTACAGAGGTCTGTTAATATACAAAATACTTCTGTTTGTTATAGTTACCAACACTAACCTACAAATGTGATAAGCTGAGTTGTGCATTGGTGCTACCTTTAAGAAGCTCAAAAGCAATCTAATACTTTTTAGTACTAAACATGACCACCATGCACAAATTAAGTTTGTACCGAAGTAAATGTGTATAGTACACTTTTAAAAATATCTATACTACAGGCAAATCTGCATTGACCGGAGAGAACATAACAGGACCAGGCCATTCTGTACGGCTTAGGCAAAATCCAAAGCTGATAAATCTGGCTTATATATGTGCGCATGATGCGAATATGTCTACATGTCTTAAAGTTTAAGTTGTTACATATAATGCATGACAACAATTTTTTTTATTTCAAATTTTTTTCATCATTTTCCTGCTTGCCAAGTTTCATGGCCATGCTGAGCAATATGTATATAATAAAATGTTATATGTGAATATACAGAGTACAATCTCAGATTCTGTCTTGATTTATACTGCATATACTTAAAATATTTAAACATATATTCTATGCCCATAAGGAAAGACTAAGTCAAATAAATAGTTCAAACAACAAAAATTAGATACAATTATCAAAAGCATACAATTTGTATAATCTTAGACTAAGAGATATATTGGAAGTCCATTTATCCATACATTTAAGGTCTTACATTTTTACATCAGTCCGACCTATCTTCAGAAAACATAGACCATCTTTCTCAAAGATGTCTTCTTTATCTCTTAGTTTGAACTTAGAGGATTCGTGATCATAATTTTGTAGCACATTATTAACACTTACTAAAGCTGGAATTAAATCACCAATTTTTGCATTGAAAATAGCCTTCTTGGTGTTAAACATTATAGCGTTCACCAAATACGAGCATCTGTGGTCACACAAGATGTTATTTGTCACCAATCTCACATTCCACTATTCCAATTTCTATAATCCAGTCAACCACATTATTCCACAATGATGCGACTTTGTCACATTTCAGAGTCTTACTCCTCAACAACAAATTTAATAAAGTACACCTACATTATGTTTAATAATTTAATTTTAAATTGACTTGGAATTCGGATACCCAGTCATCTTTTCAGCACTCAGATGAGCTTGGATTGAGAGAATTAATTGGGTGACGACAACAGGCCTCCACGCTAACTTAAACAGTTACTGGCCCTGTAGGACCAGTAACACCTAGGATCTGCTGGTCCTCCAAAAAATTTACTGGTCCTACAATTTTTGATTTCAAATGTCAAATATTGACAATTATGTATTAATATAACAAGAAAAAATTCACCGACAACATTCATTTATATTGCTATTTTATCATCATATATTTCAAAAATAGATTTCTTCATTCGCATACAAATGGCCTGCATAAGAACAATGAATCTAAAGGGACTCTTCAGTATGCTGTAGGGAGTGCACCATACCACTGTTTGTAAAAATAATAATAATAATAAAAATAAAATAATAATAATGATGATTTTAATAATAATGATGATAATAATAATTATGATAATAATAATAATAATAATTATAGTAATAATAATAATAAAAATGGTAAAAATAGTGCTTGGTGTATAATAAGAATTGAAATGATTAACAAAAACATTCCCCTTTAATTATCAGAAATATGTAAATGAGGAGAGAAATAGTTTTTATCACACATTGAATCATATCAGAATGCAATCTATGAGTTAGTACAAGAATGACACATTTGATGCGCCTGATGTCACTTACCACTGTTTGTAAAAATAATAATAATAATAATAATAATAAAATAATAATGATGATTTTAATAATAATAGTAATGATGATAATAATAATTATGATAATAATAATAATAATAATAATAATAGTAATAATAATAATAAAAATGGTAAAAATAGTGCTTGGTGTATAATAAGAATTGAAATGATTAACAAAAACATTCCCCTTTAATTATCAGAAATATGTAAATGAGGAGAGAAATATTTTTTATCACACATTGTATCATATCAGAATGCAATCTATGAGTTAGTACATGAATGACACATTTCAAAGGATTACCTGTGGGTGTTAAACCCTTCCATAAACCACACTGATAATTAACCCATGCATACCCTTATCAGCCAAAACTGCTACTAGTCAAGTAGATCTCCAGGTATGAAAGGGTTAAACACATTACTGGCCACAAGGCTACAACACAGTGTCAGGAACCAGTGTAGAAAAAGATAGGCCTATCTGAAGTTCTCACAGTTTGTGGCATAGGCCTTCGTACACATCGTAAACATCTTCAAGATGGTCACAATATGACCCAGCACACACTGGACACTGTGTATAATGTGAATCTTGTGAGAGAATAGTACCTCTTATCTCTACTGGTGACCCACAGACAGCTACTGCTAATGCCGTAATGGAAGGCCATAGAAATATCGACGCTTGCTCCCCTTGGGGTTAAGACCGATCTCGGAGCTGTCTCTCCAGCCTGCCTTTATCTATTTATCTTTGTGGTCCAGAACACAACTATTTACTGTCCATGTAGGACCAGTAGAGGTCTGTTTCTACTGGCCCGAAGCTGTTTTGTGGAATTTTTACTGGCCCGTGGCCAGCGATTGACCGTTAATGTCGAGCCCTGGACAACCCCATTTTTGCCAGGATGTTGCGCTATACACACTGGCATTATGTCGCACGCAACTTTAAACCTTCAAGTTATAATGGGGACAGTATTTTTCTGTCCTGTTTTGGCAGAGTGCGGATAAGAAAATCTGTCTTTGATGATTGCGCCAAAACCTTATATGGTATTGCTTGTATCAGGAACTGGCGGAGCTGTACTGCTAGACCAAAAATGTGGCTTCTTCTACTGACAAAGTAAAGACCAGGGTTTCACTTGGGTTGCCCCTTGACCACCCTTTGCTAATCATTGCATGACCACCTACTTAGCTGGTGCTCAGTTAAATGGCCTGCCCTAGAATCCAAGAGGCATCTAAGACAGATATCTAAGATGAAAACGTTCGCACGTTTCCCTGAATGGGCTCCCTACATATAGGGCAGATTCTGAGTGCAGGGGCACATGTGGCACAGCACACGTGGTGGCCACATGGCAGAAACACGACGTTCTTCTCCTGGTCCATGCAGACACAGCACAGCTTCTCCTCCTTAAGCTGCTGGAACTCCCTCAGAACAGCGCTCTCATCTGAAACACACAAAAATCAATCCCTATACCAGCATATATACTTTACACTAAGGCAGTCCAATTTGATTTTTGGTCTTACGGAATTGCAGACCGATTATTGGCCAAATTCAAAAAAATTTTAATTCCAAAATATTTAATTTAAAAAAAATTCTCACAACCCTTTTTCACATACATCGTCTAAATCGGCAACCATTTTGGCAACGCTCCACAGTCTACGTGCCCACAATGCATCGCATTATTGTGTAATATAGTTATGATGTGTGTGGTTATGGTGTTATGTATTTATGACCTAATGATGTGTTATTGTGATGTGGTCCTATGAGTTGTAGTTATGATTAGAAGTGGTAAGGTTATTGTGTGGTTATGGTATGTAGTTTTGCTATGTGTAGAGATTGTGGGGTGGTTATGGTGTAGTGTAGTTGTGATCTGATGTTACTGTGGTGTTATGATGTAATGTGGTTAAATAATGGTTGAATTGTGGTATGGTTATGGTGAAATGTAGTCATCATGTGATGATGCATTATTGTGACGTGGATCTGCGGGATATAGTTCTAGTGTGATGTGGTGAGATAATAATGTTGTTTTTGTGTAATCTAGTTATGGTGTGAAGTGTTGTGAGTGCAATGTATTTATGATGTGATGTGGTAATCTGCATAATGTAGTAATTATGTGGTGTAGTGAGATTGTGGTGAGGTAATGGTGAAATGAATGCATGTGTTATGGTTATGATGAATTGTGGTTAGATGATGTTTGATGAGGTTATGTGTGATTGTGGGGTGGTAATGATATGTCTTAGGACTGTGATGAAAGGTGGTAAGGTTAGAATTGTGGTGATATGATTTATGATAAGGTTAGGGTAGGTTGTGCTGTTGTCATGATATGTTTAGGGTGAGATTAAGGTGGGGTCATATGGCAACAAGGAGGGCTTTTCTGAATATTTACCTGCGATTAATGTAGAGGGGTCTGGGGCAGGGCTTGAACTCTTTTGTTCTTCCTTCTTTTCACCCTCACTGATTTCTTGCTTCTGCTGTTGCTGATCTTGGGTCTTCTTCTTTCTCTTCTTCCTCTTGTCTAAAATAGTCAAAGTATCAATAATACAACACATACTTACTTTCAAGGCAAATTAACATTGACAGCAATCATAAAATGTTAAAAGGTGCATGTATTGGGTACAGGCTTTTTTCATTACAATTCAAGCATGCTTTAGTCCTAAGATAGCTTTGTAAAACTGGAAATGTTTTTTCAAAGTAGGAATACTCAGCTCCATACTTAAAGGGCAAATGCACCATCAGAATGAGTTATGTTCAAAATAAGCTTATACATGTCACCTTTCAAATAAGACCATTTAATCCCCGAACCTGTCCTCTTCAGCACTACTCAGTTATACCTTACAGAAGTGACCAGGTAACTGGCCTGAGGCAGCTAAATGGTGGCGTCCATGTACCCCATGATGCACTGTTTTTGGTATCTTTTAAGCACCAGCTGACTGTCACCAGTGCTTAAGAGATAGCAGTAAGAGGGAGCTGGGCTCTTATTTGAAAGGTGACATGTATAAGCCCATTTGGAACCTAAATCATTCTGATGGTGCATTTGCCCTTTAAGTTCTGTGTGTGAGTGGCTATCTGTCTGCATCTGTGCGCTTATGTGTGTTAATTTTATCATGTCCCTGAACAAATTTCCTTGCAAGTGTGTGTGTGTGTGTGTATGCACGTACATAAGTGTTCTGTTCATGTGTATGCATGTATGCTTCCTAATAAAAGGGGCTGTGAGCGTAATTGCTTACTCTTGCTCTCTGCTTGTTTTGGGCTAGAAGTTGCTGAGGATGTGGTGTTGGCAGTGGAAGCAGGTGCTGAAGCAGGAGCTGCTTCACCTGATGGTGGCTCAGACTTAGCCGTAGCACTCTGATTCCCAGGCACCTCACCACCTGCCAGCTCTCCTGGGCTCTCTATTTCCCACACCGCTTCCAAGAGACTCTGCGCATTAGGAAAGTCATCACCTAGATTTACAATGAGAACATTTTGAAACACCTTCATACATTCAGATACGATAAACATGTTTGATAACACAATTTTGAAAAGGAAAGTCAAAATCTTGAATGAAATATGATGAATATAATTCTGCACATTTGGAATGCATTTCAGTTTGAGCGTGTGCACGCTAGAGAGAGAGAGAGAGAGAGAGAGAGAGAGAGAGAGAGAGAGAGAGAGAGAGAGAGAGAGAGAGAGAGAGAGAGAGAGAGAGAGAGAGAGAGAGAGAGAGAGAGAGAGAGAGAGAGAGAGAGAGAGAGAGAGAGAGAGAGAGAGAGAGAGAGAGAGAGAGAGAGAGAGATTAATTATTCAATACGAAAGTATTACAGGTATAAAGAAAATCTGTGTCAATACTAGGTATACTTAACATTTATGAATAATATGCATAAGAACTGACCGGAACAAAATCACACTAGGTTTAGTAATCTTTCCACCATACCTGTAGTCTTCAGTCTGTGCTCAATAGCTCCTCTCACAATCTTTGAATCATAGCCCAATTGCAAAACTGTACGAACAATATCAGTCTCTAAGCGTGCTTTGATCTCACGCGCTTCCACTTTATAGAGTTTGGGAGCAACTAGAAATAAATCAACAAGGAAATCATAAATGGCATATAAGAGGGTGAAAATTGAGTGCAAAATACTACTAGCCTGTATATACCTAGTACATAAAAAATCGATTGATGCATTTCAATAGAGTAACAATTTGTTCTTACTGACATTATAACTCAATTAGTACTACGTGTAATTTAAATGTTATTCATAGAGCGAACCTTTAGAATCAACACACACACACACACACAAAACATACAACAAATTGATTCTAGCATGCACAATCTTTCCATTTGACATTCAAACTTCATGCATACAAGTGCCTATAAAACTACCAAGACCATATCTTCTTCTTAGGCAAATTGTTGGAAAAACTTTCCAACACTTCCTGACTAATATTTTAGTCTAGAAATATAAGTTACATGTGGCATGTATTTCATTCATTTCATTGGATCTTCTTAACTGTGCACAACTTACCTGCCATTGCTGCAGCACTTGTTGCAGTTCCCTGAAATAACAAATAAGGAGAAATTAACAAAAAGTGTTCACAGCAACTTCACATTACCAGGAAGTCAGTTCCCAGGTAAAATGGTACAAATGCTTATACAGGTAACTTTGCTCAACTTTGACTCGCCTTCCTGAGATTTTCACCTCCCTCAAACAAAAACTTTAGTCCACACTCATTCCCATTCAAACCAATAGTAATTTCTAGCAAGAAGCCTTGCATACGTTGACTGATAGTCTGGTCCCATCTGTATAATCAAACTTCAAAATTGCACTATTTACTCAGACAAGTAGCAAGCGCATACTGCATACTGTAGTTTTTTAAAACTAAAACCTGGGATGCCAAGAGTATTCCTGATAGTACTTATGGTAAAGATTAAACACTTCATGAACTAAGTTAAGTTACAATGGGTCTAATTTAGCATTTTAAATTACCCTAGGAACAATTTGTTCCTGTTCAAAATTTGACTTAAAGAGAACACATCAACAATTACAAATTTTCCTGATAAACAGACTTTGCATAACCCAGACAGATCTAGATGTTCCGTATTTGTCACTATAAGCAAGACTATTTTACACAGATGCATTTTGACAAATATGACAATCCATAGTCACAGTCTGAATATCAATGGTCACCACCCATAAAAGCTAGTACCAATCAATTGCATATCAACAACTTACTGTTTGATTTGTTCCAAACTTTCGTGCAACATCGCTGACAAATTTAGGACCTTTTTGCTGCAGGAGGTATTGGCATTTGCCGTACCACCGTGCGTGCTCCACCCATGGGTCATCACCTTCTTCCCAGTTACGCAAACCTCCATCGCAGAAAAAACACTTCACGTTATCTCCGAAACCTGGTGAAATGAACAGTAATGTCAACTGTTTGAAAATATTCAAAGACAGACTGTCCCTTTATCAATCTGCAGCTTTGTACATACTAAACAAAAGAGACCTCACAACATGCAAGCCTTTTTAATCTTTTTTATTCCATTTTCATATGAATTGAACTGCTGATTAGCATTATTTTTTCACAGATTATTTTTACAGAACTATACCACCAACATAGTTGACTTTTCTAGGCCAATAAAGAAATGAAACAGTAAATAAGTATTAGTAAATCTATTATGAAAAGTTTGAATTGATTAATCTTTGTACTTCAATGGAAAAATTCTTCATAACTCTTCTAAAGTTTTGCTTTTTGGCTGTTAGTTATTATTTGAGAAGGAAGAGGATTCACAATTAAGGCTAAGTTTAACTTTACCTCCTAGGTGACATTCAAATGAGAGTTGGATTAGTTGGTCAGTTGTGGTCAGTTATCTGGTGACAGGTGCAAGATTGAAATATTTCCTTTCTTATGGTGTACATAATCATTTTGTCTTAACCCATTCACACTTAGTCTGGCACTCTCATAATTTTGAAAATAACTTGAGAATAAAGCAAAAGTTTACAAAATATTTGAAGGAGATTTGGTGTTTGCCTTCTTATTAACATTTCTCCTTCAAATATTTTTCAAAAAGTACTTTTGTTGGAATTTTTTAATAAAAATTGTCAGGCCTGTTTTGGACGCGGTGAGCATTAAAGGGTTAAATTAACATCATGTTATCTGACCAACCAAGATTTTAAAAGTTTTAATAATTACATTTAAATCAACAATTAATAAATTGAATGAACAGGTCCACAAATATCCACTCCTCAAGTAAATAATGATATTAAAAGGTACCAATTTTTGGTTTGTGATTGAACCAGTAACAGAATGATATGGAGGTGTCTTGAGTTAATATCATTATCATGAACTCAAAAGACCTTTATATCATTTTGTTACTGGTTCAATCACGAACCAAAACAAGCTTCCTAATTATGAATAAAGTGAGGCAAGGATAACTGATAAAGGAAGTATGTCATACGAAAATAGCTTTTTAGTTTATTGTAAAACGAGTCAGTGACAGCAATTTTTCAATTAGTGGAGAAGTAGATTGTTATAGCGCAAAATGTTGCATTGATTATACAAACCAGCATTCCTTTACACACATGTTCCACCAACATTTAAAGTAATGGCCCCCATAAACTAAAATCCTTAGGATAGTTTAATTTTAACACTTGAGAGCACCAAAATGATTCCTTAACACATATCTGGTATTCAATTTTATATTGGAGAATTTTTTTTTTGCTGCTTTAACAGTTCCTGCCATAAAGTTTGAATGAATCAACCAGTGAAATAGTGTAAGCATGTAAGGTGTTTTGAGTGAATAAAAGATGGAATGATTATCAATTCAGGAAGTGATCAAATTAAAGTATTAAACCGATCAATCACATAAGGCCCAGCAGGGTCTTAGCCAGGAATTAGAAACTGGGTGCCCAAAATCGACAGTTGTAAAGCTTTTGGGCGTCCAAATCTTTAAGGGGGGCCACAATATACTCAGATTTTAACCATAAACATGTATAAATTCACCAAAATAATTCATTATATCCTTATACAATGTCATGGGAATTATATGGAGATGATAAAATTCAATTATGTGCTTGAGATTGACAGTTTAAGAATTCCCCACAAAAGAAATTGGTTGTCTTGGGGGTGCCTTTTAAGGGTTTGGGACTTGGGTGTCCATAAAGACACCCAGACGCCCTGCTGGCTAGGACCCTGAGGCCAAGTATAGAGTTCTAATGAAAAAGTATCAACAGTGTGTCAAAAATAAAGTTACAGCAACAAATACTTTTAGCATGCAATGCTTTTGAAAAAAACACTCAAACTTCGATCATCAAATTATTTCATGTTAAATAGTTAATGAATAAAACGTTGACAAGAGCTGTAATGAAAAAATTATTGATGCGAAAAAATCAATTTTTGTCTCACCTGCATAGTAAAAGCCAGCATGCGCTAGTTCAGCTGGTTGAAGGGGCAGTGATGGGGGCCAATTAGTGTATGTAGCTAGGCGAACTGACTCCACAGCCTGATCTGGACGTTTGGGTCTCTCTGTCATGATGCCCAAGCTTGCTGGGTCCAGCACTCCTGACGAGCTGGTCAGGTTCTTGATGTTGGCAGGGATGGGAGCGGCAGGCTCTCTCTGGGGGAGAGGATCACCTGATGGTTCTCTTCTGCCACCAATGATTCCTCTTGGCTGGACACCATGCGGCTCCCTTGATCTTATCTGTGGGAAGCAATAAAAAAGATACCATGAGTGGGCACAGGGAGAGAGGTCAGAGGAAGAAAAACACATTTTCATAGTACCAAACTTGATGCTTTCATGGCAATTTTCATGAGAATGATACCACTTCAATTTATATATGCTTTAACATACAGAAATCGTAGACTTCAGTTTGAAGTTACTCTTTCATACCTGCAAATCTTAGGGCTGACATCTTGGAAAATAATCTATGAGAAGATTACATTCAGGAAATTTAACAAGTTGGGTTGATTTATGTCCTCTCTTGAAATTTATTTGGATTGCAGGTAACTAGGTTCTGGGGTGAGCAGCCAAGTGGTAACTTATAGAAAACACCTTCATGGTGAACAAATGTAGCAAAATCGTCCATTTGAAAATAAAATGTAGGTTTCCAATTTTCTATTGATTGGTTAGGTTACCTGATAGCAGTACACACTAGATCCTTAGGCTTTATTGTAAAGTGAACAATTAGAATTGAGGTATTTGTGAGACTTACTGTAAAGGAGCTAGTCTCCTCTGTGGAAGTCCTGGTATTGTCATGTGGACGCTGCAGCGGGATATTTCCACATTCCATGTTTTGAACAAATGGGCAGGTAGGAGAGTGTCTTCTGTGCTCGTTCATTGCCCTGTCCCCCTTGGCCCAAGTACTCAGCTTCACATGGCAGAACGCACAATGCACTCGATCATTTATACCTGTATAGAGAAAGCCTGCTGCTGCTAGTTCTCTAGGACGAACTACATCTGCTCTGGGCCATTTTTGGAAGGTCTCCAGTCGAGCTCTTTCCGCCTTAAATATGAGCGGGTCTGGTTCCTGTAGTGCTGTACTTCCTGTTTCTCTGATACCCACATCTATGACTTCATTATCCGCTGTGGGGGTTGGATGGGCTCTTGCCTCCGCTGAGCCCAGGCTGATGTTGGTGTTGGAGTTGACATCTACTACAGGAGATGAGGCAGTGTCATCTGGCTGTTGCCTTGGGACACTCCCTTCTGATGCTTGGATATTGGCATTGTTCAGTGTGGATACAGACTGATGGGGAATTGGGACATTCCTTGTATCGATGCCTTTGACAAAACGACAATCTGGATGCTTGCTGCGATGCACTCCGATAGCGGAGTCCCCATAATTCCAACCTCTGACAGTCCCTGAACAACTGAAACACTTCACCTCATCCTCATGACTTGTGTAGTAGAATCCTGCCCGTGCTAGTCTTGAACCTTGGACCGGTGCACTTGATGGCCAATCTTTGAAGGAGGCTAGGCGAATGGCTTCATATTGCATCTCTTCTCCAGGCTTAAATGGAGGGCCATTCATAACCCGATCAAAGTAATCATTAATTGACATTTCACACTGCTCTAGTACCTCCTGTTAGCTTGATAAAATGTAGAAAGGAATATGCTTTAAACTTAATAAAAAATCGAGTGTCAGATTTTTACTTCGATGCTCATGAAACTCTGCATCAACTCATTTGTGTACATCTTTCATAACATTCATCATAAGTAGCTCTTTCACCGGGCACCCAAAGATTACTTTGACACACGTCTGAAATAGAACAATAACAAATTAAGTGTGTACATATAAACAAGAGGGGCGTAAATGGCATGTTAATCGAATTGTATGGCTTGCAGGGCCTTGGTTTACTTTAAACTTTAAGTTTGTGACACACTCAAAATAACCCATCTTCTAGTTGAGCAGTCTTGTTCCCTTTCTAACAATGATTATCCAATCCCTGAGGTCTTGTTATTTCAACTTAAAGTTTTCTTTAACATAGCTGCTTGAGCTGACCTGAATAGGACCACAGTTTCAAATTTGCTTTGTTTTACCTCAAATGACATTTTCTTGATCAATAAGAACATTGGATGTAAGATAAGGTTGAATGGGCCATCTAAACACCTCAGCCTGTGGCTTCGGCGTTTAGATGGCCCATTCAACCTGCTCAGCTCAGTATTTCCCAACAGAGTCATCTGGTATAGGCTCTATGTCTATTATACAGATAATATATTAATAATGACTAAATGAAAATGCAGGGTGGATCGTCAGTGGACGCTCGTTTAACGGATGGACCATGGGTAATTTCCGATGCCTAATGATACAGGGTCAGGGGGCCCAATGCAGGATGCATCACAAAAATATATTGTGGGATAGGGAACATGAAAGGTGCCTAAGGCCCGGGGTGACAAGTAGCCTGGGTGGTCGGCAAATTTTACAATAGGACCTAAGGAGCAAAATCAACATTTTGCGGAGATGAGACAAAAAGTATGTCTAGGTGTTAGTTCCTCTGGCTGGTGATAGATGACACAGAGGGTGGTCACAGCGGTCAGTCAGTCTGTCAGAATCATTCACAATTTTTTTTTTAACTGGAAAAATCTCTGTGTGCAAACAAGTGAACAATTTAAGAACTAAATCATGGTAGACACAGTTTACAGCTGGTAAAGTTTTCATGTAAATATATAGTCATTTGTTTGTTTGTTTGTTTGTTTGGGATCCGCAACTGCATTTTTCCCACGGGGTCAACTCCCAAGGGAGGACCTACATAGATCACCCCTACCACCCAGGCCACTCGTCACCCCGGGCCTTGTCTCACTTTCTGTTCCCTCTCCCCCCATACTATTGTCATGCATCCTGCATCAGGTCCGTACCCTCCCCTCCTGTCCTTTACATATAACCTATCGAGTCCCTGATCTGTCCCTTCCTTGTTTTCCTGTCCTACACATATATTCAAACCCCACAGAAAGGAACCCCTCAACACACATCAAACCCTACATACAAACTGTGTTAATTCATTATTTCAATAAACAAACAATTAAAACAGCAGTGTACCACTACATCGTCTCCCCTCCTGTATCCTCCGATTCCTCCGTGCCTACCTGTTCCAGCGCCCCTCACTTACACCATGCAGTGACTCCCTTCCCCTTAGCCGCTTAGTCTGAACCGACATCAACTGTGTTAGATGAAGGTAAAAAAAAACATATATGTAGTTATGTACACAAGCACACCCCTATCACCTCTCCCCTTCTCTCTTCTTCATCAATTTCTTCCCCTACCCTCTTTCCTACCAGTTTCTCCCTTTGCCCCCCCCCTTGTTTTCGCTCCGCTTTTCCCTCTTATCATCCTCTCCTCTCTTTCCCCCCTGCATCCCTGTCACTTTTATCTCCATCTTCTGCCTCTTTCCCCTCTTTTTCCCCTTCTTCATCCTCCTCCGTTGCTTCTCTTTCTTTCTCTCCTCCCTCGCCTTTGCTCCTTATCATTCTCCCCCTTCTCTACTTCTACTCTCCCCTTTTTCCCTAGAAATTCTTCAGCTCTATCTGCTTCCTGTCTTTCATCCTCTTTTGCCCCCTTTTCTACTCCTCTTCCAACCTTTGTATCTATATATACTTTTTTCCCACTCTCCCATTTTTCTCTCCATATCTCTTCCATTATAGAGAGATAAAAAAAAAGGTTGGCCTAGGACTAGGCTAGTCTAGAGGGTCTTTACCCAGACCCTTTAGTTTAGATCTAAACTGAGGGGGGGATTAACCAAGGTCAAGGACCTTATGGTTCAATAAACTTAAAGTGTAAGTTCACCTTCAAAATTAAAAAAGATATGTTGTAGAGCTCAACGTCACCTTTCTCAGGACACCTTGATTATAATTGTACTCCGCAAATTGACTGAGATATTCAAGTTTGTATCTTGCAAAATGCAGCAAATTCACTGCCTCAGCTGGTTCATGGAGGCACCATCTTGGAGCTTATCAGAGACAGGAAGTGACATCACACTGCTACATGCAGGCTGGAGCTCTGGAGCTCTGCAGAACTGAATACACTGGCACATGCTCTTATAAGTATATGATTTGCAAAGAGGAAAGTGGTGTATCAGACAACAAACAGAGGCACTGTGTCTCAGTGTGTACCTGTCTATTCTAGAGGTATACCAGGTTCTGTTTGGCAAAAGCAATGAGGGAAAGAGACCTGTAGTAAAAGGGTTATGGATGAGCTTTAGGGCTCAAGAAATTCTACCTGTTTATAAAATAGACTGGCATTTACTATTTCCTACAATGTTCAGACACTGTAATCTTGTGATGAAAGTTTTCAATTTGTAAGCTGTGAGTGTATTGTCAGCGTTAGCCTCTAAGGAATTGACTGCAATACACATTATTCCCAAAGGCATTTAATGTACTCTGGTATCCTAAGCTTTATACCCAGGAGGTTAACTGCGATACACATCCTCTGGGCACAGCTACTACAAATTGCAGTCAGGCTAGTTAGTAGTTACTGTTAGGAAACCACAAGCAAATGAATTACAATTATGAAACCAAAGCAGGTGGGTGCAAAATGATCCTCACAGACTCTCTTGGCATGAGTAAATTTGAAAGTCTTCAAAGTCCAACCAGTTCCTATATTATGGAGCCATCTAGCTATTAATTCTGATTTTTCTGGATATTTCTCTGGGTTAGAAATTATGTAGAATGTTTTCCCAGCTCCTTTTCTAGAATCATTGTTTCATCCAAAAGCTTGACAATTCACTATCTTTGTGCTCTGGTTTGGAGCTGTCACCTGGAGCTAGCTTCTAAGCTCCTTCTCTTAGCTGTCATATCTCACTGACTGAGCCTCTGAGGATGTCACAACACTGCATCACACGCATCTAATTAGCATCACTAATTAGGGTCCCTCTGAACAAACATGGCAGCCCCCATAAAGCTACCTTTAAAGGGTATTATCTCAGTTTACGTTCTGAGTACAATTGTAATAAAGGTGTCCTATGAAAGGTGAGATTGAGCTCTACAACATATCTTTTTTAATTTTGAAGGTGGAGTTACACTTTAATATGCCACAATACCTGTGTCGTCACTTTGTTTAGCGTTATGCTTGTCTTCCAACATTTTCGCTTAGAATTGAGAAAAAAACATGCAACCCAGGGCGAAATGCTCTACCCGTAGCTGGCCCTGGTCTCTGGCAATACGCTGTTACATATACAGTCAGCCTCTGACTCTGAGATATCGAAATCCGTAAAATTTACCCAATGGACGTGTTACTTTTGAACCACCGGTTAATAACGGTACACCGCTGCGACAAACTACTCATTTGCAACTACTCTATTCCATGAACTATTCGGTAACTGTGAATCGGGAATCGAATGGGCATACTGCGTCACTCAAGGGGAATACCCGGAAATAACCGCGTAGGGGAATACCCAGAAAGAACCGCGGAAGGCGGGTGTGGGTGTTTTCATTTATAACTGGCGTAAGTGGGAAAACCCAAGTTCTACCATTTCATTCACCAGTTCACACGCGCCTGTGTCCACGCACCTTGAGGCGCACCTTTTAAAAGCTGTATAACAATATAATAAATACATAAATAAGTATTGCTTTTGAGATTGAAGGAAAAGGACAATTATGTCTTAATAAATAAGTATGCCTGCCTTATTTTGAAAGTCAATTAAGGTGATGAGTACCATTGCAAGCCAGTTAAAAGCCCCATCCCAAAACACACTTCAAAGCAGCATTATCCTATAACTAGGTGTATCTTCAGGTTCCTGGGTGTTATCAGGTAGAAAATATCCTCGCCAATTGTCTTTATTCAATCCATATTCTGTTTTATTTCAAAATTTACAACTTTTTTTTCAAATGACATATTCTCATTAATTACGCAGGTGATGGTTACTGCAGGTTCAGAGTTACTTTAGGGATATCATTGACTATGCCCAATAATAAGTATTTTTTTGATTTTTTACTCCTGAAGATTTTTACAGGCCATAACATTGAAAATTTTAGTGAGAAATCTTGACCCGAAGTGAATTGACCTCTTACAGCTACAAAAATGTTCAACTATTTATAGCAAACCGGACCTTCGCCTTTGTTTTGACTGTGACGCGCGACCACTGAGGTGTGTCTTTGTACAATTGTCTTTTGTTCCTATCCCACACGGGAGCAAGGACTGACCTTGTTGAACCACCACTGGTGTATGGGCTCCACACGCACGATATCTCACTAAAATTATCAAATTTTATGGCCCGTAAAAATCTTTAGCGGTAAAAAATCAAAAAAAATTTTTTTATTGGGCATAGTCAATGACATCCCTAAGGTATCTTTGAACCTGTAGTGACCATCACCTGCGTAGGTAATGAGATTATGTCATTTGAAAAAAAAGTAAAGTTGTAAATTTAAGAAATAAAACAATATGGATTGAATAAAGACAATTGGCGATGATATTCTCTACCTGATAACACCCAGGAACCTGAAGATACACCTAGTTATAGGATAATGCTGCTTTGATGTGTGTTTTTGGACGGGCCTTTTATCTAGCTTGCAATGGTACCCATCACCTTAAGTCGTAAAGGTGATTAATTTGAATTCACCTATTTGCTCAGATAAGGGTGTTTGGGTCAATTAAGGGGGTTCGGGTCACCTATACACTGTAAAAATTATATGTAAACGTTTACCCTATTTGGCTGCAACTGAACTGCACCCGATGTGACGCGCGACCACTGAGGTGTGTCTTTGTACAATTGTCTTTTGTTCCTATCCCACACGGGAGCAAGGACTGACCTTGTTGAACCACCACTGGTGTATGGGCTCCACACGCACGATATCTCACTAAAATTATCAAATTTTATGGCCCGTAAAAATCTTTAGCGGTAAAAAATCAAAAAAATTTTTTTTATTGGGCATAGTCAATGACATCTCTAAGGTATCTTTGAACCTGTAGTGACCATCACCTGCGTAGGTAATGAGATTTTGTCATTTGAAAAAAAAGTAAAGTTGTAAATTTAAGAAATAAAACAATATGGATTGAATAAAGACAATTGGCGATGATATTCTCTACCTGATAACACCCAGGAACCTGAAGATACACCTAGTTATAGGATAATGCTGCTTTGATGTGTGTTTTTGGACGGGCCTTTTATCTAGCTTGCAATGGTACCCATCACCTTAAGTCGTAAAGGTGATTAATTTGAATTCACCTATTTGCTCAGATAAGGGTGTTTGGGTCAATTAAGGGGGTTCGGGTCACCTATACACTGTAAAAATTATATGTAAACGTTTACCCTATTTGGCTGCAACTGAACTGCACCCGATTTAATTTGGGTATACTTTAACCCAGACATATGTGTACCAGGTTAACATTTCCGACTTCAATGGCAGTGCAGGCTAGGTAGTCACTGTTTTTGTCTGACTTTACCAACAGGAAATATATGAAATATAATTCTACTACCCTGTCTTTTTGTACAGCCAATTGTCGCTCATGATTTTACCATTTACCTGTTTGATATTCATACAAGTTTTTTATGCAAGTTGGTGTGTAGAGCACTACAGTCTATGATACACTGCTCAGAGCCAGGGGACAGCAAGTGGGCTGCAACCCGTTGAGTCACAACTGATAGCAGTTGAAGAACATGGCTGCTACCAGGGGCTGCTAGGGGCTGGCTGAGGCTGGTGGCAATACGCAAAATTCTCCCCTCATGGGATCACTAAGAGAAAAAGGAGGATAGCATCCTATTATTGAAGTGTATTACTTTCATATAAGCTAATATGTATGTGAGCCTTTAGTTCCCCTTTAAAGTAATTCTGGAGATAAGGTTAAATCAACCAACTATTTGGAAACGAGTTGTTGGATAGGTACTGACCAACATTTCTTCATCAAATATATAATTGACTATAGCTCTACCCATTCAAAATATTGACTACATATAATTCAAATATATTTAACTGCCATTCAAGACTCATGTCTTCTGGTATCCAGTCACTCACTTAAATACAATCCAGATAGGGCCTCGTTGAAAGAGGTACTGGGAGGACAGTACACTTATAGAGAAAAGGGAAGGCAAGTGTTGCGGCAGGCCGCTAAAGTCTACAGGATGAGTAGAAAATGTCAGTTTAGTAAGGATCCGTGGGCCTTAAAAGTGAGTGGCTGGCGAACAGATCCAAGCCCTTAGTACAGGTGGAAGATACATGGATAGGGCACTGATCATCACGTGGGGATGTGTGAAAGGCTAGATAGAAGGTGAATGGTGGAAGTTGCATAAAGTACCAAGTGGGCATGCACGTGACAATACCAACATCATAAGGAACATTTCCTTCATTAACATATATGAATTAACTATACATTTTCTTGAAGAAATTCTCAACTGTATCACTTTAGTTATTTTTTCTGTTTAAGGCAACAAGCTGACCACTCCACAGCTCTCATATTCTATGTTAAGGCTAGACATTACTTACACCCATTAAACTACTAGTATATATTTTCTTGGAGAAATTCTCAACTATATCACTTTAGTTATTTTTTTCTGTTCTCTTCATGTATCACAACTGTGGAAATGTTTATTATAATGCAATGATAAAAGATCGTTTTTAATCAGGGCCTACCATAAAGTCATCGGCCCTTATAGCGAGTGACAATTTAGGCAGACGTCCTTTCTGGCGGTTTTGACCAACATTTCATTGTTCCAGAATTGTCACCTTTAAGTTAAGTAGGTAAAAAAAAGAATATGCATCTGATGCAGTAGCACCGTGGCTGAACTGGACACAGTCAGCAGTCCAGTTTCAAGACACACACACATACACACACACACACATATATATATATATATATATATATATATATATATATATATATATATATATATATATATATATATATATATATATAGTGGAACCTGTCAAATTGAACACCTGTGTACATTGAACACCTGTGTACATTGAACATTTTTTCATGCCCCGGCACACTCCCATTGAAAATCAATGGGAGGCTACCTGGATACATTGAACACCTGTCTACCTTGAACATTGAACATCAAATTTGTTCCCGCAGGCCACATTTAACCTGTCTACTTTGAACGTTCTGCACTAATTTGAAACTTTTCAAAGAAAATGAGGACAAATGAAATACATAAGATTAACTGTTTTGTCAAGTGATATTTTTCAATGTTGAACATGTGAAGTTTTCAACTATATGATGAAAGTGAGGTAAAGGCATAGTAGATTTTGAAATGAAATGATCATGTTTCTCTAATTACCCTTGATCTTGTTTCTATTTCACTCGACCTCCGATTACTCAGAACCTGGATACATTGAACACCTGCGTACATTGAACATTTTTTCATTTCCCGTGAGTGTTCAATGTAGACAGGTTCCACTGTATATAATATATATATATATATATATATATATATATATATATATATATATATATATATATATATATATATATATATATATATATATATATATATATGTGTGTGTGTGTGTGTGTGTGTGTGTGTGTGTTTACACTCACGAAGCCAGGGATGCAACATTTTACTGGCAGATGATCATAAAGGAATGTTTTTAAGTGTGAAAAAAACTAACTGAAAGGTTAGTTGTGTGGTCACGTGATCACTCTCTTTCCCCATATTCTGCTAACAGTTGAATGCCTGATTTGGGCAGGCGCTGAACAGGATGCTTGACTCGCAAGCAAGCTTGCAAAATAAATAAAGAATTGGCGCAATAACGTCTAGTAAACTGTATGTGTAGTTTGCATGGAAACCACCAGATGGAGCCAAGTCATTCTTACAAAAATCTGTTTGGCATGACTAGAACACCAAATGTGGACTTTTTGTAGCACAACCAGTAACGCATATATGGATTAATGAATAATCTATTATATTAATGAATGTATTAACTGTGTTTGTTAATAAGACACATTGTATTACATATAATAAAACATATATGTAACAACTGCTAGTATGATTATTATAATAAGTATGGAAGGAAGGAAGGAATTGATTTTTCTTCGCTGATGACCCTTGAGTGTTTAAACATTAAGTAAAAACTGAGGAAAATATATCTCTGTTGATAACATGTAATGCATTCCAATATAATGCACCAACATATTTCTGGGTGCCCCAGGCCAATGGGCAACCATGTCAATTTTATACTGTGGCCTTGAAGTGTTTCAGACATCTATACATCTATATCATAAAACAGTAGGCCCTATCCTTTGGAACGGGTAAACTCCGTTGCCACACCCATTTCCCTAACTCTGAGTGGGACGATTGGTGGACGTGTGTGTCTACAGGGTTCTTACCGTAAACAAATTTCAAAGAATTTAACAAAAAGGTGCTTTTGATGCTGATTTCTCACCCTCACTTCTCGAAAGCGTGGCCGGGTTTAGTATGACCACCCGGCACTAGACGTGCGTGTGGCCAATTCTTTGATTGTTTTGCGGCCTCCAGCCGCCAACCCAACGTCTTTTTCTGCGCTTCCTCATTTCCTGTATAGATACTTAGAGTAGTATGGGAGAGGCATTGAACACGTGACCACACAAACAACCCGATAGTGCGTTTTCTACACACTTATAATCATTCTGTTATGATCCTCTGTCATCGAAATGTTGAATCCTTGGCTTCGTTAGTGTTTAGGCGCCTGCATGTTGGTTACGTAGGAACTTTTTCTTCATAAAAATGGAAGGTTACATCCGCGTTCTTAGGCCACCGGTTTGCTGGGTTATGAGCTGGAATATAAAGTGACGTCATTGTCTGGTACTTTTTTCCTAAATGTACAATGCATTTTTTTCACGCTTAAAATCATTCTATTATGATTGTCTGTCAATAAAATGTTGTAAATTTGGCGTCGCTAGTGTCGTTGCGTTTTTTTATGTTGCTAATGGCCGTGGTTGTGGACGAACTATTTCTCATAAGAAATGGAAGGTTACATCTCGCGTTGTTCGGCGACCTCTTTGCCGATCACTGTGTGCGCGAATATGCAGTGGATAGACCAGTGCCAGTCCTTTGAGCTGCTGCGCGCCAACAATCAGGGGGAGGGGGAAGGGGGGGGGGGGGGGGGGGGGGGGTTGGGTACGATGCTGGTGCCGTTCAGCTGGGTGGACTCGTGCATGAAGCGCACAACATAAAATGGGAACAACAGCTCAATTGTTCCAGTTATCAATAGTGTAATAGTGAGATAGAACTATAACAGCCATTGACGTGCGGTCTCGGGCGCCTTTTCTCCGCACAACTTCACGTTTTCCATCAAATATTACATGCTCAATGCACAATATCCCCTCTAGAATTGAGTCCATCTGGATCGTACTACGATATCAAACTTCTGCTTCCACATTGGCTTTGCACTTCACAAACTTAGTTGGTTGTACAGTGGTGGAAGTGCACACACTGTAGTAGCCTGGCCTACCCGAATGATCAAAGGAAACAGTTAGGCATGTACCGACATCATTTAGGCGGCAAGGAGACGCTGGACAATGCCTGTATGGGCGCTGACTGCATCCGGACACATCCCTTGGAGGAGAACTCAAACAGAGGTGGTGCGCCTGGGCGGGAGAGCATTGGAGCAAATCCAGACAATTCAGCATACTACAGTGGCGCATGGGTAAGGCATTGACCATTAGATATCCAGGGGGGGGGGGCACAATTTTCTGGGGGCCTTGAGCGGCCCCCAGAAGCCAGAAAGGTTCTAGATGCCCTGGGATGCATTCTCAGCTCAGCCTTATCTGAGCCCTAAATGAGTTATTCCAGATGGAAATTCTTCCTGTTTTGAGAAAGCAATTTACCTTTTTCACATTTTGTTGGTGTGCAGGGCTGACTGTGACACACTGACATTGGGGCAGGGCGTCTGGGAGCCGCAGGCCTCCAGAAACCAGAGGGTTCTAGGTGCTCTGAGATGCATTCTCAGCCTTAGCTGAGCCCTAAATGAGTTATTCCAGATGGAAATTCTTCCTGTTTGAGAAAATCATTCACCTTTTCTACCCTTTCTTGGTGTGCAGGGCTGTTTGCCTGTGGCACACTGCCATTGTGGCCCGGGGTCTGGGTCCCCCAGAACCCAGAGGGTTCTAGATGCTCTGAGATGAATTCTCAGCCTTATCTGAGCCCTAAATGAATTATTTCAGATGAAAATTCTTCTGTTTTGAGAAAACAATTTACCTTTTTATCTTTTCTTGGTGTGCAGGGCTGACTGTGGCACACTGCCATTGGGGCCGGGGGTCTGGGGGCCGCAGGCGCCATAGAAGCCAGAGGGTTCTAGATGCTCTGAGATGCATTCTCAGCCTTATCTGAGACCCTGGCCTGAGCCCAATTTTTTTTCATGGAGTCAGAGCTCAATTATTTTTTTCACTGATTATCAGGGCTCAATTTTTTTTTTCAAAGAATTTCAGGGCACGATTATTTTTTTCAACTCTATACACACCCCCTCCCCCCCCCCCCCCCCCCTGGATATCTAATGGTCAATGCCTAACATGCACGTTTGTGCTTACGAAAAATCCCGATTTTTCTATAGTTCCTAAAAATGTTTTCCAGACAGCCAGTATGTTAGATACCTGGGCTGAAAAAGATACAATTTGAAAATTATCAAACCTCATCCCGATACCGCACTTTGGGTATTCTCGGAGTGCGTACATGTATCTATTATGAAGTCAAAAATGGAATTATTCCGAGTTTGGATGAATAGTTCA